>JAVIAB010000126.1:75187034-75820410 GCA_032433765.1 Megaustenia siamemsis | reverse complement strand
CTCACCAACCATATCGAATGTGAACCATCACAACACTTTGATATAAAGTTCAAGGTCAGTTCCTCACATTCTGATAACAACAACAAAACGGCTAATTGGAACTTACCGTCATGACTAGTGTCCCACTGTAACAGTTCACATCCAAACCGTCGCGACTAGTGTCCCACTGTAACAGTTCACATCCAACCGTCGCGACTAGTGTCCCACTGTAAACAGTTCACATCCAACCGTCGCGACTAGTGTCCCACTGTAACAGTTCACATCCAACCGTCGCGACTAGTGTCCCACTGTAACAGTTCACATCCAACCGTCGCGACTAGTGTCCCACTGTAACAGTTCACATCCAACCGTCGCGACTAGTGTCCCACTGTAACAGTTCACATCCAACCGTCGCGCGACTAGTGTCCCACTGTAACAGTTCACATCCAACCGTCGCGACTAGTGTCCCACTGTAACAGTTCACATCCAACCGTCGCGACTAGTGTCCCACTGTAACAGTTCACATCCAACCGTCGCGACTAGTGTCCCACTGTAACAGTTCACATCCAACCGTCGCGACTAGTGTCCCACTGTAACAGTTCACATCCAACCGTCGCGACTAGTTCCCCACTGTAACAGTTCACATCCAACCGTCGCGACTAGTGTCCCACTGTAACGGTTCACATCCAACCGTCGCGACTAGTGTCCCACTATAACAGTTCATATCCAACCGTGACGGCTTGTGTCTGACTGTAACAGTTCATATCCAACCGTGACGGCTTGTGTCTGACTGTAACAGTTCACATCCAACCGTGACGGCTTGTGTCTGACTATAACAGTTCACATCCAGCCGTGACGGCTTGTGTCTGTCTGTAAACACTTCACATCCAGCCGTGACGCTTGTGTCTGACTATAACAGTTCACATCCAACCGTGACGGCTTGTGTCTGACTATAACAGTTCACATCCAACCGTGACGGCTTGTGTCTGACTATAACAGTTCACATCCAACCGTGACGGCTTGTGTCTGACTATAACAGTTCACATCCAACCGTGACGGCTTGTGTCTAACTGTAATTAGTTTCTACCCGGGCGTGACATCTGCCTGTCAGTGAGGCTAGGGTCCCACAGAAGCACGCTGCGTCTGAAATCTGAATGCAGCAGAAGATAACTGAACTACTTGTGAAGTTGATTGTGTGTCAGACATCACTCCCACAATGCAACCATTTATGATGGCTTCCATGCTTGACTGAAAGTGAAGGCACTCCACACGCTAGAATGCCCAGTCAGCACCGCACACGCACCAAGCTTGCTACACATTGACTCTCGTTAGCGCGCCCGGCAATTGACTTCTACTGCCTGCAGAAGTTACAGCACTTTCTCAAAGCACGCAATGGTAGAGCACTAATCCAACTCTCCCTCATTTTCTCGGCCTCTCTTTCTCCCTCTAAAACATAAATATCTATATAACTGGTGCGCTCTAGCAGGGTAGAAGGTTCACACCAGGGCGCTCCACGCAACACTCAGTCCAACCTGGAGTTGATGTTATGTAATAGGTGGCTTTCTCTTTTTGCGGCAACATTCTCACATCATGGAATGTAAACAACCAAATATGCAGCAAGAAGAACATGTGCATCGGTGTGCTAATGTCTCTCCATAACCAACCGTTCATATGTGCAGATGTTCTCTATCTTCAGATACTCTCTACTTTCAAATAGTCACAATGTATATTTCATCATTCATGATCAGACACTATCTCTATTCTATAGGTTCAGATATTCTCTGTATTCCTGACATCTATATAGGTTCAGATATTCTCAGTATTCCTGACATTTATATAGTTCAGATATTCTCTGTATTCCTGACATTTATATAGGTTCAGATATTCTCTGTATTCCTGACATTTATATAGGTTCAGATATTCTCTGTATTCCTAACACTTATATAGGTTCAGATATTCTCTGTATTCCTAACATTATATAGGTTCAGATATTCTCTATATTCCTAACATTAATATAGGTTCAGATATTCTTTGTATTCCTACATTTATCATCATCATCATCAAGTACCGGGCCTACTGGCGTAGGTGATCATGTCTCTTCACAACCTTCGATCACGGCAGCTATTTATCATTTCTGTTGTTGACCTTCTGCCAAGCCACTCTCTTATGCTGTCTGTTATTTTTTCTCTTTGCTTCCTTCTATCTCTTCGTCCCTCAATTTTTCCAGTTGTTACAATATATTCAAGTTGTTCTCTTCTCATTACATGCCAAAAAAATGATGATTGTTTCTCCTAATATTGGAAATTAGCTCTCTTTTTGCTTTGACCTCTCTCAGAACCTTTTCATTACTCTTCTTAGCTGTCCATGGTATTCTCAACATTCTTCTGTAAAACACATTTCTACAGACTCCAGTGATTTTCGTGTCTGTTGTCATATTGTCCATGACTCGCATCCGTATGTCAGGACTGGCTCTACGTAACATTTAAGAACTCTTTTTCTTGTCTCTATTGTCAAAAACGGATTGCATAGTATTTTCCTCATTTTTTGGAAAGCTGCTTTTGCCTGAGCTATTCTGCATCTCACCTCTTTTGTACATCTTCCTTCTGAGGTTAACAAAGTTCCCAAATATTTAAATTCATTTACCTGTTTTAATATTGTTCCACTTGTCTTTATTTTGCACTGAGGTGATGTCTTTTTCTTTGTTGTTACCATTACCTCTGTCTTTTTGCTATTAAGGCTGAGTCCTTTATTTTGGCTTTCTTTCACTATATGTCCAAGATTTCTTGTAACTCATTTTCACTCTTAGCGATTAAGACTGTATCATCAGCATACCTTAGATTATTTATATTATGTCCTCCAATTGTTATCCCAGGCATGCCCTTGTGGATCTTAAAATAGTCTCACTATAAATATTAAACAAATCTGGTGACGGCACACAACCTTGTCTAACACCCTGTTTTATTTGTTGAAACATCCCAATTGGTTTCCAGTTCTTATGGCCGCTGTTTGTTGCCAGTACATGTTCTTTATTATTCTTAGATCTTTGCTGTCTATATTTATGCTTTTTAAAATGTTGATTATTTCTTGGTGCTTTACTTTGTCAAATGCCTTGTTGTAATCTATGAAACATAGGTATAGATCTGTTTTCACCTCTATGGCTCTTTCTACTAAAGATCTTATGATATAAATGGCATTGCTTGTTCGTTTACTTCCAACAAAACCACACTGTTCATCGCTAATTTCTGGACTGATTTTGTTTCGCACTCTTCGCATGATGATTCTTAGTAATATCTTAGTCATGTGACTCATAAGGCTTATTGTGCGATGATCATCGCATTCAATCGCACCCGATTTCTTTGGTAGGTCTATGAATATTGATTTGAGCATGTCGTCTGGTATATATATCCGCTGTTGTAGATATCATTCAACATTTTTGTTATTATTCCTACTCCAAAATCACCCATTTATCAGTGTTCAGATATTCTCCGTATTCCTAAAAGTTATATAGATTCAGATATTATCTGTATTTTGATTTTTTTTTTGTTCCATGTATTCTTCGTATTGTGGCATTTATCTGTGTTAAGATATTCTCTTTATTATGACATCAATCTGAAGTTAGATATTCTATGTACTCTGACATTTATTTGTCTTCAGATGTTCTTCGTATTCTGACATTTCTGTTTTGTGACATTTTTCTTTTTCTGACATTTATCTGTGGTCAGATATTCTTTATATTCAGACATTTAACTGATTTCAGATGTTCTTTCCTTTTTTTAAATTTACGTTTATCTGTATTCAGATATTCTCCTATTTTGACATGTATCTGTATTCAGATATTCTCCATATTTTGACATGTATCTGTGTTTAGATATTATTCGTATTTTGACATGTATCTGTGTTTAGATATTATTCGTATTTTGAGATGTATCTGTGTTTAGATATTATTCGTATTTTGAGATGTATCTGTGTTTAGATATTATTCGTATTTGACATGTATCTGTGTTTAGATATTCTTCGTATTTGACATTTATCTGTGTTTAGATATTTTCCGTATTTTGACATTTATCTGTGTTTAGATATTCTTCGTATTTTGACATTTATCTGTGTTCAGATATTTTTCGTATTTTGATATTTGTCTGTGTTCAGATATTTTTCGTATTTTGATATTTGTCTGTGTTTAGATATTCTTCGTATTTTGATATTTGTCTGTGTTAAGATATTTTTCGTATTTTGATATTTGTCTGTGTTCAGTTCAGATATTTGTCATATTTTGATATTTGTCTGTGTTTAAGATATTCTTCGTATTTTGATATTTGTCTGTATTAAGATATTTTCGTATTTTGATATTTGTCTGTGTTCAGATATTTTTCGTATTTTGATTTTTGTCTGTGTTCAGATATTTTTCGTATTTTGATATTTTCTGTGTTCAGATATTTTTCGTATTTTGATATTTGTCTGTGTTCAGATATATTTTTCGTATTTTGATATTTGTCTGTGTTCAGATATTTTTCGTATTTTGATATTTGTCTGTGTTCAGATATTTTTTCGTATTTTGATATTTGTCTGTGTTTCAGATATTTTTCGTATTTTGATATTTGTCTGTGTTCAGATATTTTTCGTATTTTGATATTTGTCTGTGTTCAGATATTTTTCGTATTTTGATATTTGTCTGTGTTCAGATATTTTTCGTATTTTGATATTTGTCTGTGTTCAGATATTTTTCGTATTTTGATATTTGTCTGTGTTCAGATATTTTTCGTATTTTGATATTTGTCTGTGTTCAGATATTTTTCGTATTTTGATATTTGTCTGTGTTCAGATATTTTTCGTATTTTGATATTTGTCTGTGTTCGATATTTTTCGTATTTTGATATTTGTCTGTGTTTAGAATATTTTCGTATTTTGATATTTGTCTGTGTTCAGATATTTTTCGTATTTTGATATTTGTCTGTGTTCAGATATTTTTCGTATTTTGATATTTGTCTGTGTTCAGATATTTTTTCGTATTTTGATATTTGTCTGTGTTCAGATATTTTTCGTATTTTGATATTTGTCTGTGTTCAGATACTTTTCATATTTTGATATTTGTCTGTGTTCAGATATTTTTCGTATTTTATATTTGTCTGTGTTCAGATATTTTTCATATTTTGATATTTGTCTGTGTTCAGATATTTTTCATATTTTGATATTTGTCTGTGTTCAGATATTTTTCGTATTTTGATATTGTTCTGTGTTCAGATACTTTTCATATTTTGATATTTGTCTGTGTTCAGATATTTTTCGTATTTTGATATTTGTCTGTGTTCAATATTTTTCATATTTTGATATTTGTCTGTGTTTTATGATATTCAGACATTCATTTATTTCTAATGTTCTCTGTGTTCCTTGTTAGAATGAATGTGAATATATAGAACAAGGCGAACAGCGGATGTACCGCACGACATGAAAGTGGCATAGGTGTGTTCGGCTGACCTGGTCTTGAAGAATGCCGAATTGTGCCCCTCAATTCAGTAGTTTCTATGGCAACCAAGGGAAGCGATCGATGACTTGCCTGCCTCCTGAGCCGAGATCTGGCTGGAATAGATGTCTCAGCAGTTATTTTCTCTTTGATGACGTAATGGAACTGTGTGGCAACGCTTTCATTTTAATGGGTCGAGCCCCTTCTATGTGTGAGAAATGTGTCTTGTATGTGTGAGATATATGTCTTGCATGTGTGAGATATATGTCTTGCATGTGTGAGATATATGTTTTATATGGGTGAGATGTATGTCTTATTTGTGTGAGATAGATGTCTTGTATGTGTGAGATATAAGTTTTATATGTGTGAGATATATGTCTTATATGTGTGAGATATATTTTTTATATGTGTGAGATATATGTCTTGTATGTGTGAGATATATGTCTTGAATGTGTGAGATATGTGTTTTACATGTGTGAGTTATATGTCTTGTATGTGTGAGATATATGTCTTGTATGTGTGAGATAATGTCTTGTATGTGTGAGATATATGTCTTGAATGTGTGAGATATGTGTCATGTATGTGTGAGACACGTGTCTTGTATGTGTAAGATATGTGTCTTGTATGTGTGCGCTATATGTCTTGTATGTGTGGAGATATATGTCTTGTATGTGTGAGATATGTGTCTTGTATGTGTGAGATATGTGTCTTGTATGTGTGTGAGATATATGTCTTGTATGTGTGAAATATATGCCTTTTATGTGTGAGAAATGTGTCTTGTATGTGTGTGATATATGTCTTGTATGTGTGAGACATATGTCTTGTATTTGTGAGATATGTGTCTTCTATGTGTGAGATATGTGTCTTGTATGTTTGTGATATATGTCTTGTGTGTATGAATATATGTCTTGTATGTGTGTGAGACACATGTCTTGTATGTGTGTCAGATACATATCTTGTATGTGTGTGTGGTACATGTCTTGTGTGTGTGTGATACATGTCTTGTGTGTGTGTGAGATACATGTCTTGTATGTGTGTGTGTGTGATACATGTCTTGTGTGTGTGTAAGATACATGTCTTGTGTATGTGTGAGATACATGTCTTGTATGTGTGTGTGATACATGTCTTGTGTGTGTGTGAGATACATGTCTTGTGTGTGTGTGATACATGTCTTGTATGTGTGTGTGTGTGTGATACATGTCTTGTATGTTGTGTGATACATATCTTGTATGTGTGTGTGATACATGTCTTGTATGTGTGTGAGATACATGTCTTGTATGTGTGTGAGATACATGTCTTGTATGTGTGTGAGATACATGTATTGTATGTGTGTGTGATACATGTCTTGTATGTGTGTGTGATACATGTCTTGTATGTGTGTGTGTGGTACATGTCTTGTATGTTTGTGAGATACATGTCTTGTATGTGTGTGTGATGCATGTCTTGTATGTGTGTGTGTGTGTGGTACATGTCTTGTATGTTTGTGAGATACATGTCTTGTATGTGTGTGTGTGATACTTTCTTGTATGTGTGAGATACATGTCTTGTATGTATGTGTGATACATGTCTTGTATGTGTGTGTAATACATGTCTTGCATGTGTGTGTGATAATTGTCTTGTATGTGTGTGTGATACATGTCTTGTATGTGTGTGAGATACATGTATTGTATGTGTGTGAGATACATGTCTTGTGCATGTGTGTGAGATATGTCTTGTGTGTGTGTGTGATACATGTCTTGTATGTGTGTGAGATACATGTCTTGTATGTGTGGTGATACATGTCTTGTGTGTGTGATACATGTCTTGTATGTGTGTGAAATACATGTCTTGTATGTGTATGAGATACATGTATTGTATGTGTGTGATACATGTCTTGTATGTGTGTGAGACATGTCTTGTATGTGTATGAGATACATGTCTTATATTTGTGTGAAATATGTCTTGTATGTGTGTGATACATGTCTTGTATGTGTGTGATACGTGTCTTGTAAGTGAATGAGACATATGTCTTGTATGTGTGTGATATATGTCATGTATGTGTGTGAGATATGTCTTGTATGTGTGTGAGACATGTCTTGTATGTGTGTGAAATACATGTCTTGTATGTGTGTGAGATGCATGTCTTGTATGTGTGTGAGATATGTCTTATGTGTGAGTGAGATACATGTCTTGCATGTGTGTGAGATATGTCTTGTATGTGTGTGAGATATATGTCTTGTATGTGTGTGAGATACATGTCTTTATGTGTGTGAGATACATGTCTTGTATGTGTGTGAGATATGTCTTGTATGTGTGTGAGTCTTGTATGTGTGTGAGATACCTATCTTGTATGTGTGTGAGATACATGTCTTGTATGTTTGTGAGATACATGTCTTGTATGTCTGTGTGACATAATGTCTTGTATGTGTGTGAGATACATGCCTTGTATGTGTGTGAGATACATGTCTTGTATGTGTGTGAGATATGTCTTGTATGTGTGTGAGATACATGTCTTGTATGTTTGTGAGATACATGTCTTGTATGTCTGTGTGACATACATGTCTTGTATGTGTGTAAGATACATGTCTTGTATGTGTGTGAGATACATATCTTGTATGTGTGTGAGATACATGTCTTTATGTGTGTGAGATACATGTCTTGTATGTGTGTGAGATACATGTCTTGTATGTGGTGAGATACATGTCTTGTATGTGTGTGAGATATGTCTTGTATGTGTGTGAGTCTTGTATGTGTGTGAGATACCTATCTTGTATGTGTGTGAGATACATGTCTTGTATGTTTTGTGAGATACATGTCTTGTATGTCTGTGTGACATAATGTCTTGTATGTGTGTGAGATACATGTTTGTATGTGTGTGAGATCATGTCTTGTATGTGTGTGAGATATGTCTTGTATGTGTGTGAGATACATGTCTTGTATGTTGTGAGATACATGTCTTGTATGTCTGTGTGACATACATGTCTTGTATGTGTGTAAGATACATGTCTTGTATGTGTGTGAGATACATATCTTGTATGTGTGTGAGATACATGTCTTTATGTGTGTGAGATACGTCTTATATGTGTGTGAGACATATGTCTTTGTATGTGTGTGAGATACATGTGGTATGTGTGTGAGACATATGTCTTGTATGTGTGTGAGACACATGTCTGGTATGTGTGTGAGATATGTCTTGTATGTGTGTGAGATACATGTCTGGTATGTGTGTGAGATACATGTCTGGTATGTGTGTGAGACACATGTCTTGTATGTGTGTGAGACACATGTCTGGTATGTGTGTGAGATACATGTCTGGTATGTGTGTGAGACACATGTCTGTGTATGTGTGTGAGATACATGTCTGGTATGTGTGTGAGACCATGTCTGTATGTGTGTGAGACACATGTCTGGTATTTGTGTGAGACACATGTCTGGTATGTGTGTGAGATACATGTCTGGTATGTGTGTGAGATACATGTCTGGTATGTGTGTGAGACACATGTCTGTATGTGTGTGAGATACATGTCTGGTATGTGTGTGAGACACATGTCTGTATGTGTGTGAGACCATGTCTGGTATGTGTGTGAGACACATGTCTGGTATGTGTGTGAGATACATGTCTGGTATGTGTGTGAGATACATGTCTTGTATGTGTGTGAGATACATGTTGGTATGTGTGTGAGACACATGTCTGGTATGTGTGTGAGACATATGTCTTATATGTGTATGAGATATATGTCTTGTATGTGTGTGAGACACATGTCTTGTATGTGTGTCAGATACATATCTTGTATGTGTGTGTGGTACATGTCTTGTGTGTGTGTGATACATGTCTTGTGTGTGTGTGAGATACATGTCTTGTATGTGTGTGTGTGTGATACATTTCTTGTGTGTGTGTAAGATACATGTCTTGTGTATGTGTGAGATACATGTCTTGTATGTGTGTGATACATGTCTTGTGTGTGTGTGAGATCATGTCTTGTGTGTGTGTGATAATGTCTTATGTGTGTGTGTGTGTGATACATGTCTTGTATGTGTGTGTGATACATATCTTGTATGTGTGTGTGATACATCTTTTATGTGTGTGAGATACATGTCTTGTATGTGTGTGAGATACATGTCTTGTATGTGTGTGAGATAATGTATTGTATGTGTGTGTGATACATGTCTTGTATGTGTGTGTGATACATGTCTTGTATGTGTGTGTGGTACATGTCTTGTATGTTTGTGAGATACATGTCTTGTATGTGTGTGTGATGCATGTCTGTATGTATGTGTGTGTGGTACATGTCTTGTATGTTTGTGAGATACATGTCTTGTATGTGTGTGTGTGATACATTTCTTGTATGTGTGAGATACATGTCTTGTATGTATGTGTGATACATCTTGTATGTGTGTGTAATACATGTCTTGCATGTGTGTGTGATAATGTCTTGTATGTGTGTGTGATACATGTCTTGTATGTGTGTGAGATACATGTATTGTATGTGTGTGAGATACATGTCTTGCATGTGTGTGAGATATGTCTTGTGTGTGTGTGTGATACATGTCTTGTATGTGTGTGAGATACATGTCTTGTATGTGGTGTGATACATGTCTTGTGTGTGTGATACATGTCTTGTATGTGTGTGAAATACATGTCTTGTATGTGTATGAGATACATGTATTGTATGTGTGTGATACATGTCTTGTATGTGTGTGAGACATGTCTTGTATGTGTATGAGATACATGTCTTATATTTGTGTGAAATATGTCTTGTATGTGTGTGATACATGTCTTTGTATGTGTGTGATACGTGTCTTGTAAGTGAATGAGACATATGTCTTGTATGTGTGAATATATGTCATGTATGTGTGTGAGATATGTCTTGTATGTGTGTGAGACATGTCTTGTATGTGTGTGAAATACATGTCTTGTATGTGTGTGAGATGCATGTCTTGTATGTGTGTGAGATATGTCTTATGTGTGAGTGAGATACATGTCTTGCATGTGTGTGAGATATGTCTTGTATGTGTGTGAATATATGTCTTGTATGTGTGTGAGATCATGTCTTGTATGTGTGTGAGATACATGTCTTGTATGTGTGTGAGATATGTCTTGTATGTGTGTGAGTCTTGTATGTGTGTGAGATACCTATCTTGTATGTGTGTGAGATACATGTCTTGTATGTTTGTGAGATACATGTCTTGTATGTCTGTGTGACATAATGTCTTGTATGTTTGTGAGATACATGTCTTGTATGTGTGTGAGATACATGTCTTGTATGTGTGTGAGATATGTCTTGTATGTGTGTGAGATACATGTCTTTGTAGTTTTGAATATACATGTCTTGTATGTCTGTGTGACATACATGTCTTGTATGTGTGTAAGATACATGTCTTGTATGTGTGTGAGATACATATCTTGTATGTGTGTGAGATACATGTCTTGTATGTGTGTGAGATACATGTCTTGTATGTGTGTGAGATACATGTCTTGTATGTGTGTGAGATACATGTCTGTATGTGTGTGAGATTGTCTTGTATGTGTGTGAGTCTTGTATGTGTGTGAGATACCTATCTTGTATGTGTGTGAGATACATGTCTTGTATGTTTGTGAGATACATGTCTTGTATGTCTGTGTGACATAATGTCTTGTATGTGTGTGAGATACATGTCTTGTATGTGTGTGAGATACATGTCTTGTATGTGTGTGAGATATGTCTTGTATGTGTGTGAGATACATGTCTTGTATGTTTGTGAGATACATGTCTTGTATGTCTGTGTGACATACATGTCTTGTATGTGTGTAAGATACATGTCTTGTATGTGTGTGAGATACATATCTTGTATGTGTGTGAGATACATGTCTTGTATGTGTGTGAGATACATGTCTTATATGTGTGTGATACATATGTCTTGTATGTGTGTGAGATACATGTCTGGTATGTGTGTGAGATATATGTCTTGTATGTGTGTGAGACACATGTCTGTTATGTGTGTGAGATATATGTCTTGTATGTGTGTGAGATACATGTCTGGTATGTGTGTGAGATACAGGTCTGGTATGTGTGTGAGACACATGTCTTGTATGTGTGTGAGACACATGTCTGGTATGTGTGTGAGATACATGTCTGTATGTGTGTGAGACACATGTCTGATGTGTGTGAGATACATGTCTGGTATGTGTGTGAACATGTCTGTATGTGTGTGAGACACATGTCTGGTATGTGTGTGAGAGACACATGTCTGGTATGTGTGTGAGATACATGTCTGTATGTGTGTGAGATACATGTCGGTATGTGTGTGAGACACATGTCTGGTATGTGTGTGAGATACATGTCTGGTATGTGTGTGAGACACATGTCTGGTATGTGTGTGAGATACATGTCTGGTATGTTGTGAGACACATGTCTGGTATGTGTGTGAGATACATGTCTGGTATGTGTGTGAGATACATGTCTGGTATGTGTGTGAGATACATGTCTGGTATGTGTGTGAGCACATGTCTGGTATGTGTGTGAGACAATATGTCTTATATGTGTGAGATACATGTCTTGTATGTGTGTGAGACCATGTCTGGTATGTGTGTGAGATACATGTCTGGTATGTGTGTGAGATACATGTCTGGTATGTGTGTGAGATACATGTCTTATATGTGTGTGAGACATATGTCTTGTATGTGTGTGAGACACATGTCTGGTATGTGTGTGAGATACATGTCTGTAATGTGTTTGAGATACATGTCTGGTATGTGTGTGAGATACATGTCTGGTATGTGTGTGAGATACATGTCTGGTATGTGTGTGAGATACATGTCTTATATGTGTGTGAGACATATGTCTTGTATGTGTGTGAGACACATGTCTGGATGTGTGTGAGACATATGTCTTGTATGTGGTGAGATACATGTCTGGTATGTGTGTGAGATACATGTCTGGTATGTGTGTGAGACACATGTCTTGTATGTGTGTGAGACACATGTCTGGTATGTGTGTGAGATACATGTCTGTATGTGTGTGAGACACATGTCTGTATGTGTGTGAGATACATGTCTGGTATGTGTGTGAGACACATGTCTGTATGTGTTGTGAGACACATGTCTGGTATGTGTGTGAGACAATGTCTGGTATGTGTGTGAGATACATGTCTGGTATGTGTGTGAGATACATGTCTGGTATGTGTGTGAGACACATGTCTGGTATGTGTGTGAGATACATGTCTGGTATGTGTTGTGCGACACATGTCTGGTATGTGTGTGAGACACATGTCGGTATGTGTGTGAGACACATGTCTGGTATGTGTGTGAGATACATGTCTGGTATGTGTGTGAGATACATGTATTGTATGTGTGTGAGATACATGTCTGGTATGTGTGTGAGACACATGATCTGGTTGTGTGTGAGACATATTCTTAGATGTGTGTGAGATACATGTCTGTGATTGTGTGAGATACATGTCTTGTATGTGTGTGAGACACATGTCTGGTATGTGTGTGAGATACATGTCTGGTATGTGTGAGACAACATGTCTGGTATGTGTGTGAGACATATGTCTTATATGTGTGTGAGATACATCATACTAAAATATAACAATTGTGCGAGTCTATGGTTATTATAATAACATAGCTGAAGCGAGCCATGATAAATAGACTAGAACATTTGAGCTAGCCATGATAAATAGACTAGAACATTTGAGCTAGCCATGATAAATAGACTAGAACATTTGAGCTAGCCATGATAAATAGACTAGAAACATTTGAGTTAGCCATGATAAATAGACTAGAACATTTGAGCTAGCCATGATAAATAGACTAGAACATTTGAGCTAGCCATGATAAATAGACTAGAACATTTGAGCTAGCCATGATAAATAGACTAGAACATTTGAGCTAGCCATGATAAATAGACTAGAATATTTGAGCTAGCCATGATAAGTAGACTAGAACATTTGAGCTAGCCATGATAAATAGACTAGAACATTTGAGCTAGCCATGATAAATAGACTAGAATATTTGAGCTAGCCATGATAAATAGACTAGAACATTTGAGCTAGCCATGATAAGTAGACTAGAAATTTGAGCTAGCCATGATAATAGACTAGAACATTTGAGCTAGCCATGATAAATAGACTAGAACATTTGAGCTAGCCATGATAAATAGACTAGAAAATTTGAGCTAGCCATGATAAATAGACTAAACATTTGAGCTAGCCATGATAAGTAGACTAGAATATTTGAGCTAGCCATGATAAATAGACTAGAACATTTGAGCTAGCCATGATAGGTAGACTATAACATTTGAGCTAGCCATGATAAATAGACTAGAACATTTGAGCTAGCCATGATAGGTAGACTATAACATTTGAGCTAGCCATGATAAATAGACTAGACTTTGAGCTAGCCATGATAAATAGACTAGAACATTTGAGCTAGCCATGATAAGTAGACTAGAATATTTTAGCTAGCCATGATAAATAGACTATAACATTTGAGCTAGCCATGATAAATAGACTAGAACATTTGAGCTAGCCATGATAATAGACTAGAACATTTGAGCTAGCCATGATAAGTAGACTAGAATATTTGAGCTAGCCATGATAAATAGACTATAACATTTGAGCTAGCCATGATAATAGACTAGAACATTTGAGCTAGCCATGATAATAGACTAGAACATTTTGAGCTAGCCATGATAAATAGACTATAACATTTGAGCTAGCCATGATAAATAGACTAGAACATTTGAGCTAGCCATGATAATAGACTAGAATATTTGAGCTAGCCATGATAAATAGACTAGAACATTTGAGCTAGCCATGAGAAATAGACTAGAACATTTGAGCTAGCCATGATAAGTAGACTAGAACATTTGAGCTAGCCATGATAAATAGACTAGAACATTTGAGCTAGCCATGATAAGTAGACTAGAACATTTGAGCTAGCCATGATAAATAGACTAGAACATTTGAGCTAGCCATGATAAATAGACTAGAACATTTGAGCTAGCCATGATAAATAGACTAGAACATTTGAGCTAGCCATGATAAATAGACTAGAACATTTGAGCTAGCCATGATAAATAGACTAGAACATTTGAGCTAGCCATGATAAATAGACTAGAATATTTGAGCTAGCCATGATAAGTAGACTAGAACATTTGAGCTAGCCATGATAAATAGACTAGAACATTGAGCTAGCCATGATAAGTAGACTAGAACATTTGAGCTAGCCATGATAATAGATAAGAACATTTGAGCTAGCCATGATAAATAGACTAGAACATTTGAGCTAGCCATGATATGTAGACTAGAACATTTGAGCTAGCCATGATAGGTAGACTATAACATTTGAGCTAGCCATGATAGCTAGACTAGAACATTTGAGCTAGCCATGATAAATAGGCTAGAACATTTGAGCTAGTCATGATAAGTAGACTAGAACATTTGAGCTAGCCATGATAGGTAGACTATAACATTTGAGCTAGCCATGATAGGTAGACTAGAACATTTGAGCTAGCCATGATAAATAGACTAGAACATTTGAGCTAGCCATGATAAATAGACTAGAACATTTGAGCGAGCCATGATAAATAGACTAAAACACTTGAGCGAGTCATGATAAATATACTAAAACACTTGAGCTAGCCATGATAAGTAGACTAGAACATTTGAGCTAGTCATGATAAGTAGACTAGAACATTTGAGTTAGCCATGATAGGTAGACTATAACATTTGAGCTAGCCATGATAAATAGACTAGAACATTTGAGCTAGCCATGATAAATAGACTAGAACATTTGAGCTAGCCATGATAAATAGACTAGAACATTTGAGCGAGCCATGATAAATAGACTAAAACACTTGAGCGAGTCATGATAAATATACTAAAACACTTGAGCTAGCCATGATAAGTAGACTAGAACATTTGAGCGAGCCATGATAAATAGACTAAACACTTGAGCGAGTCATGATAAATATACTAGAACGTTTGAGCGTATCATGATAAATAGACTAGAACATTTGGGCGAGTCAATGATTATTAGATTAGAACAATGGGATAAATCTAGGATTATTCAACTGACATGTTAATAATAATCGAAACCATTTGTCGACAGCAGGACTACCTGTCCTAACATCGCAGGACACCCACACATACACATCAAGTGTATTCAGTTGCGTGTGAGGGTGTACACGGTCATGTATGTATGTTTGTGTTTGATCATAACCTTCCTTTGATAGTGCTGGTTGTGTGCTTTGTGTGTTTGATCATAATCTTCCTTTGATAGTGCTGGTAGTGTGCTTTGTGTGTTTGTGTTTGATCATAACCTTCCTTTGATAGTGCTGGTAGTGTACTGTGTGTATGTTTGTGTTTGATCATAACCTTCCTTTGATAGTGCTGGTAGTGGGCTGTGTGTGTGTTTGTGTTTGATCATAACCTTCCTTTGATAGTGCTGGCTGTGTGCTGTGTGTATGTTTGTGTTTGATCATAACCTTCCTTTGATAGTGCTGGTAGTGGGTTGTGTGTGTGTTTGTGTTGATCATAACCTTCCTTTGATAGTGCTGGTAGTGGGTTGTGTGTGTGTTTGTGTTTGATCATAACCTTCCTTTGATAGTGCTGGTTGTGTGCTGTGTGTATGTTTGTGTTTGATCATAACCTTCCTTTGATAGTGCTGGTTGTGTGCTGTGTGTATGTTTGTGTTTGATCATAACCTTCCTTTGATAGTGCTGGTAGTGGGCTGGTTGTGTGTTTGTGTTTGATCATAACCTTCCTTTGATAGTGCTGGTCGTGGGTTGTGTGTGTTTGTGTTTGATCATAACCTTCCTTTGATAGTGCTGGTAGTGGGTTGTGTGTGTGTTTGTGTTTGATCATAACCTTCCTTTGATAGTGCTGGTTGTGTACTGTGTGTATGTTGTGTTTGATCATAACCTTCCTTTGATAGTACTGGTTGTGGGCTGGTTGTGTGTTTGTGTTTGATCATAACCTTCCTTTGATAGTGCTGGTAGTGGTGCTGGTTGTGTGTTTGTGTTTGATCATAACCTTCCTTTGATAGTGCTGGTCGTGGGCTGTGTGTGTGTTTGTGTTTGATCATAACCTTCCTTTGATAGTGCTGGTAGTGGGCTGGTTGTGTGTTTGTGTTTGATCATAACCTTCCTTTGATAGTGCTGGTCGTGGGCTGTGTGTGTGTTTGTGTTTGATCATAACCTTCCTTTGATAGTGCTGGTAGTGTACTGTGTGTATGTTTGTGTTTGATCATAACCTTCCTTTGATAGTGCTGGTTGTGGGCTGGTTGTGTGTTTGTGTTTGATCATAACCTTCCTATGATAGTGCTGGTAGTGGGCTGGTTGTGTGTTGTGTTTGATCATAACCTTCCTTTGATAGTGCTGGTCGTGGGCTGTGTGTGTGTTTGTGTTTGATCATAACCTTCCTTTGATAGTGCTGGTAGTGGGTTGTGTGTGTGTTTGGTTTGATCATAACCTTCCTTTGATAGTGCTGGTTGTGGGCTGTGTGTGTTTGATCATAACCTTCCTTTGATAGTGCTGGTTGTGTGCTGTGTGTATGTTTGTGTTTGATCATAACCTTCCTTTGATAGTGCTGGTTGTGGCCCGTGTGTGTGTTTGTGTTTGATCATAACTTCCTTTGATAGTGCTGGTTGTGGGCTGTGTGTGTTTTTTGATCATAACCTTCCTTTGATAGTGCTGGTTGTGTGCTGTGTGTGTTTGTGTTTGATCATAACCTTCCTTTGATAGTGCTGGTTGTGTGCTGTGTGTGTTTGTGTTTGATCAAAACTTTCCTTTGATAGTGCTGGTTGTGTGCTGTGTGTGTTTGTATTTGATCATAACCTTCCTTTGATAGTGCTGGTTGTGTGCTGTGTGTGTTTGTGTTTGATCATAACCTTCCTTTGATAGTGCTGGTTGTGTGCTGTGTGTGTTTGTGTTTGATCATAATCTTCCTTTGATAGTGCTGGTTGTGGGCTGTGTGTGTTTGTGTTTGTTCATAACCTTCCTTTGATAGTGCTGGTTGTGTGCTGTGTGTGTTTGTGTTTGATCATAACCTTCCTTTGATAGTGCTAGTTGTGGGCTGTGTGTGTTTGTGTTTGTTCATAACCTTCCTTTGATAGTGCTGGTTGTGGGCTGTGTGTGTTTGTGTTTGATCATAACCTTCCTTTGATAGTGCTAGTTGTGGGCTGTGTGTGTTTGTGTTTGATCATAACCTTCCTTTGATAGTGCTGGTTGTGGGCTGTGTGTGTTTGATCCCAACCTTCCTTTGATAGTGCTGGTTGTGGGCTGTGTGTGTTTGATCATAACCTTCCTCTGATAGTGCTGGTTGTGTATTGTGTGTGTTTGTGTTTGATCATAACCTTCCTTTGATAGTGCTGGTTGTGGGCTGTGTGTGTTTGTGTTTGATCGTAACCTTCCTTTGATAGTGCTGGTTGTGTTTTGTGTTTGATCATAACCTTCCTTTGATAGTGCTAGTAGTGGGCTGTGTGTGTGTTTGTGTTTGATCATAACCTTCCTTTGATAGTGCTGGTTGTGTGCTCTGTGTGTGTGTTTGTGTTTGATCATAACCTTCCTTTGATAGTGCTGGTTGTGGGCTGTGTGTGTGTTTGTGTTTGATCGTAACCATCCTTTGATAGTGCTGGTAGTGTGCTGTGTGTGTGTTTGTGTTTGATCATAACCTTCCTTTGATAGTGCTGGTTGTGGGCTGTGTGTGTGTTTGTGTTTGATCGTAACCATCCTTTGATAGTGCTGGTAGTGGGTTGTGTGTGTGTTTGTGTTTGATCATAACCTTCCTTTGATAGTGCTGGTTGTGTGCTGTGTGTGTGTTTGTGTTTGATCATAACCTTCCTTTGATAGTGCTGGTTGTGGGCTGTGTGTGTTTGTGTTTGATCATAACCTTCCTTTGATAGTGCTGGTAGTGGGCTGGTTGTGTGTTTGTGTTTGATCATAACCTTCCTTTGATAGTGCTAGTTGTGTGCTGTGTGTATGTTTGTGTTTGATCATAACCTTCCTTTGATAGTGCTGGTTGTGTGCTGTGTGTGTGTTTGTGTTTGATCATAACCTTCCTTTGATAGTGCTGGTTGTGGGCTGTGTGTGTTTGTGTTTGATCATAACCTTCCTTTGATAGTGCTAGTTGTGGGCTGTGTGTGTTTGTGTTTGATCATAACCTTCCTTTGATAGTGCTGGTTGTGTGCTCTGTGTGTTTGTGTTTGATCATAACCTTCCTTTGATAGTGCTGGTTGTATGTGTGTTTGTGTTTGATCATAACCTTCCTTTGATAGTGCTGGTTGTGGGCTGTGTGTGTTTGTGTTTGATCATAACCTTACTTTGATAGTGTTGGTTGTGGGCTGTGTGTGTTAAATCCCAACCTTCCCTTGATAGTGCTGGTTGTGGGCTGTGTGTGTTTGTGTTTAATCTACCTCCTGAGAAACCTACAAATACTCAGATTATTTCAAAAGTTAATTAAGTTTTGCATATTGATTGTTCTATTACCTCGCACTAGTTCACCGTTTATGCACACATTTCGCCTTAGCGCCGCTCTTAGCAGGTTCGATCACATCAAATGAATCCGGTGTCAGAGCTGATCTGCATCATTTATTGTGACTTCCTCGCTGTCTAGAACTAACCATTCTCCCTCTATTGTCAGAGCTGATCTACATCAGTTATTGTGATCTGCTGTCTAGAACTAACATTTCTCCCTCTATTGTCAGAGCTGATCTACATCACTTATTGTGACTTCCTTACTGTCTAGAACTAACCATTCTCCCTCTATTGTCAGAGCTGATCTACATCACTTATTGTGATTTCCTTGCTGTCTAGAACTAACCATTCTCCCTCTCTTGTCAGAGCTGATCTACATCACTTATTGTGACTTCCTTACTGTCTAGAACTAACCATTCTCCCTCTATTGTCAGAGCTGATCTACATCACTTATTGTGACTTCCTTGCTGTCTAGAACTAACCTTTCTCCCTCTATTGTCAGAGCTGATCTACATCACTTATTGTGATTTCCTTGCTGTCTAGAACTAACCTTTCTCCCTCTATTGTCAGAGCTGATCTACATCACTTATTGTGATTTCCTTGCTGTCTAGAACTAACCTTTCTCCCTCTATTGTCAGAACTGATCTATATCACTTATTGTGACTTCCTTACTGTCTAGAACTAATCTTTATCCTGTTTGCTAGCCTTTGGCAATTTCCCCTTTAGTCTCCATGGACAAACTAAGGGGTTGTCGCTGAGGACACCCTACTCTACCATGCAATTACTTTGATTGTAGGCCGGAAGGTCCATAGCGATATCGTAGTGCAAACGCCCGCCAGCTTGTGTGGCAGCAGGACCTTCATTATCAGCGCCTGGTTGTTTCAATATCAAGGTCCACACATTCAGTGGACTCATTCACAATCAAAGAGTCCGTCCCCCACGTTCGACTCTTGTGTGTTGCGTGTGTGGCAATCCATGACTCTTGTGTGTTGCGTGTGTGGCAATCCATGACTCTTGTTATCAGTCACTCTCTCAAACTTAGGCCTAACCAGTTGAACTGCTCGACTTTGTTGATAACAAACCCAGCACAGATTACAGCAATGTCTCTAGCAGAGCCCAACGCTATCAGGCATGACTTCTTGATGTCCCTACCGAGCACGCTGTGGCGGGGGTCATCAACAAATTGGAAGTACATCATTATTCCGCCTCTTGAACTCATTATCAGTCCAATCCTCCATTAAACCTTTGCCCTACGTTTGGACGTACAGTGCATCACGCCAATTAAGGTCACGTATGTTTAGCCGCAGCGTGCGTCACTCTCAATTCGATTAGTGTATACCGTCTCCAAACCATAGTCTTTGTAACATCTTGGTATTTGTGAATGCTAGTTCCTTGTTCAATTATCTAAAGATTAATATATCATATGTTATGTGTTAGATAAATACAAACAAAACACAATTCAAACAAGACAAATGCGATTTTGGGCCATGTTAGAAGACACAACAGCCTACTAAAAGTAATCATGGAGGGGAAAATACAAGGTAAAAGAGGCAGAGGCAGACCAAGATTAACATGGACGAGTAACATCAAAAGATGGACAAATCAACCGATGACAACCTGCACCATCAAAGCAAGAGATAGAGCAAAATGGCGCTCCATGGTAGCCAACCTTCGTTGCGGAGACGGCACTCAATGATGATGATGACCACCGCGAGTCTATTGTCTAAATAGATGACAACATTTACAACAATCTACCACGGCGAGTCTATTGTCTAAATAGATGACAACATTTACAACAATCTACCACGGCGAGTCTATTGTATAAATAGATGACAACATTTACAACAATCTACCACGGCGAATCTATTGTCTAATCAGATGACAACATTTACAACAATCTACCACGGCGAATCTATTGTCTAAATAGATGACAACATTTACAACAATCTACCACGGCGAGTCTATTGTCTAAATAGATGACAACATTTACAACAATCTACCACGGCGAGTCTATTGTCTAAATAGATGACAACATTTACAACAATCTACCACGGCGAGTCTATTGTCTAAATAGATGACAACATTTACAACAATCTACCACGGCGAGTCTATTGTCTAAATAGATGACAACATTTACAACAATCTACCACGGCGAGTCTATTGTCTAAACAGATGACAACATTTACAACAATCTATCATGGCGAGTCTATTGTCTAAATAGATGACAACATTTACAACAATCTATCATGGCGAGTCTATTGTCTAAATAGATGACAACATTTACAACAATTACCACGGCGAGTCTATTGTCTAAATAGATGACAACATTTACAACAATCTACCACGGCGAGTCTATTGTCTAAACAGATGACAACATTTACAACAATCTACCACGGCGAGTCTATTGTCTAAACAGATGACAACATTTACAATAATGTACCACGGCGAGTCTATCGTCTAAACAGATGACAACATTTACAACAATCTACCACCGCGAGTCTATCGTCTAAACAGATGACAACATTTACAACAATCTACCACCGCGAGTCTATTGTCTAAACAGATGACAACATTTACAATAATGTACCATCGCGAGTCTATTGTCTAAACAGATGACAACATCAGACTTCCCGGATTGACACACTTCATTCTTCAACGTTTTAAGGACGCCGGCTACACAAGGATACATGTCCAGTCACAGAAGTTATCATCATTAGAAATAGACTCAAGATTGGTTATTGGTTATGGAAGGCCTCGGTATCACTGCAAACGAATTAAAATCCATAATCGCTCAACCGCCCGTGCCAGTGGAATCATCCGAATTACTAACACATCTAACACACCAAACAAAGAAAGGTAACTGTAGTCCCCATCGTAGCAGTCTCAGCACACGCCAAAAGACATAAGGCGAAACCGCGCAGAAAGTGAACACAGCCAACTGTTCCCTGTCATACGATATCATCATTCATCGTAAGCAATTGGAATATCGAAACATGATCAAAACGGATGGGACACACAGCTCACAGTGTGCACAGAGCACTTAACTCAGTAGCTCCTGCAACAAGCCGGACTTGGAATATGAGGAACTGCAACCAGGAACACTTTTCAGACATAGCCTTCAATGGTTCCTGCCGCCTATCCACCATATACCGGAAGTTCATGTCCTCCCGAAAATGATGATCGTCATATTGAGAAAAAAAATGTATAGCGCCTGATGATGTTAGGACATCGTTCTTGACTCCAACCGAACATAGAAACACACAGATAGTCGTTGAATTATCCCCGTCACACATCAAACAACAAACCCTACGGTTAGCGTACAACGAACGAAACACGGTGCAAATTCCCCAAAGATGAAAATCTTCGGTCGACTTGACGGAGAAGTCCACATTAATGCGTTTCAGCATCTAAATAACTTGCGTCAAACAATTCCAACGTCGGCCATTGAACAGCACTCAAAGTGACGTAAACCGCATGTCAACACTAGACGGTGAAGGTCGCTTTTACAATACTTGACTTGTCAAAAAGAAACATTGCTGTGTGTACTCGGCGGCGCAGATTTGTCCACTTTGTTCTCGCAGATTTGCTAAGTAGAACATCATTTTGATTTCAACACAGAACATTGCATCAAAGAGCCGAAATTAATCAAAATCCAGATGCATTTTCTGCAGCGATCGAGAGAATGTGAAACGCCCCACCATTTTGAAATGGAAGTTTCAATAGACTCAAGATACAACAAAGCTGGTCAAACCATCGGAGCTATCAACACTATTGTCCAACAAGGATAGATAGATAGACAGACAGACAGACAGACAGACAGACAGACAGACAGATAGATAGATAGACAGACAGACAGACAGACAGACAGACAGACAGACAGACAGATAGATAGATAGACAGACAGACAGACAGACAGACAGACAGACAGATAGATAGATAGATAGATAGATAGATAGATAGATAGATAGATAGATAGATAGATAGATAGATAGATAGATAGATAGATAGATAGATAGATAGATAGATAGATAGATAGATATATATATATATATATATATATATATATAGATAGATAGATAGATAGATAGATAGATAGATAGATAGATAGATAGATAGATAGATAGATAGATAGATAGATAGATAGATAGATAGATAGATAGATAGATAGATAGATAGATAGATAGATAGATAGATAGATAGATAGATAGATAGATAGATAGATAGATAGATAGATAGATAGATAGATAGATAGATAGA
Source organism: Megaustenia siamemsis (assembly GCA_032433765.1). NCBI lineage: Eukaryota > Metazoa > Mollusca > Gastropoda > Stylommatophora > Ariophantidae > Megaustenia > Megaustenia siamemsis. Next base: position 75,797,280 of record JAVIAB010000126.1, on the reverse strand, counting down.
TAGATAGAAGAGAGTGATGTTGGAAGAAAGGGATACAGGAAGAGAGAGGTGTAGTGAGAGACAGATGTTGAAGAAGAATGCTGTAGGAAGAGTAAGATGTAAGCGGAGAAGGATGTAAGAAGAGAAAGATGTAGGAGGAGAAGGATGCAAGAAGAGAAAGATGTAGGAGGAGAAGGATGCAAGAAGAGAAAGATGTAGGAGGAGAAGGATGCAAGAAGAGAAAGATGTAGGAGGAGAAGGATGCAAGAAGAGAAAGATGTAGGAGGAGAAGGATGCAAGAAGAGAAAGATGTAGGAGGAGAAGGATGCAAGAAGAGAAAGATGTAGGAGGAGAAGGATGCAAGAAGAGAAAGATGTAGGAGGAGAAGTTTGTAAGAAGAGAAAGATGTAGAAAGAGAGGAATAACGATTGTGAGTTATATAGAAAGAGAGGGATAAAGATAGTGAGTTATATAGAACGAGAGGGATAACCGATAGTGAGTTATATAGAAAGAGAAGGATAACCGATAGTGAGTTATTTGGAAAGAGAGGGATTACCGATACTGAGTTATATAGAAATATAGGGATTACCGATAGTGAGTTATATAGAAATAGAGGGATAACGATATTGTGTTATATAGAAAGAGAAGGATAACGATAGTGAGTTATATAGAAAGAGAGGGATAAAGATAGTGAGTTATATTGAACTATAGGGATAAAGATAGTGAGTTATATAGAAAGAGAGGGATAAAGATAGTGTGTTTTATAGAAAAAGAGGGATAACGATAATGGGTTATATAGAAAGAGAGTGCTAACGATAGTGAGTTTTATTGAACTATAGGGATAAAGATAGTGAGTTATATATAAAGATAAGGATAGCGATAGTGAGTTATATTGAAATATATGGATAAAGATAGTGAGTTATTTAGAAAGATATGGATAACGATAGTGAGTTATATAGAAAGAGAGGGATAACCGATAGTGAGTTATATAGAAAGAGAGGGATAAAGATAGTGTTTCATATAGAAAGAGAGGGATAACGATAGTGAGTTATATAGAAAGAGAGGGATAACCGATAGTGAGTTATATAGAAAGAGAGGGATAAAGATAGTGGTTTATATAGAAAGAGAGGGATAACGATAGTGAGTTATATAGAAAGAGAGGGATAAAGATAGTGTTTTATATAGAAAGAGAGGGATAACGATAGTGAGTTATATAGAAAGAGAGGGATAAAGATAGTGTTTTATATAGAAAGAGAGGGATAACGATAGTGAGTTATATAGAAAGAGAGGGATAAAGATAGTGTTTTATATAGAAAGAGAGGGATAACGATAGTGAGTTATATAGAAAGAGAGGGATAACGATAGTGAGTTATATAGAAAGAGAGGGATAACCGATAGTGAGTTATATAGAAAGAGAGGGATAACGATAGTGTTTTATATAGAAAGAGAGGGATAAAGATAGTGTTTTACATAGAAAGAGAGGGATAAAGATAGTGTTTTATATAGAAAGAGAGGGATAAAGATAGTGTTTTATATAGAAAGAGAGGGATAAAGATAGTGTTTTATATAGAAAGAGAGGGATAAAGATAGTGTGTTATATAGAAAGAGAGGGATAACCGATAGTGAGTTATATAGAAAGAGAGGGATAACCGAAAGTGAGATTTATTGAAAGAGAGGGATTACCGATAGTGAGTTATATATAAATAGTGGGATAACGATAGTGTGTTATATAGAAAGAGAGGGATAACCGATAGTGAGTTATGTAGAATGAGAGGGATAACGATAGTGATAACGATAGTGAGTTATATAGAAAGAGAGGGATAACCGATAGTGAGTTATGTAGAATGAGAGGGATAACGATAGTGAGTTATATAGAAAGATAGGGATAACGATAATGAGTTATATTGAAAGATAGGGAGAAAGGTAGTGAGTTATATTGAAAGATAGGGATTTAAGATAGTGAGTTATATTGATAGATAGAGATAAGGATAGTGGGTTATATAGAAAGAGAGGGATAACGACAGTGAGTTAAATAGAAAGATAGGGATAAAGATAGTGAGTTATATAGAAAGAGAAGGATAAAGATAGTGAGTTATATAGAAAGAGAGGGATAAAGAGAGTGAGTTATATTGAAAGACAGGAATAAAGATAGTGAGTTACATAGAAAGAGAAGGATAAAGATAGTGAGTTTTATTGAACGAGAGGGATAACGATAGTGAGTTATATAGAAAGAGAGGGATAACGATAGTGAGTTAAATAGAAAGAGAGGAATACAGATAGTGAGTTATATTGAAAGATAGGGATAAAGATAGTGAGTTATAGTGAAAGCGAAGGATAACGATAGTGAGTTATATAGAAAGAGAGGGATAAAGATAGTGAGTTTTATTGAAAGAGAGGGATAACGATAGTTAGTTATATAGAAAGAGGGATAACGATAGGGAGTTATATAGAAAGAGAAGGATAAAGATAATGAGTGATATAGAAAAAGAGGAATAAAGAGATTGAGTTATATTGAAAGAGAGGGATAACGATAGTGAGTTATATAGAAAGAGAGGGATAAAGTTTGTGAGTTATATCGAGATATCGGTATAAAGATAGTGGGTTATTTAGAAAGAGAGGGATAACGATAGTGAGTTATACAGAAAGAGAGGGATAACGATAATGAGTTATATTGAAAGATAGGGATAAAGATAGTGAGTTATATATAAAGATAGGATAAAGATTGTGAGTTATATAGAAATATAGGAATAAAGATAGTGATTTATATATAAAGAGAGGAATAAATATAGTGAGTTACATAGAAAGAGAGGGATAACGATAGTGAGTTATATAGAAAGAGAGGTATAACGATAGTGAGTTATATAGAAAGAGAGGTATAACGATAGTGAGTTATATAGAAAGAGTGGAATAAAGATAGTGAGTTATATAGAAAGAGAGGGATAACCGATAGTGAGTTTTATAGAAACAAAGAGAAATAGGAAGAGAGGAATTCAACACAATTCAAACAAGAGAAATGATATTTTTGGGGCATGTTACAGCAACCTACTCAAGGTAATATTGGAAGGGAAAATACAAGGTAAAAGAGGCAGACTAAGCCTAACATGGACGAGTAACATCAAAAGATGAACAAGTCAGCTTATGACAACCTGCACCATCAAAACAAAAAAAAGAGTAGAATGGCGCTCCATGGTAGCCAACCTTCGTTGCGGAGAGGTCACTCAGTGATGACATAGAAAGATATATATATATATTTATCATCATCAAGTACCTGCTGGCGTAGGTGATCATGGCTCTCCACAATTTCCGATCTGGACAGTTCTTTATCATTTATGTTGTTTACCTTCTGTCAAGCCATTCTCTTAAGCTGTCTGTTATCTTTTCCTTTGCTTCCCTCTATCTCTTCGTCCCTCAATTTTCCCAGTTGTTACAATATATTTCAGTTGTTCTCTTCTCATTTCATGGCCAAAAAATGATGATTGTTTCTTCCTAATATTGCAAATTAGCTCTCTTTTTTCTTTGGCCTCTTTCAGGACGTTTTCATTACTCTTCTTAGCTGTCCATGGTATTCTCAACATTCTTCTGTGGAACCACATTTCTACAGACTCCAGTGATTTATATATATATATATATATATATATATATATATATATACAGACTTATATACAGTGAGATATAACGATAGATTGATATGAGGGGTGATATATATATATACATAGATATATAGTGATAGAGACATATAAGGAAGAGAGAGAGAGAGAGATAAAATGATAGAGAGATATACGAAGAGAGATATATACAGAGAGATATAGTGATAGAGAGATATAAGAAGGAAGATGTATGCAGAGAGATATAGTGATAGAGAGATATAAGAAGGAAGATGTATGCAGAGAGATATAGTGATAGAGAGATATAAGAAGGAAGATGTATGCAGAGAGATATAGTGATAGAGAGATATAAGAAGGGAGATACATACAGAGAGATATAGTGATAGCGAGATATAATAAGTTAGATATATACAGAGAGATATAGTGATAGAGAGATATAAGAAGGGAGATACATACAGAGAGATATAGTGATAGAGAGATATATACAGAGAGATATAGTGATAGAGAGATATATACAGAGAGATATAGTGATAGAGAGATATATACAGAGAGATATAGTGATAGAGAGATATATACAGAGAGATATAGTGATAGATATATATATATATACAGAGATATATAGTGATAGAGAAATATATACAGAGAGATATAGTGATAGAGAGATATATACAGAGAGATATAGTGATAGAGAGATATATACAGAGAGATATAGTGATAGAGAGATATATACAGAGAGATATAGTGATAGAGAGATATATACAGAGAGATATAGTGATAGAGAGATATAGTGATAGAGATATATATACAGAGAGATATAGTGATAGAGAGATATATACAGAGAGATATAGTGATAGAGAGATATATACAGAGAGATATAGTGATAGAGAGATATAGTGATAGAGATATATATACAGAGAGATATAGTGATAGAGAGATATATACAGAGGGATATAGTGATAGAGAGATATATACAGAGAGATATAGTGATAGAGAGATATATACAGAGAGATATAGTGATAGAGATATATATATACAGCGAGAGATAGTGATAGAGAGATATATACAGAGGGATATAGTGATAGAGAAATATATACAGAGAGATATAGTGATAGAGATATATATACAGAGAGATATAGTGATAGAGAGATATAGTGATAGAGAGATATATACAGAGAGATATAGTGATAGAGATATATATATACAGAGAGATATAGTGATAGAGAGATATATACAGAGAGATATAGTGATTGAGAGATATATACAGAGAGATATAGTGATAGAGAGATATATACAGAGAGATATAGTGATAGATATATATATATACAGAGATATATAGTGATAGAGAAATATATACAGAGATATATAGTGATAGAGAGATATAGTGATAGAGAGATATATACAGAGATATAGTGATAGAGAGATATAGTGATAGAGAGATATATACAGAGATATATAGTGATAGAGAGATATAGTGATAGAGAGATATATACAGAGATATATAGTGATGGAGAGATATAGTGATAGAGAGATATAGTGATAGAGAGATATATACAGAGAGATATAGTGATAGAGAGATATGTACAGAGAGATATAGTGATAGAGAGATATGTACAGAGAGATATAGTGATAGAGAGATATATACAGAGAGATACAGTGATAGAGAGATATATACAGAGGGATATAGTGATATAGATATATATACAGAGAGATATAGTGATATAGATATATATACAGAGAGATATAGTGATAGAGAGATATATACAGAGAGATATAGTGATAGAGAGCTATATACAGAGAGATATAGTGATAGAGAGATATAGTGATAGAGAGATATATACAGAGAGATATAGTGATAGAGAGATATATACAGAGAGATATAGTGATAGAGAGATATATAGAGAGAGATATAGTGATAGAGAGATATATACAGAGAGATATAGTGATAGAGATATATATACAGAGAGATATAGTGATAGAGAGATATAGTGATAGAGAGATATAGTGATAGAGAGATATAAGAAGGGAGATTTATACAGAGAGATATAGTGATAGAGATATATATACAGAGAGATATAGTGATAGAGAGATATATACAGAGAGATATAGTGATAGAGAGATATAGTGATAGAGAGATATAGACAGAGACAAATACTCAGTAAAGTTTACCAACAGAGTATACGCCCACATTTAGAATATGGATCATCCGCATGGTGCTCAGCATCAAACACCACATTGCAAGAACTGGATAAAGTACAAAACCAGGCACTTAGGGTCATCACAGGAGCAATGAAATAAACACCAATATTGGAGATGGAGAAATTGTGGAAGATACAGCACTGAGAGAACGAAGAGACACAAAGGTGCTGATACAGGCAGAAAAATTTGCTTGCATGCCGAGACATCCAATGAAGGACCGATTCCAAAATCTTGCATTGGGACGACTTAAGAGAAGCAGTTTTATCCACCAAGCCAAGCGTATTGGTAGACAAACACCAGACATGCCAAGAGTTGTTAAACCCCTTCTGCCCATACCAGAACAGACTCCCTGGACAGAGGAATCAGGATTATCAGTTCAAATACGGACAGAAGTGAAAGCAATAGTTGACAAAGAGGAACAAAATAGTCTACAGCGAAAAACAATAAATCTCAGTTTCCTGGATGAAGAATACCCACAAGACCTATGGATTCGTGTGTACACAGATGGATCAGCACAGAATGCAGTAAAGAATGGGGGAGCAGGTGCATATATAGAGTACCCAAATAACACTAGGGACATGAATAAAATAGCAACAGGGAAATATTGTCATAATTATGATGCAGAAATACAAGCAATAAAGTTGGCAATAGAAAAAACTGCTGAACAGTAATCTTAGCCCACAGCCTGTAGTGTTTTTGACAGATGCAAGATCAGTACTCCAGGCACTACAATCCAGAAAATTACCACATCTGCAGACCTTATTGACTGAACTCTGCAAGCACCACAGGGTTGCCCTGCAGTGGATCCCATCTCACTGTGGAATACCAGGAAATGAGAAAGCAGATCAGTTGGCAAAGGAAGGTTCAACAGGCACACAACTAGATACACCAGTTACATACCATCATAAGAAACAGATAATCAAATCAATCAGAGGACCACAAGCCCCAAATCAGGATGCCTTTCATAATATGAATAGATATGAACAAGTTATTATACACCTCAGAACAGGACACAATCGACTCCATAGTCACATGTATACAAAATTCAAGATCGGCACCTCAACTACTTGTACATGTGGACAGGCACCCCAGACTGCTGAACACATACTTCAAGACTGCACTGAATATAGTAGACTGAGGAAAATCCATTGGCCCATAGATACAACACTACAGACAAAACTATATGGGCCACTGCAAGAATTACAAAAGACAGTAATATTTATACAGGAAACGACATTGCAGATATAGACAATACTTCGAGCGAACGAAAGATAGAGAGATATATACAGAGAGATATAGTGATAGAGAGATATAAGAAGGGAGATATATACAGAGAGATATAGTGATAGAGAGATATAAGAAGGGAGATATATACAGAGGGATATAGTGATAGAGAGATATAAGAAGGGAGATATATACAGAGAGATATAGTGATAGAGAGATATAAGAAGGAGATATATACAGAGGGATATAGTGATAGAGAGATATAAGAAGGGAGATATATACAGAGGGATATAGTGATAGAGAGATATAAGAAGGGAGATATATACAGAGAGATATAGTGATAGAGAGATATAAGAAGGGAGATATATACAGAGAGATATAGTGATAGAGAGATATAAGAAGGAGATATATACAGAGAGATATAGTGATAGAGAGATATAAGAAGGGAGATATATACAGAGAGATATAGTGATAGAGAGATATAAGAAGGGAGATATATACAGAGAGATATAGTGATAGAGATATATATACAGAGAGATATAGTGATAGAGAGATATAAGAAGGAATATATACAGAGGGATATAGTGATAGAGAGATATATACAGAGAGATATAGTGATAGAGAGATATAAGAAGGGAGATATATACAGAGGGATATAGTGATAGAGAGATATATACAGAGAGATTTAGTGATAGAGAGATATTGCAGAGAGATATAGTGAAAGAGATATATACAGAGAGATATTGTGAGAGAGATATAGTGATAGATAGATATATACAGAGAGATATAATGATAGAGAGATATAAGAAGAGAGATATATACAGAGAGATATAGTGATAGAGAGATATAAGAAGGGAGATATATACAGAGGATATAGTGATAGAGAGATATAAGAAGGGAGATATATACAGAGGGATATAGTGATAGAGAGATATAAGAAGGGAGATATATACAGAGAGATATAGTGATAGAGAGATATAAGAAGGGAGATATATACAGAGAGATATAGTGATAGAGAGATATAAGAAGGGAGATATATACAGAGGGATATAGTGATAGAGAGATATAAGAAGGGAGATATATACAGAGAGATATAGTGATAGAGAGATATAAGAAGGGAGATATATACAGAGAGATATAGTGATAGAGATATAAATACAGAGAGATATAGTGATAGAGAGATATAAGAAGGGAGATATATACAGAGGGATATAGTGATAGAGAGATATATACAGAGAGATATAGTGATAGAGAGATATAAGAAGGGAGATATATACAGAGGGATATAGTGATAGAGAGATATATACAGAGAGATTTAGTGATAGAGAGATATATGCAGAGAGATATAGTGAAAGAGATATATACAGAGAGATATTGTGAGAGAGATATAGTGATAGATAGATATATACAGAGAGATATAATGATAGAGAGATATAAGAAGAGAGATATATACAGAGAGATATAGTGATAGAGAGATATAAGAAGGGAGATATATACAGAAAGATATAGTGATAGAGAGATATAAGAAGGGAGATATATACAGAGAGATATATACAGAGAGATATAGTGATAGAGAGATATAAGAAGGGAGATATATACAGAGAGATATATACAGAGAGATATAGTGATAGAGAGATATAAGAAGGGAGATATATACAGAGAGATATAGTAATAGAGAGATATATACAGAGAAACATAGTGATAGAGAGATATAGTGGTAGAGAGGTATATACAGAGGGATATAGTGATAGAGAGATATATGAAGGGAGATATATACAGAGGGATATAGTGATAGAGAGATATATACAGAGAGATATAGTGATAGAGAGATATAAGAAGGGAGATATATACAGAGGGATATAGTGATAGAGAGATATATACAGAGAGATTTAGTGATAGAGAGATATATGCAGAGAGATATTGTGAAAGAGATATATATACAGGTAGATATTGTGAGAGAGATATAGTGATAGAGAGATATATACAGAGAGATATAATGATAGAGAGATATAAGAAGAGAGATATATACAGAGAGATATAGTGATAGAGAGATATAAGAAGGGAGATATATACAGAAAGATATAGTGATAGAGAGATATAAGAAGGGAGATATATACAGAGAGATATAGTGATAGAGAGATATAAGAAGGGAGATATATACAGAGAGATATAGTGATAGAGAGATATAAGAAGGGAGATATATACAGAGAGATATAGTAATAGAGAGATATATACAGAGAAATATAGTGATAGAGAGAATATAGTGGTAGAGAGGTATTACAGAGGGATATAGTGATAGAGAGATATATGAAGGGAGATATATACAGAGAGATATAGTGATAGAGAGATATAAGAAGGGAGATAGATACAGAGAGATATAGTGATAGAGAGATATAAGAAGGGAGATATATACAGAGAGATATATACAGAGAGATATAAGAAGGAGATGTATACAGAGAGATGTAACGATATAGAGAGATATATACAGAGAGATGTAACGATATAGAGATATATACAGAGAGATGTAACGATATAGAGATATATACAGAGAGATGTAACGATATAGAGATATATACAGAGAGATGTAACGATATAGAGATATATACAGAGAGATAGGGATGTCAGAGAACAAAGGTAAATGATGAGAGAGAGATTGGGATAGAGAGAATATAGGAAGAGAAGTGAGAGATATTGTGACGAAAATAGAGAGATAGAGATTTATAGAAAAAGAGGGATAAAATGAGAGAAAGAGATTGATAGAAAAAGAGAGAAAATGAGAGAAAGAGATTTATAGAAAAAGAGAGAAAATGAGAGAAAGGGATTTATAGAAAAAGAGAGATAAAATGAAAGAGATTTATAGAAAAAGAGAGATAAAATGAGAGAAAGTGAGAGTGGAAAGAAGATTTGCGAGAGGAGAGGTTTCAGAATAAATAGTGAAAATAGAGAGTGGGAGAAAGACGATGGGAAGAACGAGTGAGTGAACGTTAGATGTATGGAAATAGAGAGAAGAGAGAGGGTGAACGTTAGATTTATGGAAATAGAGAGAAGAGAGAGGGTGAACGTTAGATTTATGGAAATAGAGAGAAGAGAGAGGGTGAACGTTAGATTTATGGAAACAGAGAGAAGAGAGAGGGTGAACGTTAGATTTATGGAAATAGAGAGAAGAGAGAGGGTGAACGTTAGATTTATGGAAATAGAGAGAAGAGAGAGGGTGAACGTTAGAGAGTGGAAGAGAAATTGATAGCCAGATAGAAGGTGTATCTTGAAGATAAAAAAAAAATGAAAGACTCCACTTCCTGTCTATTGAGATGCAAGATTGAGTGACAAGTAATACCGTATTACGTCTGTTGAATGGCTCGCGTGTTCAGCACAATATCAGCTGACGGTGGTCTGGAAGTCAAATCTCTCACTGACGTGTCGTACTGATCGTGTGTACAAAGTCGTGTGTGTATTTCCTCTTGTCATATCGAATTTTCCTATCGGCTGATGGCTGCTTGTGTTAGGGGCAATTAATGGAAAAAGGGGGGGGGGGGGGAGGGTCTAGCGTGTTTGTAGGCTGTTAGTGTGTGTAATGGGCTGTTAGTGTGTTTAGTGTGTGTTGTAGGCTGTTAGTGTGTGTTGTAGGCTGTTAGTGTGTGTTTGTGGGCTGTTAGTGTGAATTGTGGGCTGTTAGTATATGTTGTAGGATGTTAGTGTGTGTTGTGGGCTGCTAGTGTGTGTTGTAGGCTGTTAGTGTGTGGTTGTAGGCTGTTAGTTTTTGTTGTAGGCTGTTAGTGTGTGTTGTGGGCTGTAGTGTGAATTGTGGGCTGTTAGTGTATGTTGTAGGATGTTAGTGTGTGTTGTGGGCTGCTAGTGTGTGTTGTAGGCTGTTAGTGTGTGTTGTAGGCTGTTAGTTTTTGTTGTAGGCTGTTAGTGTGTGTTGTGGGCTGTTAGTGTGAATTGTGGGCTGTTAGTGTATGTTGTAGGATGTTAGTGTGTGTTGTGGGCTGCTAGTGTGTGTTGTAGGCTGTTAATGTGTGTTGTAGGATGTTAGCGTGTGTTGTAGGCTGTTAGTGTGTGTTGTAGGCTGTTAGTGTGTGTTGTAGGCTGTTAGTGTGGTGTATTTAGTTGCCATGAAGAGGATGAATGAGTATGGAATGAATTACGAGATGAAGTGCAGAGTTAGTAATATAGACAGACAGACAGACAGACAGGGATGGATGATGGATGGATGGATAGATGGATAGATGGATGGATGGATGGATGGATGGATGGATGGATGGATGGATGGATGGATGGATGGATGGATGGACGGACGGATGGACGGACTGACGGACGTATAGATATATAGATTGATGGATGAATTAATGGATGGATGGAAATTTGGTGGAAGGATGGATGGATACATCAACACAACTGTAACAACAATAACATGACACATAAACACAACTGTAACAATAGCATGACACATAAAACAATTGTAACAATAACATGACACATAAACACAACTGTAACAATAACATGACACATAAACACAACTGTAACAATAACATGACACATAAACACAAACTGTAACAATAACATGACACATAAACACAATTGTAACAATAACATGACACATAAACACAGTTGTAACAATAACATGACACATAAACACAACTGTAACAATAACATGACACATAAACACAATTGTAACAATAACATGAACACAAAAAACACAGCTGTAACAATAACATGACACATAAACACAACTGTAATAATAACATGACACATAAACACAACTGTAACAATAACATGACACATAAACACAATGTAACAATAACATGACACATAAACACAACTGTAAACAATAACATGACACATAAACACAACTGTAACAATAACATGACACATAACACAACTGTAACAATAACATGATACATAAACACAACTGTAAACAATAACATGATACATAAACACAACTGTAACAATAACATGACACATAAAGCAACTGTAACAATAACATGATACATAAACACAACTGTAACAAGAGTATAACACACAAACACAACTGTAACAAAAACATGACACACAAACACAACTGTAACAATGACATGACACACAACACAACTGTAACATAAACATGATACACAAACACAACTGTAACAAAAACATGACACACAAACACAACTGTAACATAAACATGATACACAAACACAACTGTAACAAAAACATCACACATAAACACAACTGTAACAATAGCATAACACACAAACACAACTGTAACAAAAACATGACACATAAACACAACTCTAACAAGAGCATAACACATGAACACGACTGTAACAATAACATAACACACAAACACAACTGTAACAAAAACATGACACATAAACACAACTGTAACAAGAGCATAACACATAAACACAACTGTAACAATAGCATAACACACAAACAAAACTGTAACAAAAACATGACACACAAACACAACTGTAACAAAAACATGACACACAAACACAAATTTACAAAAACATGACACATAAACACAACTGTAACAATGACATGACACACAAACACAACTGAAACAATGACATGACACATAAAACACAACTGTAACAATGACATGACACATAAAACACAACTGAAACAATGACATGACACATAAAACACAACTGTAACAATGACATGACACACAAACACAACTGAAACAATGACATGACACATAAAACACAACTGTAACAATGACATGACACATAAAACACAACTGTAACAATGACATGACACATAATCACAACTGTAACAATGACATGACACATAAAACACAACTGTAACAATGACATGACACATAAAACACAACTGAAACAATGACATGACACATAAAACACAACTGTAACAATGACATGACATATAAAACACAACTGTAACAATGACATGACACATAAAACACAACTGAAACAATGACATGACACATAAATCACAACTGTAACAATGACATGACACATAAAACACAACTGTAACAATGACATGACAGATAAAACACAACTGAAACAATGACATGACACATAAAACACAACTGAAACAATGACATGACACATAAAACACAACTGTAACAATGACATGACACATAAAACACAACTGAAACAATGACATGACACATAAATCACAACTGTAACAATGACATGACACATAAAACACAACTGTAACAATGACATGACACATAAAACACAACTGAAACAATGACATGACACATAAAACACAACTGAAACAATGACATGACACATAAAACACAACTGTAACAATGACATGACACATAAAACATAACTGTAACAAAAACATGACACATAAAACACAACTGAAACAATGACATGACACATAAAACACAACTGTAACAATGACATGACACATAAAACATAACTGTAACAATGACATGACACATAAAACATAACTGTAACAATGACATGACACATAAAACATAACTGTAACAATGACATGACACATAAAACATAACTATAACAATGACATGCCACATAAAACACAAATGTAACAATGACATGACACATAAAACATAACTTTAACAATGACATGACACATAAAACACAACTGTAACAAGAGTAGAACTCAGAAACGCAAATGCAGATGCACCTATAGCAATTAAATACCTCCCCCCCCCCCCCCTCTCTTCCTTTGCAAGATAGGAACTATACACGACATTGATGCGAAGGGAGACATGTAAGGCACAGACTGTCGCGTGCATAGCCACCTAGCTATGTTTGTCATTGATATGCAACAGTTCACGGCATAGCAAACGTGAAGATATACGAGACAGTGGGCGCGCTCAGCAGATTATATACGGTCTAGCCACGGGGACAATCAGGAAGTGGGACCGAGGAAAGTTCGTGTGGAAATAAACACAGTATCGTTCCGTTGTAATCACGTGTGAACGGGCAGGAAACCGTTAGCTGGCGCGTATTTCAAAATGGACCTCAGAGGTAGGCAGTTCGTTTCGTGACATCAGCTGTCAGATTCTTACCAGTTTTATCATTATTTTGTGGCCGTGAGTGTGGTCTCTCAACAACAGTCTAGTTAATACAGCAACCGTCTAGTTTAGTGTAGTCTCTCAACAACAGTCTAGTTAATACAATAACCGTCTAGTTAGTGTAGTCTCAACAACAGTCTAGTTAATACAGCAACCGTCTAGTTTAGTGTAGTCTCTCAACAACAGTCTAGTTAATACAATAACCGTCTAGTTTAGTGTAGTCTCTCAACAACAGTCTAGTTAATACAGCAACCGTCTAGTTTAGTGTAGTCTCTCAACAACAGTCTAGTTAATACAACAACCGTATAGTTTAGTGTAGTCTCTCAACAACAGTCTAGTTAATACAACAACCGTTTTTTTAGTGTAGTTTAGCAATCGTTCAGTTTAGTGTAGTTCAACAACCGTTTAGTATAGTGTAGTCTCTCAACAACAGTCTAGTTAATACAACAACCGTATAGTTTAGTGTAGTCTCTCAACAACAGTCTAGTTAATACAATAACCGTCTAGTTTAGTGTAGTCTCTCAACAACAGTCTAGTTAATACAATAACCGTCTAGTTTAGTGTAGTCTCTCAACAACAGTCTAGTTATACAACAACCGTCTAGTTTAGTGTAGTCTCTCAACAACACGTCTAGTTAATACAACAACCGTATAGTTTAGTGTAGTCTCTCTCAACAACAGTCTAGTTAATACAACAACCGTCTACTTTAGTGTAGTCTCTCAACAACAGTCAATTAATACAACAGCCGTCTAGTTTAGTGTAGTTTAGCAATCGTTTAGTTTAGTGTAGTTCAACAACCGTTTAGTATAGTGTAGTCTCTCAACAACAGTCTAGTTAATACAACAGCCGTCTAGTTTAGTGTAGTCTCTCAACAACAGTCTAGTTAATACAATAACCGTCTAGTTTAGTGTAGTCTCTCAACAACAGTCTAGTTAATACAACAGCCGTCTAGTTCAGTGTAGTTTAGCAATCGTTTAGTTTAGTGTAGTTCAACAACCGCTAAGTTTAGTGTAGTCTCTCAACAACAGTCTAGTTAATACAACAGCCGTCTAGTTTAATGTAGTTTAGCAATCGTTTAGTTTAGTGTAGTTCAACAACCGTTAGTTTTAGTGTAGTTTAGCAATCGTTTAGTTTAGTGTAGTTCAACAACCGTTTAGTTTAGTGTAGTTTAGCAATCGTTTAGTTTAGTGTAGTTCAACAACCGTTTAGTTTAGTGTAGTTTAGCAATCGTTTAGTTTAGTGTAGTTCAACAACCGTTTAGTTAGTGTAGTTTAGCAATCGTTTAGTTTAGTGTAATCTCTCAACAACAGTCTAGTTAATACAACAGCCGTCTAGTTCAACAACCGTTTAGTTTAGTGTAGTTCAACAACCATCTAGTTTATTGTAGTTCAACAACCGTTTAGTTTAGTGTAGTTCAACAACCGTTTAGTTTAGTGTAGTTTAGCAACCGTTTAGTTTAGTGTAGTTCAACAACCGTTTAGTTTAGTCTAGTTCAACAACCGTTTAGTTTAGTGTAGTTTAGCAACCGTCTAGTTATTGTAGTTCAACAACCATCTAGTTTATTGTAGTTCAACAACCGTCTAGTTATTGTAGTTCAACAACCATCTAGTTTAGTGTAGTTCAACAACCGTCTAGTTTATTGTAGTTCAACAACCATCTAGTTTATTGTAGTTCAACAACCATCTAGTTTATTGTAGTTCAACAACCATCTAGTTTATTGTAGTTCAACAACCATCTAGTTTATTGTAGTTCAACAACCATCTAGTTTATTGTAGTTCAACAACCATCTAGTTTATTGTAGTTCAACAACCATCTAGTTTATTGTAGTTCAACAACCGTCTAGTTTAGTGTAGTTCAACAACCATCTAGTTTTATTGTAGTTCAACAACCATCTAGTTTATTGTAGTTCAACAACCGTCTAGTTTATTGTAGTTCAACAACCGTCTAGTTTATTGTAGTTCAACAACCGTCTAGTTTATGTAGTTTAGCAACCGTCTAGTTTATTGTAGTTCAACAACCGTCTAGTTTTATTGTAGTTCAACAACCGTCTAGTTTAGTGTAGTTTAGCAACCGTCTAGTTTATTGTAGTTCAACAACCGTTAGTTTATTGTAGTTCAACAACCGTCTAGTTTAGTGTAGTTTAGCAACCGTCTATGTTTATTGTAGTTCAACAACCATCTAGTTTATTGTAGTTCAACAACCGTCTAGTTTAGTGTAGTTTAGCAACCGTCTAGTTTATTGTAGTTCAACAACCATCTAGTTTATTGTAGTTCAACAACCGTCTAGTTAGTGTAGTTTAGCAACCCGTCTAGTTTATTGTAGTTCAACAACCATCTAGTTTATTGTAGTTCAACACCATCTAGTTTATTGTAGTTCAACAAACCGTTTAGTTTAGTGTAGTTCAACAACCGTCTAGTTTAGTGTAGTTCAACAACCGTTTAGTTTAGTGTAGTTTAGCAACCGTCTAGTTTATTGTAGTTCAACAACCATCTAGTTTTATTGTAGTTCAACAACCGTTTAGTTTAGTGTAGTTTAGCAACCGTCTAGTTTATTGTAGTTCAACAACCATCTAGTTTATTGTAGTTTCAACAACCGTCTAGTTTATTGTAGTTCAACAACCGTTTAGTTTAGTGTAGTTTAGCAACCGTCTAGTTTATTGTAGTTCAACAACCATCTAGTTTATTGTAGTTCAACAACCATCTAGTTTATTGTAGTTCAACAACCATCTAGTTTATTGGTAGTTCAACAACCATCTAGTTTAGTGTAGTTCAACAACCATCTAGTTTAGTGTAGTTCAACAACCATCTAGTTTATTGTAGTTCAACAACCGTCTAGTTTATTGTAGTTCAACAACCCATCTAGTTTAGTGTAGTTCAACAACCATCTAGTTTATTGTAGTTCAACAACCGTCTAGTTTATTGTAGTTCAACAACCATCTAGTTTATTGTAGTTCAACAACCGTCTAGTTTAGTGTAGTTCAACAACCATCTAGTTTATTGTAGTTCAACAACCATCTAGTTTATTGTAGTTCAACAACCATCTAGTTTAGTGTAGTTCAACAACCATCTAGTTATTGTAGTTCAACAACCATCTAGTTTAGTGTAGTTCAACAACCGTTTAGTTTAGTGTAGTTCAACAACCGTTTAGTTTAGTGTAGTTCAACAACCGTTTAGTTTAGTGTAGTTCAACAACCATCTAGTTTAGTGTAGTTCAACAACCATCTAGTTTTATTGTAGTTCAACAACCGTCTAGTTTATTGTAGTTCAACAACCGTCTAGTTTATTGTAGTTCAACAACCATCTAGTTTAGTGTAGTTCAACAACGTTTAGTTTAGTGTAGTTCAACAACCATCTAGTTTAGTGTAGTTTAGCACCGTCTAGTTTAGTGTAGTTCAACAACCATCTAGTTTATTGTAGTTCAACAACCGTTTAGTTTATTGTAGTTCAACAACCATCTAGTTATTGTAGTTCAACAACCGTCTAGTTTATTGTAGTCAAGGATCATCTAGTTTAGTGTAGTTCAACAACCGTTTAGTTTATTGTAGTTCAAAAATCATCTAGTTTAGTGTAGTTCAACAACCGTTTAGTTTAGTGTAGTTCAACAACCGTCTAGTTTAGTGTAGTTCAACAACCGTCTAGTTAGTTTAGTTCAAGAATCATCTAGTTTAGTGTAGTTCAGCAACCATCTTCTAGATAAAGACTAGTGGCCATCACTGCTCGTCTGCAGGAACTATAGTCCGTTCAGAAATTCATAATCACACCTGAATTAGTTTTGCGTGATAACCGCTTGTTATTTTGGTTTCAAAATTTGCATGCAATCTTAGAATATTGATGACGCAAAGGTTTTGGTATTTTTATTCCACAAACACAGCAGATTTTGCACATCAGCAAATTCCTTGATCTTTTATGACGATATCACGCAAGTTGATTCAAATTTTAGAGTTACAGTAATCGTGTTAAATTTTCCAGTTTACTGCAATTCTTGTCAGAGGCGTATCTACATAGTGCTTAATTGTGGGTGTTGTTCGTTATGTGTATTTGCAAACATGGATTCAATTGGTTACAATTAGTCTTGTCCTTCGGTCACCATTAGACCCCAGGACGTCCTAACTGCAGCTGGAATTGAATTCATCTTAATTTTAATCATTCCGAATCTGACGATTACAAGAATTTGATAATCATTACTGGCTGGACAAATAGTAATCCATCTCGTTTCCAGTACTCATCTTCCACCCGCAGCACATGTTTAACACACTTCTTCCAGAACGGAATGTCTATTTTGAGAGAGTCTCGCGTGTCAGAACTTCAACATCAGACATTTTAAACGCCCTGTTCTGTTCTGCAACTTGTCCTTTGACGTGAGCCCAGACAAGTTCAATTGGATTAAGGTGCGCATAATATGCAGGGAGTCGAAGAGAGGTGTGGTCGTATTTCTCAATGATTTTGTCAACATGGTACACCTTTTCTTATTCGTATTCTTCACAAGTTGTAACAATTCGGGTTTTAAATATGGTCGTCTAATTTGACATTTTCATTCGCAAGCCATGTCCTAATTTGCTCTTTTGTATTTGATGCAGTAGGCACTTTGTCTTCCTCTCATACGACATTGTGGTATGATGCATTATCCATGACTATGCATAAAGGTCTCTCCAGGATTGGTAAAAGATCGTTCTCCAACCAGTGCCTGAAAATGTTTCATTCATTTCAGTATGGTAGTCCCTAGCGTCGGTACTTTTTGATTGGAAAATAAGTCCCGCATCATGGACAAGGCCGTTTTCAGTGCTTCCAGCATGCGTTAATATAATGCGCTGGCCTTTGCTGCTCGGAATTGTTCTATTGAGTTTGCCATTTACTGACTGCCATTTTAAATTTGCATTTCAAAACTCATTGTAATTTAGATATAAATGTTGGTATTTAAAGTCAACAAATTGTCTACTGAGTCTTCACAAAATTAATAAGATACGCCTTCCCTTCGGTAATTAATGCCAAGGCCGTGGTGCACCATGTCGTTCAATAACAATTCAGTTTTGTGCACGGGATTTTCCTGAAGTTAGTGTTTCTGCAATAGCTAACTATTTTACGTCAACGACCGCACCAAATTAATGTATATATCCTAAAATGGTGTCAAATTAGAACAGGGTGAATTTAATATAGCCTAAAGAAGAAAACTTTTAAACTAGATCAAATTTCTCAGAGCAAAAAATTGTTCTATAACGTCTTCAATATTCTAAGATTGCATGCAAAATGTGAAAGCAAAATAACAAACGGTTATCACGCAAAACTAATTCAGCTGTGATTATGAATTTCTGAACGGAATGTTGCCGACCAAACTTACAGATTTTAGCGGCGATACTAAAAAAAAGAAGAAAAGGAGTGGTATGGTGACAGCTTTACGTGGTAATGGACGAAACAAAAGTCGACGTTTCGGCCAAGTAGGCCTTCATCTGGACGAACAACAAACACAAAAATTATATATAACGATCTATTAATAAACGTAAAATAACGTCGACTTTTGTTTCGTCCATTACCACATAAAGCTGTCACCATACCACTCCTTTTCTTCTTTTTTTTTAGTATCGCCATTATCATCAGCTTTACAGCAGCTTCGCATCTCTACGCATCTTGGTGCATCTTGATGCCTTTACCTCTTACAGATTTTAGCACGAACATTATCTACGTTGGACAAACACGTTGTCATGGATACATGGGACACTTTCTCTGACTGGATAATTAATGAGACAATGTGTTGTGGGTAGATAGGACATTCATCGGTCTTTATAAACGAGAGAATGTGTTGTTGCCCACATTACAATAATAATTGCACATTATTGATGTGAATTTCTATCGAGCTGACTCCAAAATCAGCGAATGATTGTTCTGGATCAGGCTTTCCTCTTACAGTGAAGTGTTGTCAGATTGATCTCTATGTAGAGCGAATAGAATCGCTTGTGAGGGAACTAGATATTGTTCCAGCCTTCTATCAGGAACATAGTCACAGACAGGCGAAGATAGAAACACTTGGGTTATTAGGAACATAGTCACAGACAGGCGAAAATAGAAACACTTGAAGTATTAGGAACATAGTCACAGACAGGCGAAGATAGAAACACTGGGTTATTAGGAACATAGTCACAGACAGGCGAAGATAGAAACACTTGGGTTATTAGGAACATAGTCACAGACAGGCGAAGATAGAAACACTTGGGTTATTAGGAACATAGTCACAGACAGGCGAAGATAGAAACACTTGAAGTATTAGGAACATAGTCCAGACAGGCGAAGATAGAAACATTTGAAGTATTAGGAACATAGTCACAGACAGAAGATAGAAACACGTGAAGTATTAGGAACATAGTCACAGACAGGCGAAGATAGAAACACTTGAAGTATTAGGAACATAGTCACAGACAGGCGAAGATAGAAACATTTGAAGTATTAGGAACATAGTCACAGACAAAAGATAGAAACACTTGAAGTATCAGGATCATATTCAAAGACAGGTGAAGATAGAAACACTTGAAGTATCAGGAACATAGTCACAGACAGGCGAAGATAGAAACACTTGAAGTATCAGGAACATAGTCACAGACAGGTGAAGATAGAAACACTTGAAGTATCAGGAACATAGTCACAGACAGGTGAAGATAGAAACACTTGAAGTATCAGGAACATAGTCACAGACAGGTGAAGATAGAAACACTTGAAGTATCAGGAACATAGTCACAGACAGACAAAGATAGAAACACTTGAAGTATCAGGATCATATTCAAAAGACAGGTGAAGATAGAAACACTTGAAGCCCTCCATCAGGAACATACGAAACTCCGGTAGATCTGTGGCCGAAGACTGGAGATCAGACCATGGCGTGAGTTCACTTCTGTTGGTATTCGTTCTCTTTCCTTCTCTCCTTCCTTGTATCTATCATGTCCTGATTGTGTTTTCATTCTCTAGTGTACACACAATGAAAAAGGGAAAAGCAGCAGGACCTGACAATATACAGATAGAGATGATACAGGCACTAGAAGATTTTGGCATTGAAGTAATCACAGACATATACAATGACATATACCTCACAGGATGCATACCAAATGAACTAAAAACATCAACTTTTATAGCATTGTCTAAAAAGAATGGTGCAGTTGAATGCAGTGACTTTAGAACAATAAGTCTAATGAGCCAGGTAACCAAAATTTTACTAAAAGTTATACAAGGAAGGATTCAAAATAAAATCAATAATGAACTAGATGAGCAGCAATTCTGATTCAAGAAAAACAGTGGGACAAAAGAAGCCATATTCAGCATGAGGACATTGATTGAAAAGTACATAGAAGTAAACAAACCAATATATGCCTGCTTCATAGACTACACCAAAGCATTTGATAGAATACACCATAATCAACTTATAGACTGCCTAAAAGATATAAATCTGGATGACACAGACATACGACTAATATGTAATTTGTACTGGGAGCAAACAGCAATAATAAAATATAACAAGGAGAACTCTACACCCATTGATATAAAAAGAGGAGTAAGACAAGGATGCATCCTATCACCAAGCTTGTTCAATCTATACACTGAGCAAATCTTTAAAAACATCTCAGAGATACCAGGCCTAAACATTAATGGGAAGATAATCAATAACCTAAGATATGCTGATGATACTGTTCTACTAGCAGAAAATCCTAAAGATCTACAACAATTACTTAATGTAATAAACATGACAAACAAAAAATATGGACTAGATATGAATATAAAAAAAGACTAAAACTATGATCATAAACAAAGAAAATTCTCAAGACCTACAATTAAATATCAAAGTTGAAGGAATACATCTGGAGACAGTCCAGAGTTACAACTACCTGGGACATACTATAACCAATGATGGAAAATGTAAAACTGAAATAAATAAAAGAATAGGTATGGCAAAAAGTAATTTCAATGCCATGAAAATATACTAACAACAAAACAAATAACACCAGGGCTGAAACTAAGAATAGCAAAATGTTACATCTTCTCAATATTCCTGTATGGTGCAGAAACATGGATATTAGACCAGAAAACAGAACAGAAAATTGAAGCCTTTGAAATGTGGATTTATAGAAGAATAGGTAGGATTGGATGGAAAGAAAAGAAAACAAACGAAGAAGTTTTAAAACAAACTGAAAATAAAAAGAGAACTACTAAACACAATTAGAGCAAGACAAATGAAATTTTTTGGTCATGTTGAAAGACACAACAGTCTAATAAAAGTAATATTAGAAGGGAAAATACAAGGTAAAAGAGGCAGAGGCAGACCAAGACTAACATGGACGAGTAACATCAAAAGATGACAAGTCAGCCTATGGCAATCTGCACCATCAAAGCAAGAGACAGAGTGGAATGGCGCTCCTTGGTAGCCAACCTTCGATGCGGAGAGGGCACTCAATGATGATGATGAGTGCACACACTGTCATAGGTTCTCCTGTCTCCTGACTTGATGGTACACACTTTCATAGGTTCTCCTGTCTGCTACTTGATGGTACACACTGTCATAGGTTCTCCTGTCTCCTACTTGATGGTACACACTAGCATAGGTTCTCCTGCCTCCTACTTGATGGTACACACTAGCATAGGTTCTCCTGCCTCCTGACTTGATGGTACACACTGTCATAGGTTCTCCTGTCTCCTACATGATGGTACACACTGTCATAGGTTCTCCTGTCTCCTACTTGATGGTACACACTGTCATAGGTTCTCCTGTCTCCTACTTGATGGTACACACTAGCATAGGTTCTCTTGTCTCCTACTTGATGGTACACACTAGCATAGGTTCTCCTGTCTCCTGACTTGATGGTACACACTGTCATAGGTTCTCCTGTCTCCTGACTTGATGGTACACACTGTCATAGGTTCTCCTGTCTCCTGACTTGATGGTACACACTAGCATAGGTTCTACTGTCTCCTGACTTGATGGTACACACTGTCATAGGTTCTCCTGTCTCCTGACTTGATGGTACACACTGTCATAGGTTCTCTTCTCTCCTACTTTGATGGTACACACTAGCATAGGTTCTCCTGTCTCCTGACTTGATGGTACACACTGTCATAGGTTCTCCTGTCTCCTACTTGATGGTACACACTGTCATGGGTTCTCCTGACTCTTAATTGATGGTACACACTGTCATAGGTTCTCCTGTCTCCTGACCTGATGGTACACACTGTCATAGGTTCTCCTGTCTCCTGACCTGATGGTACACACTGTCATAGGTTCTCCTGTCTCCTACTTGATGGTACACACTGTCATAGGTTCTCCTGTCTCCTACTTGATGGTACACACTGTCATAGGTTCTCCTGTCTCCTACTGATGGTACACACTGTCATAGGTTCTCTTGTCTCCTACTTGATGGTACACGCTGTCATAGGTTCTCCTGTCTCCTGACTTGATGGTACAAACTGTCATAGGTACTCCTGTCTCCTACTTGATGGTACACACTAGCATAGGTTCTCTTGTCTCCTACTTGATGGTACACACTAGCATAGGTTCTCCTGTCTCCTGACTTGATGGTACACACTGTCATAGGTTCTCCTGTCTCCTGACTTGATGGTACACACTGTCATAGGTTCTCCTGTCTCCTGACTTGATGGTACACACTAGCATAGGTTCTCCTGTCTCCTGACTTGATGGTACACACTGTCATAGGTTCTCCTGTCTCCTGACTTGATGGTACACACTGTCATAGGTTCTCTTCTCTCCTACTTGATGGTACACACTGTCATAGGTTCTCCTGTCTCCTACTTGATGGTACACACTGTCATAGGTTCTCTTGTCTCCTACTTGATGGTACACGCTGTCATAGGTTCTCCTGTCTCCTGACTTGATGGTACACACTGTCATAGGTACTCCTGTCTCCTACTTGATGGTACACACTGTCATGGGTTCTCCTGTCTCCTGACCTGATGGTACACACTGTCATAGGTTCTCCTGTCCTCTGACTTGATG
Source organism: Megaustenia siamemsis (assembly GCA_032433765.1). Taxonomy (NCBI): domain Eukaryota; kingdom Metazoa; phylum Mollusca; class Gastropoda; order Stylommatophora; family Ariophantidae; genus Megaustenia; species Megaustenia siamemsis. Next base: position 75,773,301 of record JAVIAB010000126.1, on the reverse strand, counting down.
GTACATGCTATCATAGGTTCTCATGTCTTCTGACTTGATGGTACATGCTATCATAGATTCTCCTGTCTTCAACTTGATGGTACATACTATCATAGATTCTCCTGTCTTCTACTTGATGGTACATGCTATCATAGATTCTCCTGTCTTCTACTTGATGGTACATGCTATCATAGATTCTCCTGTCTTCTACTTGATGGTACATGCTATCATAGATTCTCCTGTCTCCTACTTGATGGTACATGCTATCATAGGTTTCCTGTCTTCTGGCTTTGTGGTACGCACTGACATAGGTTCTCCTGTCTGCTACTTGATGGTACATACTACAGTGTATAATAGGTTCTCCTGTCTCCTACTTGATGGTACATGCTATCATAGGTTCTCCTGTCTTCAGACTTTGTGGTACACACTATCATAGGTTCTCCTGTCTCCTACTTGATGGACATGCTATCATAGGTTCTCCTGTCTCCTACTTGATGGACATGCTATCATAGGTTCTCCTGTCTCCTACTTGATGGTACATGGTATCATAGGTTCTCCTGTCTTCTGACTTGATGGTACATGGTATCATAGGTTCTCATGTCTTCTGACTTGATGGTACATGCTATCATAGATTCTCCTGTCTTCAACTTGATGGTACATGCTATCATAGATTCTCCTGTCTCTACTTGATGGTACATGCTATCATAGATTCTCCTGTCTTCTACTTGATGGTACATGCAATCATAGATTCTCCTGTCTCCTACTTGATGGTAGATGCTATCATAGATTCTCCTGTCTCCTACTTGATGGTACATGCTATCATAGGTTTTCCTGTCTTCTGGCTTTGTGGTACGCACTGACATAGGTTCTCCTGTCTGCTACTTGATGGTACACACTATCATAGGTTCTCCTGTCTCCTACTTGATGGACATGCTATCATAGGTTCTCCGTCTCCTACTTGATGGACATGCTATCATAGGTTTTCCTGTCTCCTACTTGATGGTACATGGTATCATAGGTTCTCCTGTCTTCTGACTTGATGGTACATGGTATCATAGGTTCTCCTGTCTCCTACTTGATGGTACATGCTATCATAGGTTATCCTGTGTCCTACTTGATGGTACATGGTATCATAGGTTCTCCTGTCTTCTGACTTTGTGGTACACACTATCATAGGTTCTCCTGTCTCCTACTTGATGGTACATGCTATCATAGTTTCTCCTGTCTCCTACTTGATGGTACATGGTATCATAGGTTCTCCTGTCTTCTGACTTGATGGTACATGCTATCATAGGTTCTCCTGTCTCCTACTTGATGGTACACGATGCCATAGGTTCTAATGTGTTCTGTTTGTGGGATACACACTGTCATAGGTTCTCCTGTCTCCTACTTGATGGTACATGCTATCATAGGTTGTCCTGTCTCCTTCTTGATGGTACTTGCTATCATAAGTTCTCCGGTCTCCTACTTGATGGTACATGCTATCATAGGTTCTCCTGTCTTCTACTTGATGGTACACACTGTCATAGGTTCTCCTGTCTTCTACTTGATGGTACAGACTGTCATAGGTTCTCCTGTCTTCTACTTGATGGTACAGACTGTCATAGGTTCTCCTGTCTCCTACTTGATGGTACACACTGTCATAGGTTCTCCTGTCTCCTACTTTGATGGTACACACTGTTATAGGTTCTCCTGTCTTCTACTTGATGGTACACACTGTCATAGGTTCTCCTGTCTTCTACTTGATGGTACAGACTGTCATAGGTTCTCCTGTCTCCTACTTGATGGTACACACTGTCATAGGTTCTCCTGTCTCCTACTTGATGGTACACACTGTCATATGTTCTCCTGTCTTCTACTTGATGGTACACATTTTCATAGGTTCTCCTGTCTTCTATTTGATGGTACACACTGTCATAGGTTCTCCAGCATCGTGACTTGATGGTACACATTGTCATAGGTTCTCCTGTCTTCTACTTGATGGTACACACTATCATAGGTTCTCCAGCATCGTGATTTGATGGCACACACTATAATAGGTTCTCCTGTCTTCTACTTGATGGAACATAGGGGTCAATATAGGAGGATAGATGGGTGCTAATATATGGGGGCAATATAGGAGGATAGATGGGTTGAAAATAAAGGAGGCAATATAGGAGGATAATTGGGTGCTAATATAGTGGGTAATACAGGAGGATATATGGATGCTAATATAGGGGGTAATATAGGAAGATATATGTGTGGTAATATAGGGAGTAATATCGGAGGATAGATGGGTGCTAATATAGGGGGCAATATAGGAGGATATATGGGTGCTAATATAGTGGTAATACAGGAGGATATATGGATGCTAACATATGGGGTAATATAGGAGGATATATGGGTGCTAATATAGGGGGCAATATAGGAGGATATATGGGTGCTAATATAGGGGGCAATATAGGAGGACAGATGGGTGCTAATATAGGGGAAATATAGGAGGACAGATGGGTGCTAATATAGGGGGTAATATAGGAGGATAGATGTTTGCTAATATATGGGGTAATATAGGAGGATATATGGGTGCTAATATAGGGGCAACATATGAGGATATATGGGTGCTAATATAGGGGGTAATATAGGAGGATATATGTGTGCTAATATACGGGACAACATATGAGGATAGATGGGTGCTACTATAACCAGTGATGGAAAATGTAAAACTGAAATAAATAAAAGAATAGGTATGGCAAAAAGTAATTTCAATGCCATGAAAAATATACTAACAACAAAACAAATAACACCAGGGCTGAAACTAAGAATAGCAAAATGTTACATCTTCTCAATATTCCTGTATGGTGCAGAAACATGGATATTAGACCAGAAAACAGAACAGAAAATTGAAGCCTTTGAAATGTGGATTTATAGAAGAATAGGTAGGATTGGATGGAAAGAAAAGAAAACAAACGAAGAAGTTTTAAAACAACTGAAAATAAAAAGAGAACTACTAAACACAATTAGAGCAAGACAAATGAAATTTTTTGGTCATGTTGAAAGACACAACAGTCTAATAAAAGTAATATTAGAAGTGAAAATACAAGGTAAAAGAGGCAGAGGCAGACCAAGACTAACATGGACGAGTAACATCAAAAGATGGACAAGTCAGCCTATGGCAATCTGCACCATCAAAGCAAGAGACAGAGTGGAATGGCGCTCCTTGGTAGCCAACCTTCGATGCGGAGAGGGCACTCAATGATGATGATGAGTGCACACACTGTCATAGGTTCTCCTGTCTCCTGACTTGATGGTACACACTTTCATAGGTTCTCCTGTCTGCTACTTGATGGTACACACTGTCATAGGTTCTCCTGCCTCCTACTTGATGGTACACACTAGCATAGGTTCTCCTGCCTCCTGACTTGATGGTACACACTGTCATAGGTTCTCCTGTCTCCTACTTGATGGTACACACTGTCATAGGTTCTCCTGTCTCCTGACCTGATGGTACACACTGTCATAGGTTCTCCTGTCGCCTACTTGATGGTACACACTAGCATAGGTTCTCTTGTCTCCTACTTGATGGTACACACTAGCATAGGTTCTCCTGTCTCCTGACTTGATGGTACACACTGTCATAGGTTCTCCTGTCTCCTGACTTGATGGTACACACTGTCATAGGTTCTCCTGTCTCCTGACTTGATGGTACACACTAGCATAGGTTCTACTGTCTCCTGACTTGATGGTACACACTGTCATAGGTTCTCCTGTCTCCTGACCTGATGGTACACACTGTCATAGGTTCTCTTGTCTCCTACTTTGATGGTACACACTAGCATAGGTTCTCCTGTCTCCTGACTTGATGGTACACACTGTCATAGGTTCTCCTGTCTCCTACTTGATGGTACACACTGTCATGGGTTCTCCTGACTCTTAATTGATGGTACACACTGTCATAGGTTCTCCTGTCTCCTGACCTGATGGTACACACTGTCATAGGTTCTCCTGTCTCCTGACCTGATGGTATACACTGTCATAGGTTCTCCTGTCTCCTACTTGATGGTACACACTGTCATAGGTTCTCCTGTCTCCTACTTGATGGTACACACTGTCATAGGTTCTCCTGTCTCCTACTTGATGGTACACACTGTCATAGGTTCTCTTGTCTCCTACTTGATGGTACACGCTGTCATAGGTTCTCCTGTCTCCTGACTTGATGGTACACACTGTCATAGGTACTCCTGTCTCCTACTTGATGGTACACACTAGCATAGGTTCTCTTGTCTCCTACTTGATGGTACACACTAGCATAGGTTCTCCTGTCTCCTGACTTGATGGTACACACTGTCATAGGTTCTCCTGTCTCCTGACTTGATGGTACACACTGTCATAGGTTCTCCTGTCTCCTGACTTGATGGTACACACTAGCATAGGTTCTCCTGTCTCCTGACTTGATGGTACACACTGTCATAGGTTCTCCTGTCTCCTGACTTGATGGTACACACTGTCATAGGTTCTCTTGTCTCCTACTTTGATGGTACACACTAGCATAGGTTCTCCTGTCTCCTGACTTGATGGTACACACTGTCATAGGTTCTCCTGTCTCCTACTTGATGGTACACACTGTCATGGGTTCTCCTGACTCTTAATTGATGGTACACACTGTCATAGGTTCTCCTGTCTCCTGACCTGATGGTACACACTGTCATAGGTTCTCCTGTCTCCTGACTGATGGTACACACTGTCATAGGTTCTCCTGTCTCCTACTTGATGGTACACACTGTCATAGGTTCTCCTGTCTCCTACTTGATGGTACACACTGTCATAGGTTCTCCTGTCTCCTACTTGATGGTACATGCTATCATAGGTTCTCCTGTCTTCAGACTTTGTGGTACACACTATCATAGGTTCTCCTGTCTCCTACTTGATGGACATGCTATCATAGGTTCTCCTGTCTCCTACTTGATGGACATGCTATCATAGGTTCTCCTGTCTCCTACTTGATGGTACATGGTATCATAGGTTCTCCTGTCTTCTGACTTGATGGTACATGGTATCATAGGTTCTCATGTCTTCTGACTTGATGGTACATGCTATCATAGATTCTCCTGTCTTCAACTTGATGGTACATGCTATCATAGATTCTCCTGTCTTCTACTTGATGGTACATGCTATCATAGATTCTCCTGTCTTCTACTTGATGGTACATGCAATCATAGATTCTCCTGTCTCCTACTTGATGGTACATGCTATCATAGATTCTCCTGTCTCCTACTTGATGGTACATGCTATCATAGGTTTTCCTGTCTTCTGGCTTTGTGGTACGCACTGACATAGGTTCTCCTGTCTGCTACTTGATGGTACACACTATCATAGGTTCTCCTGTCTCCTACTTGATGGACATGCTATCATAGGTTCTCCGTCTCCTACTTGATGGACATGCTATCATAGGTTTTCCTGTCTCCTACTTGATGGTACATGGTATCATAGGTTCTCCTGTCTTCTGACTTGATGGTACATGGTATCATAGGTTCTCCTGTCTCCTACTTGATGGTACATGCTATCATAGGTTATCCTGTGTCCTACTTGATGGTACATGGTATCATAGGTTCTCCTGTCTTCTGACTTTGTGGTACACACTATCATAGGTTCTCCTGTCTCCTACTTGATGGTACATGCTATCATAGTTTCTCCTGTCTCCTACTTGATGGTACATGGTATCATAGGTTCTCCTGTCTTCTGACTTGATGGTACATGCTATCATAGGTTCTCCTGTCTCCTACTTGATGGTACACGATGCCATAGGTTCTAATGTGTTCTGTTTGTGGGATACACACTGTCATAGGTTCTCCTGTCTCCTACTTGATGGTACATGCTATCATAGGTTGTCCTGTCTCCTTCTTGATGGTACTTGCTATCATAAGTTCTCCGGTCTCCTACTTGATGGTACATGCTATCATAGGTTCTCCTGTCTTCTACGTGATGGTACACACTGTCATAGGTTCTCCTGTCTTCTACATGATGGTACAGACTGTCATAGGTTCTCCTGTCTTCTACTTGATGGTACAGACTGTCATAGGTTCTCCTGTCTCCTACTTGATGGTACACACTGTCATAGGTTCTCCTGTCTCCTACTTTGATGGTACACACTGTTATAGGTTCTCCTGTCTTCTACTTGATGGTACACACTGTCATAGGTTCTCCTGTCTTCTACTTGATGGTACAGACTGTCATAGGTTCTCCTGTCTCCTACTTGATGGTACACACTGTCATAGGTTCTCCTGTCTCCTACTTGATGGTACACACTGTCATATGTTCTCCTGTCTTCTACTTGATGGTACACATTTTCATAGGTTCTCCTGTCTTCTATTTGATGGTACACACTGTCATAGGTTCTCCAGCATCGTGACTTGATGGTACACATTGTCATAGGTTCTCCTGTCTTCTACTTGATGGTACACACTATCATAGGTTCTCCAGCATCGTGATTTGATGGCACACACTATAATAGGTTCTCCTGTCTTCTACTTGATGGAACATAGGGGTCAATATAGGAGGATAGATGGGTGCTAATATATGGGGGCAATATAGGAGGATAGATGGGTTGAAAATAAAGGAGGCAATATAGGAGGATAATTGGGTGCTAATATAGTGGGTAATACAGGAGGATATATGGATGCTAATATAGGGGGTAATATAGGAAGATATATGTGTGGTAATATAGGGAGTAATATCGGAGGATAGATGGGTGCTAATATAGGGGGCAATATAGGAGGATATATGGGTGCTAATATAGTGGGTAATACAGGAGGATATATGGATGCTAACATATGGGGTAATATAGGAGGATATATGGGTGCTAATATAGGGGGCAATATAGGAGGATATATGGGTGCTAATATAGGGGGCAATATAGGAGGGCAGATGGGTGCTAATATAGGGGGAAATATAGGAGGACAGATGGGTGCTAATATAGGGGGTAATATAGGAGGATAGATGTTTGCTAATATATGGGGTAATATAGGAGGATATATGGGTGCTAATATAGGGGCAACATATGAGGATATATGGGTGCTAATATAGGGGGTAATATAGGAGGATATATGTGTGCTAATATACGGGACAACATATGAGGATAGATGGGTGCTACTATAACCAGTGATGGAAAATGTAAAACTGAAATAAATAAAAGAATAGGTATGGCAAAAAGTAATTTCAATGCCATGAAAAATATACTAACAACAAAACAAATAACACCAGGGCTGAAACTAAGAATAGCAAAATGTTACATCTTCTCAATATTCCTGTATGGTGCAGAAACATGGATATTAGACCAGAAAACAGAACAGAAAATTGAAGCCTTTGAAATGTGGATTTATAGAAGAATAGGTAGGATTGGATGGAAAGAAAAGAAAACAAACGAAGAAGTTTTAAAACAACTGAAAATAAAAAGAGAACTACTAAACACAATTAGAGCAAGACAAATGAAATTTTTTGGTCATGTTGAAAGACACAACAGTCTAATAAAAGTAATATTAGAAGGGAAAATACAAGGTAAAAGAGGCAGAGGCAGACCAAGACTAACATGGACGAGTAACATCAAAAGATGGACAAGTCAGCCTATGGCAATCTGCACCATCAAAGCAAGAGACAGAGTGGAATGGCGCTCCTTGGTAGCCAACCTTCGATGCGGAGAGGGCACTCAATGATGATGATGAGTGCACACACTGTCATAGGTTCTCCTGTCTCCTGACTTGATGGTACACACTTTCATAGGTTCTCCTGTCTGCTACTTGATGGTACACACTGTCATAGGTTCTCCTGCCTCCTACTTGATGGTACACACTAGCATAGGTTCTCCTGCCTCCTGACTTGATGGTACACACTGTCATAGGTTCTCCTGTCTCCTACTTGATGGTACACACTGTCATAGGTTCTCCTGTCTCCTGACCTGATGGTACACACTGTCATAGGTTCTCCTGTCGCCTACTTGATGGTACACACTAGCATAGGTTCTCTTGTCTCCTACTTGATGGTACACACTAGCATAGGTTCTCCTGTCTCCTGACTTGATGGTACACACTGTCATAGGTTCTCCTGTCTCCTGACTTGATGGTACACACTGTCATAGGTTCTCCTGTCTCCTGACTTGATGGTACACACTAGCATAGGTTCTACTGTCTCCTGACTTGATGGTACACACTGTCATAGGTTCTCCTGTCTCCTGACTTGATGGTACACACTGTCATAGGTTCTCTTGTCTCCTACTTTGATGGTACACACTAGCATAGGTTCTCCTGTCTCCTGACTTGATGGTACACACTGTCATAGGTTCTCCTGTCTCCTACTTGATGGTACACACTGTCATGGGTTCTCCTGACTCTTAATTGATGGTACACACTGTCATAGGTTCTCCTGTCTCCTGACCTGATGGTACACACTGTCATAGGTTCTCCTGTCTCCTGACCTGATGGTATACACTGTCATAGGTTCTCCTGTCTCCTACTTGATGGTACACACTGTCATAGGTTCTCCTGTCTCCTACTTGATGGTACACACTGTCATAGGTTCTCCTGTCTCCTACTTGATGGTACACACTGTCATAGGTTCTCTTGTCTCCTACTTGATGGTACACGCTGTCATAGGTTCTCCTGTCTCCTGACTTGATGGTACACACTGTCATAGGTACTCCTGTCTCCTACTTTGATGGTACACACTAGCATAGGTTCTCTGTCTCCTGACTTGATGGTACACACTTTCATAGGTTCTCCTGTCTGCTACTTGATGGTACACACTGTCATAGGTTCTCCTGCCTCCTACTTGATGGTACACACTAGCATAGGTTCTCCTGCCTCCTGACTTGATGGTACACACTGTCATAGGTTCTCCTGTCTCCTACTTGATGGTACACACTGTCATAGGATCTCCTGTCTCCTGACCTGATGGTACACACTGTCATAGGTTCTCCTGTCTCCTACTTGATGGTACACACTAGCATAGGTTCTCTTGTCTCCTACTTGATGGTACACACTAGCATAGGTTCTCCTGTCTCCTGACTTGATGGTACACACTGTCATAGGTTCTCCTGTCTCCTGACTTGATGGTACACACTGTCATAGGTTCTCCTGTCTCCTGACTTGATGGTACACACTAGCATAGGTTCTACTGTCTCCTGACTTGATGGTACACACTGTCATAGGTTCTCCTGTCTCCTGACTTGATGGTACACACTGTCATAGGTTCTCTTGTCTCCTACTTTGATGGTACACACTAGCATAGGTTCTCCTGTCTCCTGACTTGATGGTACACACTGTCATAGGTTCTCCTGTCTCCTACTTGATGGTACACACTGTCATGGGTTCTCCTGACTCTTAATTGATGGTACACACTGTCATAGGTTCTCCTGTCTCCTGACCTGATGGTACACACTGTCATAGGTTCTCCTGTCTCCTACTTGATGGTACACACTGTCATAGGTTCTCCTGTCTCCTACTTGATGGTACACACTGTCATAGGTTCTCCTGTCTCCTACTTGATGGTACACACTGTCATAGGTTCTCTTGTCTCCTACTTGATGGTACACGCTGTCATAGGTTCTCCTGTCTCCTGACTTGATGGTACACACTGTCATAGGTACTCCTGTCTCCTACTTGATGGTACACACTAGCATAGGTTCTCTGTCTCCTACTTGATGGTACACACTAGCATAGGTTCTCCTGTCTCCTGACTTGATGGTACACACTGTCATAGGTTCTCCTGTCTCCTGACTTGATGGTACACACTGTCATAGGTTCTCCTGTCTCCTGACTTGATGGTACACACTAGCATAGGTTCTCCTGTCTCCTGACTTGATGGTACACACTGTCATAGGTTCTCCTGTCTCCTGACTTGATGGTACACACTGTCATAGGTTCTCTTGTCTCCTACTTTGATGGTACACACTAGCATAGGTTCTCCTGTCTCCTGACTTGATGGTACACACTGTCATAGGTTCTCCTGTCTCCTACTTGATGGTACACACTGTCATGGGTTCTCCTGACTCTTAATTGATGGTACACACTGTCATAGGTTCTCCTGTCTCCTGACCTGATGGTACACACTGTCATAGGTTCTCCTGTCTCCTGACCTGATGGTACACACTGTCATAGGTTCTCCTGTCTCCTACTTGATGGTACACACTGTCATAGGTTCTCCTGTCTCCTACTTGATGGTACACACTGTCATAGGTTCTCCTGTCTCCTACTTGATGGTACACACTGTCATAGGTTCTCTTGTCTCCTACTTGATGGTACACGCTGTCATAGGTTCTCTGTCTCCTGACTTGATGGTACACGCTGTCATAGGTTCTCCTGTCTCCTGACTTGATGGTACACACTGTCATAGGTACTCCTGTCTCCTACTTGATGGTACACACTGTCATGGGTTCTCCTGTCTCCTGACTTGATGGTACACACTGTCATAGGTTCTCCTGTCCTCTGACTTGATGGTACATGCTATCATAGGTTCTCATGTCTTAATGACTTGATGGTACACACTGTCATAGGTTCTCCTGTCTCCTGACTTGATGGTACATACTATCATAGATTCTCCTGTCTTCTACTTGATGGTACATGCTATCATAGATTCTCCTGTCTTCTACTTGATGGTACATGCTATCATAGATTCTCCTGTCTTCTACTTGATGGTACATGCTATCATAGATTCTCCTGTCTCCTACTTGATGGTACATGCTATCATAGGTTTTCCTGTCTTCTGGCTTTGTGGTAAGCACTGACATAGGTTCTCCTGTCTGCTACTTGATGGTACATACTACAGTGTATAATAGGTTCTCCTGTCTTCTACTTGATGGTACAGACTGTCATAGGTTCTCCTGTCTCCTACTTGATGGTACACACTGTCATAGGTTCTCCTGTCTCCTACTTGATGGTACACACTGTCATATGTTCTCCTGTCTTCTACTTGATGGTACACATTTTCATAGGTTCTCCTGTCTTCTATTTGATGGTACACACTGTCATAGGTTCTCCAGCATCGTGACTTGATGGTACACATTGTCATAGGTTCTCCTGTCTTCTACTTGATGGTACACACTATCATAGGTTCTCCAGCATCGTGATTTGATGGCACACACTATAATAGGTTCTCCTGTCTTCTACTTGATGGAACATAGGGGTCAATATAGGAGGATAGATGGGTGCTAATATATGGGGGCAATATAGGAGGATAGATGGGTTGAAAATAAAGGAGGCAATATAGGAGGATAATTGGGTGCTAATATAGTGGGTAATACAGGAGGATATATGGATGCTAATATAGGGGGTAATATAGGAAGATATATGTGTGGTAATATAGGGAGTAATATCGGAGGATAGATGGGTGCTAATATAGGGGGCAATATAGGAGGATATATGGGTGCTAATATAGTGGGTAATACAGGAGGATATATGGATGCTAACATATGGGGTAATATAGGAGGATATATGGGTGCTAATATAGGGGGCAATATAGGAGGATATATGGGTGCTAATATAGGGGGCAATATAGGAGGGCAGATGGGTGCTAATATAGGGGGAAATATAGGAGGACAGATGGGTGCTAATATAGGGGGTAATATAGGAGGATAGATGTTTGCTAATATATGGGGTAATATAGGAGGATATATGGGTGCTAATATAGGGGCAACATATGAGGATATATGGGTGCTAATATAGGGGGTAATATAGGAGGATATATGTGTGCTAATATACGGGACAACATATGAGGATAGATGGGTGCTACTATAACCAGTGATGGAAAATGTAAAACTGAAATAAATAAAAGAATAGGTATGGCAAAAAGTAATTTCAATGCCATGAAAAATATACTAACAACAAAACAAATAACACCAGGGCTGAAACTAAGAATAGCAAAATGTTACATCTTCTCAATATTCCTGTATGGTGCAGAAACATGGATATTAGACCAGAAAACAGAACAGAAAATTGAAGCCTTTGAAATGTGGATTTATAGAAGAATAGGTAGGATTGGATGGAAAGAAAAGAAAACAAACGAAGAAGTTTTAAAACAACTGAAAATAAAAAGAGAACTACTAAACACAATTAGAGCAAGACAAATGAAATTTTTTGGTCATGTTGAAAGACACAACAGTCTAATAAAAGTAATATTAGAAGGGAAAATACAAGGTAAAAGAGGCAGAGGCAGACCAAGACTAACATGGACGAGTAACATCAAAAGATGGACAAGTCAGCCTATGGCAATCTGCACCATCAAAGCAAGAGACAGAGTGGAATGGCGCTCCTTGGTAGCCAACCTTCGATGCGGAGAGGGCACTCAATGATGATGATGAGTGCACACACTGTCATAGGTTCTCCTGTCTCCTGACTTGATGGTACACACTTTCATAGGTTCTCCTGTCTGCTACTTGATGGTACACACTGTCATAGGTTCTCCTGCCTCCTACTTGATGGTACACACTAGCATAGGTTCTCCTGCCTCCTGACTTGATGGTACACACTGTCATAGGTTCTCCTGTCTCCTACTTGATGGTACACACTGTCATAGGTTCTCCTGTCTCCTGACCTGATGGTACACACTGTCATAGGTTCTCCTGTCGCCTACTTGATGGTACACACTAGCATAGGTTCTCTTGTCTCCTACTTGATGGTACACACTAGCATAGGTTCTCCTGTCTCCTGACTTGATGGTACACACTGTCATAGGTTCTACTGTCTCCTGACTTGATGGTACACACTGTCATAGGTTCTCCTGTCTCCTGACTTGATGGTACACACTGTCATAGGTTCTCTTGTCTCCTACTTTGATGGTACACACTAGCATAGGTTCTCCTGTCTCCTGACTTGATGGTACACACTGTCATAGGTTCTCCTGTCTCCTACTTGATGGTACACACTGTCATGGGTTCTCCTGACTCTTAATTGATGGTACACACTGTCATAGGTTCTCCTGTCTCCTGACCTGATGGTACACACTGTCATAGGTTCTCCTGTCTCCTGACCTGATGGTATACACTGTCATAGGTTCTCCTGTCTCCTACTTGATGGTACACACTGTCATAGGTTCTCCTGTCTCCTACTTGATGGTACACACTGTCATAGGTTCTCCTGTCTCCTACTTGATGGTACACACTGTCATAGGTTCTCTTGTCTCCTACTTGATGGTACACGCTGTCATAGGTTCTCCTGTCTCCTGACTTGATGGTACACACTGTCATAGGTACTCCTGTCTCCTACTTTGATGGTACACACTAGCATAGGTTCTCCTGTCTCCTGACTTGATGGTACACACTTTCATAGGTTCTCCTGTCTGCTACTTGATGGTACACACTGTCATAGGTTCTCCTGCCTCCTACTTGATGGTACACACTAGCATAGGTTCTCCTGCCTCCTGACTTGATGGTACACACTGTCATAGGTTCTCCTGTCTCCTACTTGATGGTACACACTGTCATAGGATCTCCTGTCTCCTGACCTGATGGTACACACTGTCATAGGTTCTCCTGTCTCCTACTTGATGGTACACACTAGCATAGGTTCTCTTGTCTCCTACTTGATGGTACACACTAGCATAGGTTCTCCTGTCTCCTGACTTGATGGTACACACTGTCATAGGTTCTCCTGTCTCCTGACTTGATGGTACACACTGTCATAGGTTCTCCTGTCTCCTGACTTGATGGTACACACTAGCATAGGTTCTACTGTCTCCTGACTTGATGGTACACACTGTCATAGGTTCTCTTGTCTCCTGACTTGATGGTACACACTGTCATAGGTTCTCTTGTCTCCTACTTTGATGGTACACACTAGCATAGGTTCTCCTGTCTCCTGACTTGATGGTACACACTGTCATAGGTTCTCCTGTCTCCTACTTGATGGTACACACTGTCATGGGTTCTCCTGACTCTTAATTGATGGTACACACTGTCATAGGTTCTCCTGTCTCCTGACCTGATGGTACACACTGTCATAGGTTCTCCTGTCTCCTACTTGATGGTACACACTGTCATAGGTTCTCCTGTCTCCTACTTGATGGTACACACTGTCATAGGTTCTCCTGTCTCCTACTTGATGGTACACACTGTCATAGGTTCTCTTGTCTCCTACTTGATGGTACACGCTGTCATAGGTTCTCCTGTCTCCTGACTTGATGGTACACACTGTCATAGGTACTCCTGTCTCCTACTTGATGGTACACACTAGCATAGGTTCTCTTGTCTCCTACTTGATGGTACACACTAGCATAGGTTCTCCTGTCTCCTGACTTGATGGTACACACTGTCATAGGTTCTCCTGTCTCCTGACTTGATGGTACACACTGTCATAGGTTCTCCTGTCTCCTGACTTGATGGTACACACTAGCATAGGTTCTCCTGTCTCCTGACTTGATGGTACACACTGTCATAGGTTCTCCTGTCTCCTGACTTGATGGTACACACTGTCATAGGTTCTCTTGTCTCCTACTTTGATGGTACACACTAGCATAGGTTCTCCTGTCTCCTGACTTGATGGTACACACTGTCATAGGTTCTCCTGTCTCCTACTTGATGGTACACACTGTCATGGGTTCTCCTGACTCTTAATTGATGGTACACACTGTCATAGGTTCTCCTGTCTCCTGACCTGATGGTACACACTGTCATAGGTTCTCCTGTCTCCTGACCTGATGGTACACACTGTCATAGGTTCTCCTGTCTCCTACTTGATGGTACACACTGTCATAGGTTCTCCTGTCTCCTACTTGATGGTACACACTGTCATAGGTTCTCCTGTCTCCTACTTGATGGTACACACTGTCATAGGTTCTCTTGTCTCCTACTTGATGGTACACGCTGTCATAGGTTCTCCTGTCTCCTGACTTGATGGTACACGCTGTCATAGGTTCTCCTGTCTCCTGACTTGATGGTACACACTGTCATAGGTACTCCTGTCTCCTACTTGATGGTACACACTGTCATGGGTTCTCCTGTCTCCTGACTTGATGGTACACACTGTCATAGGTTCTCCTGTCCTCTGACTGATGGTACATGCTATCATAGGTTCTCATGTCTTAATGACTTGATGGTACACACTGTCATAGGTTCTCCTGTCTCCTGACTTGATGGTACATACTATCATAGATTCTCCTGTCTTCTACTTGATGGTACATGCTATCATAGATTCTCCTGTCTTCTACTTGATGGTACATGCTATCATAGATTCTCCTGTCTTCTACTTGATGGTACATGCTATCATAGATTCTCCTGTCTCCTACTTGATGGTACATGCTATCATAGGTTTTCCTGTCTTCTGGCTTTGTGGTAAGCACTGACATAGGTTCTCCTGTCTGCTACTTGATGGTACATACTACAGTGTATAATAGGTTCTCCTGTCTCCTACTTGATGGTACATGCTATCATAGGTTCTCCTGTCTTCAGACTTTGTGGTACACACTATCATAGGTTCTCCTGTCTCCTACTTGATGGACATGCTATCATAGGTTCTCCTGTCTCCTACTTGATGGACATGCTATCATAGGTTCTCCTGTCTCCTACTTGATGGTACATGGTATCATAGGTTCTCCTGTCTTCTGACTTGATGGTACATGGTATCATAGGTTCTCATGTCTTCTGACTTGATGGTACATGCTATCATAGATTCTCCTGTCTTCAACTTGATGGTACATGCTATCATAGATTCTCCTGTCTTCTACTTGATGGTACATGCTATCATAGATTCTCCTGTCTTCTACTTGATGGTACATGCAATCATAGATTCTCCTGTCTCCTACTTGATGGTACATGCTATCATAGATTCTCCTGTCTCCTACTTGATGGTACATGCTATCATAGGTTTTCCTGTCTTCTGGCTTTGTGGTACGCACTGACATAGGTTCTCCTGTCTGCTACTTGATGGTACACACTATCATAGGTTCTCCTGTCTCCTACTTGATGGACATGCTATCATAGGTTCTCCGTCTCCTACTTGATGGACATGCTATCATAGGTTTTCCTGTCTCCTACTTGATGGTACATGGTATCATAGGTTCTCCTGTCTTCTGACTTGATGGTACATGGTATCATAGGTTCTCCTGTCTCCTACTTGATGGTACATGCTATCATAGGTTCTCCTGTGTCCTACTTGATGGTACATGGTATCATAGGTTCTCCTGTCTTCTGACTTTGTGGTACACACTATCATAGGTTCTCCTGTCTCCTACTTGATGGTACATGCTATCATAGTTTCTCCTGTCTGCTACTTGATGATACATGGTATCATAGGTTCTCCTGTCTTCTGACTTGATGGTACATGCTATCATAGGTTCTCCTGTCTCCTACTTGATGGTACACGCTGCCATAGGTTCTAATGTGTTCTGTTTGTGGGATACACACTGTCATAGGTTCTCCTGTCTCCTACTTGATGGTACATGCTATCATAGGTTGTCCTGTCTCCTTCTTGATGGTACTTGCTATCATAAGTTCTCCGGTTTCCTACTTGATGGTACATGCTATCATAGGTTCTCCTGTCTTCTACTTGATGGTACACACTGTCATAGGTTCTCCTGTCTTCTACTTGATGGTACAGACTGTCATAGGTTCTCCTGTCTTCTACTTGATGGTACAGACTGTCATAGGTTCTCCTGTCTCCTACTTGATGGTACACACTGTCATAGGTTCTCCTGTCTCCTACTTTGATGGTACACACTGTTATAGGTTCTCCTGTCTTCTACTTGATGGTACACACTGTCATAGGTTCTCCTGTCTTCTACTTGATGGTACAGACTGTCATAGGTTCTCCTGTCTCCTACTTGATGGTACACACTGTCATAGGTTCTCCTGTCTCCTACTTGATGGTACACACTGTCATATGTTCTCCTGTCTTCTACTTGATGGTACACATTTTCATAGGTTCTCCTGTCTTCTATTTGATGGTACACACTGTCATAGGTTCTCCAGCATCGTGACTTGATGGTACACATTGTCATAGGTTCTCCTGTCTTCTACTTGATGGTACACACTATCATAGGTTCTCCAGCATCGTGATTTGATGGCACACACTATAATAGGTTCTCCTGTCTTCTACTTGATGGAACATAGGGGTCAATATAGGAGGATAGATGGGTGCTAATATATGGGGGCAATATAGGAGGATAGATGGGTTGAAAATAAAGGAGGCAATATAGGAGGATAATTGGGTGCTAATATAGTGGGTAATACAGGAGGATATATGGATGCTAATATAGGGGGTAATATAGGAGGATATATGTGTGGTAATATAGGGAGTAATATCGGAGGATAGATGGGTGCTAATATAGGGGGCAATATAGGAGGATATATGGGTGCTAATATAGTGGGTAATACAGGAGGATATATGGATGCTAACATATGGGGTAATATAGGAGGATATATGGGTGCTAATATAGGGGGCAATATAGGAGGATATATGGGTGCTAATATAGGGGCAATATAGGAGGACAGATGGGTGCTAATATAGGGGGAAATATAGGAGGACAGATGGGTGCTAATATAGGGGGTAATATAGGAGGATAGATGTTTGCTAATATATGGGGTAATATAGGAGGATATATGGGTGCTAATATAGGGGCAACATATGAGGATATATGGGTGCTAATATAGGGGGTAATATAGGAGGATATATGTGTGCTAATATACGGGACAACATATGAGGATAGATGGGTGCTAATATAGGGCAATATAGGAGGATAATTGGGTGCTAATATAGTGGGTAATACAGGGGGATATATGGATGCTAATATAGGTGGTAATATAGGAGGATATATGTGTGGTAATATAGGGAGTAATATCGGAGGATAGATGGGTGCTAATATAGGGGGCAATATAGGAGGATATATGGGTGCTAATATAGTGGGTAATACAGGAGGATATATGGATGCTAACATATGGGGTAATATAGGAGGATATATCGATGCTAATATAGGGGGTAATATAGGAGGATATATGGATGCTGAAATAAAGGGTAATATAGCAGGATATATGGGTGCTAATATAGGGGGCAATATAGGAGGATATATGGGTGCTAATATAGGGGGCAATATAGGAGGACAGATGGGTGCTAATATAGAGGGAAATATAGGAGGACAGATGGGGGCAATATAGGAGGATAGATGTTTGCTAATATAGGGGGTAATATAGGAGGATATATGGGTACTAATATAGGGGCAACATAGGAGGATATATGGGTGCTAATATAGGGGGTAATATCGGAGGATATATGGGTGCAAATATGGGGGCAATGTATGAGGATATATGGGTGCTAATATATGGGGTAATATAGGAGGATATATGGGTGCTAATATAGGGGACAATATAGGAGGATATATGGGTGCTAATATAGTGGGTAATATAGGAGGATATATGGGTGCTAATATAGGGGACAGTATAGGAGGATATATGGATGCTAATATAGGGGACAATATAGGAGGATATACGGGTGCTAATATAGGAGGCAATATAGGAGACAATATAGGAGGATATATGGGTGCTAATATAGGGGCAATATAGGAGGATATATGGGTGCTAATATAGGGGGCAATATAGGAGGATATACGGGTGCTAATATAGGGGGCAATATAGGAGGATATATGGGTGCTAATATAAGGGGCAATACAGGAGCAACGTGGGAAGTAATATGGATGGTAATTTAGGGGGTAATTAATGGCAATATTGCAGTTAATATAGGTTGTAATATAGGAAAATATGGGTGGCAATATAGGGGCAATGTAGTGAGTAGTATAGATGGCAATATAGGGGCAATGTAGCGAGTAGTATAGATGGCAATATAGGGGCAATGTAGCGAGTAGTATAGATGGCAATAAAGCGTAATATATAGGTGAGTTTGGTAAATCTATAGGTGGCTTTGGTAAATATATATGTGGCTTTGTAAATCTATACGTTTCTTTGGTAAATCTATAAGTGGCTTTTTGAAATCTGTATGTGGCTTTGGTAAATCTATAGGTGGCTTTTAGAAATCTGTAGGTCGCTTTGGTAAATATATATGTTGCTTTGTAAATCTATAGGCTTCTTTGGTAAATCTATAAGTGGCTTTTTGAAATCTGTATGTGGCTTTGGTAAATAGGTGGCTTTGGTAAATCTGTAGGTTTCTTTGGTAAATCTACATTTGGCTTTGGTAAATCTATTGATAGCTATTGTAAATCTATAGATGGCTTTGCAGATATTCATCATCATGTGTCATACCGTTTGACGTATGTGATCAACTCCATCCACAATATTCTCTCTTCTTTCCCTGTATTATGCCAATTGTAACCAAGTATTCCAACTTTCCTCTTCTCATAACGTGCTTGAAAAATGTCGATTGGCTTTCGATGTTTTAATGAGCTCCCTTTTTGTGTCGGTCTCTTAGAGAATGTCCTCGTTGGTCTTTTAGCTGTCCAGGGAACTCTCACAATTTTTCTCAGAAATTCCATCTCTGTGGACTCTAATCGTCTTCTCATTTGTCTGTCTACAGTCCGTATATACTGTTGGTCAAAAATAGTTCGTGAACTATAACCTTTGGATACCAGCAGCTTCGGCGTAAAGAGTAGAGACAAGCGCCATTTGCCATCTAAATATCCCGTTCTTTGCTACACCAATGTCCCGTTGTTACGATACCAATGTCCCATTGTTACTATACCAATGTCCCATTGTTACAATACCAATGTCCCATTGTTACTATACCAATGTCCCATTGTTACTATACCAATGTCCCATTGTTACTATACCAATGTCCCATTGTTACTATACCAATGTCCCATTGTTACTATACCAATGTCCCGTTGTTACTATACCAATGTCTCATTGTTACTATACCAATGTCCCATTGTTACTATACCAATGTCCCATTGTTACTATACCAATGTCCCGTTGTTACTATACCAATGTCCCATTGTTACTATACCAATGTCCCATTGTTACTATACCAATGTCCCATTGTTACTATACCAATGTCCCGTTGTTACTATACCAATGTCCCATTGTTACTATACCAATGTCCCGTTGTTACTATACAATGTCCCATTGTTACTATACCAATGTCCCGTTGTTACTATACCAATGTCCCGTTGTTAATATACGAATGTCCCATTGTTACTATACCAATGTCCCATTGTTACTATACCAATGTCCCGTTGTTACAATACCAATGTCCCATTGTTACTATACCAATGTCCCATTGTTACTATACCAATGTCCCATTGTTACTATACCAATGTCCCATTGTTACTATACCAATGTCCCATTGTTACTATACCAATGTCCCGTTGTTACAATACCTATGTCCCGTTGTTACTATACCAATGTCCCGTTGTTACAATACCAATGTCCCATTGTTACAATATCAATGTCCCATTGTTAATATACCAATGTCCCGTTGTTACTATACCAATGTCCCGTTGTTACTATACCAATGTCCCATTGTTACTATACCAATGTCCCGTTGTTACTATACCAATGTCCCGTTGTTACTATACCAATGTCCCGTTGTCACTATACCAATGTCCCATTGTTACTATACCAATGTCCCGTTGTTACTATACCAATGTCCCGTTGTTACTATACCAATGTCCCGTTGTTAATATACGAATGTCCCATTGTTACTATACCAATGTCCCGTTGTTACTATACCAATGTCCCGTTGTTACAATACCAATGTCCCATTGTTACAATACCAATGTCCCATTGTTACTATACCAATGTCCCGTTGTTGCAATACCAATGTCCCATTGTTACTATACCAATGTCCCATTGTTACTATACCAATGTCCAATTGTTACTATACCAATGTCCCATTGTTACTATACCAATGTCCCGTTTTTACAATACCAATGTCCCATTGTTACTATACCAATGTCCCGTTGTTACAATACCAATGTCCCATTGTTACTATACCAATGTCCCGTTGTTACAATACCAATGTCCCATTGTTACTATACCAATGTCCCATTGTTACTATACCAATGTCCCATTGTTACTATACCAATGTCCCATTGTTACTATACCAATGTCCCATTGTTACTATACCAATGTCCCGTTGTTACAATACCTATGTCCCGTTGTTACTATACCAATGTCCCGTTGTTACAATACCAATGTCCCATTGTTACAATATCAATGTCCCATTGTTAATATACCAATGTCCCGTTGTTACTATACCAATGTCCCGTTGTTACTATACCAATGTCCCATTGTTACTATACCAATGTCCCGTTGTTACTATACCAATGTCCCGTTGTTAATATACGAATGTCCCATTGTTACTATACCAATGTCCCGTTGTTACTATACCAATGTCCCGTTGTTACAATACCAATGTCCCATTGTTACAATACCAATGTCCCATTGTTACTATACCAATGTCCCGTTGTTGCAATACCAATGTCCCATTGTTACTATACCAATGTCCCATTGTTACTATACCAATGTCCAATTGTTACTATACCAATGTCCCATTGTTACTATACCAATGTCCCGTTTTTACAATACCAATGTCCCATTGTTACTATACCAATGTCCCGTTGTTACAATACCAATGTCCCATTGTTACTATACCAATGTCCCGTTGTTACAATACCAATGTCCCATTGTTACTATACCAATGTCCCATTGTTACTATACCAATGTCCCATTGTTACTATACCAATGTCCCATTGTTACTATACCAATGTCCCATTGTTACTATACCAATGTCCCGTTGTTACAATACCTATGTCCCGTTGTTACTATACCAATGTCCGTTGTTACAATACCAATGTCCCATTGTTACAATATCAATGTCCCATTGTTAATATACCAATGTCCCGTTGTTACTATACCAATGTCCCGTTGTTACTATACCAATGTCCCATTGTTACTATACCAATGTCCCGTTGTTACTATACCAATGTCCCGTTGTTACTATACCAATGTCCCGTTGTTACTATACCAATGTCCCATTGTTACTATACCAATGTCCCGTTGTTACTATACCAATGTCCCGTTGTTACTATACCAATGTCCCATTGTTACTATACCAATGTCCCGTTGTTACTATACCAATGTCCCATTGTTACTATACCAATGTCCCGTTGTTACTATACCAATGTCCCATTGTTACTATACCAATGTCCCATTGTTACTATACCAATGTCCCGTTGTTACTATACCAATGTCCCGTTGTTACTATACCAATGTCCCATTGTTGCCTATTTCACTGACAGTTTACTTATTTAACTTGTTATTGCTCTCTGACATGCCACATCACGTGACTAGTGGTGTCAAGGGCACTGCCTGCACGTCTCTGGGCAAGTCTTTGGACAATACATGGATCCCAGGTGAGAGAAGTGTCAACATCTGTTTAACTAGTGTTATGTCAACATTTGTTTAACTAGTGTTATGTCAACATTTGTTTAACTAGTGTTATGTCAACAATTGTTTAACTAGTGTTATGTCAAAATTTGTATAACTGATGTTATGTCAATATTTGTATAACTGATGTTATGTCAACATTTGTATTACTGATGTTATGTCAACATTTGTATAACAGATGTTATGTCAACATTTATATAACTGATGTTATGTCAACATTTGTATAACTGATGTTATGTCAACATTTGTATAACTCCTTTCTTTACTAAGAACTAATCCACAACTAACATCTCTCTACTAGTCAAACCTTGTCCACAACAAACATTTCTCTACTAGTCAAACCTTGTCCACAACTAACATCTCTCTACTAGTCAAACCTTGTCCACAACCAACATTTCTCTACTAGTCAAACCTTGTCCACAACCAACATCTCTCTACTAGTCAAACCTTGTCCACAACAAACATCTCTCTACTAGTCAAACCTTGTCCACAACAAACATTTCTCTACTAGTCAAACCTTGTCCACAACTAACATTTCTCTACTAGTCAAACTTTGTCCACAACAACATCTCTCTACTAGTCAAACCTTGTCCACAACAAACATTTCTCTACTAGTCAAACCTTGTCCACAACAAACATTTCTCTACTAATCAAACCTTGTCCACAACTAACATCTCTCTACTAGTCAAACCTTATCCACAACAAACATTTCTCTACTAGTCAAACCTTGTCCACAACTAACATTTCTCTACTAGTCAAACTTTGTCCACAACAAACATTTCTCTACTAGTCAAACCTTGTCCACAACTAACATTTCTCTACTAGTCAAACCTTGTCCACAACAAACATTTCTCTACTAGTCAAACCTTGTCCACAACTAACATCTCTCTACTAGTCAAACCTTGTCCACAACTAACATCTCTCTACTAGTCAAACCTTGTCCACAACTAACATCTCTCTACTAGTCAAACCTAGTCCACAACAAACATTTCTCTACTAGTCAAACCTTGTCCACAACTAACATTTCTCTATAGTCAAACCTTGTCCAATCCAAACATTTCTCTACTAGTCAAACTTTGTCCACAACAAACATTTCTCTACTAGTCAAACCTTGTCCACAACAAACATTTCTCTACTAGTCAGACCTAGTCCACAACAAACATTTCTCTACTAGTCAGACCTTGTTCAATCCAAACATTTCTCTACTAGTCAAACCTTGTCCAATCCAAACATTTCTCTACTAGTCAAACTTTGTCCACAACAAACATTTCTCTACTAGTCAAACTTTGTCCACAACAAACATTTCTCTACTAGTCAAACCTTGTCCACAACAAACATTTCTCTACTAGTCAGACCTTGTCCACAACTAACATTTCTCTACTAGTCAAACCTTGTCCACAACTAACATTTCTCTACTAGTCAAACTTTGTCCACAACAAACATTTCTCTACTAGTCAAACCTTGTCCACAACTAACATTTCTCTACTAGTCAAACCTGTCCACAACAAACATTTCTCTACTAGTCAAACCTTGTCCACAACTAACATCTCTCTACTAGTCAAACCTTGTCCACAACTAACATCTCTCTACTAGTCAAACCTTGTCCACAACTAACATCTCTCTACTAGTCAAACCTAGTCCACAACAAACATTTCTCTACTAGTCAAACCTTGTCCACAACTAACATTTCTCTACTAGTCAAACCTTGTCCAATCCAAACATTTCTCTACTAGTCAAACTTTGTCCACAACAAACATTTCTCTACTAGTCAAACCTTGTCCACAACAAACATTTCTCTACTAGTCAGACCTAGTCCACAACAAACATTTCTCTACTAGTCAGACCTTGTTCAATCCAAACATTTCTCTACTAGTCAAACCTTGTCCAATCCAAACATTTCTCTACTAGTCAAACTTTGTCCACAACAAACATTTCTCTACTAGTCAAACTTTGTCCACAACAAACATTTCTCTACTAGTCAAACCTTGTCCACAACAAACATTTCTCTACTAGTCAGACCTTGTCCACAACTAACATTTCTCTACTAGTCAAACCTTGTCCAATCCAAACATTTCTCTACTAGTCAAACTTTGTTCACAACTAACATCTCTCTACTAGTCAAACCTTGTCCACAACTAACATCTCTCTATTAGTCAAACCTTGTCCACAACAAACACCTCTCTACTAGTCAAACCTTGTCCACAACTAACATCTCTCTACTAGTCAAACCTTGTCCACAACTAACATCTCTCTACTAGTCAAACCTAGTCCACAACAAACATTTCTCTACTAGTCAGACCTAGTCCACAACAAACATCTCTCTACTAGTCAAACCTTGTCCACAACTAACATCTCTCTACTAGTCAAACCTTGTCCACAACAAACATCTCTCTACTAGTCAAACCTAGTCCACAACAAACATTTCTCTTCTAGTCAGACCTAGTCCACAACAAACATTTCTCTACTAGTCAGACCTTGTCCACAACTAACATTTCTCTACTAGTCAGTCCTAGTCCACAACTAACATTTCTCTTCTAGTCAGACCTTGTCCACAACTAACATTTCTCTACTAGTCAGTCCTAGTCCACAACTAACATTTCTCTACTAGTCAGACCTAGTCCACAACAAACATTTCTCTTCTAGTCAGACCTTGTCCACAACAAACATTTCTCTACTAGTCAGACCTTGTCCACAACTAACATTTCTCTACTAGTCAGTCCTAGTCCACAACAAACATTTCTCTACTAGTCAAACCTAGTCCACAACAAACATTTCTCTACTAGTCAGACCTAGTCCACAACAAAAATTTCTCTACTAGTCAGACCTAGTCCACAACAAACATTTCTCTACTAGTCAAATCTTGTCCACAACTAACATCTCTCTACTAGTCAAACCTTGTCCACAACAAACATCTCTCTACTAGTCAAACCTTGTCCAATCCAAATATTTCTCTACTAGTCAAACCTTGTCCACAACTAACATCTCTCTACTAGTCAAACCTTGTCCACAACTAACATCTCTCTACTAGTCAAACCTTGTCCACAACAAACATCTCTCTACTAGTCAAACCTTGTCCACAACTAACATTTCTCTACTAGTCAAACCTTGTCCACAACCAACATCTCTCTACTAGTCAGACCTAGTCCACAACCAACATCTCTCTACTAGTCAGACCTAGTCCACAACCAACATCTCTCTACTAGTCAGAAATAGTCCACAACCAACATCTCTCTACTAGTCAGAAATAGTCCACAACCAACATCTCTCAACTAGACAGACCTAGTCCACAACCAACATCTCTCTATTAGTCAGACCTAGTCCACAACCAACATCTCTCTGTTAGTCAGACCTAGTCCACAACCAACATCTCTCTACTAGTCAGAAATATTCCACAACCAACATCTCTCTGTTAGTCAGACCTAGTCCACAAGCAACATCTCTCCACTAGTCAGACCTAGTCCACAACCAACATCTCTCTATTAGTCAGACCTAGTCCACAACCAACATCTCTCTATTAGTCAGACCTAGTCCACAACCAACATCTCTCTACTAGTCAGAAATAGTCCACAACCAACATCTCTCTATTAGTCAGACCTAGTCCACAACCAACATCTCTCCACTAGTGAGACCTAGTCCACAACCAACATCTCTCCACTAGTGAGACCTAGTCCACAACCAACATCTCTCTATTAGTCTGACCTAGTCCACAACCAACATCTCTCTATTAGTCTGACCTAGTCCACAACCAACATCTCTCTACTAGTCAGAAATAGTCCACAACCAACATCTCTCTATTAGTCAGACCTAGTCCACAACCAACATCTCTCCTCTAGTGATACCTAGTCCACAACCAACATCTCTCCACTAGTGAGACCTAGTCCACAACCAACATCTCTCTATTAGTCTGACCTAGTCCACAACCAACATCTCTCTATTAGTCTGACCTAGTCCACAACCAACATCTCTCAACTAGTCAGACCTAGTCCACAACCAACATCTCTCAACTAGTCAGACCTAGTCCACAACCAACATCTCTCTACTAGTTTGACCTAGTCCACAACCAACATATCTCCACTAGTCAGACCTAGTCCACAACCAACATATCTCCACTAGTCAGACCTAGTCCACAACCAACATTTCTCTACTAGTCAGACGTAGTCCACAACCAACATCTCTCAACTAGTCAGACCTTTCAACTCATGTCCAACACATGTCCAACTCATGTCCAACTCATGTCCAACACATGTCCAACACATGTCCAACACATGACCAACACATGTCCAACTCATGTCCAACACATGTCCAACTCATGTCCAACACATGTCCAACACATGTCCAACTCATGTCCAACATATGTCCAACACATGTCCAACATATGTCCAACACATGTCCAACACATGTCCAACATATGTCCAACACATGTCCAACACATGTCCAACTCATGTCCAACACATGTCCAACACATGTCCAACTCATGTCCAACATATGTCCAACACATGTCCAACATATGTCCAACACATGACCAACACATGTCCAACTCATGTCCAACTCATGTCCAACACATGTCCAACTCATGTCCAACACATGTCCAACTCATGTCCAACACATGTCCAACACATGTCCAACTCATGTCCAACATGTGTCCAAAACATGTCCAACACATGTCCAACACATGTCCAACATATGTCCAATATATGTCCAACATATGTCCAACACATGTCCAACTCATGTCCAACATATGTCCAACATATGTCCAACATATGTCCAACACATGTCCAACACATGTCCAACACATGTCCAACACATGTCCAACTCATGTCCAACATATGTCCAACACATCATAGAAATGTGAAGCTGCTGTAAAGCTCATGATAATAACGACAATTATTCTCCTTTTTCTTTTGAGAAAAATGTGGTATGGTAACAGCTTTACGTAGGTGACAAACAAAACAAGTCAACGTTTCGGCCAATTATGCCTTCAGCTGGAACAATAATTTCGTTATTTGGTTATTTGGTTATGGAAGGCTTCGGTTTCACTGCAAAAGAATTAAAATCCATAATTGCTCAACCGCCCGTGCCAGTGGAATCATCTGAATTACTAACTCATCTCCCAAACAAAGAAAGGTAGCTGTAGTCCCCACCATAGCAGTCTCAGCACACGCCAAAAGACATAAGGCGAAACCGCACAGAAAGTGAACACAGCCAGCTGTTCCCTGTCATACGATATCAGCATTCATCGTAAACAATTGGAATATCGAAACATGATCAAAACGGATGAAAACACACAGCTCACGGTGTGCACAGAGCACTTAACTCAGAAGCTCCTGCAACAAGCCAGACTTGGAATATGAGGAAACTGCAACCAGGAACACTTTTCAGACATAGCCTTCAATGGTTCCTGCCGCCTATCCACCATATTGACCGGAAGTTCACGTCCTCCTGAAAATGATGATCGTCATATTTTTAAAATGTATAGCGCTTGATGATGTTAGGACATCGTGTTTGACTCCAACTCCGAACATACAAAACACAGTTCATCGTCAGATTATCCCCGTCGCACATCAAACAGACCGTAAGATTAGCGTATGGCCGGTCTTGGGATACACGATGAGCCATTATGATGACGTAGCACACACACAATGGGTTTTATTGGGGTTTCTGGTTTTATTTTGTTCCTTGCACGTCTCATGATTATTCTTAGTAATATTTTAGGCTCATGTGAGACTAATAGTGCGATGGTCTTCACAATCAGTGGCTCCTGACTTCTTCGGTATGGCTACAAAGATAGATTTTAGTAGATCTTCGAGTATGTGTCCAGTGTTATATATGTCATTGAGTAATTTTGTTATGGCTTGTACTCCCAGCTCTCCTAATGCATTTATCTCTTCGATTGTTATATTGTCAGGACCTGGAGCTTTGCCTCTTTTCATGTGTTGAATTGCGTCCTCCACTTCACTCTGCATTATTGGTGGTCCTGTGTCTTCATTTGAATTGTTTAATTCTGGTCTTTCATCATCATAGAGTTGACTGATATATTCTGTCCATCTTTCCATTGTCTTTTCCTGTCCCATTATCATATTTCCTTCCTTTGATTTCACACATCCTGAAACTTTGACTTCTTTTCTTCCTGTTAATTCATTTAACTGATTGTGCATACATTTTGGGTCTTTCTTTTGTTGTTTTTCCATTTCTTCACATTTCTGTTTTAACCTTCCTTCCTTTGCTTCATTGCACTTGTTTTGGATCTCTTTGTGCAATATTTTGTATGTCCGTTCTTCTTTCTTATGTTTTCTTCTTTCGTCCATTAGTTGTAATATTACTTCTGTCATCCATTTCTTTTTGTTGATTCGTTTAGTCACTGGTATTACTTCTCTTGATGTTTGTTGAATCGATTGTTTGAGCATTTCTCACTGTTCCTGGATGTCATGTATTTTCTCAATAGCATTATATCTATTTTGTACTATTGTGCTGTACTTATCACTCATCTGTTTATCTGCTCTTAGCATATCTAGTTCTAATTTTATATTTCTTGGTGATTTCTGTGCCTTCCGCAGTTTTATTCTGATCTTTCCAACTACTGGTACATGGTCACTATTGCAATCTGCTCCTGGCCTTGTTTTAACCGATGTTAGCCCATTCCTGAATCTTCTCTATAAAATCAATTTGATTGTGTACTTTTTTGTCTGGGCTTTGCCATGTCCATAGTCGCCTAGGGTGTTGTTTGAACCAGGTGTTGCCTATAATCATTTCATGTGTCACCAGGTGTTACCTATAATCATTTAATGTGTCACCAGGTGTTACCTATAATCATTTCATGTGTCACCAGGTGTTGCCTATAATCATTTCATGTGTCACCAGGTGTTACCTATAATCATTTCATGTGTCACCAGGTGTTACCTGTAATCATTTCATGTGTCACCAGGTGTTACCTATAATCATTTCATGTGTCTTTGCCCAATCTATCAAGCTATCCCCTCTGTCATTCGTCTCTCCAAGGCCATGACCCCAGTCACATTTTGCACTTTAGCTGTTCCTACCTTTGCATTGAAATCCCCTAATATAATAGTTATTTCTTGGGATTTACACTGTTCAATGGTCATCTCCAGCTCATTGTAAAAAGTGGCAATGTCTTCTTCTTCGCTATTACTTGTTGGTGCATAAACTTGAATTATGTTGATATCCATTGGTCTGCCTCTCAATTTTACTAGCAGAATTCTGTCTGATACTGGCCAAAATCCTTTCACTGTTTTGCTTCTTTCTCTATCTAACATGATGCCTACTCCTCTTTCATGTGTGGTTCCCCCAGAGTAAATTACATTTCCACTGTTGTGTTGTAATAATCCTGCTCTTTTCCATCTCATTTCACATATTCCCAAGATGTTCAATTTCATTCTCTTCATTTCTTGACTGTCCATCTCATTTCACATAGTCCCAAGATGTTCAATTTTATTCTCTTCATTTCTTGGCTGATGTTTTCTAGTTTTCCAACCTGGAATGCTGATCTAATGTTCCAGGTTCCTATTGCTAGTGTCTCTTTATTTTTGATCTTGCATACAGTTGCTTGATGACGATCGGGTGTCACCTGTAGTACATGATGCTCCCTACCGGACGAGGTGGCTGTGAAGTCCCCATTAACGTCGTTAGCTGTAAATAGAAGGTTGTGATTTGTCATGATTATTCCAGGCAAAATAAAAAGAAGGTAGTTTGCCATTCCTTTCCTTCTTGGCAGTGACTGTACTAGCCGGAGATTGCAGCCATTGTCTCTATACATGAGATCCTTTACCTGCCATCGCGGTGTGGGGACCATAACCGGCACTACTTGTCGGCTGCTCCCACAACACCATCCACCACCTGCTCCAATGGCTTCACTTAACCCTGATAGGGGGGCTAAACGGGAGCTCCACCTTGTCCAGGGGTGTCCCGAAGACTAGCGGAGGAAAGGAGACGTCTTACTCCTCCTTTGGTAGGGCAGAACCCTACCCCGCTAACCAAGGAGCACTATATCATCTGCAAAGTGTTATAATGTTGGTCATTCCGTCATGTCTGTTATAATGTTGGTCATTCCGTCATGTCTGTTATAATGTTGGTCATTCCGTCATGTCTGTTATAATGTTGGTCATTCCGTCATGTCTGTTATAATGTTGGTCATTCCGTCATGTCTGTTATAATGTTGGTCATTCCGTCATGTTTGAAGATATTCCACGAGGACAATCTTTGCTGCCAAACGATTTGGTAAAATCAATGAAATTACAGATGAATGATTATTGTTGTTTCTGTATGTTCTTCTAGTCTTATCCTGAGAGTGAATATTTGGTCAAGACAGCTTCTCCCCTTTCTGAATCCTGCTTGTTCTTCTAGTCTTATCCTGAGAGTGAATATTTGGTCAAGACAGCTTCTCCCCTTTCTGAATCCTGCTTGTTCTTCTAGTCTTATCCTGAGAGTGAATATTTGGTCAAGACAGCTTCTCCCCTTTCTGAATCCTGCTTGTTCTTCTAATATTATCCTGAGAGTAAATATTTGGTCAAAACAGCTTCTCCCCTTTCCGAATCCTGCTTGTTCTTCTCCCATAATATTATCTGCTGCATCTTTGATTCTGTTCAGCAAGTTTCTACAGAAAACCTTGGAAGCAACTGATAAAAGCGTCATTCCTCTCCAGTTATTGCAATCTTTAAGACTGTCATTTTTAGGTAGTTTGATAATGATCCATTTCCTCCAGTTTGTAGGAACTTTTGCTTCATTCCAAATTTTATAAAATAATTTCGTTAGGTGGAATAAGTTTTGAGCATTAAATGCTTCCAGCATCTCTCATTATAATGTTAGAAAAGATTCTACAGCATCCATAGATGGTTCCCCTACAAGCCAGTCTCAGGGTAAAGTTGACATCACTCAACAGTCCACACAAGACGGAAAGTAAACACATCCTCCATCTTGAAATGCACCGGAAGTAGTCAACTGCTACTGAAAACGAAATATTGACTCTTAAATGAAAAGTTATTCTGCAAACACTAAACCATCTACTGCCACTGAATTGGCATCTCCAACCTGTCACTTACTGCTTTGGTTGGCGCCAAATCATTGCTAATCTCATCTAGTCTCTCTGTTTCACTTTGTTACCAAATAAAGACTCACTCTTTCTTTGTTTGTAGCTGTTGATCTGCGTTGTGGGAGATACTAAAGCTACAAGCTCCACCAAAGACAAAATGGAAGCGACAGCTGTCATCGGACTTTGACACGCAATCGTCAAGCACTAGACCTGAGAGTCTCACCTCCGTCATGAGAGCCACATATCCAGGCTGCAGACACAGCGCTGGCTCTGAGGCTACACATGAATGCTACATGCTACAGGAAACTTCCTGAGGCTACAACGCACACCAACTTCATCATTCTCTTCTTCATCGACAAACTTCAGCCCAAAGAAGTTGAAATCTAACATGGGGTCGTCTGCGACCCCAGCATCCAATGACCTTCCAGCAGCAGCATCAGCAGCAGCAGCAGCATCTTCAAGACAAACTCCGTTTCTACAAACCCGGAACTGTCAATCTGTTACCACTGCAGTGAAACAATCTGCTGCTGACAGTTCTGTCAACTCCGCAGCAAACAACTGTCAACTGAGAGGAAGAAGAAGCCGTGAACAGCAAGAAACCTACGTCACAGCTTCCAGTCAGACTGGAACTGCAGCTGCTGACGTGGCCACCAGAAAGAGACACTCCATAATGTCAGAGAAGAACCGCACAGCACGAAACCTTGCATGTGAGTGGGTTGTCAACAGACCGACTTGTGAGCCTGATATTTTTGTTTTCCCTGAATCGAGAAGTATGGAATCCAATAATTCTAAGGAGTCAGATGAACCAGATGGTCTGGACATACCGATGGACACAGATGAGTGGTATTCAAGAGAACAGCATGGCGGCATGGCCCAGAAAGGTCATATCCATCAGAGTTCAGATTGTCAACATAATTTCCCAGGCCAGTGCAACAATTCCTATCTCCGAACTTCCGTGAAGGAAACCTATTTTTCTAATTTTCACAAAATGATGCAATTTCTCAACCTTTCTTCGTTGATCAAGCTCATGTACATACGAAGAGCCAGGATATGATGGCCGTGTCTAAGAGTTATGCCCGACCTGCCGTGGAGCAGCCAACGAACTTTCATGCGACACTCTCCCCTACGCCTGCAAAGAGCAGGCTGGAAAGTTGCAACTGGAGACTGGAGGGTCGCAACTTCCAGCCAAAGCCAGAGAAACGAACGGCTCCAACGACAGGTATTAAACCTGATGAGGTTTCCGTTAGTGCCGCCAGCAGGGCATGTATCGCTGGCACCAGACACTTTTCTTCAAGAAGCCATTACCAAGGTGTTTTATTTGGTGAAAACAAAGAAAAGCCCACGCATGAACATTCCCAATATTCCAACTACAGTTTGGCAGAGATCCTGGACACCAGCGAGGCCGATGACATGTCCCATTACTTTGAGAATGAAGACAAGTCATGTCATCCATTTACTGACAGAAAGCCAATCTGGTCCATGCCAAATGACAGAATGAACATTGCACGCCAGGATATGGTGTCCGGAAGGGAGAATGGAGACTGCTGTGTGAACACAACAGCAGACACGAACGTCTGTTACATTTTGTTGAATGAGTCAGGCTCCTCCATGAGTGCCGATGACATGGATTATGGGTGTGAGAACAATGAGAGCTATTTAGGTCTTTACTCTCACCAAGACTTCTGGGACGAGACTGATGGAAAAGGGAAGCAACTCAGTCAAGAAGCAGCAAATAAACGAGCTCATGAACTGAGTTGGCCTTCACCGACTGACGGTCGGACATCAAAAACAGGTACAGACCAACAACTGTCGAAAAATGGTCTTTGCTCACAAATCAAGAACAGCCAGGACCAAACAGCAAACAGCACTAACAATTTACAGAGTTTTTGCCAGTCATTGCCACAAACCCTGGCCAAAACTCTGCCCCTAGTTACACTTGACACAGATACCAAAAGCTGGTCAGTGCCACGCAGCAGGACAAACCCAAACTTCCTTTCAGAAACATTCAGAGAGAGCAGCTGTGTCAAAAGTGTATACCTGCCTGAAGTAAATAGGGACTTGAAACAGAGCCCTCTAGAGCAAACACAGGCTGACACCTCATCTAGGGATGTTCTGCTGTGTCAAGGTCATCAGGGAGTATTGCTGAGCAATGGTGGTTACAGATGTGATGATGAAGCTTTTGGCGATGAAGTTGATGGTCTCGGGGATAAGACAAGTAAATACCCACAAGCATCAAAGGATGTTCATTCTAAACAAGGAGCTCAAGATATCGGTGAGATGAAGAATGTGGTAAGTTGCTTTGATGGGAATAACGTCGGCGATGAGAAAGCAAACAAGTCACAACAGTTAAAACCAGACAAAGAAGGTAAAGATTGTGAACAGTTCTTTTTGCATGGAGGACCTCAAAGCACTTCATCGAGCACAGATATGGTGCCGGACAAACATTCAGTTTCTCAAACCTGTCAAGAATCTAAACCAGAAGTGTCGCAAGCATTGAGCAAAGTGCTGAGACCTGAAGCAAATGATCACACAAGAAAAGAAAGAGAGATAACACTTGAGGCAACAATCAACCAGGGATGCATTTCTACAGAGGCCCGGATACTCAGAAGAAAAAGTGATACATCACTTGGTGACGTCACAGAAACTTGCATAGCAAGATCTCAGTCATCTCCCTCCAAGTTAGGCTTGACTACAGATACCTGTCCCGACAGGAGGACTTTCCACAGACCCTGGCAGGATTCACCTATGTGCAGCAACCAGACATTACCTCGTGCCCAAAGACCATGGACAACCGGCGCAAGCAGTTCTAGTGAGAGAAGAATAGCTCAGGCAAACCTCCGTCCGGACACTGGTTCCGGCTACGTGTTCTGCTTTCAAGAGAAATGTATTGACCAGAATATCACTAGGCAGACAAGTCCAAAGGGAAGTCATGAATTTGGAGAGGTGCCACAGAGAGGTCTGTTGACTAGAATGGCTGGCGAGTGCAGCAAGTTGCCAGCAAGTGTCAAGCAGACAGAAATCAGACCTAAACGGAAATTGGAGTTTTCTGCTGAGGAGGTCAAGTATCAAGCAACAAAACGAGAGAGTTGTCCTCTTAGATATGATGAGGCTGGTAGTGCTGAGGTGGGAGGCACAGGTCAAGGCATACATGAAGGAGGCAGTTCATCCATGAGCATTTCTTACCAACAACAAACAGCGTCTTCTAGAAGTGATGGTAAGTAGTTTCAACAACAAACAGTGTCTTCTAGAAGTGATGGTAAGTAGTTTCAACAACAAACAGTGTGTTCTAGAAGTGATGGTAAGTAGTTTCAACAACAAACAGTGTCTTATAGAAGTGATGGTAAGTAGTTTCAACAACAAAACAGTGTCTTCTAGAAGTGATGGTAAGTAGTTTCAACAACAAACAGTATCTTCTAGAAGTGATGGTAAGTAGTTTCAACAACAAACAGTGTCTTCTAGAAGTGATGGTAAGTAGTTTCAACAACAAACAGTGTCTTCTAGAAGTGATGGTAAGTAGTTTCAACAACAAACAGTGTCTTATAGAAGTGATGGTAAGTAGTTTCAACAACAGACAATGTGTTCTAGAAGTGATGGTAAGTAGTTTCAACAACAAACAGTGTCTTCTAGAAGTGATGGTAAGTAGTTTCAACAACAAACAGTGTCTTCTAGAAGTGATGGTAAGTAGTTTCAACAACAAACAATGTGTTCTAGAAGTGATGGTAAGTAGTTTCAACAACAGACAATGTGTTCTAGAAGTGATGGTAAGTAGTTTCAACAACAAACAGTGTCTTCTAGAAGTGATGGTAAGTAGTTTCAACAACAAACAGTGTCTTCTAGAAGTGATGGTAAGTAGTTTCAACAACAAACAATGTGTTCTAGAAGTGATGGTAAGTAGTTTCAACAACAGACAATGTGTTCTAGAAGTGATGGTAAGTAGTTTCAACAACAAACAGTGTCTTCTAGAAGTGATGGTAAGTAGTTTCAACAACAAACAGTGTCTTCTAGAAGTGATGGTAAGTAGTTTCAACAACAAACAGTGTCTTATAGAAGTGATGGTAAGTAGTTTCAACAACAGACAATGTGTTCTAGAAGTGATGGTAAGTAGTTTCAAAAACAGACAATGTCTTCTAGAAGTGATGGTAAGTAGTTTCAACAACAAACAATGTCTTCTAGAAGTGATGGTAAGTAGTTTCAACAACAAACAGTGTCTTCTAGAAGTGATGGTAAGTAGTTTCAACAACAAAACAATGTGTTCTAGAAGTGATGGTAAGTAATTTCAACAACAAACAGTGTCTTCTAGAAGTGATGGTAAGTAGTTTCAACAACAAACAGTGTCTTCTAGAAGTGATGGTAAGTAATTTCAACAACAAACAGCGTCTTCTAGAAGTGATGGTAAGTAGTTTCAACAACAAGCAGTGTCTTCTAGAAGTGATGGTAAGTAGTTTCAACAACAAACAGTGTCTTCTAGAAGTGATGGTAAGTAATTTCAACAACAAACAGCGTCTTCTAGAAGTGATGGTAAGTAGTTTCAACAACAAGCAGTGTCTTCTAGAAGTGATGGTAAGTAGTTTCAACAACAAACAGTGTCTTCTAGAAGTGATGGTAAGTAGTTTCAACAACAAACAATGTGTTCTAGAAGTGATGGTAAGTAGTTTCAACAACAAATAATGTGTTCTAGAAGTGATGGTAAGTAGTTTCAACAACAAACAGTATCTTCTAGAAGTGATGGTAAGTAGTTTCAACAACAAACAGTATCTTCTAGAAGTGATGGTAAGTAGTTTCAACAACAAACAATGTGTTCTAGAAGTGATGGTAAGTAGTTTCAACAACAAACAATGTGTTCTAGAAGTGATGGTAAGTAGTTTCAACAACAAATAATGTGTTCTAGAAGTGATGGTAAGTAGTTTCAACAACAAGCAGTGTCTTCTAGAAGTGATGGTAAGTAGTTTCAACAACAAACAATGTCTTCTAGAAGTGATGGTAAGTAGTTTCAACAACAAATAATGTGTTCTAGAAGTGATGGTAAGTAGTTTCAACAACAAGCAGTGTCTTCTAGAAGTGATGGTAAGTAGTTTCAACAACAAACAGCGTCTTCTAGAAGTGATGGTAAGTAGTTTCAACAACAAATAATGTGTTCTAGAAGTGATGGTAAGTAGTTTGAACAACAAGCACTGTCTTCTAGAAGTGATGGTAAGTAGTTTCAACAACAAACAGCGTCTTCTAGAAGTGATGGTAAGTAGTTTCAACAACAAACAGTGTCTTCTAGAAGTGATGGTAAGTAGTTTCAACAACAAGCAGTGTCTTCTAGAAGTGATGGTAAGTAGTTTCAACAACAAACAGCGTCTTCTAGAAGTGATGGTAAGTAGTTTCAACAACAAACAGCGTCTTCTAGAAGTGATGGTAAGTAGTTTCAGCAACAAACAGTGTCTTCCAGAAGTGATGGTAAGTAGTTTCAACAACAAACAGTGTCTTCTAGAAGTGATGGTAAGTAGTTTCAACATCAAACAATGTGTTCTAGAAGTGATGGTAAGTAGTTTCAACAACAAACAGTATCTTCTAGAAGTGATGGTAAGTAGTTTCAACAACAAACAGTATCTTCTAGAAGTGATGATAAGTAGTTTCAACAACAAACAGCGTCTTCTAGAAGTGATGGTAAGTAGTTTCAACAACAAACAGCGTCTTCTAGAAGTGATGGTAAGTAGTTTCAACAACAAACAGTATCTTCTAGAAGTGATGGTAAGTAGTTTCAACAACAAACAGCGTCTTCTAGAAGTGATGGTAAGTAGTTTCAACAACAAACAATGTCTTCTAGAAGTGATGGTAAGTAGTTTCAACAACAAACACTGTCTTCAAGAAGTGATAGTAAGTAGTTTCAACATCAAACACTGTCTTCAGAAGTGATGGTAATTAGTTCTAATTGTATCTTTAACATTCTTTAACCTTTGCTCACCTGCTAATAATTGAACTGACACAAGCAATTTCGAGAAAGAAAGGAATTAGTCCTCTTGTAAGAATTGTCTTTGAGGTTGCATTGACTTCCTTTGAGAGTGCCCCAAGAGTTAACAAACAAACTTTCAAAAATTGGGTTCGCCAACTTTCAGATATTTACTGTCTGCTGGATATGTCTTTGATAACTCTTTCCCAGTCAGCTGTATTCATATTTGGAGCCTCCATGCTACGTTTGCAGAGGTCGTTGCTGTGTAGAATCGGTCTTGCTTTGATTGTTCTACCGAAGACTGTCTCTCCATATGGGATATCTGGGAACCCGACCCTCAGACAATAAACATCGGTGGAGCAGCCATCTTAGACGATGCTGTTGGAGATCTGTAAACATTTGTTACACCAACACTTTGTTCCTTCTACTGCTGCCCAGTCAGGCTGGTGAATCACAGTGGGACAAGACCTTTCTGGCACGGAGCTGCCCAGCGTGTGTCTGATGAGTTCCTACCATCATCAACCTTTGATGCCATCTCTAAGCTCACTTGCCGGGTAGCTGTCAGCGTCACCTCACTCCATGCCACTTCGTCTTCACTTCATGCCACTTCGTCTTCACTTCATGCCACTTCGTCTTCACTTCATGCCACTTCGTCTTCACTTCATGCCACTTCGTCTTCACTTCATGCCACTTCGTCTTCACTTCATGCCACTTCGTCTTCACTTCATGCCACTTCGTCTTCACTTCATGCCACTTCGTCTTCACTTCATGCCACTTCGTCTTCACTTCATGCCACTTCGTCTTCACTCTTATACCATATCATGTTCACTTCCATACCACATTATGTTCACTCCCATATCACATTATGTTCACTCCCATTTCACATTATGTTCACTCCCATTTCACATTACATTCACTTACATATCATATTATGTTCACTTCCATACCACATTATGTTCACTCTCATATCACTTAAACAGACAGCTGCCTTTGTGAGAGAATCCGGAATCCTACTCCGAATGAGTTATGATCGTAGAAGAAGAAGATATCACATTATGTACACCCCAACACCACATTATATTCACTTACATATCACATTATGTACACTTCCATATCACATTATGTTCACTCCCATACCACATCAAGTTCACACCCATACCACATCATGTT
Organism: Megaustenia siamemsis; assembly: GCA_032433765.1. Taxonomy (NCBI): domain Eukaryota; kingdom Metazoa; phylum Mollusca; class Gastropoda; order Stylommatophora; family Ariophantidae; genus Megaustenia; species Megaustenia siamemsis. Next base: position 75,734,826 of record JAVIAB010000126.1, on the reverse strand, counting down.
CACTCACATACTACATTATGTTCACTCCATTACCACATTATGTTCACTCCCATATCACATGTCCACTCCCATACCACATTATGTTCATTCCCATATCACATGTTCACTCCCATACCACATCATGTCCACTCACATACTACATTATGTTCACTCCCATACCGCATTATGTTCACTCCCATATCACATGTCCACTCACATACCACATCATGTTCACTCCCATACCACATTATGTTCAATTACATATGACATTATGTTCACTCCCATACTACATTATGTTCACTCTCCCATACCACATTATGTTCACTCCCATACCACATTATGTTCACTCCCATACCACATCATGTTCAATCACATATGACATTATGTTCACTCCCATACCACATTATGTTCACTCCCATACCAAATTATGTTCACTCCCATACCACATCATGTTCAATCACATATGACATTATGTTCACTCCCATACTACATTATGTTCACTCCCATACCACATTATGTTCACTGCCATACCACATTATGTTCACTCCCATACCACATGTTTACTCCCATACCACATTATGTTCACTCCCATACCACATGTTTACTCACATACCACATTATGTTCACTCCCATACCACATTTTCACTTCCATACCACATTATGTTCACTCCCATACCATATTATATTTATTCCCATACCGCATTATGTTCACTCCCATACCACATTATGTTCTTTCCCCATACCACATTATGTTCACTCCCATACCACATTATGTTCATTCCCATACCACATGTTTACTCCCATACCACATTATTTTCACTCCCATACCAAATAATGTTCACTCACATACCAAATTATGTTCACTTCCATACCACATTATATTCACTCCCATATCACATTATGCTCACTTCTATACCACATTATGTTCGCTCCCATACCAAATTATATTCACTCCCATATCACATTATGCTCACTTCCATACCACATTATGTTCACTCCCATACCATATCATGTTCACTCCCGTACCGTTCACACTCATACCACATTATGTTCACTCCCACACGACATTATGTTCACTCCCATGCCTTTTGTTCACGCCCATACGACATTACGTTCACCCCATACCACATTATGTTCACTCCCATATCACATGTCTACTCCCATACAATAGCATCTCCACTCCTATACAACAATATGTTCACCCCCACCACATGTTCACTCCCATACCACATTATCTTCACCTCCATATCCCATGTTCACACTCATATCACATTATGTTCTCCCCCATACCACATCATGTCCACTCCATACCACATGTTCACTCTCGTATCACATAATGTTCACTCCATATCACATGTCCACTCCCATACCACATTATGTTCATTCCCATATCACATGTTCACTCCCATACCACATCATGTTCACTCACATACTACATTATGTTCACTCCCATACCACATTATGTTTACTCCCATATCACATGTCCACTCCCATACCACATTATGTTCATTCCCATATCACATGTTCACACCCATACCACATCATGTCCACTCACATACCACATCATGTTCACTCCCATACCACATTATGTTCACTCCCATATCACATGTCCACTCACATACCACATCATGTTCACTCCCATACCACATCATGTTCAATTACATATGACATTATGTTCACTCCCATACTACATTATGTTCACTCTCCCATACCACATTATGTTCACTCCCATACCACATTATGTTCACTCCCATACCACATCATGTTCAATCACATATGACATTATGTTCACTCCCATACCACATTATGTTCACTCCCATACCAAATTATGTTCACTCCCATACCACATCATGTTCAATCACATATGACATTATGTTCACTCCCATACCACATTATGTTCACTGCCATACCACATTATGTTCACTCCCATACCACATGTTTACTCCCATACCACATTATGTTCACTCCCATACCACATGTTTACTCACATACCACATTATGTTCACTCCCATACCACATTTTCACTTCCATACCACATTATGTTCACTCCCATACCATATTATATTTATTCCCATACCGCATTATGTTCACTCCCATACCACATTATGTTCTTTCCCCATACCACATTATGTTCACTCCCATACCACATTATGTTCATTCCCATACCACATGTTTACTCCCATACCACATTATTTTCACTCCCATACCAAATAATGTTCACTCACATACCAAATTATGTTCACTCCCATACCACATTATATTCACTCCCATATCACATTATGCTCACTTCTATACCACATTATGTTCGCTCCCATACCAAATTATATTCACTCCCATATCACATTATGCTCACTTCCATACCACATTATGTTCACTCCCATACCATATCATGTTCACTCCCGTACCGTTCACACTCATACCACATTATGTTCACTCCCACACGACATTATGTTCACTCCCATGCCTTTTGTTCACGCCCATACGACATTACGTTCACCCCCATACCACATTATGTTCACTCCCATATCACATGTCTACTCCCATACAATAGCATCTCCACTCCTATACAACAATATGTTCACCCCCACACCACATGTTCACTCCCATACCACATTATCTTCACCTCCATATCCCATGTTCACACTCATATCACATTATGTTCACCCCATACCACATCATGTCCACTCCCATACCACATGTTCACTCTCGTATCACATAATGTTCACTCCATATCACATGTCCACTCCCATACCACATTATGTTCATTCCCATATCACATGTTCACTCCCATACCACATCATGTTCACTCACATACTACATTATGTTCACTCCCATACCACATTATGTTTACTCCCATATCACATGTCCACTCCCATACCACATTATGTTCATTCCCATATCACATGTTCACACCCATACCACATCATGTCCACTCACATACCACATCATGTTCACTCCCATACCACATTATGTTCACTCCCATATCACATGTCCACTCACATACCACATCATGTTCACTCCCATACCACATCATGTTCAATTACATATGACATTATATTCACTCCCATACTACATTATGTTCACTCCCATACCACATTATGTTCACTCCCATACCACATTATGTTCACTCCCATACCACATCATGTTCAATCACATATGACATTATGTTCACTCCCATACCACATTATGTTCACTCCCATACCAAATTATGTTCACTCCCATACCACATCATGTTCAATCACATATGACATTATGTTCACTCCCATACTACATTATGTTCACTCCCATACCACATTATGTTCACTCCCATACCACATTATGTTCACTCCCATACCACATGTTTACTCCCATACCACATTATGTTCACTCCCATACCACTTGTTTACTCACATACCACATTATGTTCACTCCCATACCACATTTTCACTTCCATACCACATTATGTTCACTCCCATACCACATTATGTTCTTTCCCCATACCACATTATGTTCACTCCCATACCACATTATGTTCATTCCCATACCACATGTTTACTCCCATACCACATTATTTTCACTCCCATACCAAATAATGTTCACTCACATACCAAATTATGTTCACTCCCATACCACATTATATTCACTCCCATATCACATTATGCTCACTTCTATACCACATTATGTTCGCTCCCATACCAAATTATATTCACTCCCATATCACATTATGCTCACTTCCATACCACATTATGTTCACTCCCATACCATATCATGTTCACTCCCGTACCGTTCACACTCATACCACATTATGTTCACTCCCAAACGACATTATGTTCACTCCCATGCCTTTTGTTCACGCCCATACGACATTACGTTCACCCCCATACCACATTATGTTCACTCCCATATCACATGTCCACTCCCATACAATAGCATCTCCACTCCTATACAACAATATGTTCACCCCCACACCACATGTTCACTCCCATACCACATTATCTTCACCTCCATATCCCATGTTCACACTCATATCACATTATGTTAACCCCCATACCACATCATGTCCACTCCCATACCACATGTTCACTCTCGTATCACATAATGTTCACTCCATATCACATGTCCACTCCCATACCACATTATGTTCATTCCCATATCACATGTTCACTCCCATACCACATCATGTTCACTCACATACTACATTATGTTCACTCCCATACCACATTATGTTTACTCCCATATCACATGTCCACTCCCATACCACATTATGTTCATTCCCATATCACATGTTCACACCCATACCACATCATGTCCACTCACATACCACATCATGTTCACTCCCATACCACATTATGTTCACTCCCATATCACATGTCCACTCACATACCACATCATGTTCACTCCCATACCACATCATGTTCAATTACATATGACATTATGTTCACTCCCATACTACATTATGTTCACTCCCATACCACATTATGTTCACTCCCATACCACATCATGTTCAATCACATATGACATTATGTTCACTCCCATACCACATTATGTTCACTCCCATACCAAATTATGTTCACTCCCATACCACATCATGTTCAATCACATATGACATTATGTTCACTCCCATACTACATTATGTTCACTCCCATACCACATTATGTTCACTGCCATACCACATTATGTTCACTCCCATACCACATGTTTACTCCCATACCACATTATGTTCACTCCCATACCACATGTTTACTCACATACCACATTATGTTCACTCCCATACCACATTTTCACTTCCATACCACATTATGTTCACTCCCATACCATATTATATTTATTCCCATACCGCATTATGTTCACTCCCATACCACATTATGTTCTTTCCCCATACCACATTATGTTCACTCCCATACCACATTATGTTCACTCCCATACCAAATAATGTTCACTCACATACCAAATTATGTTCACTCCCATACCACATTATATTCACTCCCATACCACATTATCTTCACTTCCATATCCCATGTTCACACTCATATCACATTATGTTCACTCCCATACCACATCATGTCCACTCCCATACCACATGTTCACTCTCGTATCACATAATGTTCACTCCATATCACATGTCCACTCCCATACCACATTATGTTCATTCCCATATCACATGTTCACTCCCATACCACATCATGTCCACTCACATACTACATTATGTTCACTCCCATACCACATTATGTTTACTCCCATATCACATGTCCACTCCCATACCACATTATGTTCATTCCCATATCACATGTTCACACCCATACCACATCATGTCCACTCACATACCACATTATGTTCACTACCAATACCACATCATGTTCACTCCCATACCACATTATGTTCACTCCCATATCACATGTCCACTCCCATACCACATTATGTTCATTCCCATATCACATGTTCACACCCATACCATATCATGTCCACTCACAAACCACATTATGTTCACTACCAATACCACATCATGTTCACTCACATACCACATCATGTCCACTCACATATCACATGTCCACTAACATACCACATCATGTTCAATCACATATGACATTTTGTTCACTCCCATTCCACATTATGTTCACTCCCATACCACATTATGTTCACTCCCATACCACATCATGTTCAATCACATATGACATTATGTTCACTCCCATACTACATTATGTTCACTCCCATACCACATGTTTACTCCCATACCACATTATGTTCACTCCCATACCATATGTTTACTCACATACCACATTATGTTCACTCCCATACCACTTTTTCACTTCCATACCACATTATGTTCACTCCCATACCATATCATATTTATTCCCATACCGCATTATGTTCACTCCCATACCACATTATGTTCTTTCCCCATACCACATTATGTTCACTCCCATGCTACATTATGTTCACTCCCATACCACATTATGTTCACTCCCATACCACATTATGTTCACTCCCATACCACATCATGTTCAATCACATATTACATTATGTTCACTCCCATACCACATTATGTTCACTCCCATACCACGTTATTTTCACTCCCTTACCACATCATGTTCAATCGCATATGACATTATGTTCACTCCCATACTACATTATGTTCACTCCCATACCACATTATGTTCACTCCCATACCACATTATGTTCACTCCCATACCACATGTTTACTCACATACCACATTATGTTCACTCCCATACCACATTTTCACTTCCATACCACATTATGTTCACTCCCATGCCATTTGTTCACGCCCATACGACATCACGTTCACCCCCATACCACATTATGTTCACTCCCATATCACATGTCCACTCCCATACAATAGCATGTCCACTCCTATACAACAATATGTTCACCCCCACACCACATGTTCACTCGCATACCACATTATCTTCACTTCCATATCCCATGTTCACACTCATATCACATTATGTTCACTCCCATACCACATCATGTCCACTCCCATACCACATGTTCACTCTCGTATCACATAATGTTCACTCCATATCACATGTCCACTCCCATACCACATTATGTTCATTCCCATATCACATGTTCACTCCCATACCACATCATGTCCACTCACATACTACATTATGTTCACTCCCATACCACATTATGTTTACTCCCATATCACATGTCCACTCCCATACCACATTATGTTCATTCCCATATCACATGTTCACACCCATACCACATCATGTCCACTCACATACCACATTATGTTCACTACCAATACCACATCATGTTCACTCCCATACCACATTATGTTCACTCCCATATCACATGTCCACTAACATACCACATCATGTTCACTCCCATACCACATCATGTTCAATCACATATGACATTATGTTCACTCCCATACTACATTATGTTCACTCCCATACCACATTATGTTCACTCCCATACCACATTATGTTCACTCCCATACCACATGTTTACTCCCATACCACATTATGTTCACTCCCATACCATATGTTTACTCACATACCACATTATGTTCACTCCCATACCACATTTTCACTTCCATACCACATTATGTTCACTCCCATACCATATCATATTTATTCCCATACCGCATTATGTTCACTCCCATACCACATTATGTTCTTTCCCCATACCACATTATGTTCACTCACATACCACATTATGTTCATTTCCATACCACATGTTTACTCCCATACCACATTATTTTCACTTCCATACCACATTTTCACTCCCATACCACATTATGTTCACTCCCATACCAAATAATGTTCACTCCCATACCAAATTATGTTCACTCCCATACCACATTATATTCACTCCCATATCACATTATGCTCACTTCCATTCACCACATTTATGTTCACCCCCATACCACATTATATTCACTCCCATATCACATTATGCTCACTTCCATATCACATTATGTTCACTCCCATACCATACCATGTTCACTCCCGTACCATACTATGTTCACTCCCATATCACATGTTCACATTCATACCACATTATGTTCACTCCCACACGACATTATGTTCACTCCCATACCACTTGTTCACGCCCATACGACATTACGTTCACCCCCATACCGCATGTTCATTTCCATATCATATATTCACTCCCATACCACACCATGTTCACTCCCATACCAAATTATATTCACTCCTATATCACATATTTCTCACTCCCCATACCACATTATGTTCACTTCCATACCACATTATGTTCACTCCCATATCACATGCTCACTCCCATACCACATTATGTTCACTCCCATATCACATGTCCACTCCCATACAATAGCTTGTCCACTCATATACAACATTATGTTCACCCCCACACCACATGTTCACTCCCATACCACATTATCTACACTTCCATATCCCATGTTCACTCTCATATCACATTATGTTCACTCCCATATCATATTTTCACTCCCATACCACATCATGTCCACTCCTATACCACATGTTCACTCTCATATCACATTATGTTCACTCCATATCACATGTTCACTCCCATACCAAATTATGTTCATTCCCATATCAGATAATTTTCACTCCCATAGCACATTATGTTTACTCCCATACCACATGTTCACTCCCGTTCCACATTATGTTCACTCCCATACCACGTTATGTTCACTCCCATACCACATTATGCTTAATCCCATACCACATTAAGTTTACTCCCATACCATATCATGTTCACTCCCATACCATGTTATGTCCACTTCAAACAACATTTTATTCAATCCTACTCCACATCATGTTCACCCCCATGCCACAACGTGTTCACTCCCATATCCCAGTATGTTTAGCTGTGAGACATCGGTGAGTTATTTCTTTGGTTTATCCTCCAACAGACGAAGTCGACATCCGCGTTGAGGTACTTGATGTGTTCCAGGAGACGACGCAGCTGCGTCAGCGGCTAGACAGAATTTACCAAACAATCATCAGAAGCTGTGAGTGCAGCCGGATAGAGCAAAATATTCTTAGTGTTGCTTTAGACTTGTTCCGGTGAGTTTCTTTTCTCTGTCAGTTTTTGTTCTAGTGAGTCAGTTTGACTCTTTCTAGTGAGTCAGTTTGACTCTTTCTAGTGAGTCAGTTTGACTCTTTCTAGTGAGTCAGTTTTACTCTTTCTAGTGAGTCAGTTTTACTCTTTCTAGTGAGTCAGTTTTACTCTTTCTAGTGAGTCAGTTTTACTCTTTCTAGTGAGTCAGTTTTACTCTTTCTAGTGAGTCAGTTTTACTCTTTCTAGTGAGTCAGTTTTACTCTTTCTAGTGAGTCAGTTTTACTCTTTCTAGTGAGTCAGTTTTACTCTTTCTAGTGAGTCAGTTTTACTCTTTCTAGTGAGTCAGTTTTACTCTTTCTAGTGAGTCAGTTTTACTCTTTCTAGTGAGTCAATTTTACTCTTTCTAGTGAGTCAGTTTTACTCTTTCTAGTGAGTCAGTTTTACTCTTTCTAGTGAGTCAGTTTTACTCTTTCTAGTGAGTTAGTTTGACTTGTTTTTGTTCTAGTGAGTCAGTTTGACTTATTTTTGTTCAAAACGCTATTGCTCAGAAACCGTTTGTTAAAAACTGTTGACATTTTCCAAATGTTATTAGAATGCTAAAGACCCTTTAAATGTATATTTAACAAATATCTTGCAGCTGCAGTTTTCTTAAAGCGGCGAATTTCTTTGATGTTTGTCAAAATTGTAAATTGTGAACCCCTAAATAATAGAAATTACCGTAGTTGCTGGTCTATGATTAATTTTCACTAGGTAAAGGCGTGGCCGTAATGGGGAAATAACTGAATAAGGAAAAACACCAGGAGAATTATTGTCTTCTCAGTTCGAGGACGGACGATAATATCAAGGTATACCTGTATGTCCAATTTTCATAGTTGTGTGGTCCTGAAATGACCGTTTGTTGAACTAATTTAAGGTAATATAGGGGCCAACATTGTGGGTGCTATATACTTTCATTCTGAATCAGACGAGTCTAAAAGATTAATAACTGTTTGGGGTTGAATATTCCACAAACCAACATTTTTCCAATATTCCTCTTCCTGTTTTAAGACGTGGTCTTCACATTTAGCCCAATAATCTTTGTCTATATTTAATAAAGCGAGATTAGCAAGAGTCTTTACATCGCATATTTTGAATGTTGTATTTTCATCTGCCACTTGTCCTTTTAATTTTGCCCAGATTAGGTCTATTGGATTTAAATGAGCATGGTAAGGTGGCAGCCTCAAACTTATATGACCGTGCTCTTGGATAATCTTATCTATTTGAAAAATCTTTGTCCTCTGTTTTTGCTTTACTAGAGATAGTAATTCAGGTTTTAAGTACATGTTATTAAATTGCATGTGCTCCTTTGTGAGCCATATCTTAATAGCATCTTTTGTACTGGATGACGTCGGGACTTTATCTTCAAGTGCAACAATGTTGTGGTACGCTGCATTGTCCATTATTAGACAAGATGGTCGATCTAGTGATGGGAGAACAGAATTTTCAATCCAATGTCTAAATATGTGACCATTCATCTCAGAGTGATAATCCCGATTGTCTATGGATTTTGAAAGAAAAATGAGCTCTGCATTCTGTATTAGTCCATGCTGTCGACTACCTGCATGAGCAATTATCAAGCGCTGTCCTTTGCTGCTAGGTATTAATCTCTTAATCTTTCCATCTGATGACTGCCATTCCCTTTGGTTAGTTTGGTGAGCATTGATCCATGTTTCATCCAAGTACACAATATCATAACCTTGCTTGCGCACCTCTTTTACTTCACGTAAGTACTTGCTTCTCATGACTACTATATGTGACTTCTCACAGATGATGTTTCGTCCATTGGAATACTTTCTGAATGTAAAGCCTGCAGCTCTCACATTCCTCCATAATGTAGACTTTGATATTTCAATACTGTTGTTCTTTTTCAGCGATACTTTTAATTTTCTTATTGTAACAGTTTCATTCATACCCAACATTTTGCGAATTTCACTTCTAAATAAGTTCACTGTCGAAATTATCCAACATTTTTGCTCTTCCTTGTGATTTTGTATATTTTGAACATTGACGGTCACGTGCTTGAATCCAGCGATTAAATGACCGTTTAGATAAATCCAAAATGTGTCTTGTCCTATTCTCAGGGTTTTCTAAATAATGAAATAATCTTCCTCGTTTAGCCTCTTTGCAAAAATAGTCATACATTTTTATTGCGATGTTTTGTAAACTGCAGAATTTCATTTTAAGGCTCATGATAAATGTTATCGTTTCACGTCTGCACCTATGAATGAACGGAAATGGAACACACAATTTCTCGTGTTCTTTACAAGTGTCTAATTGTGTCAAAAAACCACGGCGAAAGCGTGCAAACACGTCAATTTTGCCGTGTATGGATTTTTACTCGCTATTTTAACTTAAAATACTGTAAACATTAAGTTTTGACTACATCAATGGTCGTTATAAATTTATATAAATCAAATAAGCAACAATAATAACCAAATAATCAGAGAAGCAATTAAAGAAAAGAAGAAACTGTTTAAAAATTGGAGGGAGAACAAGAACCAAGAAAAATATGAAAGATATGCCTTAGTTCGAAAAAGAGTTAAAATGCTGATCAAAGAAGCTAAGCAAAGGAATTGGACAGAATTCGGACAAAACATGAGCAGGGACTTCAAGACAGCCACAAGAGATTTCTACAAAGCAGTAAAAGCCACAAGAGCGAGAAAAGAAAACCATGATCCTACTGAGCAGATAAGTGACAAAGACGGACAGACAATATCAAATAACCAATGTTTGCAACAGAGATGGAAAGAATATTTTGAAGACCTGTTAAACATACCAACTACCAATAAGACAACAAAAACCACACTAGAACTCACAAATACTGAACCCAACATCATGAAAGAGGAAATAGAAGAAGTAATCAAATATGCACCAAGAAACAAAGCACCAGGGATAGATAACATTCCAATAGAAATAATAGCAGCAGCGGGAGAAACAGGAATGCAATGGCTGCACAGAATATTTAATGCAGCATGGCACCAACAACAAGCCCCAGAAGACTGGCAACAGGCAATCATCATACCAATATGGAAAAAGAAAGGTAGCAAAAGAGACTGCAATCAATATAGAGGTATATCTCTGCTCAGCCATGTAGGAAAGCTATACGCCAAAATCTTGGAAAAAAGACTGAGACCAATAATAGAACTACAGTTAAGCGATTCTCAAATGGGGTTCCGAAAAAACAGAGGATGTACCGACGCACTATTCACACTAAAACAGCTTGCAGAAAAAACGACAGAACACAACCAAAACTTATACATAGCCTTCATTGACCAGGAAAAAGCATTCGACAGAGTAAACAGAGAACAACTGTGGGAGATACTAACAACATACGGAGTAAGCCAACATCTAACCAACATTATTAAAAGTCTCTACGCCAACAGCAGCTGCAGGGTCAGAACAGCAACAGGCTACACAGACCACTTCGAAGTTAGATCAGGTGTAAGACAGGGGTGCGTACTATCCCCCTACTGTTTATTACATACATGGACCATATATGCAAGCTAGCCAACCCATCAGAGACAGAGGAGATCAACGAGCTTCTATTTGCAGACGACCAGGCACTAATACATGAAACAATAGAAGACCTACAAGAACACTTAAACAAACTCAACATCTTAGGAACAAAATACAACATGAAAATCAACATCAACAAAACAGAAGTCATGAATGTCGCCAAAAATAAACAGAACATCAACATAACTATAGAAGGCAGACAACTAAAACAAGTAGAGGAATTCAAATACCTAGGAAGTCTAATGACAAACGACAATTCCCAAACAGCAGAGATAGAATCAAGATGCAACAAAGCTTGTCAAATCATCGGACAGTTATCACCACTATTGTCCAACAAGGAAATAGCTCTGGAGGCAAAACGAGCACTATACAATACAATCTTCATTCCAACGTTGTGCTACCAATGCCAGACCTGGACTCTAGATGCAAGAACAATAAGAAAAATAACCTCTACAGAGATGAAATGTGTTAGACGAATGACAGGAAACAGTCTGAGAGATAAGATCAGAAATGTAGAACTGAGAAAAAAGCTAGGAATAGCCCCAGCCATAGAATATATAAGGAAACAACAGATAAAATGGTTCGGCCACGTGACAAGGCAGAAAGAACAAAACACAACACAACGAGCCTTCAACAAACGTTGTGAGAACAACAGACCCAAGGGTCGACCACGAAAAAGATGGATCGATGGAATATTAGAAGCACTAGGAAACATAACAGCAGCAGAGGCGAACATAAGAGCAAAAGACCGCAAATTATATCTCCCCTCGACGGTGAAAGGCAGATGAGGAAGGAAAGAAGAAGAAGAAGAAAGAATAACCAAATGTTTTTTTTTAATGAAATTAATTCCCTGTTGGGTTCTAATCATTATAACTTTACATGCAAATTTTGAACAACTTACAACAAGCGGTTAAAAAGCTATTGATTTTAAAAGTTGATCACGAGTTATGAAACAAGCTATAGTGAGTCAGTTTGACTTGTTTTTGTTCTAGTGATTCAGTTTTACTCTTTCTAGTGAGTCAGTTTGACTTGTTTTTGTTCTAGTGATTCAGTTTTACTCTTTCTAGTGAGTCAGTTTGACTTGTTTTTGTTCTAGTGATTCAGTTTTACTATTTCTAGTGAGTCAGTTTGACTTGTTTTTGTTCTAGCGAGTCAGTTTTACTCTTTCAAGTGAGTCAGTTTTACTCTTTCTAGTGAGTCAGTTTTACTCTTTCTAGTGAGTCAGTTTTACTCTTTCTAGTGAGTCAGTTTTACTCTTTCTAGTGAGTCAGTTTGACTTGTTTTTGTTCTAGTGATTCAGTTTTACTCTTTCTAGTGAGTCAGTTTGACTTGTTTTTGTTCTAGTGATTCAGTTTTACTATTTCTAGTGAGTCAGTTTAACTTGTTTTTGTTCTAGTGATTCAGTTTTACTCTTTCTAGTGAGTCAGTTTTACTCTTTCTAGTGTGTCAGTTTTACTCTTTCTAGTGAGTCAGTTTTACTCTTTCTAGTGAGTCAGTTTTACTCTTTCTAGTGAGTCAGTTTTACTCTTTCTAGTGAGTCAGTTTAACTTGTTTTTGTTCTAGTGATTCAGTTTTACTCTTTCTAGTGAGTCAGTTTTACTCTTTCTAGTGAGTCAGTTTGACTTGTTTTTGTTCTAGTGAGTCAGTTTTACTCTTTCTAGTGAGTCAGTTTAACTTGTTTTTGTTCTAGTGAGTCAGTTTTACTCTTTCTAGTGAGTCAGTTTAACTCTTTTTAGTGAGTCAGTTTTACTCTTTCTAGTGAGTCAGTTTGACTTGTTTTTGTTCTAGTGATTCAGTTTTACTATTTCTAATGAGTCAGTTTGACTTGTTTTTGTTCTAGTGAGTCAGTTTGACTCTTTCTAGTGAGTCAGTTTTACTCTTTCTAGTGAGTCAGTTTTACTCTTTCTAGTGAGTCAGTTTTACTCTTTCTAGTGAGTCAGTTTTACTCTTTCTAGTGAGTCAGTTTTACTCTTTCTAGTGAGTCAGTTTAACTTGTTTTTGTTCTAGTGATTCAGTTTTACTCTTTCTAGTGAGTCAGTTTTACTCTTTCTAGTGAGTCAGTTTTACTCTTTCTAGTGTGTCAGTTTTACTCTTTCTAGTGAGTCAGTTTTACTCTTTCTAGTGAGTCAGTTTTACTCTTTCTAGTGAGTCAGTTTTACTCTTTCTAGTGAGTCAGTTTAACTTGTTTTTGTTCTAGTGATTCAGTTTTACTCTTTCTAGTGAGTCAGTTTTACTCTTTCTAGTGAGTCAGTTTGACTTGTTTTTGTTCTAGTGAGTCAGTTTTACTCTTTCTAGTGAGTCAGTTTAACTTGTTTTTGTTCTAGTGAGTCAGTTTTACTCTTTCTAGTGAGTCAGTTTAACTTGTTTTTGTTCTAGTGAGTCAGTTTTACTCTTTCTAGTGAGTCAATTTTACTCTTTCTAGTGAGTCAGTTTTACTCTTTCTAGTGAGTCAGTTTTACTCTTTCTAGTGAGTCAGTTTTACTCTTTCTAGTGAGTCAGTTTTACTCTTTCTAGTGAGTCAGTTTAACTTGTTTTTGTTCTAGTGATTCAGTTTTACTCTTTCTAGTGAGTCAGTTTTACTCTTTCTAGTGAGTCAGTTTGACTTGTTTTTGTTCTAGTGAGTCAGTTTTACTAGTTTTTGTTCTAGTGTGTCAGTTTGACTAGTTTTTGTTCTAGTGAGTCAGTTTTACTAGTTTTTGTTCTAGTGAGTCAGTTTTACTTGTTTTTGTTCTAGTGAGTCAGTTTTACTAGTTTTTGTTCTAGTGTGTCAGTTTGACTAGTTTTTGTTCTAGTGAGTCAGTTTTACTAGTTTTTGTTCTAGTGAGTCAGTTTGACTTGTTTTTGTTCTAGTGAGTCAGTTTTACTCTTTCTAGTGAGTCAGTTTGACTAGACTTTGTTCTAGTGAGTCAGTTTTACTCTTTCTAGTGAGTCAGTTTTACTAGTTTTTGTTCTAGTGAGTCAGTTTTACTCTTTCTAGTGAGTCAGTTTGACTAGTTTTTGTTCTAGTGAGTCAGTTTTACTAGTTTTTGTTCTAGTGAGTCAGTTTGACTAGTTTTTGTTCTAGTGTGTCAGTTTGACTAGTTTTTGTTCTAGTGTGTCAGTTTGACTTGTTTTTGTTCTAGTGTGTCAGTTTGACTTGTTTTTTGTTGTAGTGTGTCAGTTTGACTTGTTTTTGTTCTAGTGTGTCAGTTTGACTAGTTTTTGTTCTAGTGTGTCAGTTTGACTTGTTTTTGTTCTAGTGTGTCAGTTTGACTAGTTTTTGTTCTAGTGTGTCAGTTTGACTAGTTTTTGTTCTAGTGTGTCAGTTTGACTTGTTTTTGTTGTAGTGTGTCAGTTTGACTTGTTGATCTAGACAATTTGTTCTAGAGTCTCCAGTGACCACTTTGTTTTTCTCTTCTCAACCTAATTCCATATCCTCACCAATGTATGTTCCTTGACCTCCCTCCCACATCCTCTGACGAGCAGATCCCTGGGAAGCGAGACCTCCAGCAGAGAGAACTGGTTGGAGGAGCTACGGAAGACCAATAAAATGATTAAAGACAGCCTTGACCTTGCTGACAACTGTCGCCGCTTGTGTCGTCATGGACGCCAGGTGACGGACGTACTCTCTGGCAGCATCATTGTACGTGTGAAATGCCGCACTTTGACCTCGGTAGTTGACCTCTGTCATTTGCATGCCAGTGGTGATCTTCATTTCATGTTCTCCAACATTCTGAGACAACAGATGGCAACTGCTAAACCAGGTCTGACCTTGAGAGTGACCTTGGACCAAGAAAGCGTTCAGAACTGTCAGGATTATTTTGGTACGTCATTGAACAAGTATACCTACCTACCTATCTAAACATCTTTCTACCTGTCTACATATCTACCTATCTAAACATCTTTCTACCTGTCTACATATCTACCTATCTAAACATCTTTCTACCTGTCTACATATCTACCTATCTAAACATCTTTCTACCTGTCTACATATCTACCTATCTACATACATTCCTACCTATCTATATATATCTACCTATATGTACATCTTCCTAACTATCTACACACATACCTATCTACCTACCTTCCTACCTATCTACACACATACCTATCTAGCTCCATATCTACACGCCTACCTGTCTGTCTATTCAATCTCAGCTTCACCTTACACTTTTTGCTGTGTTTTTTCTATCATTCTCCCAATCTCTCTCTTTCTTTCTGTTCTCCCTTTCTCTTATAGTTACTATCATGATCTCTATGTTACTATCATGATCTCTATGTTACTATCATGATCTCTATGTTACTATTATGATCTCTTTGTTACTATTATGATCTCTTTGTTACTATCATGATCTCTATGTTACTATCATGATCTCTATGTTACTATTATGATCTCTTTGTTACTATTATGATCTCTTTGTTACTATCATGATCTCTATGTTACTATCATGATCTCTATGTTACTATCATGATCTCTATGTTACTATCATGATCTCTATGTTACTATTATGATCTCTTTGTTACTATCATGATCTCTATGTTACTATCATGATCTCTATGTTACTATCATGATCTCTATGTTACTATCATGATCTCTTTGTTACTATCATGATCTCTTTATTACTATCATGATCTATATGTTACTATCATGATCTCTATGTTACTATCATGATCTCTATGTTACTATCATGATCTATATGTTACTATCATGATCTCTTTATTACTATCATGATCTCTATGTTACTATCATGATCTCTATGTTACTATCATGATCTCTATGTTACTATCATGATCTCTATGTTACTATCATGATCTCTATGTTACTATCATGATCTCTATGTTACTATCATGATCTCTTTGTTACTATCATGATCTCTATGTTACTATCATGATCTCTATGTTACTATCATGATCTCTATGTTACTATCATGATCTCTTTATTACTATCATGATCTCTATGTTACTATCATGATCTCTATGTTACTATCATGATCTCTATGTTACTATCATGATCTCTTTGTTACTATCATGATCTCTATGTTACTATCATGATCTCTATGTTACTATCATGATCTCTTTGTTACTATCATGATCTCTATGTTACTATCATAATCTCTTTGTTACTATCATGATCTCTTTGTTACTATCATGATCTCTTTGTTTCTATCATGATCTCTTTTATTACTATCATGATCTCTTTGTTACTATCATAATCTCTTTGTTACTATCATGATCTCTTTGTTACTATCATGATCTCTTTGTTACTATCATGATATATATGTTACTATCATGATCTCTTTGTTAATATCATGATCTCTTTGTTACTATCATGATCTGTATGTTACTATCATGATCTCTTTGTTACTATCATGATCTCTATGTTACTATCATGATCTCTATGTTACTATCATGATCTCTATGTTACTATCATGATCTCTTTGTTACTATCATGATCTCTATGTTACTATCATGATCTCTTTGTTACTATCATGATCTCTATGTTACTATCATGATCTCTTTGTTACTATCATGATCTCTATATTACTATCATGATCTCTATGTTACTATCATGATCTCTTTGTTACTATCATGATCTCTATGTTACTATCATGATCTCTATGTTACTATCATGATATCTTTGTTACTATCATGATCTCTTTGTTACTATCATGATCTCTATGTTACTATCATGATCTCTATGTTACTATCATGATCTCTTTGTTATTATCATGATCTCTATGTTACTATCATGATCTCTATGTTACTATCATGATCTCTATGTTACTATCATGATCTCTATGTTACTATCATGATCTCTTTGTTACTATTATGATCTCTTTGTTACTATCATGATCTCTATGTTACTATCATGATCTCTATGTTACTATCATGATCTCTTTGTTACTATCATGATCTCTATGTTACTATCATGATCTCTATGTTACTATCATGATCTCTATGTTACTATCATGATCTCTATGTTACTATCATGATCTCTTTGTTACTATCATGATCTCTTTGTTACTATCATGATCTCTATGTTACTATCATGATCTCTATGTTACTATTATGATCTCTTTGTTACTATCATGATCTCTATGTTACTATCATGATCTCTATGTTACTATCATGATCTCTATGTTACTATCATGATCTCTATGTTACTATTATGATCTCTTTGTTACTATCATGATCTCTATGTTACTATCATGATCTCTTTGTTACTATCATGATCTCTATGTTACTATCATGATCTCTATGTTACTATTATGATCTCTTTGTTACTATCATGATCTCTATGTTACTATCATGATCTCTATGTTACTATTATGATCTCTTTGTTACTATCATGATCTCTATGTTACTATCATGATCTCTATGTTACTATCATGATCTCTATGTTACTATCATGATCTCTATGTTACTATTATGATCTCTTTGTTACTATCATGATCTCTATGTTACTATCATGATCTCTATGTTACTATCATGATCTCTATGTTACTATTATGATCTCTTTGTTACTATCATGATCTCTATGTTACTATCATGATCTCTATGTTACTATCATGATTTCTATGTTACTATCATGATCTCTATGTTACTATCATGATCTCTATGTTACTATCATGATCTCTTTGTTACTATCATGATCTCTATGTTACTATCATGATCTCTATGTTACTATCATGATCTCTATGTTACTATCATGATCTCTATGTTACTATCATGATCTCTATGTTACTATCATGATCTCTATGTTACTATCATGATCTCTATGTTACTATTATGATCTCTTTGTTACTATCATGATCTCTATGTTACTATCATGATCTCTATGTTACTATCATGATCTCTATGTTACTATCATGATCTCTATGTTACTATCATGATCTCTATGTTACTATCATGATCTCTTTGTTACTATCATGATCTCTATGTTACTATCATGATCTCTATGTTACTATCATGATCTCTATGTTACTATCATGATCTCTATGTTACTATCATGATCTCTATGTTACTATCATGATCTCTATGTTACTATCATGATCTCTATGTTACTATCATGATCTCTATGTTACTATCATGATCTCTATGTTACTATCATGATCTCTATGTTACTATCATGATCTCTATGTTACTATCATGATCTCTATGTTACTATCATGATCTCTATGTTACTATCATGATCTCTATGTTACTATCATGATCTCTATGTTACTATCATGATCTCTATGTTACTATCATGATCTCTATGTTACTATCATGATCTCTATGTTACTATCATGATCTCTATGTTACTATCATGATCTCTATGTTACTATCATGATCTCTATGTTACTATCATGATCTCTATGTTACTATCATGATCTCTATGTTACTATCATGATCTCTATGTTACTATCATGATCTCTATGTTACTATCATGATCTCTATGTTACTATCATGATCTCTATGTTACTATCATGATCTCTATGTTACTATCATGATCTCTATGTTACTATCATGATCTCTATGTTACTATCATGATCTCTATGTTACTATCATGATCTCTATGTTACTATCATGATCTCTATGTTACTATCATGATCTCTATGTTACTATCATGATCTCTTTGTCTCACTTTTCTCTCCCTTCCCCATTCTCTCTTCTTTAAGTCTACGTTTGCTTCATTTTCTCTTAACGATATGTCTTTGTCTTTCACTTCTTCAAGTGTCACCATCTTTTTCGTTTTTTTCTCTCTCTCTTTGTATTTTTGTTTACATATTTCCAGGCCATAGAAAGGATAACCAAATTAAACAGAGAGGTGCTTGAAGTATGTTTCAATGTCGGGCCTTGATTGACTCCCATTCCGATGCCTGGCCTTGAGTGTCCCCTCCCCTCCCCCTTCTCTTACCACCTCCAATGCCTGACCTACAATGCATGCCCTACAATGCTGACCTCCAAAACCTGACCACCTCCAATACCTGACCTCCAAAACCTGACCACTTCCAATGCTGACCTCCAAAACCTGACCACCTCCAATACCTGACCACCTCCTATAACTGACCACCTCCAATACCTGACCACCTCCTATAACTGACCACCTCCAATACCTGACCTCCAAAACCTGATCACCTCCAAAACCTGATCACCTCCAATACCTGACCACCTCCAATACCTGACCACCTCCAATACCTGACCACCTCCAATACCTGACCACCTCCAATACCTGACCACCTCCAATGCCTGACCACCTCCAATACCTGACCACCTCCAATACCTGACCTCCAATACCTGACCACCGCCAATACCTGACCACCTCCAATACCTGACTTCCAATACCTGACCACCTCCAATACCTGACCACCTCCAATACCTGACCACCTCCAATGCCTGACCACCTCCAATACCTGACCACCTCCAATACCTGACCACCTCCAATACCTGACCACCTCCAATGCCTGACCACCTCCAATACCTGACCACCTCCAATGCCTGACCACCTCCAATACCTGACCACCTCCAATACCTGACCACCTCCAATACCTGACCACCTCCAATGCCTGACCACCGCCAATACCTGACCACCTCCAATGCCTGACCACCTCCAATACCTGACCACCTCCAATACCTGACCTCCAATACCTGACCTCCAATACCTGACCACCTCCAATGCCTGACCTCCAAAGCCTGACCACCTCCAATGCCTGACCTCCAAAGCCTGACCACCTCCAATGCCTGACCTCCAAAGCCTGACCACCTCCAATGCCTGACTACCTCCAATACCTGATCTCCAATTCCTGACCACCTCCAAAGCCTGACCACCTCCAAAGCCTGACCACCTCCAGTGCCTGACCTCCAATGCATGACCTCCAAAGCCTGACCACCTCCAGTACCTGACCACCTCCAGTGCCTGACCTCCAATGCATGACCTCCAAAGCCTGACCACCGCCAATGCCTGACGACCTCCATTGCCTGACCATCTCCAATGCTTGACCTCCATTGTTGACCACCTCCAATACCTGACCAATTCCAATGCCTGACCTCCAATACCTGACCACCTCCAATGCCTGACCTCAAATACCTGACCACCTCCAATGCCTGACCTCCAAAGCCTGACCACCTCCAATGCATGACCTCCAAAGCCTGACCACCTCCAATGCCTGGCCTCCAAAGCCTGACCACCTCCAATGCCTGACCTCCAAAGCCTGACCACCTCCAATGCATGACCTCCAAAGCCTGACCACCTCCAATGCATGACCTCCAAAGCCTGACCACCGCCAATGCCTGACGACCTCCATTGCCTGACCATCTCCAATGCTTGACCTCCATTGTTGACCACCTCCAATACCTGACCAATTCCAATGCCTGACCTCCAATACCTGACCACCTCCAATGCCTGACCTCAAATACCTGACCACCTCCAATGCCTGACCTCCAAAGCCTGACCACCTCCAATGCCTGACCTCCAAAGCCTGACCACCTCCAATGCCCGACGACTTCCATTGCCTGACCATCTCCAATGTCTGACCTACAATGCCTGACCTACAATGCCTGACCTCCAATACCTGACCACCTCCAAAACCTGACCTACAATTCCTGACCACCTCTAATGCCTGACCTCCAATGCCTGACCTACAATGCCTGACCTCCAAAGCCTGACCACCTCCAATACCTGACCACCTCCAATACCTGACCTCCAATACCTGACCACCTCCAATACCTGACCATCTCCAATGCCTGACCACCTCCAATGCCTGACCACCTCCAATGCCTGACCACCTTCAATGCCTGACCATCTCCAATGCCTGACCACCTCCACTGCCTGACCACCTCCAATGCCTGATCTGCAATACCTGACCTCCAATGCATGTCCTATATTGCCTGACCTCTAATGTCTGACCTCTAATACATGACCTCCAATGCCAGACCTACAATGCTTGCATTCTAATGCATGACAACCTCCAATGCCTGACCATCTCCAATGCCTTACCTCCAATGTCTGACCACCTCCAATGACTGACCTCCAATGCCTGACCACCTCCAATGCCTGATCTGCAATACCTGACCTCAAATGCATGTCCTATATTGCCTGACCTCTAATGTCTGACCTCTAATGCATGACCTCCAATGCCAGACCTACAATGCTTGCATTCTAATGCATGACAACCTCCAATGCCTGACCATCTCCAATGCCTTACCTCCAATGCCTGACCATCTCAAATGCCTTACCTCCAATGTCTGACCACCTCCAATGACTGACCTCCAGTGCCTGACCAACTCCAATGCCTGACCTCCATTTCCTGACCACCTCCAATGCCTGACCTCAAATGCCTGACCTCCAATGCCTGACCTCCAATGCCTGACCACCTCCAAAGCCGGACGACCTCTAATGGCTGACCACCTCCAATACCTGACCAACTCCAATGCCTGATCTTTAGTGTCTTACCTCTAATGTCTTACCAACGCCAGGGCCCGGCCACCTCCAATGAATGACCTCCAAAGCCTGACCTAATGCCTGACCTCCAATGCCTGACCATCTCCAGTGCCTGACCAACTTCAATGCCTGACCAACTCCAGGGCTTGGCCACCTCTAATGCCTGACCTCCAATGCCGGACCTCTAATGCCTGACCTCCAATGCCTGACCTTATCCAATGCCTGACCTCCAATGCCTGCCCACCTCCAATGCCTGACCACCACCAATGCCTCGCTTCGAATGTTAACCACCTTCAATGCCTGACTACCTCCATTGACTGACCTCCAATGCCTGACCATTAACACACCAATGCCCGACCACCACCAATGCCTAACCACATCAAATGCCTGACCACCTCCAATGCCTGACCTCCAATGCCTGACATTCAATGCCTGACCTCCAAAGCCTGACCACCTACAAAGCCTGACCACCTCTAATGCCTGACCACCTCTAATGCCTGACCACCTCTAATGCCTGACCTCTAGTGTCTGACCTCTAATGCCTGACCTCTAATGCCTGACCTCCAATGGCTGACCACCTCCACTGCCTGACCATCTCCAATGCCTGACCTCCAATGCCTGACCACCTCCAATGTCTGACCAACTCCAGGGCCTGGCCACCTCCAATGACTGACCTCCAAAGCCTGACCTAATGCTTGACTTCCAATGCCTGACCACCTCCAATGCATGACCACCTTCAATGCCTGACCAACGCCAGGGCCTGGCCACCTCCAATGACTGACCTCCAAAGCCTGACCTAATGCCTGACCTCCAATGCCTGACCTCCAATGCCTGACCACCTCCAATGCCTGACCACCTTCAATGCCTGACCAACTCCAGGGCCTGGCCACCTCTAATGTCTGACCTCTAATGCATGACCTCCAATGCCAGACCTACAATGCTTGCATTCTAATGCATGACAACCTCCAATGCCTGACCATCTCCAATGCCTTACCTCCAATGCCTGACCATCTCCAATGCCTTACCTCCAATGTCTGACCACCTCCAATGACTGACCTCCAGTGCCTGACCAACTCCAATGCCTGACCTCCATTTCCTGACCACCTCCAATGCCTGACCTCAAATGCCTGACCTCCAATGCCTGACCTCCAATGCCTGACCACCTCCAAAGCCGGACGACCTCTAATGGCTGACCACCTCCAATACCTGACCAACTCCAATGCCTGATCTTTAGTGTCTTACCTCTAATGTCTTACCAACGCCAGGGCCCGGCCACCTCCAATGACTGACCTCCAAAGCCTGACCTAATGCCTGACCTCCAATGCCTGACCATCTCCAGTGCCTGACCAACTTCAATGCCTGACCAACTCCAGGGCTTGGCCACCTCTAATGCCTGACCTCCAATGCCTGACCTTATCCAATGCCTGACCTCCAATGCCTGCCCACCTCCAATGCCTGACCACCACCAATGCCTCGCTTCGAATGTTAACCACCTTCAATGCCTGACTACCTCCATTGACTGACCTCCAATGCCTGACCATTAACACACCAATGCCCGACCACCACCAATGCCTAACCACATCAAATGCCTGACCACCTCCAATGCCTGACCTCCAATGCCTGACATTCAATGCCTGACCTCCAAAGCCTGACCACCTACAAAGCCTGACCACCTCTAATGCCTGACCACCTCTAATGCCTGACCACCTCTAATGCCTGACCTCTAGTGTCTGTCCTCTAATGCCTGACCTCTAATGCCTGACCTCCAATGGCTGACCACCTCCACTGCCTGACCATCTCCAATGCCTGACCTCCAATGCCTGACCACCTCCAATGTCTGACCAACTCCAGGGCCTGGCCACCTCCAATGACTGACCTCCAAAGCCTGACCTAATGCTTGACTTCCAATGCCTGACCACCTCCAATGCATGACCACCTTCAATGCCTGACCAACGCCAGGGCCTGGCCACCTCCAATGACTGACCTCCAAAGCCTGACCTAATGCCTGACCTCCAATGCCTGACCTCCAATGCCTGACCACCTCCAATGCCTGACCACCTTCAATGCCTGACCAACTCCAGGGCCTGGCCACCTCTAATGCCTGACCTCCAATGCCTGACCTCCAATGCCGGACCTCCAATGCCTGACCTCCGATGCCTGCCCACCTCCAATGCCTGACCATATCCAATGCCTGACCATATCCAATGCCTGACCTCCAATGCCTGACCTCCAATGCCTGCCCACCTCCAATGCCTGACCACCTCCAATGCCTGACCCCCAATGCCTGACCACCAATGTCTTACCAATTCCAATGCCTGACTTCCAATTCTTGACCACCCCCAATGCCTGACCTCCAATGTCTGACCAATTCCAATGCCTGACTTCCAATTCCTGACCGCCTCCAATGCCTGACGTCCAATGTCTGACCACCTCCAATGCCTGACCTCCAATGTCTGACCAGCCTCAATGCCTGACATCCAATGCCTGACCACCTTCAATGCCTGACCACCTCCAATGCCTGACCTCTAATGCTGATCACCTGCAATGCCTGACCTGCAATGCCTGACCTCCAATGCCTGAACTCTAATGCCTGACCTCTAATGCCTGACCTCCAATGCCTGACCACCTTTAATGCCTGACCTGCAATTCCTGAGTCTAATTTCTGACCTCCAATGCTGGACCTCCAATGCCTGACCTCCAATGCTGGACCTCCAATGCCTAACCTTCAATGTCTGACCTCCAATCCTGGACCTCCAGTGCCAGCCCTCCAATGCCTGACCTCCAATTCCTGACCTCCATTGACTGACCTCCAATGCCTGACCATCTCCATTGCCTGCCTTCCAATGTCAGACCTCCAATGCCTACCTCCAATGCCTGACCTCCAATTCCTGACCTTCAATGTCTGACCTCCAATGCTGGACCTCCAGTGCCAGCCCTCCAATGCCTGACCTCCAATGCCTGACCATCTCCATTGCCTGCCTTCCAATGCCAGACCTCCAGTGTCCGACTTCCAATGCCTCAAACTATATTATAATAATACAAAATATTTTTCCTATGACATTTGTTTTCAGATTCATCCAGTATATTTTCTATTTCTTTACTTGTTTTCCAGCTCTGGCATGTATAAGTAAGGCTGGATAAGATAATAATTTGATATGAAAATCCTGATTTATGAATGAAAATAATGTATCTCTGTTTGTTATCTCTTCACTGTGTATCTCTGTTTGTTATCTCTTCACTGTGTATCTCTGTTTGTTATCTCTTCACTGTGTATCTCTGTTTGTTATCTCTTCACTGTGTATTTCTGTTTGTTATCTCTTCACTGTGTATCTCTGTTTGTTATCTCTTCACTGTGTATCTCTGTTTGTTATCTCTTCACTGTGTATCTCTGTTTGTTATCTCTTCACTGTGTATCTCTGTTTGTTATCTCTTCACTGTGTATTTCTGTTTGTTATCTCTTCACTGTGTATCTCTGTTTCGTGTTCCTTTACCGTTTAATTTCTATTATATCTGTATTCTCTACACTTGTGACTATCAACCCTCTACACTTGTCACTCCTTTAATAACCCTCTACATTTGTGACTTCTAAATCAACCCTCTACATTTGTGACTCCGTTATCAACCCTTTACATTTGTGACTCCTTTATCAACCCCTCTACATTTGTGACTCCTTTATCAACCCTCTACATTTGTGACTCCTTTATCAACCCTCTACATTTGTGACTCCTTTATCAACCCTCTACATTTGTGACTCCTTTATAAACCCTCTGCATTTGTGACTCCTTTTTTCAACCCTCTACATTTGTGACTTCTTTATAAACCCTCTACATTTGTGACTCCTTTATCAACCCTCTACATTTGTGACTCCTTTATCAACCCTCTACATTTGTGACTCCTTTATCAACCCTCTACATTTGTGACTCCTTTATAAATCCCTCTACATTTGTGACTCCTTTATAAACCCCTCTCCATTTGTGACTCCTTTATCAACCCTCTACATTTGTGACTCCTTTATCAACCCTCTACATTTGTGACTCCTTTATAAACCCCTCTGCACTTGCGACTCCTGTATAAAGCCCTCTATACATGACTCTTGCTGTCTAATTGCTGTTCTCTATTTTGTGTGTGCCAGTAAAACAAGTGGACAAGCAATGGAAGACTAGACCACCCAGAATGTTTAGATCATCTAAAAAGGTAAATCACTTCTTTTGCTTTCTAGTCAACAAATGGAAGGATGTAGACCAAAGATAGAAACTGGTTCCTAAAAAATGAAGTGAGATGACTTCTATAGAAATGGTCCATACACGAGTTATGTCAACTGTGGAGACAACAATTGGTCGCGAAATGAATTAAGTGATCACTACACACACACACACACACACGATGTACCTAACTAACCACTTTATGTGTACAGCAATCGTGAGAAGCTACCACACACACACACACGATGTACCTAACTAACCACTTTATGTGTACAGCAATCGTGAGAAGCTACCACACACACACACACACGATGTATCTAACCACTTTATGTTTACAGCAATAGCGAGAAGCTACCACACACACACACGATGTATCTAACCACTTTATGTGTACAGCAATAGCGAGAAGCTACCACACACACACACACACACGATGTATCTAACCACTTTATGTATACAGTAACAGCGAGAAGCTACCACACACACACACGATGTATCTAACCACTTTATGTGTACAGCAATAGCGAGAAGCTACCACACACACACACACGATGTATCTAACCACTTTATGTGTACAGCAATAGCGAGAAGCTACCACACACACACACGATGTATCTAACCACTTTATGTATACAGTAACAGCGAGAAGCTAACACACACACACACACACGATGTATCTAACCACTTTATGTGTACAGCAATAGCGAGAAGCTACCACACACACACACACGATGTATCTAACCACTTTATGTGTACAGTAACAGCGAGAAGCTACCACACACACACACACATGTATCTACACTTTATGTATCTAACCACTTTATGTTTACAGCTAATTTATGCAGTAGCGAGAAGCTACCACACACACACACACACAAGATGTACCTAACCACTTTATGTGTACAGTAACAGCGAGAAGCTACCACACACACACACACACACACACACACACACACAGGATGTACCTAACCACTTTATGTGTACAACAACAGCGAAGAACTACAACAGTACTTTGTTTGGGAGATGAGTTAGTAATTCGGATGATTCCACTGGCATGGGCGGTTGAGCAAATATGGATTTTACTTCGTTTGCAGTGATACCGGTGCCTTCCATAACCCAAGAACCCACGAATCTCTAAGAAAATCTACCGTGCTGATAAATAACCTATTGTCATAACTCCATTGAGCAATCTCTTCGTAATTTCTTTACTCACGTTTCTACAATTCATCTGATGACTTCTCAAAACTATTCCTAACTCCACTGCCTGAGGCAGGTCTCTGAATTTGTCTACTACATTTTTGCTGGTAAATCCCAAAGCTTCGAGGACGAATCTCGTCTAAACTGTCCATTCTCGGGGTTTTTGTTTCCATTTAAGACAACGCCTATCCTTGGGATTCTGGGATACATGCGTGGTCTATCTTTGGAATTCTGCTAAGACTATCACCCCATTTCCTGCTTGTCCATCGCCTGTCAATTACCGTGAAGCCTTGACAACATCTGTCAATCACTCCTATATTGACATTAACATTGTCCAAATAAAGATGTTATTGTCTAAATATGATAGACATAATAGTCAAAGCAATCATCAAGAAAGGTCTCATTCTGAGTAGTAGGAAATCAGAAGTAATGGTCATATAGAAGAAACAATCATCACCAGCATGCAGCATAAAAATAAACAGGACAAATTTGAAACAAGTGCAACGCGTCAAATACTTGGGCACAATAATAACATCAGATGTAAGATGCACCACAGAAATAAAAAGTAGAATAGTTCATGCAAAAATAGCATTTCAGAAAATGAAAAATATCTTATGTGACAAATCTATGTCAATAGAAATGAGAAAGAGAGTTCATCGATGCTATATAGAGACAATTCTGACCTATGGAAGTGAATCATGGACAGGAGACAAACAAATGAAAATACGATTAGAGGCCACAGAAATGGGATTTCTCAGAATAATGTTGAAAGTTCCCTCGACAGTCAAAAAGACCAACGAGGAAATTCTCAATGAAACCAACACAAAAACGAAACTTCTAAAAAAACATCAGAAAGAAACAATCAACATTTTTCGGGCACATCATGAGAAGAGGAAAGTTGGAATACTTGGTTACAACTGGTAAAATAAAAGGAAAGAGAGATCGCGGACGACAAAGAGAGAAAATATTTGATAGCTTGGTGTCATGGCATGGAAAACAGTCAACAGCAGAACTGATACGATGCACTGTAGATAGAAGATTGTGGAAGGACATGATCGCCTACGCCAGCCGGTATGGCACATGATGATGATGATTGTCTAAATAAGGATGACATTGTCTAAATAAGAATGACATTGTCTAAATAAAGAAGCCATTGTCTAAATAAAGATTGTGCTGTCTAAATAAGAATGTCATTGTCTAAATAAGGATGACATTGTCTAAATAAGGATGACATTGTCTAAATAAAGATGTTATTGTCTAAATAAGGATGACATTGTCTAAATAAAGATGTTATTGTCTAAATAAGGATGTCATTGTCTAAATAAATATTGTGCTGTCTAAATAAGGATGACATTGTCTAAATAAATATTTTGCTATCTAAATAAGGATGTCATTGTCTAAATAAAGATGGTGCTGTCTAAATAAGGATGACATTGTCTAAATAAATATTGCGCTGTCTAAGTAAGGATGACTTTGTCTAAATAAATATTGCGCTGTCTAAATAAGGATGACATTGTCTAAATAAATATTGTGCTATCTAAATAAGGATGACATTGTCTAAATAAATATTGTGCTATCTAAATAAGGATGACATTGTCTAAATAAATATTGTGCTGTCTAAATAAGGATGTCATTGTCTAAATAAATATTGTGCTGTCTAAATAAGGATGACATTGTCTAAATAAATATTGTGCTGTCTAAATAAGGATGTCATTGTCTAAATAAATATTGTGCTGTCTAAATAAGGATGACATTGTCTAAATAAATATTGTGCTGTCTAAATAAGGATGACATTGTCTAAATAAATATTGTGCTGTCTAAATAAGGATGACATTGTCTAAATAAATATTGTGCTGTCTAAATAAGGATGTCATTGTCTAAATAAATATTGTGCTGTCTAAATAAGGATGACATTGTCTAAATAAATATTGTGCTGTCTAAATAAGGATGTCATTGTCTAAATAAATATTGTGCTGTCTAAATAAGGATGACATTGTCTAAATAAATATATAGTAAAAGATATAGAGTTTGTAAAGAGGCAGAACCTAATATAGTAATGAAGATTGCTGCAGATATCTATCAGGACCGAAGATGTCCCAGAAGGTTACACAGCCACCTAGTTGCACTCCCTTAACCAGGAAATGTCCACACCGAGCAGGTATCACATCGTTGCTATGGAGAATGTTTATGGACAAGTTCTCGAAGATGCCATCTCCAAAAACCTAACTCCACTTTGATCCGGAAAGTGTCGCTGGTAAACCTGATATCAAGACGTTAGGGGGGTGGTGGGGGCGCCACATTTGTACTACAGTTATCGGCTTCTCTTGCAGGGGCCTACATCAGCCACAGTGACCAGGAGCGCAGAGAACTTGCTCAACTACTCGCCTGTCACTCATGCCTCACTTTGTCACGTGATGCCAGAGCCCTTCAGCAGGTGAAGTCTGTTTATGAACTAACTTTGTCTACAGCCATCTACATATTCACACAGGCCTACGGGCTGACAGGAAATTCCCAGAAACCCTCCAAATAGCGTGACGTTTGCAACTTTGTGAGCTGGAGCCGATGTGGGTAGAGTGACGTCAGCCGTCTAAAGCTGATATCGTCACG
This sequence comes from Megaustenia siamemsis, assembly GCA_032433765.1. Taxonomy (NCBI): domain Eukaryota; kingdom Metazoa; phylum Mollusca; class Gastropoda; order Stylommatophora; family Ariophantidae; genus Megaustenia; species Megaustenia siamemsis. The sequence continues at coordinate 75,704,369 of JAVIAB010000126.1, read as the reverse complement.
CTAGTTGGATAGTTTTCCGGCTTTATTTTCTGTCCGTGGGCCTTTGTAAATCTATAGATGGCTGTAGTGTGACTGTGTTGGGGGCGTGGTTTGTTAGGTCATCAGTTCTATAGATGGCTGTAGTGTGACTGTGTTGGGGGGCGTGGTTTGTTAGGTCATCAGTTCTATAGATGGCTGTAGTGTGACTGTGTTGGGGGCGTGGTTTGTTAGGTCATCAGTTCTATAGATGGCTGTAGTGTGACTGTGTTGGGGGCATGGTTTGTTAGGTCATCAGTTCTATAGATGGCTGTAGTGTGACTGTGTTGGGGGGCGTGGTTTATTAAGTCATCAGTTCTATAGATGACTGTAGTGTGACTGTGTTAGGGGATGGCTGTGTGTTTGTTAGGTCATCAGTTCTATAGATGGCTGTAGTGTGACTGTGTTGGGGGGCGTGGTTTGTTAGGTCATCAGTTCTATAGATGGCTGTAGTGTGACTGTGTTGGGGGGCGTGGTTTGTTAGGTCATCAGTTCTATAGATGGCTGTAGTGTGACTGTGTTGGGGGGCGTGGTTTGTTAGGTCATCAGTTCTATAGATGGCTGTAGTGTGACTGTGTTGGGGGCGTGGTTTGTTAGGTCATCAGTTCTATAGATGGCTGTAGTGTGACTGTGTTGGGGGCGTGGTTTATTAGGTCATCAGTTCTATAGAGGACTGTAGTGTGACTGTGTTGGGGGCGTGGTTTATTAGGTCATCAGTTCTATAGATGGCTGTAGTGTGACTGTGTTGGGGGCGTGGTTTGTTAGGTCATCAGTTCTATAGATGGCTGTAGTGTGACTGTTGGGGGCGTGATTTATTAGGTCATCAGTTCTATAGATGGCTGTAGTGTGACTGTATGTCAGTGTTTAACTTGTTGTGACACAACCAGTGAGTGCTGATGGATGTCAGTGTTTAACTTGCAGTGCCACAACAAGTGAGTGTTGATGGATGTCGGTGTTTAACTTGTTGTGACACAACCAGTGAGTGTTGATGGATGTCAGTGTTTAACTTGTTGTGACACAACCAGTGAGTGTTGATGGATGTCAGTGTTTAACTTGCTGTGACACAACCAGTGAGTGTTGATGGATGTCAGTGTTTAACTTGTTGTGACACAACCAGTGAGTGTTGATGGATGTCAGTGTTTAACTTGCTGTGACACAACCAGTGAGTTTTGATGGATGTCAGTATTGATGGATGTCAGTGTTTAACTTGCTGTGACACAACCAGTGAGTTTTGATGGATGTCGGTGTTTAACTTGCTGTGACACAACCAGTGAGTTTTGATGGATGTCAGTGTTTAACTTGCTGTGACACAACCAGTGAGTTTTGATGGATGTCAGTTTTGATGGATGTCGGTGTTTAACTTGCTGTGACACAACAAGTGAGTTTTGATGGATGTCGGTGTATAACTTGCTGTGATACAACCAGTGAGTTTTGATGGATGTCAGTGTTTAACTTGCTGTGACACAACAAGTGAGTTTTGATGGATGTCGGTGTTTAACTTGCTGTGACACAACAAGTGAGTTTTGATGGATGTCAGTGTTTAACTTGCTGTGACACAACCAGTGAGTTTTGATGGATGTCAGTTTTGATGGATGTCGGTGTTTAACTTGCTGTGACACAACAAGTGAGTTTTGATGGATGTCAGTGTTTAACTTGCTGTGACACAACCAGTGAGTTTTGATGGATGTCAGTGTTTAACTTACTGTGACACAACCAGTGAGTTTTGATGGATGTCAGTTTTGATGGATGTCGGTGTTTAACTTGCTGTGACACAACAAGTGAGTTTTGATAGATGTCAGTGTTTAACTTGCTGTGATACAACCAGTGAGTTTTGATGGATGTCAGTTTTGATGGATGTCGGTGTTTAACTTGCTGTGACACAACAAGTGAGTTTTGATGGATGTCAGTGTTTAACTTGCTGTGACACAACCAGTGAGTTTTGATGGATGTCAGTTTTGATGGATGTCGGTGTTTAACTTGCTGTGACACAACCAGTGAGTTTTGATGGATGTCAGTATTGATGGATGTCAATGTTTAACTTGCTGTGACACAACCAGTGAGTTTTGATGGATGTCAGTATTGATGGATGTCAGTGTTTAACTTGCTGTGACACAACAAGTGAGTTTTGATGGATGTCAGTGTTTAACTTGCTGTGACACAACCAGTGAGTTTTGATGGATGTCGGTGTTTAACTTGCTGTGACACAACAGTGAGTTTTGATGGATGTCAGTTTTGATGGATGTCGGTGTTTTTAACTTGCTGTGACACAACCAGTGAGTTTTGATGGATGTCAGTTTTGATGGATGTCGGTGTTTAACTTGCTGTGACACAACCAGTGAGTTTTGATGGATGTCAGTGTTTAACTTGCTGTGACACAACCAGTGAGTTTTGATGGATGTCAGTATTGATGGATGTCAGTGTTTAACTTGTGACACAACCAGTGAGTTTTGATGGATGTCAGTATTGATGGATGTCAGTGTTTAACTTGTGACACAACCAGTGAGTATTTTGTAATGTTTTTTAAAAAAAATTTGAACATTTTATGTAATTCTCTAGTCCTCTGTCACCATGGTTACCAGTTGATGTCAATATTCGTCAAAGAGAGAGAAAGTTTTCCTTCGGAGAAGTCAGCAGAACAGCTTTCCAGGAATTGTGAGTTCTTTTGTTTGTTCATAGTTCAGTCTCAGTAAATGCTGACTATTTGATATCTTAGCACATGCTGTTTGCTGTCTTGTTGCTGTAGTCTTGGCGTTTCTGTGTCATTTTATTTGACCATTCAAACTGTGTCACAAACTGATGTCACATATTCTGCAAGCTACAGAACGTCAAACTGATGTGACAAACTGATGTGACAAGCTGATGTGACAAGCTGATGTGACAAGCTGATGTGACAAACTGATGTGACAAGCTGATGTGACAAGCTGATGTGACAAACTGATGTGACAAGCTGATGTGACAATTTGATGTGACAAGCTGATGTGACAATCTGATGTGACAAACTGATGTGACAAGCTGATGTGACAATCTGATGTGACAAGCTGATGTGACAAACTGATGTGACAAACTGATGTGACAAGATGATGTGACAAGCTACAACACTTGCTTGTCAGTCTAAATAATCACAAAGAATAATTTGTGTTTATGATTGATAGAAAAAAGATTGTGTGAAACGGAAGGGGAGATTTGGGGTGAATTTGTTTTGTTAATTGACACGGACTCAAGGAGCAACTGGAGAACAAAGAATGACTGGCTTGGAATGAGGAAGACTAAAGAGGAGCAACTTCACAGCAGTTTCAGAACTACAGGAAGACATAATACCAGAACTAAAGGAAGACATAATACTAGAACTAAAGGAAGACATAATACCAGAACTAAAGGAAGACATAATACTAGAACTAAAGGAAGACATAATACTAGAACTAAAGAAAGACATAATACCAGAACTAAAGGAAGACATAATACCAGAACTAAAGGAAGACATAATACTAGAACTAAAGGAAGACATAATACTAGAACTAAAGAAAGACATAATACCAGAACTAAAGGAAGACATAATACCAGAACTAAAGGAAGACATAATACCAGAACTAAAGGAAGACATAATACCAGAACTAAAGGAAGACATAATACCAGAACTAAAGGAAGACATAATACCAGAACTAAAGGAAGACATAATACCAGAACTAAAGGAAGACATAATACTAGAACTAAAGGAAGACATATTACTAGAACTAAAGGAAGACATAATACCAGAACTAAAGGAAGACATAATACCAGAACTAAAGGAAGACATAATACTAGAACTAAAGGAAGACATAATACCAGAACTAAAGGAAGACATAATACTAGAACTAAAGGAAGACATAATACCAGAACTAAAGGAAGACATACTAGAACTAAAGGAAGACATAATACCAGAACTAAAGGAAGACATAATACCAGAACTAAAGGAAGACATAATACCAGAACTAAAGAAAGACATAATACCAGAAATAAAGGAAGGCATAATATTAGAACTAAAGGAAGACATATTACTAGAACTAAAGGAAGACATAATACCAGAACTAAAGGAAGACATAATACTAGAACTAAAGGAAGACATAATACCAGAACTAAAGGAAGACATAATACTAGAACTAAAGGAAGACATAATACTAGAACTAAAGGAAGACATAATACTAGAACTAAAGGAAGACATATTACTAGAACTAAAGGAAGACATAATACCAGAACTAAAGGAAGACATAATACTAGAACTAAAGGAAGACATAATACCAGAACTAAAGGAAGACATACTACTAGAACTAAAGCAAGACATAATACCAGAACTAAAGGAAGACACAATACCAGAACTAAAGGAAGACAATACTAGAACTGAAGGAAGACATAATATCAGAACTAAAGGAAGACATAATACCAGAACTAAAGGAAGACATAATACCAGAACTAAAGGAAGACATAATACTAGAACTAAAGGAAGACATAATACTAGAACTAAAGGAAGACATAATACAAGAACTAAAGGAAGACATAATACCAGAACTAAAGGAAGACATAATACTAGAACTAAAGGAAGACATAATACCAGAACTAAAGGAAGACATAATACCAGAACTAAAGGAAGACATAATACCAGAACTAAAGGAAGACATAATACCAGAACTAAAGAACTGTAACAGTGTGTTTCATACTCCTCCTTGATTATGTTTATGAAATGACACGCCAGGGTGCACTAAACGTAACAGTGCACAACATGGTACACTACACGATAGCACTAACCACTCTACAATCACTGCCCCTCACGCGGGCCGACTTTCTCTTGTATTGATCTGCTGTTGCTGATCTTCAGATGTTGATGTAATGATATGACCGTCTTGAACGCTGAAAACCAACTGCAATAATTGACAACCAATGAACGATCGACTGACAGCTCTTCAACCTTGAGCCTGTTTATCATCCCTCTTCACCACGAGCCATCATTACCACAGGTGCTTCCGCACGATGAGCTATGACTCGTGACGCTGCTAATGGCCGGATTGCTGATGACGATTTGCTCGCCACTCTTTATGATTTGCTACTTGTTCTCACTGCCAATGCCAGTCTCTTTTGACCGTCATGATCTATAGTTTGTACTTCACGTTATGCCGTTGCTAATTCTCCGCGACTTCCCCCAGTTCGTTCACTCGCTAGACCGTTGGAACAATTAAGATGCTTTAATGAACTTAACACAAGTCCACACTGTACACATAGACATCTTTAATCAACAAGGCGCATGTCCGGATCATACAAAACAGTTCACAATTATACAATACACATATTGACATGAATAATTTCCTCCCATGGTTAACTATATTGCCACCCTCAGGTGTATTCCTCGTGGACTGACTATACAGCCCCAACTCTGTGGAACTCTCGTGTAGAGTTCCCAATTATGTGTAAACCTCATGATCAACCAAAAGTCATTATTCATAGTAGAAGCTATTCACAAGCTTATCAGGTCTCTAAGGAACTCTTGCTCGAAGTTTCCAATTATGTGTGCGATCAACATGATCGACAAAATCAATTGTTCATCGTAGAAGCTATGCACAAGCTTCCCAAGTTTCCCGCTACGACCTCCTTGAAGTCGTCCACTGTTGGACAATCAAACAAATCTCCAACAATGTCCCATTGTGTCGATTGCGCTGATTCATAATCAGCTTTCGTGCAGATAACGTAACCCTACCCTTATCCGTGCATTCACACCTATTCTATTCTAATCATCTAACACAAACACTTATTAATTGACATTCACAAATCCAGGAAATATTACAACTGAACTATCTGGCTGCCGCCCTAGAATTAACTTAACTTTCATCTGTCAAACTACTCTCTCCGATATCGACTGCCTTTCTCCAGACGTCCGCACTGGACTACCGCTCGAATGCCACTAACCTAAAACTCTCTCTCTCTGTTCTCGTTTCTCCACTTCCCTTAAAACAGCTCACCCAATTCACGCTTATTTAGCCCCTTCTCCCAAAACAGTTCACCCAACCCACGCACACCTGACCACTTCTACTTATCTCCCATTTCTGTTTACTATTTCCCTACTAATATAGCCTGTTTCAGTCAACTCTTACCTATACTCCGTTTCACCTATCACCCTGCTACAAATTAAGTAAGTCATTTAATTTGTAGAAAGCTCACCTATACTCCGATATATATATATATATATATCGGAGAACTATATATATATATATATATAGTTCTAGTATTATGCCTTCCTTTAGTTCTGGTATTATTTGTAGAAAGCTCACCTATACTATAGTCAACTCTTACCTATACTCCGTTTCACCTATCACCCTGCTACAAATTAAGTAAGTCATTTAATTTGTAGAAAGCTCACAGTGTTTCCGCGTGCTGCTGAGCAAGTTACTGGAGCTGGCCAGTTTATAACGTGGAACGGGTTCTAGGCCGTGCGACTGAGCAAGTGCACGTGAGTCTCGGCCATCCAAAGCAACAACGTTCAGCGACGTTCATCTTTAAAGACGACGGCAAGAAGTGTAAGTTTTCAGATGCAGCCCAAACTACATCATCGAAGAAGGAAAACACGACGGGGCAAGAGGGGTGGCACTAAACTATCAAAGTGTGAGAGGCTAGGCCTAAAGTATGTGCGCGTTACTTATTGGAATTGTGGGTCCATAAGTCAACGACGGCCCATTCTTGATAAGCTACTGTCCAGCGCCGATATAATGGTTTTGCAAGAAACTCTTCTTGGTGACAGGACAGTAAGTACTCCTGGCTTTCATTGTTTTTACAATAGACGACACCTTGGACAGGCCATCCTTGTGCGCGACAATATGGTGGCAGCTGAGGTTGATATGTCTGCGTGGAACAATGCAGAATTGCAGGTACAGGTTAGGGTGCAGACCCCAGTTCATTTCGTGATTGTTAATGTGTATGCCTGTAATGGGAAGGTGACACACAACAATGGCAGAATCTCTTCGAGTTCGATGAAGAGAATGTCATTTTCTGCGGAGACTTTAATGCTAGAGGAGACCAGTGGGGCAACGTCATAACCAACAAGCAGGTAGAAGACCTAGAGAACGCACTGGTATCGGCCGATTTAGTGTGCTTGAATGATGGAAGGGCAACAAGAATGGCCACTCGAACAGGGGACTCTGATAGTGTCATAGACCTGGCACTGGTATCTTCCACCTTCGCACCGGTTTGCAGGTGGAGTGCACTGGGGTTCCACGGAAGTGATCACTATCCATGTGTCCTCCTAATTGAGAAAGGCGGAAATAAAAGCCAGAGAAGAAAGCTCCACACATTCAACTACGAGAAAACAGACCAGGACGTCATTAGCAAAATCAGACATAGGAAACAGAGCGCCCCTCGTAGGAGGCAGGAGAGATGGACGCAGCCACCCTGGTGGAACGTAGTTGTCGAGGAAGCTTGGCGGAGCAAGAGACAAACGGTCAAGACATGGCAGAAAGCCAGAAGGTATGGTAGAACACAACCTGAGCTCTTGAAGCGTCTGAAAGTAGAGGTCGACCAAAAAATGATGCACTTTAAACTATGCGCTAAGCGGGCTAAGGATGCCAAATGGGATGACTTCTGTAAAAAAGTGTGCTCAGAAAAATCGCTAGCCACATTCTGGCGCCTTCATCAGTGCATGAATGGCACACCACGACACAGAGGTATACCAGACTTTCAGAGCACAGACCAGATATGGCACAAATCTGATGAGAGCAAAGGGAAGGCCCTGCTTGCCCGCTACATTGAGTAGACGGACCAAAGAAATGAGGCTGTAAGAATGAGGATACGGGGATCTTTGTCAAATTTGTGTGAGGATGTAGGGCTGGAAGAAGATCTCACAATCACAACCAATACCATTCGCACGACACTTAAAAGGTCACACAACACTGCTCCTGGTCCATATGGTGTTCGGTATGATGACATAGGCGATTTAGCTGATGACGACTTGACAACACTGGCCAATGAGTTTAATGCCAGTATTCGGAGTGGCCAGATTAAGGAGGAGTGGCTACACAGCTACTTACTACCGCTACCGAAGCCAAACAAGGACCATTCTCAGATCAGTGCCTACAGAATCATCACAATGCAGAACACTGCGGGCAAGCTGCTGGAGAAAATAGTTGCCCGTGTCCTCACGTGTCGCCTTGAACAGAAACGCGTATTCCCATCCACACTCGGAGGTTATAGATATAACAAAGAGACATGGCTCAATGCGGCAGTATTTGCCTATGACGTCTTCGAAGGCTTCCACAGACGAGAGGAGACATGTGCTGCTGCTATAGATCTGGAGGATGCATACAACAGGGTACCATTTGAATATCTCATGCATATGCTTCTCAAACTGGCGGTGAACCCCTTCCTCATAAGATGGATCGCCGCGGCACTGTTTCAGAGGAAGGTGATACTCAGATGTGGAAGTTGGTCTTCCGAGCCAACATCCATTTGTCCTGGGCTGCCACAAGGCTCACCATTGTCACCAGTTCTATTTAATGTGTACACAATAACGATCACGGCCCAACAGCTGGATGGGAGGGGAAGAACTATGACTTTTGCTGATGATATTCTGGTATATCGACAGGGAAGAGACAGACGGGGAATCGCCTCCACAATGCAAGACGAACTCGATCGCATTTCTTCCTGGTGTGGGGTTTCAGGTGCCTTGGTTAATCCCAATAAAGCATCAGTTTCATGGTTCTCCCTTAACAATCATATCGTTAATACGACCACACCGGTAGTACGAATGGGAGCTGATGAGGTGACCAGGGACAAGTTGATGACATACCTCGGAGTTAAGTTTAATCGCAGCCTGTGTTTTCGGGACCACGTTGACCATGTGATAACAAAATCCCGCAAAGGATTAGCCGCCTTGAGGGTCATGGCAGCTGCCAACATCGAGCAGAGGCTACTTACTCTTCTGTTCCAGGGATTAGTCCTCGCACCAATCGAGTATGCCCTGGCCATTCTTACTGTCAGTACGACTCAAATTGATAGGCTGGAGAAAATACAAAATGAAGCCATACGCATTATCCTGGGATGTACGAGGGACACTCCCTGTGTGGCAATGAGGTATCTTCTTGACTTTCCAACCATGGATGACAGAATCAAGATCTGGAGAGCACGAGCATACCTGAAGATTAGTACAGATACAAAGCATCCATTGCACCACGTGCTCAACACAGGGAAAGGTACCAGGCTAAAAAGAGGCAAATCATGGGTGGGCCGAGCAAAAGATGTCATCAAACAGGTCTGTGGGCTTACCAATATCAGCGCTGGTGAGGAGTGGATACCGGTGCCTACGTCATTCAATGGGACTTTCTCATGTATTGTCACACTCGACAGGAAAAGTAGGGAACAGAACCCAGTCGTGGTTAATGCTGAGGTCAACGGTCTCATCTGCGATAACACCGATGAGAAAGATGCAGTCATCTATACAGACGGATCTGTAAGACGACACGAAAAAAGTGCATGGGCATTTACAGCACGTTCGGCAGGCAGAATAGCCAAGGAAGAAAGTGGTGCATACGCCATGACCACGAGTAGCATGACAATGGAGGTGATGGCAGTGACCAAGGCATTCAAATGGTTAGAGTCACAAGACTACATCCACGCATGTATACTGAGTGATTCGATGAGCATGATAAAAAAGTGGAGGCGGGCTTTGTACGCATGCAATGGGTAGAGTCGTTGCAGAAATCCAAAATACGTAAGGTCACCTTTGTCTATGTCCCTGGACATGCGGGAGTACGGGGAAATGAGAGAGCGGACAGGTTGGCTAGCTGCGCTGTCGTTGAGGACGGGCAACCGATGGATCGGGCGGACGTCATCAATGCACTCCGAGATGTGGGAAGAGCACAGGACTTCGACAAACACAGATCAACGTCGCTTCTTCGGATGATGGAAATGGGAGTTAAGATGGGCACAGCCAGAAATGAGAAACTTGGTGGCCGTTTAAGAAGACTTATCAACCAACATAGACCTGGAGTCGTCAGTCGCTGGACACTGAGGGAATTGCTGAGGAGGGGATCTGAGCACCTATGGACATGTTCGGAGTGCAATGATGATGACCCGCAAATAACTCATAACCCTGCTACAAGCCGTTTCACACACCCTCTTTTATTCCCTGTTTCAGGAAAACATAATACTAGAACTAAAGGAAGACATAATACCAGAACTAAAGGAAGACATAATACTAGAACTAAAGGAAGACATAATACTAGAACTAAAGGAAGACATAATACTAGAACTAAAGGAAAACATAATACTAGAACTAAAGGAAGACATAATACCAGAACTAAAGGAAAACAGAATACTAGAACTAAAGGAAAACAGAATACTAGAACTAAAGGAAGACATAATACTAGAACTAAAGGAAGACATAATACTAGAACTTAAGGAAGACATAATACTAGAACTAAAGGAAGACATAATACCAGAACTAAAGGAAGACATAATACTAGAACTAAAGGAAGACATAATACTAGAACTTAAGGAAGACATAATACCAGAACTAAAGGAAAACAGAATACTAGAACTAAAGGAAGACATAATACTAGAACTAAAGGAAGACATAATACTAGAACTAAAGGAAGACATAATACTAGAACTAAAGGAAGACATAATACTAGAACTAAAGGAAGACATAATACTAGAACTAAAGGAAGACATAATACTAGAACTAAAGAAAGACGTAATACCAGAACTAATGGAAGACATAATACCAAAACTAAAGGAAGACATAATACCAGAACTAATGGAAGACATAATACCAAAACTAAAGGAAGACATAATACCAGAACTAAAGAAAGACATAATACCAGAACTAATGGAAGACATAATACCAAAACTAAAGGAAGACATAATACCAGAACTAAAGAAAGACATAATACCAGAACTAAAGGAAGACATAATACCAGAACTAAAGGAAGACATAATACTAGAGCTAAAGGAAGACATAATACCAGAACTAAAGGAAGATATAATACCAGAACTAAAGGAAGACATAATACCAGAACTAAAGGAAGACATAATACTAGAACTAACGGAAGACATAATACTAGAACTAAAGGAAGACATAATACTAGAACTAAAGGAAGACATAATACTAGAACTAAAGGAAGACATAATACTAGAACTAAAGAAAGACGTAATACCAGAACTAATGGAAGACATAATACCAAAACTAAAGGAAGACATAATACCAGAACTAATGGAAGACATAATACCAAAACTAAAGGAAGACATAATACCAGAACTAAAGAAAGACATAATACCAGAACTAATGGAAGACATAATACCAAAACTAAAGGAAGACATAATACCAGAACTAAAGAAAGACATAATACCAGAACTAAAGGAAGACATAATACCAGAACTAAAGGAAGACATAATACTAGAGCTAAAGGAAGACATAATACCAGAACTAAAGGAAGATATAATACCAGAACTAAAGGAAGACATAATACCAGAACTAAAGGAAGACATAATACTAGAACTAACGGAAGACATAATACTAGAACTAAAGGAAGACATAATACCAGAACTAAAGGAAGACATAATACCAGAACTAAAGGAAGACATAATACCAGAACTAAAGGAAAACAGAATACTAGAACTAAAGGAAGACATAATACCAGAACTAAAGGAAGACATAATACTAGAACTAAAGGAAGACATAATACCAGAACTAAAGGAAGACATAATACTAGAAATAAAGGAAGACATAATACCATAACTAAAGGAAGACATAATACTAGAACTAAAGGAAGACATAATACCAGAACTAAAGGAAAACAGAATACTAGAACTAAAGGAAGACATAATACCAGAACTAAAGGAAGACATAATACTAGAACTAAAGGAAGACATAATGCCAGAACTAAAGGAAGACATAATACCAGAACTAAAGAAAGACATAATACCAGAACTAATGGAAGACATAATACCAAAACTAAAGGAAGACATAATACCAGAACTAAAGAAAGACATAATACCAGAACTAAAGGAAGACATAATACCAGAACTAAAGGAAGACATAATACTAGAGCTAAAGGAAGACATAATACCAGAACTAAAGGAAGATATAATACCAGAACTAAAGGAAGACATAATACCAGAACTAAAGGAAGACATAATACTAGAACTAACGGAAGACATAATACTAGAACTAAAGGAAGACATAATACCAGAACTAAAGGAAGACATAATACCAGAACTAAAGGAAGACATAATACCAGAACTAAAGGAAAACAGAATACTAGAACTAAAGGAAGACATAATACCAGAACTAAAGGAAGACATAATACTAGAACTAAAGGAAGACATAATACCAGAACTAAAGGAAGACATAATACTAGAAATAAAGGAAGACATAATACCATAACTAAAGGAAGACATAATACTAGAACTAAAGGAAGACATAATACCAGAACTAAAGGAAAACAGAATACTAGAACTAAAGGAAGACATAATACCAGAACTAAAGGAAGACATAATACTAGAACTAAAGGAAGACATAATGCCAGAACTAAAGGAAGACATAATACCAGAACTAAAGGAAAACAGAATACTAGAACTAACGGAAGACATAATACCAGAACTAAAGGAAGACATAATACTAGAACTAAAGGAAGACATAATACCAGAACTAAAGGAAGACATAATACTAGATCTAAAGGAAGACATAATACTAGAACTAAAGGACATATAGGAATCAAGAAAAAAGGCACTCAGACACAGAGAGAAAGCACATAGCAGAAAACTCATAGACGAATACCCCCGGACTCCTGGTCCCACGTATACACGGATGGGTCTGCTACAAACACCACAAAAAATGGAGGGGAAGAATGTTATTTTTTTGTTTTTATGTTCTTTATCAACCAGTTTTCTGGAATTTTAAATTCTTGCAAAAACTGGCATGTTTGTTCTTGTCTCCGTCTCTCTGAGTACTCTCCTATAACATTTGTATTCATCGTCAAAGATAGACCTAGTACTCTCCTATAACATTTGTATTCATCATCAATGATAGACCTAGTACTCTCCTATAACATTTGTATTCATCATCAAAGATAGACCTAGTACTCTCCTATAACATTTGTATTCATCGTCAATGATAGACCTAGTACTCTCCTATAACATTTGTATTCATCATCAAAGATAGACCTAGTACTCTCCTATAACATTTGTATTCATCATCAAAGATAGACCTAGTACTCTCCTATAACATTTGTATTCGTCGTCAAAGATAGACCTAGTACTCTCCTATAACATTTGTATTCATCATCAAAGATAGACCTAGTACTCTCCTATAACATTTGTATTCATCGTCAATGATAGACCTAGTACTCGCCTATAACATTTGTATTCATCATCAAAGATAGACCTAGTACTCGCCTATAACATTTGTATTCATCATCAAAGATAGACCTAGTACTCTCCTATAACATTTGTATTCATCGTCAATGATAGACCTAGTACTCTCCTATTACATTATATTCATCGTCAAAGATCAGCAGATCGGTCAATTATCCATGTTTCACAGCCAAATTCAGATTTATTGCACATTATTATTTCATATTTTATTATTATCATTATATTATCATTTTTGTTCTAGCAATTTTCAATTCGTTAAAAATATCTTTAAAAGAATTGAAAACTGCTACAACAAAAAATTCAGATAAGAGAAGGAGTAACTTGGTCTACGCCCTATGGGCCGGCTACGGCTCGATAGGTCAATAGATAGTGATAGAGATTATTTCATAACCAAACTAACACTTAGGACAAAGATTCAAATTTACCAAAGTTGTGTGCTTAGTACACTTCTATATGGATCAGAAACTTAGACTACCTATGCAGGGCAGGAGAAAAGGTTGAACAACTTTCATGTGCGTGGCCTTCGAAAGGTTATGAACATCAAATGTGGCAGGAAAAAGTAACCAACTTTAATGTCTTACTATGAGCCAAACTCCCATCTATCATGGCAACACTTAGGAGTTGTAGACTAAGGTGGCTGGGTCATGTCAGAAGAATGGCAAGCATTCATCATCATCATCATTGAGTGCCGTCTCCGCATCGAAGGTTGTCTACCATGGAGCGCCATTCCACTCTGTCTCTTGCTTTGATGGTGCAGATTGTCATAGGCTGACTTGTCCATCTTTTGATGTTACTCATCCATGTTAGTCTTGGTCTGCCTCTGCCTCTTATACCTTGCATTTTCCCTTTCAATATTACTTTTATTAGGCTCTTGTATCTTTTAACATGACCCAAAAATTTCATTTGTCTTGCTCTAATTGTGTTTAGTGGTTCTCTTTTCATTTTTAGTTGTTTTAAAACTTCCTCGTTTGTTTTCTTTTCTTTCCATCCAATTCTACCGATTCTTCTATAATCAAGCATTCATATTCCCAAACAAATATTGTATGGCGAACTTTGGTATGGAACAAGACCAGTGCTGAGATATGATGTTTGCAAGGCCTCCTTGTGGGAATTCTCTATCAGTGAAAGAAACTGGGAAAACCTGCTTTGTCTACTTATCTTTACAATCTTTATTTATCTTTACTTATTTTTACGATCTTTATTTATATTTGCTTATCTTTACAATCTTTACTTATCTTACAATCTTTATTTATCTTTACTTATCTTTACAATAGTTATTTATCTTTACTTATCTCTACAATCTTTATTTATCTTTACTTATCTCTACAATCTATATTTATCTTTACTTATCTCTACAATCTTTATTTATCTTTACTTATCTTTACAATCTTTATTTATCTTTACTTATCTTTACAATCTTTATTTATCTTTACTTATGTTTACTATCTTTATTTATCTTTACTTATCTCTACAATCTATATTTATCTTTACTTATCTCTACAATCTTTATTTATCTTTACTTGTCTCTACAATCTTTATTTATCTTTACTTATCTCTACAATCTATAGTTATCTTTACTTATCTCTACAATCTTTATTTATCTTTACTTATCTTTACAATCTTTATTTATCTTTACTTATCTCTACAATCTTTATTTATCTTTACTTATCTTTACAATCTTTTTTTATCTTTACTTATCTCTACAACCTTTATTTATCTTTACTTATCTCTACAATCTTTATTTATTTTTACTTATCATTACAATCTTTATTTATCTTTACTTATCTTTACAGAAATATCTCAGACACAAGCTCACCCAGTTCACCATCTTACTCGCGGCTTTTTAGAGAGGAGATTCACCCAGTGCAGGGCAGACCTGACCTGACTGTGACGTCACCCCACAACATCATGAGCTCACCAAGACTTCTGAAGTCACCGGGATCATCTCCGCTGACCTCACCAAGAAAGTTGAAAATGTGTGATCTCATATCGGAGCAAGAGAACATTGACCATGTGTGATCTCATACTGGAGCAAGAGAACATTGACCATGTGTGATCTCATATCGGAGCAAGAGAACATTGACCATGTGTGATCTCATACTGGAGCAAGAGAACATTGACCATGTGTGATCTCATACTGGAGCAAGAGAACATTGACCATGTGTGATCTCATACTGGAGCAAGAGAACATTGACCATGTGTAATCTCATATCGGAGCAAGAGAACATTGACCATGTGTGATCATACTGGAGCAAGAGAACATTGACCATGTGTGATCTCATACTGGAGCAAGAGAACATTGACCATGTGTGATCTCTTACTGGAGCAAGAGAACATTGACCATGTGTAATC
Organism: Megaustenia siamemsis; assembly: GCA_032433765.1. NCBI lineage: Eukaryota > Metazoa > Mollusca > Gastropoda > Stylommatophora > Ariophantidae > Megaustenia > Megaustenia siamemsis. The sequence goes on along the minus strand of JAVIAB010000126.1, from coordinate 75,688,616 downwards.
TCATATCGGAGCAAGAGAACATTAACCATGTGTGATCTCATATCGGAGCAAGAGAACATTGACCATGTGTGATCTCATACTGGAGCAAGAGAACATTGACCATGTGTGATCTCATACTGGACCAAGAGAACATTGACCATGTGTGATCTTATACTGGAGCAAGAGAACATTGACCATGTGTAATCTCATATCGGAGCAAGAGAACATTGACCATGTGTGATCTCATATCAGAGCAAGAGAACATTGACCATGTGTGATCTCATATCGGAGCAAGAGAACATTGACCATGTGTGATCTCATATCGGAGCAAGAGAACATTGACTGAACAATTGCTGTTCGGTTATTATCTCTCCTCATCACATGTCCAACATATGACCATCGTCTTTTCTTTATTACTGAAGATATTAGTGGTTGACATGCCCCTTATTGATCTTAAAATAATCTCACTATAAATATTAAACAAATCTGGTGACAGCACACGAAATTGCCTAACACCCTGTTTTATTTGTTGAAACATTCCCATTGGTTTCCAGTTCTTATGGCCGCCTTTTGTTGCCAGTACATGTTCTTTGTTATTCTTAGATCTTTGCTGTCTACATTTCTGCTTTCAAAAATTGTGATTATTTCTTGGTGCTTTACTTTGTCAAATGCCTTGGTGTAATCTATGAAACATAGTTATAGATCTGTTTTCACCTCTATGGCTCTTTCTACTAAAAATCTTATGATATAAATGGCATTGCTTGTTCCTTTATCTCTAACAAAACCACACTGTTCATCGCTAATTTCTGGGCTGATTTTGTTTCGCACTCTTCGCATGATGATTCTTAGTAATATCTTAGTCAAATGACTTATAAGGCTTATTGTGCGATGATCATCGCATTAAATCGCAACCGGTTTCTTTGGTAGGGCTATGAATATTGATTTGAGCATGTCGTCTGGTATATATCCGCTGTTGTAGATATCATTCAATATTTTTGTTATTATTTCTATTCCAAAATCACCCATTCCTTCAATCTCTTCTTTAGTTATATTATCTGGTCCAGGAGCTTTTCCTGCTTTCATATTGCGCAAGGCGTCTTCCACTTCTTTGAGTATTTCTGGTCCTTCTCCATTATCATTTACTTCTGTTCATTCATCATCATTAATATTTCTAATGTATTCTGTCCATCGTTCCCTTATGCTTTCTTGTTCAATCAACAGTTCTCCTTCCTTTGATCTTAGACATCCAGTTTTTGATTGCGTTTTTTTTCCTGTTAATTCTTCAGTTTGTTTGCATATAGCTTTAGCATCTCTTTGTTGCATTTCAATCTCTTTGCATATCTGTTTTAGCCATGCTTCTTTTTGCTTCATTGCATTTTATTACAATTTCTTTATTTAATCTCTTATACTCATCTTTGTTATCCTTATTTCTTCTTCTTGTATCCATCAACTGTAAAATGTCATCTGTCATCCATTTATTTCTTGAATTTGTCCTCACTGGTGGTATGAACTCTTTTGATGTTTGTTGCATGGATTCATTTAGCATTTCCCACTGTTCATCAATGCTTTGTATCTTCTCTGTTGCCTTGTACAGGTTCTGAATTATCATGTTATATTTGTCTTGTAACCTCTTGTCTGATTTGAGTAAATCTAAATTTAACTCGATAATAACTGAGGCCCGTTTTGCTGCTTTTAATTTTACTCTAATTCAAATAACTGGTACATGATCACTATTGCAATCTGCCCCTGGTCTAGTTTTCACACACACCAGACTGTTTCTAAATATATTGCTTATCATTTTGTAGTCGATTTGATTACGTACGTTGTCTCCTGGGCTTTTCCGTGTCCACAGATGTCTTAAACCGGGTGTTTCCTATCATCATGTTGTGTGTTCTTGCCCCATCAATAAGTTTGTCATCTCTTTCATTTCTCTCACCTAAACCATAATAACCAACTACTTCCTCAACTCTTTCATTTCTCTCACCTAAACCATAATAACCAACTACTTCCTCAACTCTTTCCTTTCCTACTTTTGCATTAAGATCCCATGAACTAAGATGTTTTCATGTGGTTTGCATTAACGAAGTGCCATACTAAGCTTGTGGTAAGATTTATCAATTGTTTCCTCTGGACTGTATGCTGTTGGTGCATAAACTTGTATGAGATTAATATCTATCGGCTTTCGATTCAATTTCACTAAAAGGACTCTGTCAGATATTGGCCAAAAGCCTTTCGCTGTTCTTGCTCTTTCAGCATCCAAGATGATACCTACTCCTCTTTGGTGTTCAGTACCTCCAGAATAGATTATTTTATGTTCATAAAAATATACCTCCCCAGATCCAGTGTATCTCATTTCGTATATTTCCAATAAATGTTAATTTATCCTTTTCATTTCCTGTTTGATTGTTTCCAGTTTTCCCTTCTCCATGGGTGTTCTAACGTTCCAAGTTCCTATTTTCAGTATCTTTTCTATCTGTATCTTGCTTACAGTAGCTTGATGACGATCATCTATCACCTGTAGCACGTACCTTACCGAATCGCTACTGAACAAGGGAATTCTATTCGAATCCCCATTAACGTTGTTGTGATTTCTATTATTGTGGCGACCCATGATTGTACAAAGAAGTTACGACGGTAGTTTTCTGTTGCCTTCCGTCGATTTGTTTACGGTTGACTCCACTAGCCTTTGACTAAAAAGTCTTACCCACAGGCAGTGGGATTGTTTTACTTCAGGGTACCCTCCCTTAGCTTTTTACTCTTCCGAGCAAACCTGCAAGGCAGCAGGGCAGCCGCAGGTTGTACTGTCTACTACGTACAGTTGCAGATCAATTGGCCTGACCTGACAGTCATTTATCATATACATTTACCATTACAAATGTAGGTCTGTGAGATTTATTTTCTGATAGCCTTGAATTGAATTAGGTCTGTGATCATTCATATTTTAATTATTCTGAGTTTCATTGAACGAATTTAATTGACAATCTACATCATCTAAAAATAAGAGCTTTTCAGTTTGATTTTAAAAATTGTGTTTTTTTTCTTCTGTGCAAGAATTATTGTCTACTTGTACTTTGATTGATAAGTACCATTGATGCCAATTGTATTTAGCTTGTGTAAGTTGAGCTGATAATTTTAGCAGGTTTTGATTTCAATTTGGTGTAAAGAAGTTTGTCTTTTTCACCTCAAATATTTAGTTGAAAGCATTACATTTGATTTATTAGTCAAATCTTCATTTTACAGAAAGTCTCTTGCTGTGTGATGTTATCATTGTCAGTTTTATTCTGTCAAATATGGAGCTGGGTACAAATAATAATAAATTAATATTATTCTAGAGGGAAACTTCCGAGGCGATAATTCAGGGAATCATCATTCTTTGTTTCTTTCTGTTATTTTTTATTTGTCATTTTTTTCTGAATGTTATAGTACATACCTCTTCCTCCTATGATTCTATGGAGCCATTACATTGTCAGGATATAACTTTACAATATGGCAAGATGTCAACATATTGTGGTCACAATATGATGTAACAAAGATGTTTTGTCGTCAATAAAGGTTGCTAAAAACGTACATTTTTGTTGCTTATCAGTCAAATCTGTTACAACCATTTAGTGTGGTAACATACATCAATATCATGTGCTTTGCCATTTTGGTATGTACTGCAATAGTCATATGAGTCACGACTAAAGATTTGATCGACTAATGCAGTGTAGTTCCATCTGAAGTTATATGCTAATATCTATTAGTCCTATCTAAACGATATGGGCCACTGCAAGAATTACAAAAAACAGTAAAATGTATACAGAAGATGAAACTGCAGAAATAGAAATACTTCAGGCAAACAAAAGATAGATAGATCAGTCCCACCTTCATTCTAAAAAGTTATGTTCCTCATTACGTAATATTACTAATGTATTATGTTTGATTTCATCAGATATGTTCCTCATTATGTAATATTACTAATGTATTATGTTTGATTTCATCAGATATGTTCCTCATTATGTAATATTACTAATGTATTATGTTTGATTTCATCAGATATGTTCCTCATTATGTAATATTACTAATGTATTATGTTTGATTTCATCAGTTATGTTCCTCATTATGTAATATTACTAATGTATTATGTTTGATTTCATCAGATATGTTCCTCTTAAATAATGAAGACCAAACCTTCCAATTACAAATAAATTTGTTTTTTGAGTAGATACATCCCTGGACAGCCAGTAAGTTTGTAGTGTTGATGAACATTGCAGTCACTGCGATATGGATCACGTCACGATAATAAGGAAGAGAACAGTCCAATATCATTGTCACTGGGATATGGTACATCATCACGTCACAATAATTAGGAAGAGGGTAGTCCAATATCATTGTCACTGAGATATGGTACATCATCACGTCACAATAATCAGGAAGAGGGTAGTCCAATATCATTGTCACTGAGATATGGTACATCATCACGTCACAATAATCAAGAAGAGGGTAGTCCAATATCATTGTCACTGAGATATGGTACATGATCACGTCACGATAATGAGGAAGAGAACAGTCCAATATCATTGTCACTGAGATATGGTACATCATCACGTCACAATAATCAGGAAGAGGGTAGTCCAATATCATTGTCACTGAGATATGGTACATCATCACGTCACAATAATTAGGATGAGGGCAGTCCAATATCATTGTCACTGAGATATGGTACATCATCGCGTCACAATAATCAGGAAGAGGGTAGTCCAATATCATTGTCACTGAGATATTGTACATCATCACGTCACAATAATCAGGAAGAGGGTAGTCCAATATCATTGTCACTGAGATATGGTACATCATCACGTCACAATAATTAGGATGAGGGCAGTCCAATATCATTGTCACTGAGATATGGTACATCATCACGTCACAATAATTAGGATGAGGGCAGTCCAATATCATTGTCACTGGGATATGGTACATCATCACGTCACAATAATTAGGATGAGGGTAGTCCAATATCATTGTCACTGAGATATGGTACATCATCACGTCACAATAATTAGGATGAGGGCAGTCCAATATCATTGTCACTGAGATATGGTACATCATCACGTCACAATAATCAGGAAGAGGGCAGTATAATATCATTGTCACTGAGTTTTTTTTATTGCTTTAAACTTCATTTAAATACATGCCTAACGATGGCATTTGTCCCATTTATCACTTATACAACACATACACTGTCCCAGTTAACACTTATATGCCACATACAATGTCCCAGTTACCACTTATACACCAAATGCACTGTCCCAGTTACCACTTATACACCACATACACTGTCCCAGTTACAACTTATACACCACATACACTGTCCCAGTTACCACTTATACACCACCTACACTGTCCCAGTTACCACTTATACACCACCTACACTGTCCCAGTTACCACTTATACACCACATACACTGTTCCGATTATCATTTATACACCACATACACTGTCCCAGTTACCACTTATACACCACATACACAGTCCCAGTTACCACTTATACACCACCTACACTGTCCCAGTTACCACTTATACACCACCTACACTGTCCCACTTACCACTTATAAACCACATACACTGTCCCAGTTACCACTTATACACCACATACACAGTCCCAGTTACCACTTATACACCACCTACACTGTCCCAGTTCCCACTTATACACCACCTACACTGTCCCAGTTACCACTTATACACCACCTACACTGTCCCAGTTACCACTTATACACCACCTACACTGTCCCATTACCACTTATACACCACATACACTGTCCCAGTTACCACTTATACACCACATACACAGTCCCAGTTACCACTTATACACCACCTACACTGTCCCAGTTACCACTTATACACCACCTACACTGTCCCAGTTACCACTTATACACCACCTACACTGTCCCAGTTACCACTTATACACCACCTACACTGTCCCAGTTACCACTTATACACCACCTACACTGTCCCAGTTACCACTTATACACCACATACACTGTTCCGATTATCATTTATACACCACATACACTGTCCCAGTTACCACTTATACACCACATACACAGTCCCAGTTACCACTTATACACCACCTACACTGTCCCAGTTACCACTTATACACCACCTACACTGTCCCAGTTACCACTTATACCCCACATACAATGTCCCAGTTACCACTTATACATCACATACACTGTCCCATGCACTATTTCTGTTACTACAACAAAGGAAAACACTTGAGATCAACCAATGATGGATTTATTTAAGTATCAGGCATTTCAATATGTGTGTTGTATTTATGTATCAGGCATTTCAATATGTGTGTTGTATTTATGTATCAGGCATTTCAATATGTGTGTTGTATTTATGAGTGACAGAAAATGTGTCTGTCTAGTGTGTGTATGATGGTTGCTATATTTATGTCAATGTGACTTCATCATCTGCTTCAGTCAGCAGTGTGTTGTGTTGTATATGTTTAATGTGGTAGATGTGTCAACAGTGTGTTGTATTGTGTGTGTTTAATGTGGTAGATATATCAACAGTGTGTTGTGTTGTATGTGTTTAATGTGGTAGATATGTCAACAGTGTGTTGTGTTGCACGTGTTTAATGTGGTAGATACGTCAGCAGTGTTGTGTTGTATGTGTTTAATATGGTAGATATGTCAGCAGTGTGTTGTGCTGCATGTGTTTAATGTGGTAGATATGTCAACAGTGTGTTGTGTTGTATGTGTTTAATGTGGTAGATATGTCAACAGTGTGTTGTGTTGTATGTGTTTAATGTGGTAGATATGTCAACAGTGTGTTGTGTTGTGTTGTATGTGTTTAAGGTGGTAGATATATCAACAGTGTGTTGTGTTGTATGTGTTTAATGTGGTAGATGTGTCAACAGTGTGTTGTGTTGTGTTGTATGTGTTTCATGTGGTAGATGTGTCAACAGTGTGTTGTGTTGTGTTGTATGTGTTTAAGGTGGTAGATGTGTCAACAGTGTGTTGTATTGTGTGTGTTTAATGTGGTAGATATATCAACAGTGTGTTGTGTTGTATGTGTTTAATGTGGTAGATATGTCAACAGTGTGTTGAGTTGCACGTGTTTAATGTGGTAGATACGTCAGCAGTGTTGTGTTGTATGTGTTTAATATGGTAGATATGTCAGCAGTGTGTTGTGCTGCATGTGTTTAATGTGGTAGATATGTCAACAGTGTGTTGTGTTGTATGTGTTTAATGTGGTAGATATGTCAACAGTGTGTTGTGTTGTATGTGTTTAATGTGGTAGATATGTCAACAGTGTGTTGTGTTGTGTTGTATGTGTTTAAGGTGGTAGATATATCAACAGTGTGTTGTGTTGTATGTGTTTAATGTGGTAGATGTGTCAACAGTGTGTTGTGTTGTGTTGTATGTGTTTCATGTGGTAGATGTGTCAACAGTGTGGTGTTTTGTATGTGTTTCATGTGGCTACAATTGTGCCATGTCTGCCTGTAGGTGTGCTCAATGGTGACTATGATTTGTGATCAATGATGATGTTGCCACCTCTGTTTTGCTGTCAAGAGGTTCTGTTCTTGTCTCTCAGACAGTCGGGTAGCTAGCTTGGGTGGCAATACCACAGTTGTTGTTCCTGTTTCTTGACATCATGATGTACCCTTTAATGCCCCAGCTAGTGCCCCAACTGTAAACAGACATGAGATGTTAACATTTTACTGTGGGGCTGTTAAAGACAGACATGAGATGTTAACATTTTAATGTGTGACTATTAAAGACAGACATGAGATGTTAGCATTTTAATGTGGGACTTTTAAAGACAGACATGAAATGTTAACATTTTAATGTGGGACTATTAAAGACAAACATGCGGTGTTTACATTATAATGTGTGACTATTAAAGACAGACATGAGATGTTAGCATTTTAATGTGGAGATTGTTAAAGACAGACATGAAATGTTAACATTTTAATGTGGGACTATTAAAGACAAACATGAGATGTTAACATTTTAATGTGGGACTATTAAAGACAGACATGAGATGTTAACACTTTACTGTGGGACTATTAAAGACAGACATGCGGTGTTATCATTTTAATTTGGGACTATTAAAGACAGACATGATATGTTAACATTTTGAATGAAAATCTATCTATTGACCTTTCGAGCCATAGCCGGCCCTTAGGGCATAGATCCAGATAATCTTTCTCTTATCTAAATTTTTATTCTAGAAGTTATCAATCCTTCTAAAAATATTTTATCAAATCTCGCCATTTGTCTCTTGTCTGTGCAAGCAACTCTCATTGAGGGAGCCAATTCTTGCTATTCTTGCCTCTTTGATCAATTTTCTTCTCAGTGTCTCTCTGGGTCGGCCTTTTTCCTCTTACCTGTTGTTTTCCACATGAGTGCTTGCTTTGTTATTCGGTTATTATCTCTCCTCATCACATGTCCAACATATGACCATCGTCTTTTCTTGATTACTGAAGATATTAGTGGTTGATTGGTGATTTCTCTAATTTCTTTGTTTGTTTTGAATTCATTCCACGCTATACCAAGTATTTTCCTTAGACTTTTTTTTTCAAATGCGTTCAACTTTGTTTCTATGTCTCGTGTTGTTTTCCAGTCTCACATGCATACTGTGTAGAAGGGGGAGGAGTGGAGAGAGTAATGGAATAAACAAAGACGAGAGAACAAGGTCAAGAAGAAAAAGGAAAAAGACATTAAGAGGAAGTCGCGAGAAAAAAAATAAAGAGACCATGGGTCGAAATTCACGTGCAAAATGTGAAAGCCATGTCCAGAAGTGAGTGGGCAGACAGACGCGTAGGAAGTCAATTTTGATTGGCTGATAAGACTGAGACTTAAGAAGTAAACACAAAAGATCGATAAGCACTTTGGTACCGACACTTGGAGAAATGTAGTCGGCAGGAGCACACACGCTCGTTAGGAGACGGGCGACCATGTTGGTTGGCCCATAGAGAGGATAACCTTAGCCTAGTAGAATTAGAAGCGCTGTAGAGTAGTACGTGAGTTAGAATAGTAGTGAACACTTGATTCCGACACTTGAAGACACTGAGTTAGATTAGTAAGCAGCACTAGTAAGATGACAGTTAGTAGCAGTTGCCAAGAGATAGCCGAGCCGGTAGAAGTTAGATAGTATAGGACGGGCCGTTCAATGGGGAACGGTCCAAATGTAGTTTAGGTGCGAGTATGAATGCGTGTGTAGCCCAGAGACAAATGTTAGGGAAATAGACTGAAGAAATTGTAAGAGTGCGCGTTAAGTGTGTGACCTGCCATATCCATTGTGTAACGAGAGTTCGATGTGACAGTATTAAAAATCGGAACAAATTCTTATAACCAATGTGTTGTTATGTGTTACACAGTTATATTTATCTGGCCTAGCGTCAACCCTCGGGGACGAATCATAACAGCAGCAAAGTTGTCGCTGAAACACAACGTGAAACAGTTATCTTAACAACAAACCAGAAGTATTACGTGAACAGACAAGGTCAGGGCTAGGACGAACGCCCACTAGGCACGAAGACGGTGTTGTCCCGAGCAAATCACGAGCAGCGCATCCAGCTGAGGTCAATCACACAGAGAACTGACAGGTGGGTGAAGGCCGCCAGTAAAGTAAACAAAGTAACAATAGATATATCAGCGCATGTCGTAACATATCGCACAGATCACAAGTATAACCAGGGCAGAACGAATAACAAATAAATAAAAAAGAGACCTACTCCCGGGTACAACTGTAAAAAAGTTTGTTTGTTTTGAATAGTCTAAGTTTTGTGTTTGAGATATGAGTTTTGATTTCCATATCTTTTCAAGGCTTCTGAAAGACATTGCTGCTTTAGCTATTCTGATTCTAATTTCTTTACTTGTATGCCCTTCTCGATCAATGTGACTTCCAAGATAGATAAAGTGATTGATCTCTTCCACTGGTTTATTTTCCATGTATATTCTGTCATCTGTTGGAATTAAGCTTTTCATGACTTTAGTCTTTTCATGATTGATCTTAAGCCCAATTTTGCTGGCTATTGATGATAGTTAATTTGTGTTTTCCTGCATCGTTTTTATCTTACTGCTGATGAGGACTATGTCATCAGCAAAGTCGAGGTCATCCAAATGGTCTCCTGGTATCCATTTGATACCTTTGTTACCAGTGCAGCATTTTTTCTTTATGAAGTCCATAACAATTCCAAATAACAAGGGCAATCAAATAAATCCTAGTTTAAACCCAGTTTCTTTTATAAAAAAAAACATTCACTCAGTCCTTCCTCTGTACGTACTGCACATGTGTAACATTTTACTGTGGGACTATTGAAGACAGACATCAGGTGTTAACATTTTACTGTGGGACTATTGAAGACAGACATCAGGTGTTAACATTTTAATGTGGGACTATTGAAGACAGACATCAGGTGTTAACATTTTAATGTGGGACTATTGAAGACAGACATCAGGTGTTAACATTTTACTGTGGGACTATTGAAGACAGACATCAGGTGTTAACATTTTAATGTGGGACTATTGAAGACAGACATCAGGTGTTAACATTTTAATGTGAACTATTAAAGACAGATATGAGGTGTTAACATTTTAATGTGGGACTAATAAAGACAGACATGAGATGTTAACATTTTACTGTGGGGCTATTAAAGACAGATGTGAGGTGTTAACATTTTAATGTGGGACTAATAAAGACAGATGTGAGGTATTAATAGTTTAATTGAACAGAAATTTTTAGCTATAGTTTTGACATATTTACATTTTATTGAACAGAAATTAAAGTTACTAGAGGGAAAAAAGTGGTGTTAAACTTGATGTAGGTCACCGTGCTAGACTTCTCATGAAATAAAACTTGGTGCATATACTTGGTGCACATACCTCAATCTTGGAGCACATACCACAATCTTGGTGTACATACCATAAATGTGGTGCACATACCACATTCTTGGTGCACATACCCCATACTTAGTGCACATACCACAAATAAGGTGCACATACCATATTCAGTGCATGAGCTGTCTGGGGATCTTGTTTCAGAGAAAACAAATATTCATCTGTTTACTGTTATCTTGTAGTTTTGCTATCTATTAGGGCTGTCTTATGTTCATATCAGCCATGGTTCTATATATGATCTATACTTTGCAGGATAATACTTGATGCTGGACATAGGATAATGCTTGATGCTGAACTTAGGATAATGCTTGATGCTGGACATAGGATAATGCTGGGTGCTGGACATAGGATAATGCTTGATGCTGAACTTAGGATAATGCTTGATGCTGGACATAGGATAATGCTGGGTGCTGGACATAGGATAATGCTTGATGCTGGACTTAGGATAATGCTTGATGCTGGACATATGATAATGCTTGATGCTGGACTTAGGATAATGCTTGATGCTGGACATAGGATAGCGCTTGGTGCTGGACATAGGATAATGCTTGATGCTGGACATAGGATAATGCTTGATGCTGGACATAGGATAATGCTTGGTGCTGGACATAGGATAATGCTTGATGCTGGACATAGGATAATACGTGATGCTGGACATAGGATAATACGTGATGCTGGACATAGGATAATGATTGATGCTGGACTTAGGATAATGCTTGATGCTGGACATAGGATAGCGCTTGGTGCTGGACATAGGATAATGCTTGATGCTGGACATAGGATAATACTTGATGCTGGACATAGGATAGCGTTTGGTGCTGGACATAGGATAATACGTGATGCTGGACATAGGATAATACGTGATGCTGGACATAGGATAATACGTGATGCTGGACATAGGATAATACGTGATGCTGGACATAGGATAATACGTGATGCTGGACATAGGATAATACTTGATGCTGGACATAGGATAATACGTGATGCTGGACATAGGATAATACGTGATGCTGGACATAGGATAATACTTGATGCTGGACATAGGATAATACGTGATGCTGGACATAGGATAATACGTGATGCTGGACATAGGATAATACTTGATGCTGGACATAGGATAATACGTGATGCTGGACATAGGATAATACGTGATGATGGACAGGATAATACTTGATGCTGGACATAGGATAGCGTTTGGTGCTGGACATAGGATAATACGTGATGCTGGACATAGGATAATACGTGATGCTGGACATAGGATAATACGTGATGCTGGACATAGGATAATACGTGATGCTGGACATAGGATAATACGTGATGCTGGACATAGGATAATACTTGATGCTGGACATAGGATAATACGTGATGCTGGACATAGGATAATACGTGATGCTGGACATAGGATAATACTTGATGCTGGACATAGGATAATACGTGATGCTGGACATAGGATAATACGTGATGCTGGACATAGGATAATACTTGATGCTGGACATAGGATAATACGTGATGCTGGACATAGGATAATACGTGATGATGGACAGGATAATACTTGATGCTGGACATAGGATAATACGTGATGCTGGACATAGGATAATACGTGATGCTGGACAGGATAATACTTGATGCTGGACATAGGATAATACGTGATGCTGGACATAGGATAATACTTGATGCTGGACATAGGATAATACTTGATGCTGGACATAGGATAATGCTTGATGCTGGATATAGGATAATACTTGATGCTGGACATAGGATAATGCTTGATGCTGGATATAGGATAATGATTGGTGCTGGACAAAAAATAAACAAAGAAGAAAAAAGAGGTTTGGTAACAGTTTACGTGGTAATTAACAAAACAAAAGTCGACTTTTCGTCCAAGTAGCTCTTCAGCTGGAACTACAAGTAACAACACAAATAATATATATATATATATATATAAGGATATGTACACAAATCTAACTACATAGCGATAATATGCTAGATACTCAAGAAAGGAAATAAAGCAAAGGCCACTTCTCTGTGGTCCAGAGCGTGGTCAGCTTCTGAATGAACTAAAATAAGTGGGCGGGATGACCAACTATATATCTCACTGACCAGGCATGTGAGAAGACGGAAGGGTTCTAAAAATATGGGGAGGTGGGTACAAAGACACGTATAAACTGTGTATATTTAACTGTGTGTGTGCACAACGAACAATTGCGTAAAAAAGCATGTGTACATAACCATACATGCGTACAAACATAAATCCGTATATATTACCACTAAAGCACACAAAAGAAAACCCGAAGGTGTCCAAATGTACCAATACATATGCAGACAAATATACATACTTGTATAGGTTCGGTAGCGCATGGGGATAAGAAATGTGTGGTAGGTGTGCTAAGTGTATGAAAGCGATATGTTCATGCCACGGGGGGGGGGGGGGGACAGTGAATCCTATTGGGCAATGAGGCGATTCTCAAGGGCAAACCGGCTGCGATTGCTGGAGTGACACGAGACAATGCCAGTAATTAGCATTTCAGGTTTACCACTATGGCCAGGGGAGTTGAAATGGGCAGACACCGGGCTGCCAGTATTTTGTTCAACATCACGAAGATGCTCACAAAATCTGCCACTCAAGTGTCGTCCAGATTCGCCCACATACATCATCTGGCAATGTTTACATATATACGCTGTCCTCCACGGCAAGAACACATCGCACTCATACACATAGGCCATCTACCACACATTTCTTATCCTCATGCGCTACCGAACCTTTACATGTATGTATATTTGTCTGCATATGTATTGGCACATTTGGACACTTTAGGGTTTTCTTTTGTGTGCTTTGTGGCAATATATATACGGATTTATGCTCGTACGCATGTAATGTTAGGTACACATGGTTTTTTTACACATCTGTTCGCTGTGCACACACACAGTTAGATATACACAGTTTATACGTATCTTGTACCCAACTCCCCATATTTTTAGAACCCTTCCATCTTCTCACATGACTGCGTGGTCAGTGAGATATATAGTTGGTCATCCAACCCACTTATTTTAGCTCATTCAGAGGCTGATCACGCTCTGGACCACAGAGAAGTGACCTTTGTTTTTATTTCCTGTCTTGAGTATCTAGCATATTATCGCCATGTAGTTAGATTTGTGTACATATCCTTATATATATTTTTGTGTTGTTATTTGTTGTTCCAGCTGAAGGCCTACTTGGGCGAAACGTTTACTTCTTTTTTTTTTTTTGTTAATTACCACGTAAAGCTGTTATCGTACCACCTTTTTTCTTTTCTTTCTTAAAACTGTCATTATTATCAGCTTTACAGCAGCTTCGCATCTTGGTGCATTTGATGCCTTGTCTCCTGTACATGGGCTAATATTTGGTGTTGGACACAGTTGTAGCCGTGAGTGGGGGAGACCACGAGAAATGAGGGAAAGTAGGTGAAACGTTAGTCTCGGGATGGGTGAGAATGTAGCCGTAAGTGGGGAGTCCACGAGAAATTAGGAAAATATGTGAAGTGTAAGTCTTGAGATGTGAGAGGGTATAGTTAGACGAGTGAACAGAGACGTGGGTGGAGTTGATTGGAGAAAGGCGGAGGAAGTAGTTTCTGATTGGACGATAGGAGGAGTATTTGAGGGCGAGACACAAAGAAACAAGCTAGTAAGTAAAGTCTTTATAGAAAGAAGTCACACACCTAGGATTAGGTAGGGGCGACAACGCCGGGTGGTTTAGCCAATAGGGGCTGACAATGGCCCAAGCTAGTAAGTTAGAGCATAAGAGAACAGTCTTAGTTAAGTTGACAGAACTAGAGTCGCGCGACATGAGAAGATAGATTAGAGTAATAGTAGGTATTAGGGAATTGTTCAACGGGGAACCATATTATTAACCATAAACCAGAGGTTAGGAGTTTTAAGTTGTGTGAGAGTCTAGGGACCAGTGGCGAGCAATATTGCTACTGAGAAGTGTGACTGACCGTGCGGGAGAGAACCGTTGGTCATGTAATTACGTGTACATATGTTGTAACTAGGTGCCAGTTTTTAGGTCCGATGAATAATGACTTGTGAGTTCGCCTCAACATAATGCAGTGTTGTGTTTCTAGCAGTTAGTTGATCACGCCAGTCGGAGTAAGAATTCGGGAAAATGTCGCGGGCACAAATGAAACGAAGTACTAAAATTAAACACAGGACACGGGTGTATACGTGTCAATTTGCCAGGCCAGCGGTCCGTCGAGGACCGAGTATCAAAGTGACTCGAGAACATCGTCGCAGGCGACGTGTGTGTGGGAGTCGCCATTCATCCACTTGAACCACGAGAGACAGTGGTGGTAAACAACGTCACTTAGCGGTCTTATTCAGAGACAGCGCCTCCACCATTATAACGTTAGCAGCAGGTGCTAGCTGCCGGTCGTAACCACCATTGTAACGTTAGCAGCAGGTGCTAGCTGCCGGTCGTAACCACCATTGTAACGTTAGCAGCATGTGCTAGCTGCCGGTCGTAACCACCATTGTAACGTTAGCAGCAGGTACTAGCTGCCGATTGTTACCACCATTGTAACGTTAGCAGCAGGTGCTAGCTGCCGGTCGTAACCACCATTGTAACGTTAGCAGCAGGTGCTAGCTGCCGGTCGTAACCACCATTGTAACGTTAGCAGCAGGTGCTAGCTGCCGATTGTTACCACAATTGTAACGTTAGCAGCAGGTGCTAGCTGCCGGTCGTAACCACCATTGTAACGTTAGCAGCAGGTGCTAGCTGCCGGTCGTAACCACCATTGTAACGTTAGCAGCAGGTGCTAGCTGGCGGTCATCACCAGTGACGGGTCAGTTCCGCTGGTGACATTATAGTACTGTGAAAGAAGGTATTCAGGTTCCTGTGACGTTATGGTCCGTAGCATAACGTGCTAGAAGAAACCATTCCACTGGTGACATTATATCTCCATTTCACCGGTGACACAGGCGAATAGCTGGTACTGGACACAGGCTAATGTTTGGTGCTACTCCCAGCACCGCAGTGCGATATTGTAGATTCATAAATGTTTCACTGGATGAGGTTTTATTGAATTCTTGTAGTGACCCCTTCACGTTCTTATGAAGGCTTTTTGGTGTGTAGAATGATTGATTGGTTGATTTGTTGTCTCCAGTCACATTTATTGTGTTGTCAGTAGCTCACCTTCAATGTTTAATCTCCATATCACCTTTAATGTTTAGTCTCCATATCGCCTTTAATGTTTAGTCTCCATATCACCTTTAACGTTTAGTCTCCATATCACCTTTAATGTTTAGTCTCCATATCGCCTTTAATGTTTAGTCTCCATATCGCCTTTAATGTTTAGTCTCCATATCACTTTTAATGTTTAGTCTCCATATCGCCTTTAATGTTTAGTCTCCATATCACTTTTAATGTTTAGTCTCCATATCGCCTTTAATGTTTAGTCTCCATGTCACTTTTAATGTTTAGTCTCCATGTCACTTTTAATGTTTAGTCTCCATATCGCCTTTAATGTTTAGTCTCCATGTCACCTTTAATGTTTAGTCTCCATATCACCTTTAATGTTTAGTCTCCATATCGCCTTTAATGTTTAGTCTCCATATCACCTTTAATGTTTAGTCTCCATATCGCCTTTAATGTTTAGTCTCCATATCACCTTTAATGTTTAGTCTCCATATCACCTTTAATGTTTAGTCTCCATATCACCTTTAATGTTTAGTCTCCATATCGCCTTTAATGTTTAGTCTCCATATCGCCTTTAATGTTTAGTCTCCATATCACTTTTAATGTTTAGTCTCCATATCGCCTTTAATGTTTAGTCTCCATATCACTTTTAATGTTTAGTCTCCATATCGCCATTAATGTTTAGTCTCCATGTCACTTTTAATGTTTAGTCTCCATATCACCTTTAATGTTTAGTCTCCATATCACCTTTAATGTTTAGTCTCCATGTCACTTTTAATGTTTAGTCTCTATGTCACTTTTATTGTTTAGTCTCCATGTCACATTTATTGTGTTGTTTCCATGTTACATTTAAAATTTTGTTTCCATGTCAACTTTAATGTATTATTTCCATTCCACCTTCAATATATTGTTTACATGTCACCTTTAATATATTGTTTACATGTCACCTTTAATATATTGTTTACATGTCACCTTTAATATATTGTTTACATGTCACCTTCAATATATTGTTTACATGTCACCTTTAATATATTGTTTACATGTCACCTTTAATATATTGTTTACATGTCACCTTCAATATATTGTTTACATGTCACCTTTAATATATTGTTTACATGTCACCTTTAATATATTGTTTACATGTCACCTTCAATATATTGTTTACATGACACCTTTAATATATTGTTTACATGACACCTTTAATATATTGTTTACATGTCACCTTTAATATATTGTTTACATGACACCTTTAATATATTGTTTACATGTCACCTTTAATATATTGTTTACATGTCACCTTTAATATATTGTTTACATGTCACCTTCAATATATTGTTTACATGTCACCTTCAATATATTGTTTACATGACACCTTTAATATATTGTTTACATGTCACCTTTAATATATTGTTTACATGACACCTTTAATATATTGTTTCCATGTCACCTTTAATGTTTTCTTTCCATGTCACCTTTAATGTTTTGTTTCCATGTCACCTTAAAAATGTTGTTTACATGTCACCTTTAATATATTGTTTACATGACACCTTAATATATTGTTTACATGACACCTTTAATATATTGTTTACATGTCACCTTTAATATATTGTTTACATGTCACCTTTAATATATTGTTTACATGACACCTTTAATATATTGTTTACATGACACCTTTAATATATTGTTTACATGTCACCTTTAATATATTGTTTACATGTCACCTTTAATATTTCTTTACATGTCACCTTTAATATTTGTTTACATGTCACCTTAATAAATTTGTTTACATGTCACCTTTAATATATTGTTTACATGACACCTTTAATATATTGTTTACATGACACCTTAATATATTGTTTCATGTCACCTTTAATGTTTTTTCCATGTCACCTTTAATGTTTTGTTTCCATGTCACCTTAAAATGTTGTTTACATGTCACCTTAAATATATTGTTTACATGACACCTTTAATATATTGTTTACATGACACCTTCAATATATTGTTTACATGTCACCTTTAATATATTGTTTACCTGTCACCTTTAATATATTGTTTACATGACACCTTTAATATATTGTTTACATGTCACCTTTAATATATTGTTTACATGACACCTTTAATATATGTTTACATGTCACCTTTAATATATTGTTTACATGTCACCTTTAATATATTGTTTACATGTCACCTTCAATATATTGTTTACATGTCACCTTCAATATATTGTTTACATGACACCTTTAATATATTGTTTACATGTCACCTTTAATATATTGTTTACATGACACCTTTAATATATTGTTTACATGTCACCTTTAATATTTTGTTTACATGTCACCTTTAATATATTGTTTACATGTCACCTTAATATGTTGTTTACATGTCACCTTCAATATATTGTTTACATGACACCTTTAATATATTGTTTACATGACACCTTAATATATTGTTTACATGACACCTTTAATATATTGTTTACATGTCACCTTTAATATATTGTTTACATGTCACCTTTAATATATTGTTTACATGTCACCTTTAATATATTGTTTACATGTCACCTTTAATATATTGTTTACATGTCACCTTTAATATATTGTTTACATGTCACCTTCAATATATGTTTACATGTCACCTTCAATATATTGTTTACATGTCACCTT
Organism: Megaustenia siamemsis; assembly: GCA_032433765.1. Lineage (NCBI taxonomy): Eukaryota > Metazoa > Mollusca > Gastropoda > Stylommatophora > Ariophantidae > Megaustenia > Megaustenia siamemsis. The sequence goes on along the minus strand of JAVIAB010000126.1, from coordinate 75,669,910 downwards.
CAATATATTGTTTACATGTCACCTTTAATATATTGTTTACATGACACCTTTAATATATTGTTTACATGACACCTTTAATATATTGTTTACATGACACCTTTAATATATTGTTTACATGTCACCTTTAATATATTGTTTACATGTCACCTTTAATATATTGTTTACATGTCACCTTCAATATATTGTTTACATGTCACCTTCAATATATTGTTTACATGACACCTTTAATATATTGTTTACATGACACCTTTAATATATTGTTTACATGTCACCTTTAATATATTGTTTACATGACACCTTTAATATATTGTTTACATGTCACCTTTAATATATTGTTTACATGTCACCTTTAATATATTGTTTACATGTCACCTTCAATATATTGTTTACATGTCACCTTCAATATATTGTTTACATGACACCTTTAATATATTGTTTACATGTCAGCTTTAATATATTGTTTACATGACACCTTTAATATATTGTTTCCATGTCACTTTAATGTTTTCTTTCCATGTCACCTTTAATGTTTTGTTTCCATGTCACCTTAAAAATGTTGTTTACATGTCACCTTCAATATATTGTTTACATGACACCTTTAATATATTGTTTACATGACACCTTTAATATATTGTTTACATGACACCTTAATATATTGTTTACATGTCACCTTTAATATATTGTTTACATGTCACCTTCAATATATTGTTTACATGTCACCTTTAATATATTGTTTACATGTCACCTTTAATATATTGTTTACATGTCACCTTTAATATATTGTTTACATGTCACCTTCAATATATTGTTTACATGTCACCTTCAATATATTGTTTACATGTCACCTTCAATATATTGTTTACATGTCACCTTTAATATATTGTTTACATGACACCTTTAATATATTGTTTACATGACACCTTTAATATATTGTTTACATGACACTTTAATATATTGTTTACATGTCACCTTTAATATATTGTTTACATGTCACCTTTAATATATTGTTTACATGTCACTTCAATATATTGTTTACATGTCACCTTCAATATATGTTTACATGACACCTTTAATATATGTTTACATGTCAGCTTTAATATATTGTTTACATGACACCTTTAATATATTGTTTCCATGTCACCTTTAATGTTTTCTTTCCATGTCACCTTAATGTTTGTTTCCATGTCACCTTAAAAATGTTGTTTACATGTCACCTTCAATATATTGTTTACATGACACCTTAATATATGGTTACATGACACCTTTAATATATTGTTTACATGACACCTTTAATATATTGTTTACATGTCACCTTTAATATATTGTTTACATGTCACTTCAATATATTGTTACATGACACCTTTAATATATTGTTTACATGACACCTTAATAATTGTTTACATGTCACCTTAATATATTGTTTACATGTCACCTTTAATATATTGTTTACATGTCACCTTTAATATATTGTTTACATGTCACTTCAATATTGTTTACATGTCACCTTCAATATATTGTTTACATGTCACCTTCACTATATTGTTTACATGTCACCTTAATATATTGTTACATGACACCTTTAATATATTGTTACATGACACCTTTAATATATTGTTTACATGACACCTTTAATATAGTTTACATGACACCTTTAATATATTGTTTACATGTCACCTTTAATGTTTTGTTTCCATGTCACCTCTAATATGTTGTAACCTTTAGCGCTTTGTTACCGGATCATTTTATTTCCAAACACGCAAAAACTTTTACTGATATAACTGCACTGGCCTCCTCACAATGCTAAAGGTCGGAATGTTCTATAGTAGTACACAGACATGATCATACCTGCTAGCTAACAATGCTACAATTTGAATGTTCTATAGTAGTACACAGACACGATTATACCTGCTAGCTAACAATGCTACAAGTTGGAATGTCTATAGTATTACACAGACACGATTATACCTGCTAGCTAACAATGCTACAAGTTGGAATGTCTATAGTAGACAATGCTACAAGTTGGGCTGTTCTATCGTAATACATAGACATGATCAAACTTGCCTGTTTTGACTGCCAGAAGTCCTTGCTCTCATAGGTGCCATATCCGACAGCCAACACCCCGTGATCTAGGTTGGTCTCGCTACACAAGATGTTGTGGTAAACACCTCCGCTGTAGAGCTGCCAGTCAATGAAATACTGAGAACATGTCCGCCAATGTCATGCAACTATGTTTGCCCAACGAATTAAAAAAACATTTCCTCGCACAGACAACAAAAATGTTGAGCCTCTCTACAATACCACAACAAGCAATGAAAACATCTACCACAACAGCAATGAAAACATCTACCACAACACGCAATGAAAACATCTACCACAACAAGCAATGAAAACATCTACCACAACACGCAATGAAAACATCTACCACAACAAGAAATGAAAACATCTACCACAACACACAATGAAAACATCTACAACAACACGCAATGAATACATCTACCACAACAAGCAATGAAAACATCTACCACAACACGCAATGAAAACATCTACCACAACACGCAATGAAAACATCTACCACAACACGCAATGAAAACATCTACCACAACACGCAATGAAAACATCTACCACAACACGCAATGAAAACATCTACCACAGCACGCAATGAAAACATCTACCACAACACGCAATGAAAACATCTACCACAACACGCAATGAAAACATCTACCACAACACGCAATGAAAACATCTACCACAACACGCAATGAAAACATCTACCACAACACACAATGAAAACATCTACCACAACACGCAATGAAAACATCTACCACAACACGCAATGAAAACATCTACCACAGCACACAATGAAAACATCTACCACAACACGCAATGAAAACATCTACCACAACACGCAATGAAAACATCTACCACAACACGCAATGAAAACATCTACCACAACACGCAATGAAAACATCTACCACAACACGCAATGAAAACATCTACCACAACACGCAATGAAAACATCTACCACAACACACAATGAAAACATCTACCACAGCACACAATGAAAACATCTACCACAACACGCAATGAAAACATCTACCACAGCACACAATGAAAACATCTACCACAGCACACAATGAAAACATCTACCACAACACGAAATGAAAACATCTACCACAGCACACAATGAAAACATCTACCACAGCACACAATGAAAACATCTACCACACACCACTCCACTCTCTCCCCACAAACATCTACCACACACCACTCCACTCTCTCCCCACAAACATCTACCACACACCACTCCACTCTCTCCCCACAAACATCTACCACACACCACTCCACTCTCTCCCCACAAACATCTACCACACACCACTCCACTCTCTCCCCAGAAACATCTACCACACACCACTCCACTCTCTCCCCACAAACATCTACCACACACCACTCCACTCTCTCCCCACAAACATCTACCACACACCACTCCACTCTCTCCCCACAAACATCTACCACACACCACTCCACTCTCTCCCCACAAACATCTACCACACACCACTCCACTCTCTCCCCACAAACATCTACCACACACCACTCCACTCTCTCCCCACAAACATCTACCACACACCACTCCACTCTCTCCCCACAAACATCTACCACACACCACTCCACTCTCTCCCCACAAACATCTACCACACACCACTCCACTCTCTCCCCACAAACATCTACCACACACCACTCCACTCTCTCCCCACAAACATCTACCACACACCACTCCACTCTCTCCCCACAAACATCTACCACACACCACTCCACTCTCTCCCCACAAACATCTACCACACACCACTCCACTCTCTCCCCACAAACATCTACCACACACCACTCCACTCTCTCCCCACAAACATCTACCACACACCACTCCACTCTCTCCCCACAAACATCTATATAGTACTCTCCATTCCTCTCACTCTGTAAACAAAAAACACTAGACATGAGACATCTAGTACTATATAAAGACATGAGACATCTAGTTACTATATAAAGACATGAGACATCTAGTTACTATATAAAGACATGAGACATCTAGTTACTATATAAAGACATGAGACATCTAGTTACTATATAAAGACATGAGACATCTAGTTACTATATAAAGACATGAGACATCTAGTTACTATATAAAGACATGAGACATCTAGTTACTATATAAAGACATGAGACATCTAGTTACTATATAAAGACATGAGACATCTAGTTACTATATAAAGACATGAGACATCTAGTTACTATATAAAGACATGAGACATCTAGTTACTATATAAAGACATGAGACATCTAGTTACTATATAAAGACATGAGACATCTAGTTACTATATAAAGACATGAGACATCTAGTTACTATATAAAGACATGAGACATCTAGTTACTATATAAAGACATGAGACATCTAGTTACTATATAAAGACATGAGACATCTAGTTACTATATAAAGACATGAGACATCTAGTTACTATATAAAGACATGAGACATCTAGTTACTATATAAAGACATGAGACATCTAGTTACTATATAAAGACATGAGACATCTAGTTACTATATAAAGACATGAGACATCTAGTTACTATATAAAGACATGAGACATCTAGTTACTATATAAAGACATGAGACATCTAGTTACTATATAAAGACATGAGACATCTAGTTACTATATAAAGACATGAGACATCTAGTTACTATATAAAGACATGAGACATCTAGTTACTATATAAAGACATGAGACATCTAGTTACTATATAAAGACATGAGACATCTAGTTACTATATAAAGACATGAGACATCTAGTTACTATATAAAGACATGAGACATCTAATTACTTGAGACATGAGTCTTCTAATTACTAGAGACATAAGACTTCTAATTACTAGATAGAGACATGATACTTCTAATTACTGGAGACATGAGACTTCTAATTACTAGATAGAGACATGAGACTTCTTGACATTTGTAGACTAACATAAGAAACAGTCATAGAGTTTATTCTTACTGTCAGTACGACTCAAATTGATAGGCTGGAGAAAATACAGAATGAAGCCATGCGCATTATCTTGGGATGTACAAGGGACACTCCCTGTGTAGCAATGAGGTATCTTCTTGACTTTCCAACCATGGATGACAGAATCAAGATCTGGAGAGCACGAGCATACCTGAAGATTAGTGCAGATACAGAGCATCCATTGCACCACGTGCTCAACACAGGGAAAGGTGCCAGGCTAAAAAGAGGCAAATCATGGGTGGGCCGAGCAAAAGATGTCATCAAACAGGTCTGTGGGCTTATCAATATCAGCGTTGGTGAGGAGTGGATACTGGTGCCTACGTCATTCAAGGGGACTTTCTCGTGTATTGTCACACTCGACAGGAAAAGTAGGGAACAGAACCCGGTCGTGGTTAATGCTGAGGTCAACGGTCTCATCTGCGATAACACCGATGAGAAAGATGCAGTCATCTATACAGAAGGATCTGTAAGACGACACCAAAGAAGTGCATGGGCACTTACATCACGCTCGGCAGGCAGAATAATCAAGGTAGACAGTAGTGCATACGTCATGACCACGAGTAGCATGACAATGGAGGCGATGGCAGTGACCAAGACATTCAAATGGTTAGAGTCACAAGACTACACCCACGCATGTATACTGAGTGATTCGATGAGCATGATAAAAAAAAGTAGAGGCGGGCTCTGTACGCATGCACTGGGTAGAGTCGTTGCAGAAATCCAAAAAACGTAAGGTCACCTTTGTCTATGTCCCAGGACATGTGGGAGTACGGGGAAATGAAAGGGCGGACAGGTTGGCTAGCTGTGCTGTCGTTGAGGACGGGCAACCTATGGATCGGGCGGACATCATCAATGCCCTCCAAGATGTGGGAAGAGCACAGGACTTCGGCAAACAGAGATCCACGTCACTTCTTCAGATGAAAGAGATGGGAGTTATGATGGGCACAGCCAGAAATGATAAACTTAGTGGCCGTGTAAGAAGACTTATCAATCAACATAGACCTGGAGTCGTCAGTCGCTGGACACTGCGGGACTTGCTGAGGAGGGGATCTGAGCACCTATGTACATGTTCGGAGTGCAATGATGATGACCCGCAAATAACTCAATAACAGCCATAGAAACAGTTATACAAACAGCCATACAAATATTTATACAAACAGCCATACACATATTTATACAAACAGTCATACAAATAGGTACACAGCCATCCTGACAACGTTTGAAGATTTCTAGACTAAGGTAACAATCAGCCTAACAAACAGCCATACCAACAGTCATAAAAACAGTCATACAGATAGCCATACAAACAGTCATACAGAGAGCCATACAAACAGTCATACAAACAACCAAACAACCTGCCATGCAGACAACTTTTGAAGATTTCTAGACTAAAGTAAGAAACAGTCAAACAGTCATACAAACAGTCATACAAACAGTCATACAAAGAGCCATATAAAGAGCCGAGATGCTAACTTCAGTGAGGACATAAGAAGCAGTGTTCTTACCTGAAACGTCAAGTGGCTAGCATCTATGGCCACCGAGACAGGCCCTATGTTGGCAACTGCTGTCTGTAGAGCTATCTCGTCCTTGGATGTCACATCCACGAATCCAGTGTCATTAGCGCCGACATCTGCAGCATTGAAGTGACATTTGCCATCCTGGAATGGGTTTTGTTTAAAGGAGATGATTGTTTGTGATGATGGAGATGATTGTTTGTGATGATGGAGATGGGTGTTTGTGATGATGGAGATGGTTGTTTGTGATGATGGAGATGGTTGTGATGATGGAGATGGTTGTTTGTGATGATGGAGATGGTTGTTTGTGATGATGGAGATGGTTGTTTGTGATGATGGAGATGGGTGTTTGTAATGATAGCGATTGTTGTTTATGATGATGGAGATGGTTGTTTATGTTGATGGAGATGGTTGTTTGTGATGATGGAGATGGTTGTTTATGTTGATGGAGATGGTTATTTTTATGATAGAGATGGTTGTTTGTGATGATAGAGATGGTTGTTTGTGATGATAGAGATGGTTGTTTATGTTGATGGAGATGGTTATTTTTATGATAGAGATGGTTGTTGTGATGATAGAGATGGTTGTTTGTGATGATAGAGATGGTTGTTTATGTTGATGGAGATGGTTATTTTTATGATAGAGATGGTTTTGATGATAGAGATGGTTGTTTGTGATGATAGAGATGGTTGTTTTTATGATAGAGATGGTTATTTATGATGATAGAGATGGTTATTTTAGAGATGGTTATTTATGATGAGAGATGGTTGTTTGTGATGATAGAGATGGTTGTTTATGATGATAGAGATGGTTGTTTATGATGATAGAGATGGTTGTTGTGATGATAGAGATGGTTGTTTATGATAATAGAGATGGTTGTTTGTGATGATAGAGATTGTTGTTTGTGATGATAGAGATGGTTCTTTATGATGATAGAGATTGTTGTTTGTGATGATGGAGATGGTTGTTTGTGATGATAGCGATTGCTGTTTGTGATGATAGAGATGGTTGTTTGTGATGATAGCGATTGTTGTTTGTGATGATAGAGATGGTTGTTTGTAATGATAGAGATGGTTGTTTGTGATGATAGAGATGGTTGTGATGATAGAGATGGTTGTTTGTGATGATAGAGATGGTTGTTTGTGATGATGGAGATGGTTGTTTGTGATGATGGAGATGGTTGTTTTTATGATAGAGATGGTTGTTTGTAATGATAGAGATGGTTGTTTGTAATAATAGATATGGTTGTTTGTTATGATGGAGATGGTTGTTTGTGATGATGGAGATGGTTGTTTGTAATGAAAGAGACGGTTGTTTGTGATGATAGAAATGGTTGTTTGTAATGATAGAGATGGTTGTTTGTGATGATAGAGATGGTTGTGATGATGGAGATGGTTGTTTGTGATGATAGAGATGGTTGTTTGTGATGATGGAGATGGTTGTTTGTGAAGATGGAGATGGTTGTTTGTGATGATAGAGATGGTTGTGATGATAGAGATGGTTGTTCGTGATGATAGAGATGGTTGTTTGTGATGATGGAGATGGTTGTTTGTGATGATGGAGATGGTTGTTTTTATGATAGAGATGGTTGTTTGTAATAATAGAGATGGTTGTTTGTAATAATAGATATGGTTGTTTGTTATGATGGAGATGGTTGTTTGTGATGATGGAGATGGTTGTTTGTGATGATAGAGATGGTTGTTTGTAATGAAAGAGACGGTTGTTTGTGATGATAGAGATGGTTGTTTGTAATGATAGAGATGGTTGTCTGTGATGATAGAGATGGTTGTTTGTGATGATAGAGATGGTTGTTTGTGATGATAGATATGGTTGTGATGATGGAGATGGTTGTTTGTGATGATAGAGATGGTTGTTTGTGATGATAGAGATGGTTGTGATGATAGAGATGGTTGTTTGTGATGATAGAGATGGTTGTTTGTGATGATGGAGATGGTTGTTTGTGAAGATGGAGATGGTTGTTTTTATGATAGAGATGGTTGTTTGTAATGATAGAGATGGTTGTTTGTAATGATAGATATAAAAAAAAGTAAAGTACCCCCCGTCACGCCAAGTGGCGTATAGGGAAATATGGTGTTAGTGACCCTATATTTTACAGACCTTCAGCACATGATTTTTGGGGTAATGTGGTCGGTATTACGCCCGTGCTGCTTTTTACTTTCCCAGAAAAAATCCGGTACCCATTTAAGGCTGGGTGAACCCGGAGCCGTCGGTTGGGATCGAACCCTACCCCTTGTCCGTAGTAGTCCAGTTCACTAACCACTGAGCTATCGCGGCTCCTACTAATTTTTAGGGAATTAGTAAAACCCAGGTGTCCTCGCCAGGGTACGAACCCCGGCTGTTGCCGTGGTAAGCCAACCGCCTATCGATTGCGCTAACCGGACACCCAATGATAGATATGGTTGTTTGTTATGATGGAGATGGTTGTTTGTGATGATGGAGATGTAACAGTGAAGCTGGTGGAAGCTACCGCTTCTCAAATAGACGATAGCAGTATCATATAGTGGCGACCAGCAGATTTTAACTATGGTAATTTTCCAGGAATAACAGTTAGTCAGAGTGAGGAAGGAGAGAGGTAGAATAGAGGACGACACGATGAGAGTTAAGAGCCCATGGAATTTTCCATGCAACAGAAGATAGCGCAGTGTCTGCAGGGGTAGGGGTAGGACACCCACCAAACTAAGTTAGATGTCCATGCCAGGTTCACAAGAGCAAAGTTGTTGGAAAGGACCAGGTATGACTAGTAACATGCAACGACCTCGTGGTGTTATTGTCAGAGCTCCACGAGTGTCCATCATGTTCACAACAACTAGTGGTTGTTATTGTGATGAGCATGCGTTGACCCCATGACTTTGGCCCGGCTGATAAGAAGTGGTCATCCAACTTCCAGGAGAGGTCATTGTCATGAGGTAACATTATGTCGCCAAGTAGGCGAAAAACAGGATGCTTTGTCCAAAAGATGGGAAAGTTCAGGTGAGTCACAGATGGTGGACACTGGACACGTAAACATTGAGTGACCAGATCACGTTGGAGTGGTCAATTTGCGATGATCTTATTGGTCACCATCTCGCAGGTAGAAGAGAGTTGAGGAGTATTTAAAGAACGAGGAGTTAGGACAGAGAAGTCAAGCCAGAGAATTAGAAGAAGTAGAATGTAGACTGAGTCAGTTAAAACGGCTTCGGCCGAACTGCTAAAGGCAGTTAGCCAGTTAACAGTTAGAGTCAGAACAGTTAGAAAGTTAAGTTGGAAGTGTAGTAATAAGTTTTGATGGAGTTAGTAAGAACAGTTAGAAATCTACAAGTTACAGTCATAAGTCAGTAATAGATTATTAAGACACTAGAGAAGTTATCAGTAGAAGTTGTTTTACAAGTGTCCAAGAATTGTGTTCCATTGTGTTATATATTCTACATGTCGTAAGTAGACTCACAAGTTTGTAAGAAAATGAAGATGTTGATGAACAATGTTCCATACCAATAAACATTAATAGTTGAACATTGAAGAGAGACTTTATGTGCAAGTCTATTATATATACCATATTGTGTGTTGTGATCATTGAAGTACTAGCCACTATAGAAAGATAAAGAACAAAGAACATCACAACACTATAACATTTAATAATTAATTTGGTGTCCGAGACACAGCACGAACCTGAGTTGTCGCGGAGAGAAATCAAATAAATGAATGACAGAAAGTTAATGGAAGAATAAAAAGCCTGTCTAGTCTTCAACTTAGAAATCACGGAGAAATCACCGTGTACCGTCTACCGGGTCAAAAGTTCAACACGACCACAATTCTACCTGTGTTGCACTCCTGCCAGCTGAGATTGTAATTTTACCCAATCAAGAATACCTGTCCTTCAGGTCAAAAAGTCAAATTACGCTGTTTGCGTAACACAAGTCTGAAATTTACCTGTGTCAAGTGTCTAAGAGAGGCACTAAAATTTTATTCAGCATTAAATCTGACCAGCCAAGAGATTGTCAAATTGTCAGTCAATATTACCTGTTTTGTTGGTATCAAGTCATAGCGTCAAGTTGCAACAAATCATTGTTTCGTCCACCTGAGATTCAAAGTTCATCAATGAGTCCGACCTTTGAACTGTGACCCACCACAGTGTTTATTTTGAAAGCATTCAGGAAGAGGCATAACTCTCAACAGAATATCGTCATCGTCAGATAACTCCCGACACATTTGTAATTGTCGAACATGTGTTGAATTTTCTCAGGTGGCAATTTATTGAGGAAAATTGTGAATTGTGATTGATAATTAATAATTTCAAGTGGTGTAGTTTTTATTTAGAGAAACAAGTCAAGTAACAAGTAACAGTGTTAGTAAAGTGTTACGATATTACAATGGCCATTCGCGAGTGTTGATAAATTAACATTAGAATTAGACATTAGACCATTAGAAGACCAGAAGGAAAGAAGACCGATCGTCAGCACAGCTGAGAAACAATAATTAATTAATTAGAATTTATTAAGTTATTAAGTAGTTGGTTATTAAATTTAATTAAGTAGTTAAGTAATTAATTATTAAGTAGTTAAATATTAATGTATAATGTATTAAATAATTAGTTAATTAAGTTGTTATTAGTAGTGATTTGACATACCAGCAAGTATTGTAAACTTTTTTAAAGTGCTGGGTTGAATTTTTTTAAATAGTACGAGTACTGTTATGTAGTTTGGTTTAAAAATAATTATTTTTAAAATATTATTATTATTAGTAAAGGTGACATACCATATGTTATATTGTTCTGTAACCATTTTTAAATTGTACTGGATGTATTCTTTAAATAGTGTTTGAAATACTACATTGGTTATTCCACAGGGAAATTAAATAATAATAATTTTTAGACTACACTGTTTTTATTCCACAGGGAAATTAATAATAATTTCTGTTTATTTCAGAGACTGAGGCCAGAGCTCATAAAGTGCTGATAAGTAGTACATGTAATATAACATATAATAAATTTTAATTGTTGTTCTATCAATAGAAGGGAGAGGTAGGTATTATAGGAAACATGGCAACCACAGTAGACCCCACAACCGAAACGCTGAATGAACTGCGACTGACGATAAACCTGCCATCAAACTTAAGAGGACGGAGGGAGAGTGTAGAGAATTTGCAGACTTAACACTGAATTGGAGAGACCTAAAGAATATAACTTTCAAGACTTGATCGGATGAAGTATCCACATTCATGGGAAGGTAAGGTAGAATTAATGCCTGTGTATATATACGGAGACAGAGTATTGGTCTAACGGAAAAGGGCATTTGTGAGATCTGGTGGAAGAGGTGATATCCAGTGACAGATCATAAATATTTTCATTAAAGGACTAGCCAACAGAGGACAGATGATTAATTATATTGACTTAGGAAGGATTTTACGACAATGAATGGAACTTTAGATTTAGCCAGCAAGGAAGAAATCATAGGAGAAGATGTGATTCAAGTATGAGACTAAATGGGTCTTACGCTTCAATAAGAATTAGATGGAACTTGTATAAGACTAAACGGGTCTTATGATTCAATAAGAAATAGGTGGAACTTGAATGAAGGAGACTAAACGGGTCTACGCTTCAATAAGAGAAGTTAATGTATACTATGTAAGCAGGAAATAAATTATAAAGAGTTAAGTTTACCTGTGATGACTGACTAATGAGAAGCCAGAATGTAGTTAAGCCATATAGGTGACCACTTGGGGAGTGAGTCACCCGAAGTAACGAATAAAAAATGGTGATAACCATGTTTACATTGGCTTAATTAAGGCTTGAGTCGAGTTGAGAGGACGCTATTTACAGACGCAGAAGTCTTAGCGTACCTAGAGTTAAGAGAACTCAGAATGGACAAACAAGAGATGATTTATAGAGAATGTCTGGAGATGATAGTAGTGTCAAGAGAATATAGAAGACAAGAGAGCTGAGGAAATAGAGATTACCTCAGATGAACTAGAAGTTAAGAGTTACCAATGCGAAACATATGGTACTAACTACGAGTTGGTCAGAGTTCTTAAACTTGCGAAGTTGGATGGTAATCCAAGGAACAACTGACCAATATAAGTGTGTAGCAAGGAGATGAGAGTGTTATTGAAATTTAAGAGTTGTTGAAGAATGAGAAGTGAGAAGCAAGGTGATGATAACCTGTGCTTATTGAGACCTAAAGAATTAGGTTATCAATGTGAATACTAAGAGAAGCATCATGAGAAAAGGAGTCTGGAAGAGACTCATGTGAAAATAATCGTGTAACCAGAGTGGTAACTCGTAAAAGGTTATATAAAGAGAAATGGAACTTGAGAGAGAGTTTCCAGAAGTTATAGAGACTAAATGGTAGTCCTGTGAGTATAAGAGATGTAAATAGAAATATCTGAGTCGAATAAATGAATATGACTAGCAGATGCTGTCAAGTGGACTGTATCCAGATAATTCTGATATTGAGAGTAGAGAGGAGATACTAAAAGAGAGTATCATGAAGAAGTTAAGTTTTAAAATGAGGCTCAAAGAGGGTATGTTGTAAATAGATAAGTCTGAAGATATATATGTATGTATATTGATATATTATTGCTCAAGCTAAGTGTGGTTGGTGATCGTGTTGTGATTGTGATCTCCGGAGATATGTGCATTGTCTAAGTTTTGTCAGTATATGTTTTATGTCAATTGAGCGGATATGTTCTAAAGCATAAAGACTCGTAATAATGATGCATGATAATGAATGTTGTAAATGGTTTGTTTTTTTTCTATGAGTTTATTCTTAGATTCTGATACTGGGATCACAGATGCCAGTCGACAGAGGTTCTGCTGATGCCTGTAATGTAGCTCTCCTCAAGAAGCTGGCAATCAGTCATCAGAAGTAGTTAGAATGCTCAAGAAGACTTGAATTTTTTTATTATCAGGGGACACAACTGGACATATTTTGAAAATTAAGTCCCTTGGAAATGTTACATTTTTTTGTTACAAATAATTTTTATTGCTCAGTACCTTATTGTCTCCTAGATTGTGTTGATGCTTATGTATTATTAAAGAATGAATGTTATATTGTGACAATTATTTAGAGAAACATTTTACTCACATGACTTAGAATCTGCTATTGCATGTTATCAGTTAGTAGACCATAGAATTCAAAGATGTATATATGTATACTGTTACTATTTTTATTATGATGTTACAAAATTTAATACTGCGTATGTAAATCTGGACATTAGGGGGAGATAATGTAACAGTGAAGCTGGTGGAAGCTACCGCTTCTCAAATAGACGATAGCAGTATCATATAGTGGCGACCAGCAGATTTTAACTATGGTAATTTTCCAGGAATAACAGTTAGTCAGAGTGAGGAAGGAGAGAGGTAGAATAGAGGACGACACGATGAGAGTTAAGAGCCCATGGAATTTTCCATGCAACAGAAGATAGCGCAGTGTCTGCAGGGGTAGGGGTAGGACACCCACCAAACTAAGTTAGATGTCCATGCCAGGTTCACAAGAGCAAAGTTGTTGGAAAGGACCAGGTATGACTAGTAACATGCAACGACCTCGTGGTGTTATTGTCAGAGCTCCACGAGTGTCCATCATGTTCACAACAACTAGTGGTTGTTATTGTGATGAGCATGCGTTGACCCCATGACTTTGGCCCGGCTGATAAAGAAGTGGTCATCCAACTTCCAGGAGAGGTCATTGTCATGAGGTAACATTATGTCGCCAAGTAGGCGAAAAACAGGATGCTTTGTCCAAAAGATGGGAAAGTTCAGGTGAGTCACAGATGGTGGACACTGGACACGTAAACATTGAGTGACCAGATCACGTTGGAGTGGTCAATTTGCGATGATCTTATTGGTCACCATCTCGCAGGTAGAAGAGAGTTGAGGAGTATTTAAAGAACGAGGAGTTAGGACAGAGAAGTCAAGCCAGAGAATTAGAAGAAGTAGAATGTAGACTGAGTCAGTTAAAACGGCTTCGGCCGAACTGCTAAAGGCAGTTAGCCAGTTAACAGTTAGAGTCAGAACAGTTAGAAAGTTAAGTTGGAAGTGTAGTAATAAGTTTTGATGGAGTTAGTAAGAACAGTTAGAAATCTACAAGTTACAGTCATAAGTCAGTAATAGATTATTAAGACACTAGAGAAGTTATCAGTAGAAGTTGTTTTACAAGTGTCCAAGAATTGTGTTCCATTGTGTTACATATATTCTACATGTCGTAAGTAGACTCACAAGTTTGTAAGAAAATGAAGATGTTGATGAACAATGTTCCATACCAATAAACATTAATAGTTGAACATTGAAGAGAGACTTTATGTGCAAGTCTATATATATACCATATTGTGTGTTGTGATCATTGAAGTACTAGCCACTATAGAAAGATAAAGAACAAAGAACATCACAACTCTATAACAGAGATGGTTGTTTGTGATGATAGAGATGGTTGTTTGTAATGAAAGAGACGGTTGTTTGTGATGATAGAGATGGTTGTTTGTTATGATAGAGATGGTTGTTTGTGATGAAAGAGATGGTTGTTTATAATGATAGAAATGCTGGTTTGTGATGATAGAGATGGTTGTTTGTGATGATAGAGATGGTTGTTTGTGATGATAGAGATGGTTGTTTGTGATGATAGAGATGGTTGTTTGTGATGATAGAGATGGTTATTTGTTTTTATAGAGATGGTTGTTTGTGATGATAGAGATGATTATTTGTGATGATAGAGATGGTTGTTTGCGATGATAGAGAATGTTGTTTTTATGATAGAGATTGTTGTTTTTATGATAGAGATTGTTGTTTTTTATGATAGAGATGGTTGTTTTTATGATAGAGATGGTTGTTTTTATGATAGAGATGGTTGTTTGTGATGATAGAAATGGTTGTTTGTAATGATAGGGATGGTTGTTTGTGATGATAGAGATGGTTGTTTGTGATGATAGAGATAGTTGTTTGTGATGATAGAGATGGTTGTTTTTGATGATAGAGAAGGTTGTTTTTATGATGGAGATGGTTGTTTGTGATGATAGAGAAGGTTGTTTTTATGATGGAGAAGTTTGTTTTTTTGATAGAGATGGTTGTTTTTACGATAGAGATGGTTATTTTTATGATAGAGATGGTTGTTTTTATGATAGAGTTGTTTTTTTTTATGATAGAGATCGATGTTTGTAATGATGGAGATGGATGTTTGTGATGATAGAGATGCTTGTTTGTGATGATAGAGATGCTTGTTTATGATGATAGAGATGCTTGTTTTCATGATGGAGATAATTGTTTGTGATGATAGAGATGGTTGTTTTCATGATGGAGATTGTTGTTTGTGATGATAGAAATGGTTGTTTGTGATGATAGAAATGGTTGTTTGTGATGATAGAAATGGTTGTTTGTGATGATAGATATGGTTGTTTGTGATGATAGAAATGGTTATTTGTGATGATAGAAATGGTTGTGATGATAGAAATGGTTGTTTGTGATGATAGAAATGGTTGTTTGTGATGATAGAAATGGTTGTTTGTGATGATAGAAATGGTTGTTTGTGATGATAGAAATGGCTGTTTGTGATGATGGAGATGGATGTTTGTAATGATTGAGATGGTTGTTTTTATGATGGAAATGGTTGTTATAATGATAGAGATGTTTGATTTTATGATAGAGATGGTTGTTTGTGATGATAGAAATGGTTGTTTGTGATGATGGAGATGGATGTTTGTAATGATTGTGATGGTTGTTTTTATGATGGAGATGGTTGTTATAATGATAGAGATGTTTGATTTTATGATAGAGATGTTTGATTTTATGATAGAGATGGTTGTTTGTGATGATGGAGATGGATGTTTGTAATGATAGAGATGGTTGTTTTTATGATGGAGATTGTTGGTTGTGATGATGGAGATGGTTGTTTGTAATGATAGAGATGGTTGTTTGTGATGATGGAGATTATTGTTTGTAATGATTGTGATGGTTGTTTTTATAATGGTGATGGTTGTTTGTGATGATGGAGATGTTTGTTTTTATGATGGAGATGGTTGTTTGTGATGATGGAGATGGTTGTTTGTAATGATAGAGATGGTTGTTTGTGATGATGGAGATGTTTGTTTTTATGATAGAGATGGTTGTTTGTGATGATGGAGATGGTTGTTTGTAATGATAGAGATGGTTGTTTGTGATGATGGAGATGTTTGTTTTTATGATGGAGATGGATGTTTGTGATGATGGAGATGGTTGTTTGTAATGATAGAGATGGTTGTTTGTGATGATGGAGATGGTTGTTTGTGATGATGGAGATGTTTGTTTTTATGATGGAGATGGATGTTTGTGATGATGGAGATGGTTGTTTGTAATGATAGAGATGGTTGTTTGAAATGATAGAGATGGTTGTTTGTAATGATGGAGATGGTTGTTTTTATGATAGAGTTGGTTGTTTGTAATAATAGAGATAGTAGTTTGTAAAGATAGAGATCATTGTTTGTAATGATGGAAATGGTTGTTTGTGATGATGGAGATGGTTGTTTGTGATGATGGGGATTGTTTTTTTTTATGATAGAGATGGTTGTTTGTGATGATGGAGATGGTTGTTTTTACTATAGAGATGGTTGTTTGTGATGATGGAGATGGTTGTTTGTGATGATGGAGATGGTTATTTTTACGATAGAGATGGTTGTTTGTGAAGATAGAGATGGTTGTTTTTATGATAGAGATGGTTGTTTGTGATGATAGATATTGTTGTTTTTATAATAGAGATGGTTGTTAGTGATGATAGAGATGATTGTTTGTGATGATAGAGATGGTTGTTTGTGATGATAGAGATGGTTTGTTTGTGATGATGGAAATTGTTGTTTGTGATGATGGAGATGGTTGTTTGTAATGATAGAGATGGTTGTTTGAAATGATAGAGATGATTGTTTGTAATAATGGAGATGGTTGTTTTTATGATAGAGATGGTTGTTTGTAATGATAGAGATGGTAGTTTGTAATGATAGAGATCATTGTTTGTAATGATGGAAATGGTTGTTTGTGATGATTGAAATGGTTGTTTGTGGTGATGGGGATGGTTTTTTTATCATAGAGATGGTTGTTTGTGATGATGTAAATGGTTGTTTTTACGATAGAGATGGTTGTTTGTGATGATGGAGATGGTTGTTTATGATGATGGAGATGGTTGTTTATGATGATGTAGATGGTTGTTTTTACGATAGAGATGGTTGTTTGTGATGATAGAGATGGTTGTTTATGATGATGGAGATGGTTGTTTATGATGATGGATGGTTGTTTATGATGATGGAGATGGTTGTTTATGATGATGGAGATGGTTGTTTTTACGATAGAGATGGTTGTTTGTGATGATAGAGATGGTTGTTTATGATGATGGAGATGGTTGTTTATGATGATGGATGGTTGTTTGTGATGATAGAGATGGTTGTAATTATGATAGAGATGGTTGTTTGTGATGATAGATATGGTTTTTTGTGATGATAGAGATTGTTGTTTGTGATGATAGAGATGGTTGTTTGTGATGATAGAGCTGGTTGTTTTTATGATGGAGATGGTTGTTTCTATGATAGAGATGTTTGTTTGTGATGATAGAGATGGTTGTGATGATATAGATGGTTGTTTGTGATGATGGAGATGGTTGTTTGTGATGATAGAGATGGTTGTTTGTGATGATAGAGATGGTGTTGTTTGTAATGATGGAGATGGTTGTTTGTGATGATAGAGATGGTTGTTTGTGATGATAGATATGGTTGTTTGTGATGATAGAGATGGTTGTTTGTGATGATAGAGATAGTTGTTTTTATTATAATGATGGTTGTTTGTTGTGATTGAGATGGTTGTTTTATGATAGAGATGTTTGTTTTTGCGGATAGAGATTGTTGTTTTTATAATAGAGATGGTTGTTTGTGACATAGAGATGTTTGATTGTGATGATAGACATGGTTGTTTGTGATGATGGAGATGGTTGTTTGTTATGATGGAGATGGTTGTTTGTGATGATGGAGATGGTTGTTTTTATGATAGATATGGTTGTTTGTGATGATGGAGACGGTTGTTTGTGATGATGGAGATGGTTGTTTCTGATGATAGAGATGGTTGTTTGTGATGATGGAGATGGTTGTTTGTGATGATGGAGATGGTTGTTTGTGATGATGGAGGTGGTTGTTTGTGATGATGGAGATGGTTGTTTGTGATGATGGAGATGGTTGTTTGTGATGATGGAGATGTTTGTTTTATTATAGAGATGGCTGTTTGTGATGATAGAGATGGTTGTTTGTGATAATAGAGATGGTTGTTTCTGATGATAGAGATGGCTGCTTGTGATGATGGAGATGGTTGTTTGTGATGATTGAGATGGTTGTTTGTGATGATGGAGATGGTTGTTTGTGATGATAGAGATGGTTGTTTGTGATGATAGAAATGGTTGTTTTTATTATAGAGATGGCTATTTGTGATGATAGAGATGGTTGTTTGTGATGATAGAGATGGTTGTTTGTTATGATGGAGATGGTTGTTTGTGATGGTAGAAATGGTTATTTTTATGATAGAGATGGTTGTTTGTAATGATAGTGATGGTTGTTTGTGATTATAGAGATGGTTGTTTGTTATGATGGAGAAGGTTGTTTGTGGTATTGGAGATGGTTGTTTGCGATAATGGAGTTGGTTGTTTGTGATGATGGAGTTGGTTGTTTGTGATGATGGAGTTGGTTGTTTGTGATGATGGAAATTATAGTTTGTGATGATAGAGATGGTTGTTTGTGATGATAGAGTTTGTTTTTTTGTGATGATGGAGTTGGTTGTTTGTGATGATAGCGATGGTTGTTTGTGATGATGAAAATTTTTGTTTGTAGTGATAGAGATGGTTGTTTGTGATGATGGAGATGGTTTTCTGGAGATGCCCAGTTATAGTAAAAGCCAAGATTTCTTTGATGTCCAGCTATATAAGACGCCAATATTTTTCTGAGGTTCAGCTATAGTAGACGCCAAATTTTCTCTGATGTCCAGCTATAGTAGAAGCCAAGATTTCTCTGATGTCCAGCAGTAGTGGACGCTAAGTTTTACCTGATTTCCAGCGGTTGTAAACGCCAATATTCTCTGATGTCCAGCGGTTATAAACGCCAATATTTCTCTGATGTCCAGCGGTTGTAAACGCCAATATTTCTCTGATGTCCAGCCATAGTAAACGCCAATATTTATCTGATGTCCAGCGGTTGTAAACGCCAATATTTCTCTGTTGTCCAGCCATAGTAAACGCCAATATTTATCTGATGTCCAGCGGTAGTAGACGCCAAGATTTCTCTGATGTCCAGCTATAGTAGACACCAATATTTCTCTGATGTCCAGCTATAGTAGACGGCAAAATTTCTCTGATATTCAGCTATAGTAGACGCCAAGATTTCTCTGATGTCCAGCGGTAGTGGACGCCAAGATTTCTCTCATGTCCAGCAGTAGTAGACGCTAAGTTTTCTATGATTTGCAGCGGTAGTAGACGCCAATATTTCTCTGATGTCCAGCGGTATAAAACGCCAATATTTCTCTGATGTCCTGCTATAGTAGACGCCAATATTTCTCTGATGTCCAGCGGTATGAAACGCCAATATTTCTCTGATGTCCTGCTATAGTAGACGCCAAGATTTCTCTGATGTCCAGAGGTAAGGAAACGCCAATATTTCTCTGATGTCCAGCGGTATGAAACGCCAATATTTCTCTGATGTCCTGCTATAGTAGACGCCAAGGTTTTCTCTGATGTCCAGAGGTAAGGAAACGCCAATATTTCTCTGATGTCCAGCGGTATGAAACGCCAAGATTTCTGTGATGTCCAGCTATAGTAAACGCCAAGATTTCTCTGATGTCCAGCGGTAGTAGACGCCAAGGTTTCTGTGATATCCAGCTATAGTAGACGCCAAGATTTCTCTGATGTCTAGCAGTAGTAGACGCCAATATTTCTCTGATGCCCAGCTATAGTAGACGCCAATATTTCTCTGATGTCCAGCGGTAGTAGACGCCAAGATTTCTCTGATTTCCAGCGGTTGTAGACGCCAAGATTTCTCTGATGTCCAGTGGTAGTAGGCGCCAAGATTTCTCTGATGTCCAGCGATTGTGAACGAGATAACAAGATTTCTCCTATGTCCAGTGAGAGTGAACGAGATAACAAGATTCTCTGATGTCCAGCGATTGTGAACGAGATCACAAGATTTCTCTGATGTCCAGCGGTAGTAGACGCCAAGATTTCTCTGATGTCCAGCGGTAGTAGACGCCAAGATTTCTCTGATGTGCAGCGGTAGTACACGCCAAGATTTCTCTGATGTCCAGCGGTAGTAGACGCCAAGAATTCTCTGATGTCCAGCTATAGCAGACTCCAAGATTTCTCTGATGTCCAGCTATAGCAGACTCCAAGATTTCTCGGATGTCCAGCTATAGTAGACGCCAAGATTTCTCTGATGTCCAGCTATAGCAGACTCCAAGATTTCTCTGATGTCCAGCTATAGTAGACGCCAAGATTTCTCAGATGTCCAGCGAATGTGAACGAGATCACAAGATTTCTCCTATGTCCAGCGATTGTGAACGAGATAACAAGATTTCTCCTATGTCCAGTGAGAGTGAACGAGATAACAAGATTTCTCCTATGTCCAGTGAGAGTGAACGAGATAACAAGATTTCTCTGATGTCCAGCGATTGTGAACGAGATAACAAGATTTCTCTGATGTCCAGCGGTAGTACACGCCAAGATTTCTCTGATGTCCAGAGGTAAGGAAACGCCAATATTTCTCTGATGTCCAGCGGTATGAAACGCCAAGATTTCTGTGATGTCCAGCTATAGTAAACGCCAAGATTTCTCTGATGTCCAGCGGTAGTAGACGCCAAGGTTTCTGTGATATCCAGCTATAGTAGACGCCAAGATTTCTCTGATGTCTAGCAGTAGTAGACGCCAATATTTCTCTGATGCCCAGCTATAGTAGACGCCAATATTTCTCTGATGTCCAGCGGTAGTAGACGCCAAGATTTCTCTGATTTCCAGCGGTTGTAGACGCCAAGATTTCTCTGATGTCCAGTGGTAGTAGGCGCCAAGATTTCTCTGATGTCCAGCGATTGTGAACGAGATAACAAGATTTCTCCTATGTCCAGTGAGAGTGAACGAGATAACAAGATTTCTCTGATGTCCAGCGATTGTGAACGAGATCACAAGATTTCTCTGATGTCCAGCGGTAGTAGACGCCAAGATTTCTCTGATGTCCAGCGGTAGTAGACGCCAAGATTTCTCTGATGTGCAGCGGTAGTACACGCCAAGATTTCTCTGATGTCCAGCGGTAGTAGACGCCAAGAATTCTCTGATGTCCAGCTATAGCAGACTCCAAGATTTCTCTGATGTCCAGCTATAGCAGACTCCAAGATTTCTCGGATGTCCAGCTATAGTAGACGCCAAGATTTCTCTGATGTCCAGCTATAGCAGACTCCAAGATTTCTCTGATGTCCAGCTATAGTAGACGCCAAGATTTCTCTGATTTCCAGCTATAGTACACGTCAAGATTTCTCTGATGTCCAGCGGTAGTAGACGCCAAGATTTCTCTGATGTCCAGCTATAGTAGACGCCAAGTTTTCTCTGATGTCCAGCGAATGTGAACGAGATCACAAGATTTCTCTGATGTCCAGCGAATGTGAATGAGATCACAAGATTTCTCAGATGTCCAGCGAATGTGAACGAGATCACAAGATTTCTCCTATGTCCAGCGATTGTGAACGAGATAACAAGATTTCTCCTATGTCCAGTGAGAGTGAACGAGATAACAAGATTTCTCCTATGTCCAGTGAGAGTGAACGAGATAACAAGATTTCTCTGATGTCCAGCGATTGTGAACGAGATCACAAGATTTCTCTGATGTCCAGCGGTAGTAGACGCCAAGATTTCTCTGATGTCCAGCGGTAGTAGACGCCAAGATTTCTCTGATGTCCAGCGGTAGTACACGCCAAGATTTCTCTGATGTCCAGCGGTAGTAGACGCCAAGAATTCTCTGATGTCCAGCTATAGCAGACTCCAAGATTTCTCTGATGTCCAGCTATAGCAGACTCCAAGATTTCTCGGATGTCCAGCTATAGTAGACGCCAAGATTTCTCTGATGTCCAGCTATAGCAGACTCCAAGATTTCTCTGATGTCCAGCTATAGTAGACGCCAAGATTTCTCTGATGTCCAGCTATAGCAGACTCCAAGATTTCTCTGATTTCCAGCGGTAGTAGACGCCAAGATTTCTCTGATGTCCAGCTATAGTAGACGCAAGATTTCTCTGATTTCCAGCTATAGTACACGTCAAGATTTCTCTGATGTCCAGCGGTAGTAGACGCCAAGATTTCTCTGATGTCCAGCTATAGTAGACGCCAAGTTTTCTCTGATGTCCAGCGAATGTGAACGAGATCACAAGATTTCTCTGATGTCCAGCGAATGTGAACGAGATCACAAGATTTCTCAGATGTCCAGCGAATGTGAATGAGATCACAAGATTTCTCAGATGTCCAGCGAATGTGAATGAGATCACAAGATTTCTCAGATGTCCAGCGAATGTGAACGAGATCACAAGATTTCTCCTATGTCCAGCGATTGTGAACGAGATAACAAGATTTCTCCTATGTCCAGTGAGAGTGAACGAGATAACAAGATTTCTCCTATGTCCAGTGAGAGTGAACGAGATCACAAGATTTCTCTGATGTCCAGTGAGAATGAACGAGATAACAAGATTTCTCTGATGTCCAGTGAGAATGAACGAGATAACAAGATTTCTCTGATGTCCAGTGAGAATGAACGAGATAACAAGATTTCTCTGATGTCCAGTGAGAATGAACGAGATAACAAGATTTCTCTGATGTCCAGTGAGAATGAACGAGATAAACAAGATTTCTCCTATGTCCAGTGAGAGTGAACGAGATAACAAGATTTCTCTGATGTCCAGTGAGAATGAACGAGATAACAAGATTTCTCTGATGTCCAGTGAGAATGAAAGAGATAACAAGATTTCTCTGATGTCCAGTGAGAATGAACGAGATAACAAGATTTCTCTGATGTCCAGTGAGAATGAACGAGATAACAAGATTTCTCCTATGTCCAGTGAGAGTGAACGAGATAACAAGATTTCTCTGATGTCCAGTGAGAATGAACGAGATAACAAGATTTCTCCTATGTCCAGTGAGAATGAACGAGATAACAAGATTTCTCTGATGTCCAGTGAGAATGAACGAGATAACAAGATTTCTCTGATGTCCAGTGAGAATGAACGAGATAACAAGATTTCTCTGATGTCCAGTGAGAATGAACGAGATAACAAGATTTCTCTGATGTCCAGCGATTGTGAACGAGATAACAAGATTTCTCTGATGTCCAGCGATTGTGAACGAGATAACAAGATTTCTCTGATGTCCAGCGATTGTGAACGAGATAACAAGATTTCTCTGATGTCCAGTGAGAATGAACGAGATCACAAGATTTCTCTGATGTCCAGCGATTGTGAACGAGATAACAAGATTTCTCTGATGTCCAGCGGTAGTATACGCCAAGATTTCTCTGATGTCCAGCGGTAGTACACGCCAAGATTTCTCTGATGTCCAGCGGTAGTAGACGCCAAGAATTCTCTGATGTCCAGCTATAGCAGACTCCAAGATTTCTCTGATGTCCAGCTATAGCAGACTGCAAGATTTCTCGGATGTCCAGCTATAGCAGACTCCAAGATTTCTCTGATGTCCTGCTATAGTAGACGCCAAGGTTTCTCTGATGTCCAGAGGTAAGGAAACGCCAATATTTCTCTGATGTCCAGCGGTATGAAACGCCAAGATTTCTGTGATGTCCAGCTATAGTAAACGCCAAGATTTCTCTGATGTCCAGCGGTAGTAGACGCCAAGGTTTCTGTGATATCCAGCTATAGTAGACGCCAAGATTTCTCTGATGTCTAGCAGTAGTAGACGCCAATATTTCTCTGATGCCCAGCTATAGTAGACGCCAATATTTCTCTGATGTCCAGCGGTAGTAGACGCCAAGATTTCTCTGATTTCCAGCGGTTGTAGACGCCAAGATTTCTCTGATGTCCAGTGGTAGTAGGCGCCAAGATTTCTCTGATGTCCAGCGATTGTGAACGAGATCACAAGATTTCTCCTATGTCCAGTGAGAGTGAACGAGATAACAAGATTTCTCTGATGTCCAGCGATTGTGAACGAGATCACAAGATTTCTCTGATGTCCAGCGGTAGTAGACGCCAAGATTTCTCTGATGTCCAGCGGTAGTAGACGCCAAGATTTCTCTGATGTGCAGCGGTAGTACACGCCAAGATTTCTCTGATGTCCAGCGGTAGTAGACGCCAAGAATTCTCTGATGTCCAGCTATAGCAGACTCCAAGATTTCTCTGATGTCCAGCTATAGTAGACGCCAAGATTTCTCTGATGTCCAGCTATAGCAGACTCCAAGATTTCTCTGATTTCCAGCGGTAGTAGACGCCAAGATTTCTCTGATGTCCAGCTATAGTAGACGCCAAGATTTCTCTGATTTCCAGCTATAGTACACGTCAAGATTTCTCTGATGTCCAGCGGTAGTAGACGCCAAGATTTCTCTGATGTCCAGCTATAGTAGACGCCAAGTTTTCTCTGATGTCCAGCGAATGTGAACGAGATCACAAGATTTCTCTGATGTCCAGCGAATGTGAATGAGATCACAAGATTTCTCAGATGTCCAGCGAATGTGAACGAGATCACAAGATTTCTCCTATGTCCAGCGATGTGAACGAGATAACAAGATTTCTCCTATGTCCAGTGAGAGTGAACGAGATAACAAGATTTCTCCTATGTCCAGTGAGAGTGAACGAGATAACAAGATTTCTCTGATGTCCAGCGATTGTGAACGAGATCACAAGATTTCTCTGATGTCCAGCGGTAGTAGACGCCAAGATTTCTCTGATGTCCAGCGGTAGTAGACGCCAAGATTTCTCTGATGTCCAGCGGTAGTACACGCCAAGATTTCTCTGATGTCCAGCGGTAGTAGACGCCAAGAATTCTCTGATGTCCAGCTATAGCAGACTCCAAGATTTCTCTGATGTCCAGCTATAGCAGACTCCAAGATTTCTCGGATGTCCAGCTATAGTAGACGCCAAGATTTCTCTGATGTCCAGCTATAGCAGACTCCAAGATTTCTCTGATGTCCAGCTATAGTAGACGCCAAGATTTCTCTGATGTCCAGCTATAGCAGACTCCAAGATTTCTCTGATTTCCAGCGGTAGTAGACGCCAAGATTTCTCTGATGTCCAGCTATAGTAGACGCCAAGATTTCTCTGATTTCCAGCTATAGTACACGTCAAGATTTCTCTGATGTCCAGCGGTAGTAGACGCCAAGATTTCTCTGATGTCCAGCTATAGTAGACGCCAAGTTTTCTCTGATGTCCAGCGAATGTGAACGAGATCACAAGATTTCTCTGATGTCCAGCGAATGTGAACGAGATCACAAGATTTCTCAGATGTCCAGCGAATGTGAATGAGATCACAAGATTTCTCAGATGTCCAGCGAATGTGAATGAGATCACAAGATTTCTCAGATGTCCAGCGAATGTGAACGAGATCACAAGATTTCTCCTATGTCCAGCGATTGTGAACGAGATAACAAGATTTCTCCTATGTCCAGTGAGAGTGAACGAGATAACAAGATTTCTCCTATGTCCAGTGAGAGTGAACGAGATAACAAGATTTCTCTGATGTCCAGCGATTGTGAACGAGATAACAAGATTTCTCTGATGTCCAGCGGTAGTACACGCCAAGATTTCTCTGATGTCCAGCGGTAGTACACGCCAAGATTTCTCTGATGTCCAGCGGTAGTAGACGCCAAGAATTCTCTGATGTCCAGCTATAGCAGACTCCAAGATTTCTCTGATGTCCAGCTATAGCAGACTCCAAGATTTCTCGGATGTCCAGCTATAGTAGACGCCAAGATTTCTCTGATGTCCAGCTATAGCAGACTCCAAGATTTCTCTGATGTCCTGCTATAGTAGACGCCAAGGTTTCTCTGATGTCCAGAGGTAAGGAAACGCCAATATTTCTCTGATGTCCAGCGGTATGAAACGCCAAGATTTCTGTGATGTCCAGCTATAGTAAACGCCAAGATTTCTCTGATGTCCAGCGGTAGTAGACGCCAAGGTTTCTGTGATATCCAGCTATAGTAGACGCCAAGATTTCTCTGATGTCTAGCAGTAGTAGACGCCAATATTTCTCTGATGCCCAGCTATAGTAGACGCCAATATTTCTCTGATGTCCAGCGGTAGTAGACGCCAAGATTTCTCTGATTTCCAGCGGTTGTAGACGCCAAGATTTCTCTGATGTCCAGTGGTAGTAGGCGCCAAGATTTCTCTGATGTCCAGCGATTGTGAACGAGATCACAAGATTTCTCCTATGTCCAGTGAGAGTGAACGAGATAACAAGATTTCTCTGATGTCCAGCGATTGTGAACGAGATCACAAGATTTCTCCTATGTCCAGCGGTAGTAGACGCCAAGATTTCTCTGATGTCCAGCGGTAGTACACGCCAAGATTTCTCTGATGTCCAGCGGTAGTACACGCCAAGATTTCTCTGATGTCCAGCGGTAGTACACGCCAAGATTTCTCTGATGTCCAGCGGTAGTACACGCCAAGATTTCTCTGATGTCCAGCGGTAGTAGACGCCAAGAATTCTCTGATGTCCAGCTATAGCAGACTCCAAGATTTCTCTGATGTCCAGCTATAGCAGACTCCAAGATTTCTCGGATGTCCAGCTATAGTAGACGCCAAGATTTCTCTGATGTCCAGCTATAGCAGACTCCAAGATTTCTCTGATGTCCAGCTATAGTAGACGCCAAGATTTCTCTGATGTCCAGCTATAGCAGACTCCAAGATTTCTCTGATTTCCAGCGGTAGTAGACGCCAAGATTTCTCTGATGTCCAGCTATAGTAGACGCCAAGATTTCTCTGATTTCCAGCTATAGTACACGTCAAGATTTCTCTGATGTCCAGCGGTAGTAGACGCCAAGATTTCTCTGATGTCCAGCTATAGTAGACGCCAAGTTTTCTCTGATGTCCAGCGAATGTGAACGAGATCACAAGATTTCTCTGATGTCCAGCGAATGTGAATGAGATCACAAGATTTCTCAGATGTCCAGCGAATGTGAACGAGATCACAAGATTTCTCCTATGTCCAGCGATTGTGAACGAGATAACAAGATTTCTCCTATGTCCAGTGAGAGTGAACGAGATAACAAGATTTCTCCTATGTCCAGTGAGAGTGAACGAGATAACAAGATTTCTCCTATGTCCAGTGAGAGTGAACGAGATAACAAGATTTCTCTGATGTCCAGCGATTGTGAACGAGATCACAAGATTTCTCTGATGTCCAGCGGTAGTAGACGCCAAGATTTCTCTGATGTCCAGCGGTAGTAGACGCCAAGATTTCTCTGATGTCCAGCGGTAGTACACGCCAAGATTTCTCTGATGTCCAGCGGTAGTAGACGCCAAGAATTCTCTGATGTCCAGCTATAGCAGACTCCAAGATTTCTCTGATGTCCAGCTATAGCAGACTCCAAGATTTCTCGGATGTCCAGCTATAGTAGACGCCAAGATTTCTCTGATGTCCAGCTATAGCAGACTCCAAGATTTCTCTGATGTCCAGCTATAGTAGACGCCAAGATTTCTCTGATGTCCAGCTATAGCAGACTCCAAGATTTCTCTGATTTCCAGCGGTAGTAGACGCCAAGATTTCTCTGATGTCCAGCTATAGTAGACGCCAAGATTTCTCTGATTTCCAGCTATAGTACACGTCAAGATTTCTCTGATGTCCAGCGGTAGTAGACGCCAAGATTTCTCTGATGTCCAGCTATAGTAGACGCCAAGTTTTCTCTGATGTCCAGCGAATGTGAACGAGATCACAAGATTTCTCTGATGTCCAGCGAATGTGAACGAGATCACAAGATTTCTCAGATGTCCAGCGAATGTGAATGAGATCACAAGATTTCTCAGATGTCCAGCGAATGTGAATGAGATCACAAGATTTCTCAGATGTCCAGCGAATGTGAACGAGATCACAAGATTTCTCCTATGTCCAGCGATTGTGAACGAGATAACAAGATTTCTCCTATGTCCAGTGAGAGTGAACGAGATAACAAGATTTCTCCTATGTCCAGTGAGAGTGAACGAGATAACAAGATTTCTCTGATGTCCAGCGATTGTGAACGAGATAACAAGATTTCTCTGATGTCCAGCGGTAGTATACGCCAAGATTTCTCTGATGTCCAGCGGTAGTACACGCCAAGATTTCTCTGATGTCCAGCGGTAGTAGACGCCAAGAATTCTCTGATGTCCAGCTATAGCAGACTCCAAGATTTCTCTGATGTCCAGCTATAGCAGACTCCAAGATTTCTCGGATGTCCAGCTATAGTAGACGCCAAGATTTCTCTGATGTCCAGCTATAGCAGACTCCAAGATTTCTCTGATGTCCAGCGAATGTGAACGAGATCACAAGATTTCTCTGATGTCCAGCGAATGTGAATGAGATCACAAGATTTCTCAGATGTCCAGCGGTAGTAGACGCCAAGATTTCTCTGATGTCCAGCGGTAGTAGACGCCAAGATTTCTCTGATGTCCAGCGGTAGTACACGCCAAGATTTCTCTGATGTCCAGCGGTAGTAGACGCCAAGAATTCTCTGATGTCCAGCTATAGCAGACTCCAAGATTTCTCTGATGTCCAGCTATAGCAGACTCCAAGATTTCTCGGATGTCCAGCTATAGTAGACGCCAAGATTTCTCTGATGTCCAGCTATAGCAGACTCCAAGATTTCTCTGATGTCCAGCTATAGCAGACTCCAAGATTTCTCGGATGTCCAGCTATAGTAGACGCCAAGATTTCTCTGATGTCCAGCTATAGCAGACTCCAAGATTTCTCTGATGTCCTGCTATAGTAGACGCCAAGGTTTCTCTGATGTCCAGAGGTAAGGAAACGCCAATATTTCTCTGATGTCCAGCGGTATGAAACGCCAAGATTTCTGTGATGTCCAGCTATAGTAAACGCCAAGATTTCTCTGATGTCCAGCGGTAGTAGACGCCAAGGTTTCTGTGATATCCAGCTATAGTAGACGCCAAGATTTCTCTGATGTCTAGCAGTAGTAGACGCCAATATTTCTCTGATGCCCAGCTATAGTAGACGCCAATATTTCTCTGATGTCCAGCGGTAGTAGACGCCAAGATTTCTCTGATTTCCAGCGGTTGTAGACGCCAAGATTTCTCTGATGTCCAGTGGTAGTAGGCGCCAAGATTTCTCTGATGTCCAGCGATTGTGAACGAGATCACAAGATTTCTCCTATGTCCAGCGATTGTGAACGAGATAACAAGATTTCTCCTATGTCCAGTGAGAGTGAACGAGATAACAAGATTTCTCTGATGTCCAGCGATTGTGAACGAGATCACAAGATTTCTCCTATGTCCAGCGATTGTGAACGAGATAACAAGATTTCTCCTATGTCCAGTGAGAGTGAACGAGATAACAAGATTTCTCTGATGTCCAGCGATTGTGAACGAGATCACAAGATTTCTCTGATGTCCAGCGGTAGTAGACGCCAAGATTTCTCTGATGTCCAGCGGTAGTAGACGCCAATATTTCTCTGATGCCCAGCTATAGTAGACGCCAATATTTCTCTGATGTCCAGCGGTAGTAGACGCCAAGATTTCTCTGATTTCCAGCGGTTGTAGACGCCAAGATTTCTCTGATGTCCAGTGGTAGTAGGCGCCAAGATTTCTCTGATGTCCAGCGATTGTGAACGAGATCACAAGATTTCTCCTATGTCCAGTGAGAGTGAACGAGATAACAAGATTTCTCTGATGTCCAGCGATTGTGAACGAGATCACAAGATTTCTCCTATGTCCAGCGGTAGTAGACGCCAAGATTTCTCTGATGTCCAGCGGTAGTACACGCCAAGATTTCTCTGATGTCCAGCGGTAGTACACGCCAAGATTTCTCTGATGTCCAGCGGTAGTACACGCCAAGATTTCTCTGATGTCCAGCGGTAGTACACGCCAAGATTTCTCTGATGTCCAGCGGTAGTAGACGCCAAGAATTCTCTGATGTCCAGCTATAGCAGACTCCAAGATTTCTCTGATGTCCAGCTATAGCAGACTCCAAGATTTCTCGGATGTCCAGCTATAGTAGACGCCAAGATTTCTCTGATGTCCAGCTATAGCAGACTCCAAGATTTCTCTGATGTCCAGCTATAGTAGACGCCAAGATTTCTCTGATGTCCAGCTATAGCAGACTCCAAGATTTCTCTGATTTCCAGCGGTAGTAGACGCCAAGATTTCTCTGATGTCCAGCTATAGTAGACGCCAAGTTTTCTCTGATGTCCAGCGAATGTGAATGAGATCACAAGATTTCTCCTATGTCCAGCGATTGTGAACGAGATAACAAGATTTCTCCTATGTCCAGTGAGAGTGAACGAGATAACAAGATTTCTCCTATGTCCAGTGAGAGTGAACGAGATAACAAGATTTCTCCTATGTCCAGTGAGAGTGAACGAGATAACAAGATTTCTCTGATGTCCAGCGATTGTGAACGAGATCACAAGATTTCTCTGATGTCCAGCGGTAGTAGACGCCAAGATTTCTCTGATGTCCAGCGGTAGTAGACGCCAAGATTTCTCTGATGTCCAGCGGTAGTACACGCCAAGATTTCTCTGATGTCCAGCGGTAGTAGACGCCAAGAATTCTCTGATGTCCAGCTATAGCAGACTCCAAGATTTCTCTGATGTCCAGCTATAGCAGACTCCAAGATTTCTCGGATGTCCAGCTATAGTAGACGCCAAGATTTCTCTGATGTCCAGCTATAGCAGACTCCAAGATTTCTCTGATGTCCAGCTATAGTAGACGCCAAGATTTCTCTGATGTCCAGCTATAGCAGACTCCAAGATTTCTCTGATTTCCAGCGGTAGTAGACGCCAAGATTTCTCTGATGTCCAGCTATAGTAGACGCCAAGATTTCTCTGATTTCCAGCTATAGTACACGTCAAGATTTCTCTGATGTCCAGCGGTAGTAGACGCCAAGATTTCTCTGATGTCCAGCTATAGTAGACGCCAAGTTTTCTCTGATGTCCAGCGAATGTGAACGAGATCACAAGATTTCTCTGATGTCCAGCGAATGTGAACGAGATCACAAGATTTCTCAGATGTCCAGCGAATGTGAATGAGATCACAAGATTTCTCAGATGTCCAGCGAATGTGAATGAGATCACAAGATTTCTCAGATGTCCAGCGAATGTGAACGAGATCACAAGATTTCTCCTATGTCCAGCGATTGTGAACGAGATAACAAGATTTCTCCTATGTCCAGTGAGAGTGAACGAGATAACAAGATTTCTCCTATGTCCAGTGAGAGTGAACGAGATAACAAGATTTCTCTGATGTCCAGCGATTGTGAACGAGATAACAAGATTTCTCTGATGTCCAGCGGTAGTATACGCCAAGATTTCTCTGATGTCCAGCGGTAGTACACGCCAAGATTTCTCTGATGTCCAGCGGTAGTAGACGCCAAGAATTCTCTGATGTCCAGCTATAGCAGACTCCAAGATTTCTCTGATGTCCAGCTATAGCAGACTCCAAGATTTCTCGGATGTCCAGCTATAGTAGACGCCAAGATTTCTCTGATGTCCAGCTATAGCAGACTCCAAGATTTCTCTGATGTCCAGCGAATGTGAACGAGATCACAAGATTTCTCTGATGTCCAGCGAATGTGAATGAGATCACAAGATTTCTCAGATGTCCAGCGGTAGTAGACGCCAAGATTTCTCTGATGTCCAGCGGTAGTAGACGCCAAGATTTCTCTGATGTCCAGCGGTAGTACACGCCAAGATTTCTCTGATGTCCAGCGGTAGTAGACGCCAAGAATTCTCTGATGTCCAGCTATAGCAGACTCCAAGATTTCTCTGATGTCCAGCTATAGCAGACTCCAAGATTTCTCGGATGTCCAGCTATAGTAGACGCCAAGATTTCTCTGATGTCCAGCTATAGCAGACTCCAAGATTTCTCTGATGTCCAGCTATAGCAGACTCCAAGATTTCTCGGATGTCCAGCTATAGTAGACGCCAAGATTTCTCTGATGTCCAGCTATAGCAGACTCCAAGATTTCTCTGATGTCCTGCTATAGTAGACGCCAAGGTTTCTCTGATGTCCAGAGGTAAGGAAACGCCAATATTTCTCTGATGTCCAGCGGTATGAAACGCCAAGATTTCTGTGATGTCCAGCTATAGTAAACGCCAAGATTTCTCTGATGTCCAGCGGTAGTAGACGCCAAGGTTTCTGTGATATCCAGCTATAGTAGACGCCAAGATTTCTCTGATGTCTAGCAGTAGTAGACGCCAATATTTCTCTGATGCCCAGCTATAGTAGACGCCAATATTTCTCTGATGTCCAGCGGTAGTAGACGCCAAGATTTCTCTGATTTCCAGCGGTTGTAGACGCCAAGATTTCTCTGATGTCCAGTGGTAGTAGGCGCCAAGATTTCTCTGATGTCCAGCGATTGTGAACGAGATCACAAGATTTCTCCTATGTCCAGCGATTGTGAACGAGATAACAAGATTTCTCCTATGTCCAGTGAGAGTGAACGAGATAACAAGATTTCTCTGATGTCCAGCGATTGTGAACGAGATCACAAGATTTCTCCTATGTCCAGCGATTGTGAACGAGATAACAAGATTTCTCCTATGTCCAGTGAGAGTGAACGAGATAACAAGATTTCTCTGATGTCCAGCGATTGTGAACGAGATCACAAGATTTCTCTGATGTCCAGCGGTAGTAGACGCCAAGATTTCTCTGATGTCCAGCGGTAGTAGACGCCAAGATTTCTCTGATGTCCAGCGGTAGTACACGCCAAGATTTCTCTGATGTCCAGCGGTAGTAGACGCCAAGAATTCTCTGATGTCCAGCTATAGCAGACTCCAAGATTTCTCTGATGTCCAGCTATAGCAGACTCCAAGATTTCTCGGATGTCCAGCTATAGTAGACGCCAAGATTTCTCTGATGTCCAGCTATAGCAGACTCCAAGATTTCTCTGATGTCCAGCTATAGTAGACGCCAAGATTTCTCTGATGTCCAGCTATAGCAGACTCCAAGATTTCTCTGATTTCCAGCGGTAGTAGACGCCAAGATTTCTCTGATGTCCAGCTATAGTAGACGCCAAGATTTCTCTGATTTCCAGCTATAGTACACGTCAAGATTTCTCTGATGTCCAGCGGTAGTAGACGCCAAGATTTCTCTGATGTCCAGCTATAGTAGACGCCAAGTTTTCTCTGATGTCCAGCGAATGTGAACGAGATCACAAGATTTCTCTGATGTCCAGCGAATGTGAATGAGATCACAAGATTTCTCAGATGTCCAGCGAATGTGAACGAGATCACAAGATTTCTCCTATGTCCAGCGATTGTGAACGAGATAACAAGATTTCTCCTATGTCCAGTGAGAGTGAACGAGATAACAAGATTTCTCCTATGTCCAGTGAGAGTGAACGAGATAACAAGATTTCTCTGATGTCCAGCGATTGTGAACGAGATCACAAGATTTCTCTGATGTCCAGCGGTAGTAGACGCCAAGATTTCTCTGATGTCCAGCGGTAGTAGACGCCAAGATTTCTCTGATGTCCAGCGGTAGTACACGCCAAGATTTCTCTGATGTCCAGCGGTAGTAGACGCCAAGAATTCTCTGATGTCCAGCTATAGCAGACTCCAAGATTTCTCTGATGTCCAGCTATAGCAGACTCCAAGATTTCTCGGATGTCCAGCTATAGTAGACGCCAAGATTTCTCTGATGTCCAGCTATAGCAGACTCCAAGATTTCTCTGATGTCCAGCTATAGTAGACGCCAAGATTTCTCTGATGTCCAGCTATAGCAGACTCCAAGATTTCTCTGATTTCCAGCGGTAGTAGACGCCAAGATTTCTCTGATGTCCAGCTATAGTAGACGCCAAGATTTCTCTGATTTCCAGCTATAGTACACGTCAAGATTTCTCTGATGTCCAGCGGTAGTAGACGCCAAGATTTCTCTGATGTCCAGCTATAGTAGACGCCAAGTTTTCTCTGATGTCCAGCGAATGTGAACGAGATCACAAGATTTCTCTGATGTCCAGCGAATGTGAACGAGATCACAAGATTTCTCAGATGTCCAGCGAATGTGAATGAGATCACAAGATTTCTCAGATGTCCAGCGAATGTGAATGAGATCACAAGATTTCTCAGATGTCCAGCGAATGTGAACGAGATCACAAGATTTCTCCTATGTCCAGCGATTGTGAACGAGATAACAAGATTTCTCCTATGTCCAGTGAGAGTGAACGAGATAACAAGATTTCTCCTATGTCCAGTGAGAGTGAACGAGATAACAAGATTTCTCTGATGTCCAGCGATTGTGAACGAGATAACAAGATTTCTCTGATGTCCAGCGGTAGTATACGCCAAGATTTCTCTGATGTCCAGCGGTAGTACACGCCAAGATTTCTCTGATGTCCAGCGGTAGTAGACGCCAAGAATTCTCTGATGTCCAGCTATAGCAGACTCCAAGATTTCTCTGATGTCCAGCTATAGCAGACTCCAAGATTTCTCGGATGTCCAGCTATAGTAGACGCCAAGATTTCTCTGATGTCCAGCTATAGCAGACTCCAAGATTTCTCTGATGTCCAGCGAATGTGAACGAGATCACAAGATTTCTCTGATGTCCAGCGAATGTGAATGAGATCACAAGATTTCTCAGATGTCCAGCGGTAGTAGACGCCAAGATTTCTCTGATGTCCAGCGGTAGTAGACGCCAAGATTTCTCTGATGTCCAGCGGTAGTACACGCCAAGATTTCTCTGATGTCCAGCGGTAGTAGACGCCAAGAATTCTCTGATGTCCAGCTATAGCAGACTCCAAGATTTCTCTGATGTCCAGCTATAGCAGACTCCAAGATTTCTCGGATGTCCAGCTATAGTAGACGCCAAGATTTCTCTGATGTCCAGCTATAGCAGACTCCAAGATTTCTCTGATGTCCAGCTATAGTAGACGCCAAGATTTCTCTGATGTCCAGCTATAGCAGACTCCAAGATTTCTCTGATTTCCAGCGGTTGTAGACGCCAAGATTTCTCTGATGTCCAGCTATAGTAGACGCCAAGATTTCTCTGATTTCCAGCTATAGTACACGTCAAGATTTCTCTGATGTCCAGCGGTAGTAGACGCCAAGATTTCTCTGATGTCCAGCTATAGTAGACGCCAAGTTTTCTCTGATGTCCAGCGAATGTGAACGAGATCACAAGATTTCTCTGATGTCCAGCGAATGTGAACGAGATCACAAGATTTCTCAGATGTCCAGCGAATGTGAATGAGATCACAAGATTTCTCAGATGTCCAGCGAATGTGAATTAGATCACAAGATTTCTCAGATGTCCAGCGAATGTGAACGAGATCACAAGATTTCTCCTATGTCCAGCGATTGTGAACGAGATAACAAGATTTCTCCTATGTCCAGTGAGAGTGAACGAGATAACAAGATTTCTCCTATGTCCAGTGAGAGTGAACGAGATCACAAGATTTCTCAGATGTGCAGCGAATGTGAATGAGATCACAAGATTTCTCGGATTTCCAGCGAATGTGAATGAGATCACAAGATTTCTCAGATGTCCAGCGAATGTGAACGAGATCACAAGATTTCTCCTATGTCCAGCGATTGTGAACGAGATAACAAGATTTCTCCTATGTCCAGTGAGAGTGAACGAGATAACAAGATTTCTCCTATGTCCAGTGAGAGTGAACGAGATAACAAGATTTCTCTGATGTCCAGCGATTGTGAACGAGATCACAAGATTTCTCTGATGTCCAGCGGTAGTAGACGCCAAGATTTCTCTGATGTCCAGCGGTAGTAGACGCCAAGATTTCTCTGATGTCCAGCGGTAGTACACGCCAAGATTTCTCTGATGTCCAGCGGTAGTAGACGCCAAGAATTCTCTGATGTCCAGCTATAGCAGACTCCAAGATTTCTCTGATGTCCAGCGGTAGTAGACGCCAAGAATTCTCTGATGTCCAGCTATAGCAGACTCCAAGATTTCTCTGATGTCCAGCTATAGCAGACTCCAAGATTTCTCGGATGTCCAGCTATAGTAGACGCCAAGATTTCTCTGATGTCCAGCTATAGCAGACTCCAAGATTTCTCTGATGTCCAGCTATAGTAGACGCCAAGATTTCTCTGATGTCCAGCTATAGCAGACTCCAAGATTTCTCTGATTTCCAGCGGTAGTAGACGCCAAGATTTCTCTGATGTCCAGCTATAGTAGACGCCAAGATTTCTCTGATTTCCAGCTATAGTACACGTCAAGATTTCTCTGATGTCCAGCGGTAGTAGACGCCAAGATTTCTCTGATGTCCAGCTATAGTAGACGCCAAGTTTTCTCTGATGTCCAGCGAATGTGAACGAGATCACAAGATTTCTCTGATGTCCAGCGAATGTGAACGAGATCACAAGATTTCTCAGATGTCCAGCGAATGTGAATGAGATCACAAGATTTCTCAGATGTCCAGCGAATGTGAACGAGATCACAAGATTTCTCCTATGTCCAGCGATTGTGAACGAGATAACAAGATTTCTCCTATGTCCAGTGAGAGTGAACGAGATAACAAGATTTCTCCTATGTCCAGTGAGAGTGAACGAGATAACAAGATTTCTCTGATGTCCAGCGGTAGTATACGCCAAGATTTCTCTGATGTCCAGCGGTAGTACACGCCACGATTTCTCTGATGTCCAGCAAATGTGAACGAGATCACAAGATTTCTCAGATGTCCAGCGAATGTGAATGAGATCACAAGATTTCTCAGATGTCCAGCGAATGTGAACGAGATCACAAGATTTCTCCTATGTCCAGCGATTGTGAACGAGATAACAAGATTTCTCCTATGTCCAGTGAGAGTGAACGAGATAACAAGATTTCTCCTATGTCCAGTGAGAGTGAACGAGATAACAAGATTTCTCTGATGTCCAGCGGTAGTATACGCCAAGATTTCTCTGATGTCCAGCGGTAGTACACGCCAAGATTTCTCAGATGTCCAGCGAATGTGAACGAGATCACAAGATTTCTCAGATGTCCAGCGAATGTGAATGAGATCACAAGTTTTCTCAGATGTCCAGCGAATGTGAACGAGATCATAAGTTTTCTCAGATGTCCAGCGAATGTGAATGAGATCACAAGATTTCTCAGATGTCCAGCGAATGTGAATGAGATCACAAGATTTCTCAGATGTCCAGCGAATGTGAACGAGATCACAAGATTTCTACCAAACAACACATGTGTTGTTAGTGAAGATCAAGGGCAGCTTTGTTTAATTGCGTCAACTGATAGGAGTGATTGACAGATAATTGTCAAGATTTATCATTAAATGATTGTCGATTGACAATCAATCAGTAAGTGAGATGAGTGTCCTAGAATTGTACAGCGGAGCTCCCATGACTGACCACGCCAGATACCCAGAATTCTCAAGAGATGGAAACCTAGCCGGCAACAAAAACATCATGCAGGAACTTCTTTGGAGTCTTTCGAAGCCATTAGGAGAACAAGAATTAGACGGAATTAAAAAACCTGCCTAAGGGCAGAGGAGTGTTGGTAGATAGGTCATTATGAAGTTGTAGAAGTTATCAGCAGATTTGTAGAACTATTAGAGTAGTAATAGAGCCAGAATGAGATATAGAAGCTATCAGTGAATTCCAGAAGCATGGAGTTATTATAAACCAGTGAAGAGTTGATTACAGAATTCCTAAGGATATTGATAATTGAGTTGTACAAGCAAGCGACAAGTAAGATATGAGAAAACATAAGAACATTCAGAGAAGTTGGACTTAATTCTTCAGTTCTTTGTAACTGGATGCGCGTTCACTGGCGCTCTTAGAAGACTTGTTGCGAACGGGGATCTGCCTCGCTTGCACGCCTTCCAGTAGGCAACCTCGGATGTCATAATGTCTGTGACTACTTTACTGTAATGTACCCAATGGACACCGGGTCCATGTTTGTGAAGTTTGTTCGGCTTATATTTTTACAGTATGGGATAGCCAGTCCCATGCCCAACCCTCCTTTCTCGCCTCTTACGAACATTTCTTGTAGGGTACAGCGCCGCTATTCTTTACTCCCCTTTGGGCCCCGGCAGCGCACGGGCGACTCAAACATATGGATCAGGAAAATCACAACTTCTACTTGACGATATCGCATCATGTCATCCTTCTCTCTCAGCCTAACTAATAATGCCCCTAATCACATTTACACTTGGCTTCTAGCCTCCTAACTAATTATCTCTAGTTTGGCTTCACTACTTCTAAGTACAAGAGAGATTCTCTTCTAAATAACTTATAACTATCCATCAATAGCTATGCTGAGCTTGAGCTCACTGTCACTATAGGCTAACACATAACGGCATGGCCGACCCTATCTTCTCGGCCACCTGTCATTTTTCTGTTGGAGAATTTGTTTCTAACCCCTTGCAGGTGATTATATTCCTCGCCCTCTAACCAATCAAAACTCACTTCCTTAGTCTCCCCTCCAATAGATTTCTACTACGTCATCCACTCATCTCCCATGTGTATCCCTATTTCTCAGTCACGAGATTCCTGCTCTTCCTCTGATCACAGTTCTACTCGGATTTCTCGTGACCGTCTCGTACTAAGTTTTCCTCACTCTCTCCAAACTGTCCCCTACTCTCTTTCTCTCTCCACACCCTCACATTCACTGCTACACAAATACAAATGAAAATGCGCACTTACTACGCCCTGGTAGGGATATGAAGCCTCTGTGTCGATGCCGTGGTTGATTTTGATGTAGGTAAATGCCTGGTCCATGAGACCACCAGAGCAGCCGAGATTACCTGGACAACGGGAGAGAAAGATTTCATGTTAAAAAGGAGGGGACGGCTGGAAAAAAATGAAGAGAAGAAATGTGGGAGGATGTGAATCAAACAATCTTACAGAAATCGCAATGACAACAGTTAACATTAACGGGTCAGACTTACACGAAACCCCAGACGCTCCCCTACTATCAGTTAACAAATACAAAAACAAAATAAAATTACACATTATCCAATGCTATGCACCAACCAACGATAAAGATGATTTAGTTAAAGATGATTTCTATAAACAGCTACAATGTCAGATGGATGCAAGACGAGCCAAGGATATTATAAACATGATGGGAGACCTAAATGCCAAAGTAGGATCAGACAACAGAGGCTTCGAAGAGATTATGGGAAAACATGGACTTGGAGATATAAACGAGAATGGAGAGATATTTGTGAATTTCTGCGCCCTTAATCAAGTGAGCCTAGGAGGAACATCATTCCAACATAAAAGAATACACAAAGCTACATGGGTGTCACCAGATCATAGAACGGAAAATCAAATTGATCACATATGTATTAATAATAAGTTTAAGTCATCCTTACAGGACGTAAAAGTATATAGAG
This sequence comes from Megaustenia siamemsis, assembly GCA_032433765.1. Classification (NCBI taxonomy): domain Eukaryota; kingdom Metazoa; phylum Mollusca; class Gastropoda; order Stylommatophora; family Ariophantidae; genus Megaustenia; species Megaustenia siamemsis. The sequence goes on along the minus strand of JAVIAB010000126.1, from coordinate 75,629,899 downwards.
GGGCAGATATAGCTTCTGATCACCATCTTCTGATAGCCAAACATAAAATTAAACTAAAAAGGTATAATACAACGAATAAGGGTAGAAAGTATTTCAATGTAGGGTTCCTTAAAGAACAAGGAATTAAAGATAAATTCGCAGTCACAATATCAAACAAATACCAAGTCCTCCAACAACTACAAAATACAATAAATATAGAAGATCATTGGAAACAGGTAAAAGATACAAGGAAAGAGACATGCGAAGAAACACTGGGGAAAAGAGAACGCCAGAATAAGGCATGGATGACAGCAGAGACCCTGGACAAAATTAAATAAAGAAATAACAAGAAAGCAGACATAAATAACAGCAAAACAAGAAGTAATAAAGCCAAGACACAGGAATATTACACAGAGGTGAACAAAGAAGTGAGAAGATGCACTAAAATGGATAAGAGGAAATATATAGATGAACTAGCTAAAGAGGCAGAAGAAGCAGCAAATAAAGGGAATATGAAAGAACTGTACAACAGCACAAAGAAATTAAGTGGAAAATACAAACAGATCAATGTCTTTATTAAAGATAAGAAAAGAAATCTGCTTAGTATTATAAGGGAACAAATGGAGAGATGGAAAGAGCACTTTGAAGAACTTTTGAATAGACCCGGCTCAAATAATCCTCCAGATAGACTACTAGCAGAAGAAGAGTTACACGTTAACTGTGGAAAACCAAGCATAGAAGAAATAATGAAAGTCATCAAACTATTAAAAAATGGTAAAGTCACAGTACCAGATGAAATTCCTTCGGAAGCCATCAAAACAGATATTAACACCTCTACCAAAATGCTACATAATCTATTAGATAAAATTTGGGAGAGAGAAGAAATACATGAAGACTGGAAAGAAGGTTATATGATCAAACTATCAAAGAAAGGAAGTTTACAGGAGTGCACAAATTATAGTGAAGGTATGTTACTATCAGTGCCAGAAAAAAATATTAAGCAGAATCATTCTGGAGAGACTAAAAGAGGCCATAGAGAAACATTTGAGAGATGAACAAGCAGGTTTTGGGAAGAACAGATCATGTGCTGATCAAATAACTACTCTACGCATAATAGTTGAACAAAGTTTAGAACTAAAATCCCCACTTTATATTGGATTCATAGATTACGAATAGGCATTTGATAGTTTAGACAGAAGAATGCTTTGGAAGTTGTTGAGTCATTATGGAATCCCCATAAAGTTTATTAACCTGATAAAAACAATGTATGAAGGAACAAAATGTAGTGTGGTGCATGAAGGACAGCTTACAGAAGCATTTGAAATAAGAACAGGAGTAAGGCAGGGATGCCTTTTGTCTCCATTTCTCTTTCTACTGGCCATAGATTGGATTATTAAAATAACTCAAAACAACAGAAATTGAATCCAGTGGTCACTGACCAAACAATTTGATGATTTAGACTTTGCTGATGACATAGCTCTCCTTTCACTTTCACACAGCCATCAACAGATGCAGGATAAAATGAGTATACTTGATGAGAGATCACAACAGCTAGGACTGACGATTAGTAGAGATAAGACTAACATTATGAGAATTAATACAGTTGGCAATAACCAAATAAAACTAGGAGAATTACCTCTATTAGATGTACAATCTTACATATATCTGGGCAGTAATATAGATAAAGAGGGAGGAACAGAAAATGATACCAAAATAAGGATATCAAAAGCAAGAGGGATATTTGTTGCACTGGGAAACATGGAAATCCAAAGAAATTAGATTAAATACTAAAATAAAAATTTTCAACTCAAATGTTAAGTCGGTCCAATTATATGGCTGTGAAACATGGAGAACAACAAAATTGACAATCACGAAGATACAGACTTTCATTAATGGATGCTTACGCAGGATAAAAGGATGGACATGGCAGGACAAAATCACTAACATAGAATTAAGGAAATGTACCAGTCAAATACCAGTGGATAAAGAGATACAGCGAAGACAATGGCGCTGGATAAGACACACACTACGGAAGCCAACCGAGAGTATTACATAACAGGCCTTTTTTTGGAATCCCCAGGGGAAAAGACAAAGAGGAAGACCAAGGAATTCTTGGAGAAGACAGATAGAAGTAGAGATGAAGATGATGGGGAAGACATGGAATGATCTTAAAAGAATGGCAAAAAAACAGAACGACTTGGAAAGTGTTTGTTGAAGACCTATGCTCCACTGGGAGCTAAAAAGGTAGAAGAAGAAGAAATGCCTGGTCCATGAGACCACCAGAGCAGCCGAGATTACCTGGACAACGGGAGAGAAAGATTTCATGTTAAAAAGGAGGGGACGGCTGGAAAAAAATGAAGAGAAGAAATGTGGGAGTATGTGAATCAAGCAATCTTACAGAAATCTCAATGACAACAGTTAACATCAACGGGTGAGACTTACACGAAACCCCAGACGCTCCCCTACTATCAGTTAACAAATACCAGACCTACAAGAATCTCAGATATTTCCCTGTTAGCAGTTAGCAAAACAACAGACTTACAGGAACCCCAGATACCTTCCTGTTAGCAGTTAACAAATACCAGATGAGCCCCAGACATCTCCATGTTGGCAGTTAACACCAAGAGACCGTACTTAAATAAATATCCTGAGCAATACACGTAACACAAGAGAAGAGTGTACTACTGTAATTATCATCAACTCAACCCACGACATCACCTCAACACATGATATCAACTCAGCCCATAACAACAACTCAACCCACGACATCAGCTCAACCCATGACATCAACTCAAACCATGACATCAACTCAACACATGACATCAACTCAACCCTTGACATCAACTCAACACATCAACTCAACCCACGACATCAACTCAACTCATCACATCAACGGACCCACCTTGTTTCTGTGAACAGTCCACCAAGTTCTGCTCTGACAATGACGTCAGTCGGCCATATTTCTTAAATGTCTGACCTTCAAGTGATCCAGTTGTGGAGAAGGCCCAGCAAGATCCACAACTTCCCTGTAAAGGGGCGAGACTAGTGTCACAATAAAGGGCATGGCAGGGGTGTGTTACATGGCAGGGGTGTGTTACATGGCAGGGGTGTGTTACATAGCAGGGTCACTCTCTGTCTCAGGTAGTGATTGTTAGGGGCAGAGAAACGCGTCATCATAGAGAGCCTGCGTGTATCAAAATACTGGGCGTGGCGAGGGTGTGTGAATATATGTAAGGCGTGGAGTGGATGTGATAATATACAGGGAGTTGCGGGGGTGTGTCACTATACAAGGCGTGGCATGGGCGTGCCGATATACGAGGCGTGGCGAGAGTGTTTCAATATACAGGGCATAGCGAGGGTGTGTTAATATAAAGGGCGTCACAGTGACTTCCGTCTACAAGATGGCGGATCTAGTCCACGTCCTCTCGATCGCTGCAGAAAATGCACACAGGGTCTGATTAATTTCGGATCTTCTTTGCACTTTTCTGCGTTAAAGTCAAAATGATGATATGCTTGATACATCTGAGTTGATAAAGTGAGGTTGTAGGCCGACAACAGTCCGTTTTTGACGACTCAAGTGTTGTGAGTGAGACCTTCCACCGTCTAGACTTGATCTGCGCTTTACGTCACACATTGGTGCTGTTCATGACCGTTGATGGTATTTTTTGACGCAAGTTATTTCCATGTACACATTAATGTAAACTACTTCGTCAGCCGCAGTTTTGTCTCTTTGGGGAATTTGCTTCGTGTTTTGTTCGTCGTAGGCTGCTTACACTAGAGTAATCACACAGAAATCTAAATGGAACGAGATTAAGCGTTGGGCGACATTTTTGTGTGCTACGTCATCGTAATGGTTTCCTCAACCGGCCGTGCGCAAATCTTACGGTCTGCTGTTTGATGTGCGACGGGGATAATTTGACGACTGACTGTGTATCTATATGATCGGAATTGGAGTCATCAACGATGGCCTAACATCATCTGGTGCTACGACGATCATCATTTTCAAGAGGACGTGACTTACCGGTATATGGGGATAGGCGGCAGGAACAATTGAAGGCTATGCATGAAAAGCGTTCCTTGTTGCAGTTTCCTCATATTACAAGTCGCATATCTGTGTTGGTCACCTCTAGTGACGGGCAGACGGTGTTCGTAAACCTGGGAAGGCCGACCGTCTAAGGGCAGAATCCCCCTACAGAAAAGATCATCTACTGCCTTGCAGGAAGATTGGGGACAATCAAAGGCTAAGGAAAGCAAACCTGAATAAAATGCTGGCTAAAATCGGATGCACTGGGCCCCTGGCGCAGAACACAGTGCAACGTTTTAACGGGTGTTCAGTCGGAGTGGATAGGCAGACTCTAACTGTGATGTTCTGTCTGTGCGGGCGATCAACACACTTAGCCTGACAGCTGACTTCATGTGAGAGTCTGGGATCTATTCTGACTGAGTCCTGATCGCAGACAGACATAACGGGCGTGACGTGAGTGTGCCAATATGCAAGGCGTAGCGAGAGTATGTTAATATACAAGGCGGGATGAGAGTGTCGATATACAGGGCGTGGCTGGGTGTGTCAAAATACAGGGCGTGGCTGGGTGTGTCAATATACAGGGCATGGCAGGGGTGTGTCAATATACAGGGCATGGCAGGGGTGTGTCAATATACAGGGCATGGCAGGGGTGTGTCAATATACAGGGCATGGCAGGGGTGTGTCAATATAAAAGGCGTGACAGGGTTTCTCTGTCACTAGGGATCTGTTAGGTTGTGTCTCTATCATGATTGACAATTGTTGGATGACACAGGTGTGTCTCTGTTATGATTGGCAATTGTTGGATGACGCAGGTGTGTCTCTGTTATGATTGGCAATTGTTGGATGACGTAGGTGTGTCTCTGTTATGATTGGCAATTGTTGGACGACACGGGTGTGTGGGTGTGTCTGTGTGGGTATGTCTGTGGCATGATAAACTTGTAATTTTGGCTCACGTCGACAGATACAATGAGATAAAGGATGGCTGCAAACACGTCTAGCTCCACACAAACACGTTTAGCGCTATACAAGCACTTCTCGCTCCATACAAACACATCTAGCGCTACACAAACACGTCCACACAAACACGTCTAGAGCCACACAAACACGTCCACACAAACACGTCTAGAGCCACACAAACACGTCCACACAAACACGTCTAGCTTCACACAAACACGTCTAGCTCCACACAAACACGTCTAGCGCTATACAAACACGTCTAACTCCACACAAACACGTCTAGCGCTATACAAACACGTCTAGCTCCACACAAACACGTCTAGTGCTATACAAACACGTCTAACTCCACACAAACACGTCTAGCGCTATACAAACACGTCTAGCTCCACACAAACACGTCTAGCGCTATACAAACACGTCTAGCTCCACACAAACACGTCTAGCGCTATACAAACACGTCTAGCTCCACACAAACACGTCTAGCGCTATACAAACACGTCTAGCTCCACACAAACACGTCTAGCGCTATACAAACACGTCTAGCTCCACACAAACACGTCTAGAGCTATACAAACACGTCTAGCTCCACACAAACACGTCTAGCGCTATACAAACACGTCTAGCTCCACACAAACACGTCTAGCGCTATACAAACACGTCTAACTCCACACAAACACGTCTAGCGCTACACAAACACGTCTAGCGCTATACAAACACGTCTAGCACAACACAAACACGTCTAGTGCTACACAAACACTTCCACACAAACATGTCTAGCTCCACACAAACACGTCTAGCGCTATACAAACACGTCTAGCTCCACACAAATACGTCCACACAAACACATCTACATCCACACAAACACGTCTACCTCCACACAAACACGTCTAGCTCCACACAAACACGTCTAGCTCCACACAAACACGTCTACACAAACACGTCCACACAAACCCATCTACACAAGCACGTCCACACAAACACATCTACATCCACACAAACACGTCTACCTCCACACAAACACGGCTAGCTCCACACAAACACGTCTACCTCCACACAAACACGTCTAGCTCCACACAAACACGTCTAGCTCCACACAAACACGTCTACACAAACACGTCCACACAGACCCATCTACACAAGCACGTCCACACAAACACATCTACATCCACACAAACACGTCTACCTCCACACAAACACGGCTAGCTCCACACAAACACGTCTACACAAACACGTCCACACAAACACATCTACATCCACACAAACACGTCTACCTCCACACAAACACGTCTAGCTCCACACAAACACGTCTACCTCCACAGATACACGTCTACATCCACACAAACACGTCTAGCTCCACACAAAAACGTCTAGCTCCACAAAAACACGTCTACCTCCACACAAACACGTCTAGCTCAACACAAACACGTCTAGCTCAACACAAACACGTCTAGCTCACCACAAACACGTCTAGCTCCACACAAACACGTCTGCCTCCACACAAACACATCTACATCAACACAAACACGTCTGCCTCCACATAAACACATCTACATCCACAGAAACACGTCTAGCTCCACACAAACACGTCTGCTTCCACATAAACACATCTACATCCACACAAACACATCTACATCCACACAAACACGTCTGCCTCCACACAAACACATCTACATCCACACAAACACGTCTGCATCCACAGAAACACATCTACATCCACACAAACACGTCTGCATTCACACAAACACATCTACATCCACACAAACACGTCTAGCTCCACGCAAACACATCTACCTCCATACAAAAACATCTACATTCACACAAACACGTCTAGCTCCACACAAACACGTCTACTTTCACACAAACACATCTACATTCACACAAACACGTCTAGCTCCACACAAACACGCCTAGCTCCACACAAACACGTCTAGCTCTACACAAACACGTCTAGCTCCACACAAACACGTCTCGCTCCACACAAACACGTCTAGCTCCACACAAACATGTCTAGCTTCATACAAACATGTCTACCTTCACACAAACACGTCTACATCCATACAAACACGTCTAGCTTCATACAAACATGTCTACCTTCACACAAACACGTCTACATCCATACACACACCTCAACTTAAAAACGTCTCCCTCTACATAACCCCCCCCTCCCCAACCCCCTTCACACACACACACGAACATGGCGACTTCCACACAAACACGTCCACACAAACACGTGTATCAACACACACACGCCCTCCACCCATTAACTCGATCAGTCCTGACCTGATTTTTGATCGGGGTCACATAGCCCTTGTCTCTCCAATCAACTTCCGGTGGCAGGTCAGTGACGTCACCAGCTCGATAAACAAGATGGCTGCTGGCGGTAGAGCGTCCCTTGTAACCGTTCATTACTTTTTTGAACTCTTGGTTGGTCTGTGAGACGAGTAGAGAATATAGCTGGGATAATTGGTGACAATAAGAGAATATAGCTGGGATAAGTGGTGACAATAAGAGAATATAGTTGGGATAAGTGGTGACAATAAGAGAATATAGCTGGGATAAGTGGTGACAATAAGAGAATATAGCTGGGATAAGTGGTGACAATAAGAGAATATAGTTGGTATAGTTAGTGACAATAAGAGAATATAGCTGGGATAAGTGGTGACAACAAGACAATATAGCTGGGATAAGTGGTGACAATAAGAGAATATAGCTGGGATAAGTGGTGACAATAAGAGAATATAGCTGGGATAATTGGTGACGAAAGAGAATATAGCTGGGATAAGTGGTGACAATAAGAGAATATAGTTGGGATAAGTGGTGACAATAAGAGAATATAGCTGGGATAAGTGGTGACAATAAATAATATAGCTGGGATAATTGGTGACGAAAGAGAATATAGCTGGGATAAGTGGTGACAATAAGAGAATATAGTTGGGATAAGTGGTGACAATAAGAGAATATAGCTGGGATAAGTGGTGACAATAAATGACAAAAATCAATAACCTAAGATATGCCGATGATACTGTTCTACTAGCAGAAAACCCTAAAGACCTACAACAATTGCTTAATGTGATAAACATAACAAGCAAAAAATATGGACTAGAAATGAATATCAAAAAGACTAAAACTATGATCATAAACTAAGAAAATTATCAAAACCTACAATTAAATATCACAGTTGAGGGAATACATCTGGAGACAGTCCAGAGCTACAACTACCTGGGTCATACTATAACCAATGCTGGAAAATGCAAAACTGAAATAAACAAAAGAATAGGTATGGCAAAAAGTAATTTTAATGCCATGAAAAATATACTAACAACAAAACAAATATCAACAGGGCTGAAACTAAGAATGGCAAAATGTTACATCTTCTCAATACTCCTGTATGCTGCAGAAACATGGACATTAGACAAGAAAACAGAACAGAAAATTGAAGCCTTTGAAATGTGGATTTATAGAAGAATAGGTAGAATTGGATGGAAACAAAAGAAAACAAACGATGAAGTTTTAAAACAATTGAAAATAAAAAGAGAACTACTAAATACAATTAAGACAAGACAAATGAAATTTTTGGGGCATGCTAAAAGACACAACAGCCTACTAAAAGTAATATTGGAAGGAAAAATACAAGGTAAAAGAGGCAGAGGCAGACCAAGACTAACATGGACGAGTAACCTCAAAAGATGGACAAGTCAATCAATGACAGACTGCACCATCAAAGCAAGACACTCAGTAGAATGGCGATCCATGGTAGCCAACCTTCGTTGCGGAGAAGGCACTCGATGATGATGTAGGCTAGTAAAGTTATCATCAGTGATAGTAAGTTAGTAAAGTTATCATCAGTGATAGTAGGTTAGTAGAGTTATCTTCAGTGATAGTAGTTTAGTAAAGTTATCTTCAGTGATAGTAGGTTAGTAAAGTTATCATCAGTGATAGTAGGTTAGTAAAGTTATCTTCAGTGATAGTAGGTTAGTAGAGTTATCTTCAGTGATAGTAGGTTAGTAAAGTTATCTTCAGTGATAGTAGGTTAGTAAAGTTATCTTCAGTGATAGTAGGTTAGTAGAGTTATCTTCAGTGATAGTAGGTTAGTAGAGTTATCATCAGTGATAGTAGGTTAGTAAAGTTATCTTCAGTGATAGTAGGTTAGTAAAGTTATCTTCAGTGATAGTAGGTTAGTAGAGTTATCTTCAGTGATAGTATTATTAGTAGAGTTATCTTCAGTCATAGTAAGTTAGTAGAGTTATCATGAGTGATAGTAGGTTAGTAGAGTTATCATCAGTGATAGTAGGTTAGTAAAGTTATCTTCAGTGATAGTAGGTTAGTAGAGTTATCATCAGTGATAGTAGGTTAGTAGAGTTATCTTCAGTGATAGTAGATTAGTAGAGTTATCTTCAGTGATAGTAAGTTAGTAAAGTTATCTTCAGTGATAGTAAGTTAGTAAAGTTATCATCAGTGATAGTAGGTTAGTAAAGTTATCATCAGTGATAGTAGGTTAGTAAAGTTATCTTCAGTGATAGTAGGTTAGTAGAGTTATCTTCAGTGATAGTAGGTTAGTAAAGTTATCATCAGTGATAGTAGGTTAGTAGAGTTATCATCAGTGACAGTAGGTTATAAGTTATCTTCAGTGATAGTAGGTTAGTAAAGTTATCATGAGTGATAGTAGGTTAGTAAAGTTATCTTCAGTGATAGTAGGTTAGTAGAGTTATCTTCAGTGATAGTATTATTAGTAGAGTTATCTTCAGTCATAGTAAGTTAGTAGAGTTATCATGAGTGATAGTAGGTTAGTAGAGTTATCATCAGTGATAGTAGGTTAGTAAAGTTATCTTCAGTGATAGTAGGTTAGTAGAGTTATCATCAGTGATAGTAGGTTAGTAGAGTTATCTTCAGTGATAGTAGATTAGTAGAGTTATCTTCAGTGATAGTAAGTTAGTAAAGTTATCTTCAGTGATAGTAAGTTAGTAAAGTTATCATCAGTGATAGTAGGTTAGTAAAGTTATCATCAGTGATAGTAGGTTAGTAAAGTTATCTTCAGTGATAGTAGGTTAGTAGAGTTATCTTCAGTGATAGTAGGTTAGTAAAGTTATCATCAGTGATAGTAGGTTAGTAGAGTTATCATCAGTGACAGTAGGTTATAAGTTATCTTCAGTGATAGTAGGTTAGTAAAGTTATCATGAGTGATAGTAGGTTAGTAAAGTTATCTTCAGTGATAGTAGGTTAGTTGAGTTATTATCAGTGATAGTAGGTTAGTAAAGTTATCATCAGTGATAGTAGGCTAGTAGAGCTATCATCAGTGGATGTATGCTAGTAGAGTTATCGTTGGTGGTAGAAGCCTAGTTTAGTTATCGTTGGTGGTAGTAGGCTAGTAGAGTTATCGTTGGTGGTAGTAGGCTAGTAGGGCTATCGTTGGTGGTATTAGTCTTGTAGAATTATCATTGGTGGTAGTTGTCTAGTAGAGTTATCGTTGGTGGTAGTAGGCTAGTAGAGTTATCGTTGGTGGTAGTAGGCTAGTAGAGTTATCGTTGGTGGTAGTAGTCTAGTAGAGTTATCGTTGGTGATTGTAGGCTAGTAGAGCTATCGTTGGTTGTAGTAGTCTTGTAGAGTTATCGTTGGTGGTATTAGTCTTGTAGAGTTTTCGTTGGTGGTAGTAGTCTTGTAGAGTTATCGTTGGTGGTACTAGGCTAGTAGAGTTATCGTTGGTGGTTGTAGTCATGTAGAGTTATCGTTGGTGGTAGTAGGCTCGATGGTGGTAGTAGGCTAGTAGAGTTTTCGTTGGTGGTTGTAGGCTAGTAAAGTTATCGTTGGTGGTAGTAGGCTAGTAGAGTTATCGTTGGTGATTGTAGGCTCTTAGAGTTATCGTTAGTGGTTCTAGGCTAGTAGAGTTATCGTTGGGGGTTGTAGGCTACTAGAGTTATCGTTGGTGGTAGTAGGCTAGTAGAGTTATCGTTGGTGGTAGTAGTCTTGTAGAGTTATTGTTCTTGGTTCTAGGCTAGTAGAGTTATCGTTTGTGGTTGTAGGCTAGTAGAGTTACCGTTGGTGATTGTAGGATAGTAGAGTTACCGTTTGTGGTTGTAGGCTAGTAGAGTTACCGTTGGTGATTGTAGGCTAGTAGAGTTATAGTTTGTGGTTCTAGGCTAGTAGAGTTATCGTTGGTGGTAGTAGTCTTGTAGAGTTATTGCTGGTGGTTGTATGCTAGTAGTGTTATCGTTGGTTGTTGTAGGCTAGTAGAGTTATCGTTGGTGGTTACAGGCTAGTATAGTTATCGTTGGTGGTTAAAGGCTATTAGATGCACCGTTGGTGGTTTTAGGGTAGTAGAGTTATCGTTTGTGGTTGTAAACTAGTAGATATATCGTTGGTGGTTGTAGGCTAGTAGAGTTATCTTTTGTGGGTGTAGGCTAGTAGAGTTATCGTTGGTGGTAGTAGGCTAGTAGAGTTATTGTTTGTTGTTGTAAACTAGTAGATATATCGTTGGTGGTTGTAGGCTAGTAGAGTTATCTTTTGTGGGTGTAGGCTAGTAGAGTTATCGTTGGTGGTTGTAGGCTAGTAGAGTTATTGTTTGTTGTTGTAAACTAGTAGATATATCGTTGGTGGTTGTAGGCTAGTAGAGTTATCTTTTGTGGGTGTAGGCTAGTAGAGTTATCGTTGGTGGTAGTAGGCTAGTAGAGTTATTGTTTGTTGTTGTAAACTAGTAGATATATCGTTGGTGGTTGTAAGCTAGTAGAGTTATCTTTTGTGGGTGTAGGCTAGTAGAGTTATCGTTGGTGGTTGTAGGCTAGTAGAATTACCGTTGGTGGTTGTAGGCTAGTAAAGTTATTTTTGGTGGTAGTGGTCTTTTAAAGTTATCGTTGGTGGTTGTAGGCTAGTAGAGATACCGTTAGTGATTGTAGGTTAGTAGAGTTATCGTTGGTGGTTGTAGGCTAGTAGAGTTACCGTTGGTGGTTGTAGGTTAGTAGAGTTATAGTTTGTGGTTCTAGGCTAGTAGAGTTATCGTTGGTGGTAGTAGGCTAGTAGAGTTATCGTTGGTGGTAGTAGGTTAGTAGAGTTATCGTTTGTTCTTGTAGGCTAGCAGATGTATCGTTGGTGATTATAGGCTAGTAGAGTTATCGTTGGTGATTATAGGCTAGTAGAGTTATCGTTGGTAGTTACAGGCTAGTAGAGTTACCGTTGGTGGTTGTAGGTTAGTAGATGTGCCTTTGGTGGTTGTAGGCTGGTAGACCTCTCGCCAGTTGTGGTGCTGGTAGACTTATCTCCGGTTGTGGTGCTGGTAGACCTATCGACAGTTGTGGTGCTGGTAGAACTATCGCTAGTTGTGGTGCTGGTAGACCTATCGCCAGTTGTGGTGCTGGTAGACCTATCGCCAGTTGTGGTGCTGGTAGACCTATCGCCAGTTGTGGTGCTGGTAGACCTATCGCCAATTGTGGTGCTGGTAGACCTATCGCCAGTTGTGGTGCTGGTAGACCTATCGCCATTTGTGGTGCTGGTAGACCTATCGCCAGTTGTGGTGCTGGTAGACCTATCGCCAGTTGTGGTGCTGGTAGACCTATCGCCAGTTGTGGTGCTGGTAGACCTATCGCCAATTGTGGTGCTGGTAGACCTATCGCCAGTTGTGGTGCTGGTAGACCTACCTACAGTTGTGGTGCTGGTAGACCTATCGACAGTTGTGGTGCTGTTAGACCTATCGCCAGTTGTGGTGCTGGTAGACCTATCGACAGTTGTGGTGCTGGTAGACCTATCGCCAGTTGTGGTGCTGGTAGACCTATCGACAGTTGTGGTGCTGTTAGACCTATCAACAGCTGTGGTGCTGGTAGACCTATCGACAGTTGTGGTGCTGTTAGACCTATCGACAGTTGTGGTGCTGGTAGACCTATCGACAGTTGTGGTGCTGGTAGACCTATCGACAGTTATGGTGCTGGTAGACCTATCGCCAGCTGTGGTGCTGGTAGACCTATCGACAGTTGTGGTGCTGGTAGACCTATCGACAGTTGTGGTGCTGGTAGACCTATCGACAGTTGTGGTGCTGGTAGAACTATCGACAGTTGTGGTGCTGGTGGAATGCACTAAATTAAGAATAAAGTTCTGTCTTCTGAACGTAAATGAAAAGCAAACATCGGGACACGGTCAAGCTGGGCGCCACACACACACTCCCACACACAAACATCGGGTCACGGTCAAGCTGGGCTCCACACACACACTCCCACACACAAACATCGGGTCACGGTCAAGCTGGGCGGCACACACACACACTCCCACACACAAACATCGGGTCACGGTCAAGCTGGGCGGCACACACACACACTCCCACACACAAACATCGGGTCACGGTCAAGCTGGGCGCCACACACACACTCCCACACACAAACATCGGGTCACGGTCAAGCTGGGCGGCACACACACACACTCCCACACACAAACATCGGGTCACGGTCAAGCTGGGCTCCACACACACACTCCCACACACAAACGTCGGGACACGGTCAAGCTGGGCGCCACACACAAACATCGGGACACGGTCAAGCTGGGCGCCACACACACTCTCACACAAACATCGAGACACGGTCAAGCTGTCGCTACGCACACACACACTCCCACACAAACATCGGGACATGGTCATGCTAGCGCCACACACTCCCACACAAACATCGGGACATGGTCAAGCTGGCGCCATACACATACATCGGGACACGGTCATGCTGGCGCCACACACACACACACTCCCACACAAACATCGGGACATGGTCAAGCTTTCGCAACACATACACACACTCCCACACAAACATCGGGACGCGGTCATGCTGGCGCCACACACACACACACTCCCACACAAACATCGGGACACGGTCATGCTGGCGCCACCCACACACACTGCCCCACACAAACATCGGGACACGGTCATGCTGGCGCCACACACACTCCCACACAAACATCGGGACATGGTCAAGCTGGCACCACACACTCCCACACAAACATCGGGACACGGTCAAGCAGGCGCCACACACACACACACTTCCACACACAAACACACTTCCACACACACACACTCCCATACAAACATCCGACCACGGTCAAGCTGGGCGCCACACACACACTTCCACACATAAACATGCACACACACTCACACACACAAACATGCACACGCACACACACACACACTCACATACACATAGACACACACCCCCCTCCCACCACACACATAAAACAAACACAAAAACCCACACTTATCGCAGACTTTCTTTTGAGTTAATGAAGTCAAAATGGCTGCCTAGTGGGTGTGTCATGTCACTAACATTACGGTAACCTGCAGCACAGCGGTTCTAAGCCTGTAGAGCAGGGACATGGAACACGCCACTGAAACAAGAAGCCAAGTTGAAGTGCAGTTATCGGCCAGAACGAAAGCGGTCTATGAGGAGGTTCTCAAATGAGCCTGAAGGTGATTGGCACGCTCAAGAAAATGTCCACTCGCTTCACGAGTTATAGCTCGTGTTGGCACATTGTGTGGGCAACACTTGAAGAATTGTCAGTAGATCAGTTTTTATAGAGAGTCTCAAATACGTCATCTAGTGATGTCAGTGGTAGTAGTCATGTAATGGTAGCGATGGTTGTGTGTGGTGACTACTATTTCTCTGATAATGCTACTACTATCATCATGTGCAGTAACTCACCAAATCCGCAAACTCATTCTCCGCTAGATAGAATGAGTGCTCGCCCCTGGCGTATTCCTCGTTGTGTCTCTGGATGTAGGTCACGTGGCTCTGCCACACCCTGCGTCTGTGGGACCACAAAGTTGTCACAATCATCAATGATATTATCCTCACGATCATCGTTATCGTCACTATCATCAACATCATCAACATCATCACCATCATTACTATCATCGCTATCATTATAACCATCGACATCATCAACATCATCAACATCATCAATATCATCACCATCATCATAATCATCGACATCATCAACATCATCACTATCATCACCATCAATATCATCAACATCATCGACATCATCAACATCATCACTATCATCAACATCATTAATATCATCAACATCATCACTATCATCAACATCATCAATATCATCAACACCATCAATATCATCACCATCATCATAATCATCGACATCATCAACATCATCACTATCATCACTATCATCATCATCATCAACATCATCGACATCATCGACATCATCAACATCATGACTATCATCAACATCATTAATAGCATCAACATCATCACTATCATCAACATCATTAATATCATCAACATCATCACTATCATCAACATCATCAACATCATCACTATCATCAACACCATCAATATCATCAACATCATCACTATCATCAACATCATCACAATCATCAATATCAACATCATCACTATGATCAACATTATCACTATCCTTAACATCATTAATATAATCAAAATCCTCAACATCATCAACATCATCACTATCATCACTATCATCACTATAAGCAATATCATCACTATCATCACTATCATCAACATCATCACTTTCATCAACATCATCACTATCATCAACATCATCACTATCAACACTATCATCACTATCATCACCATCATCACTATCATCACTATCATCATAATCGTAACTATCATCAACATCATCACTATCATCAACATCATAACTATCATTACTATCATCACCATCACCACTATCATCACTATCATCATAATCGTAACTGTGGTCAACATCATCACTATCATCATCATCATCATCACTATCATCACTATCATCACCATCATCACTATCATCACTATCATCATAATCGTAACTATCATCAACATCATCACTATCATCAACATCATCACTATCATCACTATCATCACTATCATCACCATCATCACTATCATCACTATCATCATAACCGTAACTATGGTCAACATCATCACTATCATCATCATCAATATCATCACTATCATAAGATTTATCAATATAATCACTATCATCAATATCATTACTATCATCAACATCATCACTATAATCACTATCATCAACCATATCACTAATCAACCATATCACTATCATCATCAACACCATCACTATCATCACTATCATCAGCATCATCAACATCATCACTATCATCACTGTTATCAACATCATCACTAACATCAATATCATCAACATCATCACTATCGTCGATATCATCACTATCATCAACATCATCTCAATCATCAACATCATCACTGTTATCAAAATCATCAACATCATCAACATCATCAACATCATCGACATCATCATTTTCATCACAATCATCACTATCATCAACCTCATCACTATCATCAATATCATCACTATCATCACTATAATCACTATCATCAACATCATCAATATAATCACTATCATGTACATCATCACTATCATCACTATGATCACTATCATCAACATCTTCAATTTCAACACTATCATAAACAACATCACTATCATCACTATCATCAACCTCATCACTATCATCACTATCATAACTATCATCACTATCATCACTTTCATCAATATCATCAATATAATCACTATCATGTACATCAGCATTATCATCACTAGGATCACAATCCTCAACATCTTCACTTTCATCACTATCATCAACATCATCACAATCATCAACATCATCACTATCATCACTATCATCAACATCATCACTATCATCACTATCATCACTATCATCACTATCATCAACATCATCACAATCATCAACATCATCACTATCATCAATATCATCACTATCATCACTATCATCAACATCATCACTATCATCACTATCATCACTATCATCACTATCATCAATATCATCACTATCATCACTATCATCAATATCATCACTATCATCACTATCATCAACATCATCACTATCATCAATATCATCACTATCATCACTATCATCAATATCATCACCATCATCACTATCATCACTATCATCACTATCATCAATATCATCAACATCATCAACATCATCAATATAATCACTATCATGTACATCAACACTATCATCAAAATCATCACTATCATCACTATCATCACTATCATCACTATCATCAACATCATCACTATCAACAACACTATCACAATCATCAACTTCATCACTATCATCATTATCATCAACATCATCACTATCATCACTATTTTCACTATCATCAACATCATCGCTGTCATCACTATCATAAACATCATCACTATCATCACTATCATCACTATCATCAACATCATCACTATCATCAACATCATCACTATTATCACCATCATCACTATCATCAAATTCATCAATATCATCACTTTCATCACTATCATCGACATCTTTACTATCAACACTATCATCAACATCATCAATATAATCACTATCATCAACATCATCATAATCAACAACATCATCACTATCATCACTATCATCAACATCATCACTATCAACAACATCATCACTATCATCAACATAATCAATATCATCAACATCATCACTATCATCACTATCATCAACATCATCACTATCATCAACGATCATTTATCATCATCAACATGATCACTATCATCACTATAATCACTATCATCAACATCATCTCTATCATCATTATCATCACTACCATCACTAGGATCACTATCATCAAACAGGGATTGTCATGGCAGAAAGTATTAGCACACACAGTGATTGTCATGGCAGAAAGTATTAGCACATATAAAGATTGTCATGGCAGCAAGTATTAGCACATACAGAGATTGTCATGCCAGCCAGCAAGAATCAGAACATACAGAGATTGTCATGCCAGCAAGTATTAGCACATACAGAGATTGTCATGGCAGCAAGTATTAGCACATACAGAGATTGTCATGGCAGCAAGTATTAGCACATACAGAGATTGTCATGCCAGCAAGTATTAGCACATACAGAGATTGTCATGGCAGCAAGTATTAGCACATAGAGAGATTGTCATGGCAGTAAGTATTAGCACATAGAGAGATTGTCATGGCAGTAAGTATTAGCACATACAGAGATTGTCATGCCAGCCAGCAAGTATCAGAACATACAGAGATTGTCATGCCAGCAAGTATTAGCACATACAGAGATTGTCATGCCAGCAAGTATTAGCACATACAGAGATTGTCATGCCAGCAAGTATTAGCACATACAGAGATTGTTATTCCCAGCAATAGCACATACAGAGATTGTCATGGCAGCCAGCAAGTATTAGCACATAGAGAGATTGTCCTGTCAGCAAGTATTAGCACATACAGAGAATGTCATGCCAGCAAGTATTAGCACATACAGAGAGCGTCGTTTCAGCAAGTATTAACACATACAGAGATTGTCATGCCAGCAAGTATTAACACATACAGTGATTGCCATGTCAGCAAGTATTAGCACATACAGAGAATGTCATGGCAGCAAGTATTAGCACATAGAGAGATTGTCATGGCAGTAAGTATTAGCACATAGAGAGATTGTCATGGCAGTAAGTATTAGCACATACAGAGATTGTCATGCCAGCCAGCAAGTATCAGAACATACAGAGATTGTCATGCCAGCAAGTATTAGCACATACAGAGATTGTCATGCCAGCAAGTATTAGCACATACAGAGATTGTCATGGCAGCAAGTATTAGCACATAGAGAGATTGTCATGGCAGTAAGTATTAGCACATAGAGAGATTGTCATGGCAGTAAGTATTAGCACATACAGAGATTGTCATGCCAGCCAGCAAGTATCAGAACATACAGAGATTGTCATGCCAGCAAGTATTAGCACATACAGAGATTGTCATGCCAGCAAGTATTAGCACATACAGAGATTGTCATGTCAGCAAGTATTAGCACATACAGAGATTGTTATTCCCAGCAATAGCACATACAGAGATTGTCCTGTCAGCAAGTATTAGCACATACAGAGAATGTCATGCCAGCAAGTATTAGCACATACAGAGAGCGTCGTTTCAGCAAGTATTAACACATACAGAGATTGTCATGCCAGCAAGTATTAACACATACAGTGATTGCCATGTCAGCAAGTATTAGCACATACAGAGATTGCCATGTCAGCAAGTATTAGCACATACAGAAATTGTCATGTCAGCCAGCAAGTATTAGCACAAATAGAGATTGCCATGTCAGCAAGTATTAGCACATACAATAATATCATCAACATCATCACTATCATCAACATCTTCAACATCATCACTATCATCAACACCATCAATATCATCAACATCATCACTATCATCAACATCACCACAATCATCAATATCAACATCATCACTATCATCAACATTATCACTATCATTAACATCATTAATATAATCAAAATCCTCAACATCATCAACATTATCACTATCATCACTATCATCACTATTAGCAATATCATCACTATCATCACTATCGTCAACATCATCACTTTCATCAACATCATCACTATCATCTACATCATCACTATCAACACTATCATCACTATCATCACCATCATCACTATCATCACTATCATCATAATCGTAACTATCATCAACATCATCACTATCATCAACATCATAACTATCATCACTATCATCACTATCATCACCATCATCACTATCATCATAATCGTAACTGTGGTCAACATCATCACTATCATCATCATCATCACTATCATCACTATCATCACCATCATCACTATCATCACTATCATCATAATCGTAACTGTGGTCAACATCATCACTATCATCATCATCATCATCACTATCATCACTATCATCACCATCATCACTATCATCACTATCATCATAATCGTAACTATCATCAACATCATCACTATCATCAACATCATCACTATCATCACTATCATCACTATCATCACCATCATCACTATCATCACTATCATCATAACCGTAACTATGGTCAACATCATCACTATCATCATCATCAATATCATCACTATCATCAGATTTATCAATATAATCACTATCATCAATATCATTACTATCATCAACATCATCACTATAATCACTATCATCAACCATATCACTAATCAACCATATCACTATCATCATCAACATCATCACTATCATCACTATCATCAGCATCATCAACATCATCACTATCATCACTGTTATCAACATCATCACTAACATCAATATCATCAACATCATCACTATCGTCGATATCATCACTATCATCAACATCATCTCAATCATCAACATCATCACTGTTTTCAAAATCATCAACATCATCAACATCATCGACATCATCATTTTCATCACAATCATCACTATCATCAACCTCATCACTATCATCAATATCATCACTATCATCATTATAATCACTATCATCAACATTATCAATATAATCACTATCATGTACATCATCACTATCATCACTATGATCACTATCATCAACATCTTCAATTTCATCACTATCATCAACAACATCACTATCATCAACCTCATCACTATCATCACTATCATAACTATCATCACTATCATCACTTTCATCAATATCATCAATATAATCACTATCATGTACATCAGCACTATCATCACTAGGATCACTATCATCAACATCTTCACTTTCATCACTATCATCAACATCATCACAATCATCAACATCATCACTATCATCACTATCATCAACATCATCACTATCATCACTATCATCACTATCATCACTATCATCAACATCATCACAATCATCAACATCATCACTATCATCAACATCATCACTATCATCAACATCATCACTATCATCAATATCATCACTATCATCAATATCATCACTATCATCACTATCATCAATATCATCACTATCATCACTATCATCAACATCATCACTATCATCACTATCATCACTATCATCACTATCATCACTATCATCAATATCATCACTATCATCACTATCATCAATATCATCAACATCATCAACATCATCAATATAATCACTATCATGTACATCAACACTATCATCAAAATCATCACTATCATCAACGTCATCACTATCAACAACACTATCACAATCATCAACTTCATCACTATCATCATTATCATCAACATCATCACTATCATCACTATTTTCACTATCATCAACATCATCGCTGTCATCACTATCATAAACATCATCACTATCATCACTATCATCAACATCATCACTATCATCAACATCATCATTATTATCACCATCATCACTATCATCAACTTCATCAATATCATCAATATCATCACTTTCATCACTATCATCAACATCTTTACTATCATCACTATCATCAACATCATCAATATAATCACTATCATCAACATCATCATAATCAACAACATCATCACTATCATCACTATCATCAACATCATCACTATCAACAACATCATCACTATCATCAACATAATCAATATCATCAACATCATCACTATCATCACTATCATCAACATCATCACTATCATCAACTATCATTTATCATCATCAACATGATCACTATCATCACTATAATCACTATCATCAACATCATCTCTATCATCATTATCATCACTACCATCACTAGGATCACTATCATCAAACAGGGATTGTCATGGCAGAAAGTATTAGCACACACAGTGATTGTCATGGCAGCAAGTATTAGCACATACAGAGATTGTCATGGCAGAAAGTATTAGCACACACAGTGATTGTCATGGCAGCAAGTATTAGCACATATAAAGATTGTCATGGCAGCAAGTATTAGCACATACAGAGATTGTCATGGCAGAAAGTATTAGCACTCACAGAGATTGTCATGCCAGCAAGTATTAGCACATACAGAGATTGTCATGCCAGCAAGTATTAGCACATACAGAGATTGTCATGGCAGCAAGTATTAGCACACACAGTGATTGTCATAGCAGCAAGTATTAGCACATACAGAGATTGTCATGCCAGCAAGTATTAGCACATACAGAGATTGTCATGGCAGCAAGTATTAACACATACAGAGATTGTCATGGCAGCAAGTATTAACACATACAGAGATTGTCATGGCAGCAAGTATTAGCACATACAGAGATTGTCATGCCAGCAAGTATTAGCACATACAGAGATTGTCATGGCAGCAAGTATTAGCACATACAGAGATTGTCATGGCAGCAAGTATTAGCACATAGAGAGATTGTCATGGCAGTAAGTATTAGCACATACAGAGATTGTCATGCCAGCCAGCAAGTATCAGAACATACAGAGATTGTCATGCCAGCAAGTATTAGCACATAAAGAGATTGTCATGCCAGCAAGTATTAGCACATACAGAGATTGTCATGCCAGCAAGTATTAGCACATACAGAGTTTGTTATTCCCAGCAATAGCACATACAGAGATTGTCATGGCAGCCAGCAAGTATTAGCACATACAGAGATTGTCCTGTCAGCAAGTATTAGCACATACAGAGATTGTCATGTCAGCCAGCAAGTATTAGCACATACAGAGATTGTCATGGCAGCCAGCAAGTATTAGCACATACAGAGATTGTCATGTCAGCCAGCAAGTATTAGCACAAATAGTGATTGCCATGTCAGCAAGTATTAGCACATACAGAGAATGTCATGTCAGCAAGTATTAGCACATACAGAGATTGTCATGTCAGCAAGTATTAGCACATACAGAGATTGTCATGGCAGCCAGCAAGTATTAGCACATACAGAAATTGTCATGTCAGCCAGCAAGTATTAGCACAAATAGAGATTGCCATGTCAGCAAGTATTAGCACATACAGAGAATGTCATGCAAGCACGTATTAGCACATACAGAGAATGGCATGCTTGCACGTATTAGCACGTACAGAAATTGTCATGTCAGCCAGCAAGTATTAGCACATAGAGAGATTGTCCTGTCAGCAAGTATTAGCACATACAGAGATTGTCATGGCAGCCAGTATTAGCATATACAGAGATTGTCATGGATGCCAGTATTAGCATATACAGAGATTGTCATGGCAGCCAGTATTAGCACATACAGAGATTGTAGCCAGCATTAGCACATACAGACATTCTCATGGCAGCAAGTGTTAGCACATACAGAGATTGTCATGGCAGCCAGCATTAGCACATACAGAGATTGTCATGGATGCCAGCATTAGCACATACAGAGATTGTCAAGCCAGCCAGCATTAGCACATACAGAGATTGTCATGGATGCCAGCATTAGCACATACAGAGATTGTCATGGCAGCCAATATTAGCACATACAGATATTGTCATGCCAGCCAGCATTAGTACATACAGAGATTGTCATGGCAGCCAGTATTAGCACATACAGAGATTGTCATGCCAGCAGGTATTAGCACATACAGAGATTGTCATGCCAGCAAGTATTAGCACATACAGAGATTGTCATGCGAGCAAGTATTAGCACATACAGAGATTGTCATGGCAGCCAGCAAGTATTAGCACATACAGAGATTGTCATGTCAGCAAGTATTAGCACATACAGAGATTGTAATGGCAGCCAGCATTAGCACATACAGAGATTGTCATGCAGGCAAGTATTAGCACATACAGAGATTGTCATGCCAGTCAGCAAGTATTAGCACATACAGAGATTGTCCTGTCAGCAAGTATTAGCACATACAGAGATTGTCATGGCAGCCAGCAAGTATTAGCACATACAGAGATTGTCATGGCAGCCAGCAAGTATTAGCACATACAGAGATTGTCATGGCAGCAAGTATTAACACATACAGAGATTTTCATGGCAGCAAGTATTAACACATACAGAGATTGTCATGCCAGCAAGTATTAGCACATACAGAGATTGTCATGCCAGCAAGTATTAGCACATACAGAGATTGTCATGGCAGCAAGTATTAGCACATACAGAGATTGTCATGCCAGCAAGTATTAGCACATACAGAGATTTTCATGACAGCAAGTATTAACACATACAGAGATTGTCATGCCAGCAAGTATTAGCACATACAGAGATTGTCATGCCAGCAAGTATTAGCACATACAGAGATTTTCATGACAGCAAGTATTAACACATACAGAGATTGTCATGCCAGCAAGTATTAACACATACAGAGATTGTCATGCCAGCAAGTATTAGCACATACAGAGATTGTCATGGCAGCCAGCAAGTATTAGCACATACAGAGATTGTCATGCCAGCAAGTATTAGCACATACAGAGATTGTCATGCCAGCAAGTATTAGCACATACAGAGATTGTCATGCCGGCAAGTATTAGCACATACAGAGATTGTCATGGCAGCAAGTATTAACACATACAGAGATTTTCATGACAGCAAGTATTAACACATACAGAGATTGTCATGCCAGCAAGTATTAGCACATACAGAGATTGTTATGGCAGCAAGTATTAGCACATACAGAGATTGTCATGCCAGCAAGTATTAACACATACAGAGATTGTCATGGCAGCAAGTATTAACACATACAGAGATTGTCATGGCAGCAAGTATTAACACATACAGAGATTGTCATGGCAGCAAGTATTAACACATACAGGTGTCGATATTTCAAAAAATCATTACTTGGAGAGTTCATCAGCCAAGAAATTAACTGTTACTCCTTTGTGTTTTTTAAGCATATCTCTCTCTCTCTCTCTCTCTCTCCCTTTTTTTACTGTAACTACCTGAAGAGTTCCTCTGTACCGTCTCTGTATATCTTGCCGTATGTGGACTTGAACCGACTCCACTCTACATCAAGGTCAAGGCTGTAGACACTAGCAACCAGCAGAAACACAGTGAAGATATGCATCTGGAACAAGACGTGTTCACTCACATGATTTTATGTATTCACTCACATGATGTTATGTGTTCACTCGCAAGATGTTATGCATTCACTCACAGGATGGTATGTGTTCGCTCACAGGATGGTATGTTTTCACTCACGTGATGTTATGTTCACTCACAGGGTGGTATGTGTTCACTCACATGATGTTATATTTTCACTCGCAAGATGTTATGTGTTCACTCACATGATGTTATGTACTCGCAATAAGTTATGTATTCACTCACAGGATGGTATGTGTTCGCTCACAAGATTGTATGTGTTCACTCACGTGATGTTATATGTTCACTCACAGGATGGTATGTGTTCACTCACAGGATATTATGTGTTCACTCACGTGATGTTATGTGATCACTCACAGGATGGTATGTGTTCACTAACAGGATATTATGTGTTTACTAACGTGGTGTTACGCATTCACTCACAGGATGTTTTGTGTTCACTCACAGAATGGTATGTGTTCAATCACGTGATTTTATGTGTTCACTCACAGGATGGTATGTGTTCACTCATGTGATGTTATGTGATCACTCACAGGATGGTATGTGTTCACTCACAGGATGTTATGTGATCACTCACATAATGTTATATGTTCACTCGCAAGATGTTATGTGTTCACTCACATGATGTTATATGTTCACTCGCAAGATGTTATGTGTTCACTCACATGATGTTATGTGTTCACTTGCAAGATGTTATGCATTCACTCACAGGATGGTATGTGTTCGCTCATAGGATGGTATATGTTCACTCACGCGATGTTATATGTTGACTCACAGGATGGTATGTGTTCACTCACAGGATGTTATGTGTTCACTCACGTGATGTTATGTGATCACTCACAGGATGGTATGTGTTCACTTACAGGATGGTATGTGTTCACTAACGTGGTGTTATGCATTCACTCACAGGATTTTTTGTGTTCACTAACAGAATAGTATGTGATCACTCACGTGATTTTATGTGTTCACTCACAGTATGGTATGTGTTCACTCATAGGATGCTATGTGTTCATTCACGTGATGTTATGTGATCACTCACAATTTGTTATGTTCTCACTCACGTGGTGTTATGAGTTCACTCACAGGATGGTATGTGTTCACTCACAGGATGTTATGTGTTCACTCACAGGATGGTATGTGTTCACTCACAGGATGGTGTGTTCACTCACAGGATGGTATGTGTTCATTCATATGATTTTATGTGTTCACTCACGTGGTGTTATGTGTTCGCTCACGTGATGTTATGTGTTCACTCACAGGATGTTATGTGTTCACTCATGTGGTGTTATGTTTTCACTCACAGGATGTTATGTGTTCACTCACATGTTATATGTTCACTCACAGGATGTTATGTGTTCACTCACAGGATAGTGTGTGTTCACTCACAGGATGGTATGTGGTCACTCGCATGATGGTATGTGTTCACTCACATGCTTTTGTCATTTCTGGGTAATACGTATGAATTACAGAGGCTATTAGTCAACTATGACTGACCGAAGCTACTGGTCAACTATGATTGACGAAGGCTACTAGTCAACAATGACCGACGAGGTCTACTAGTTAACAATGAAAGACGAGGTCTACTAGTTAACAATGAAAAACGAGGTCTACTAGTTAACAATGAAAGACGAGGTCTACTAGTTAACAATGAAAGACGAGGTCTACTAGTCAACTATGACCGACGAGATCTATTAATCAACTATGACCGACGAAGGCTACTAGTCAACTATGACCGACGAGATCTATTAGTCAACTATGACTGACGAGATCTATTAGTCAACTATGACCGACGAAGGCTACTAGTCAACTATGACCGACGAGATCAACTAGTCAACTATGACCGACGAGATCAACTAGTCAACTATGACCGACGAAGGCTACTACAGCTATTAGTCCAGCAGACTGTATCGTCGCAAAGTCTACTGTTTAATTACCGAACTCTTCAGTTTCATATTTAATTAAAGATTCCAAGTCTCATGAAGGGATCTGTAAAAGGATTCAAACTTAATAGAAGACAGAAAAAAGACAGCAGCAATGGTAAGAACAAAGAAAAAGACATCACCTTAGTGCAAAATAAACACAAGTGGAACAATATTAAAACAAGTAAATAAATTTAAATATCGGGCAACAATGTTCACCTCAGATGGTAGATATACAACAAAGGTGAGATGCAGAATGGCTCAGGCAAAAGTAGATTTCCAAAAAATGAGGAAGATACTGTGGCAATCCATTTTTGACAATAGATACAAGAAAAAGAGTTCTTAAATGTTATGTAGAACCAGTTTTAACATTTGGATGTGAATCATGGACAATAGGACAACGGACAAGAAAATTTCTGGAATCTGTAGAAATGTGGTTGGACAGAAGAATGTTGAGAATACCATGGACAGCTAAGAAGAGTAATGAAAATGTTCTGAAAGAGGCCAAAGCAAAAAGAGAGCTAATTTCCAATATTAGGAAGAAACAATCATCATTTTTTGGCCATGAAATGAGAAGAGAACAGCTGGAATATATTGTAACAATTGGAAAAATTGAGGGACGAAGAGATAGAGGGAAGCAAAGAGAAAAAATAACAGACAGCTTAAGAGAGTGGCTTGGCAGAAGGTCAACAACAGAAATGATAAATAGCTGCCGAGATCGAAGGTTGTGGAGAGACATGATCACCTACGCCAGTAGGCCCGGTACTTGATGATGATGATGATGATAAATGTCAAGAATACAGAGAATATCTGAACACTGATAAATGTCAAGAATACAGAGAATATCTGAACCTATATAAATGTCAGGAATACAAAGAATATCTGAACCTATATAAATGTCAGGAATACAGAGAATATTTGAACCTATATAAATGTCAGGAATACAGAGAATATCTGAACCCATATAAATGTCAGGAATACAGAGAATATCTGAACCTATATAAATGTCAAGAATACAGAGAATATCTGAACACTGATAAATGTCAAGAATACAGAGAATATCTGAACACTGATAAATGTCAGGAATACAGAGAATATTTGAACCTATATAAATGTCAGGAATACAGAGAATATCTGAACCTATATAAATATCAGGAATACAGAGAATATCTGAACCTATATAAATGTCAGGAATACAGAGAATATATGAACCTATATAAATGTCAGGAATACAGAGAATATCTGAACCTATATAAATGTCAGGAATACAGAGAATATCTGAACCCATATAAATGTCAAGAATACAGAGAATATCTGAACCTATATAAATGTCAAGAATACAGAGAATATCTGAGCACTGATAAATGTCAAGAATACAGAGAATATCTGAACACTGATAAATGTCAGGAATACAGAGAATATTTGAACCTATATAAATGTCAGGAATACAGAGAATATCTGAACCTTTATAAATGTCAGGAATACAGAGAATATCTGAACCTATATAAATGTCAGGAATACTGGAATATATTGTAACAACTGGGAAAATTGAGGGACGAAGAGATAGAGGGAAGCAAAGAGAAAAGATACCAGACAGCTTAAGAGAATGGCTTGGCAGTAGGTCAACAACAGAAATGATAAATAACTGTCGCGATTGAAAGTTGTGGAGAGACATGATCACCTACGCCAGCAGGCTTGGTTCTTGATGATGATGGTGATGAAGGGATCTGTGCACCGATGGATATGTTCGGAGTGCAATGATAATAACCTACAAATAACTCAATGATAATAACCTACAAATAACTCAATGATAATAACCTACAAATAACTCAATGATAATAACCTACAAATAACTCAATGATAATAACCTACAAATAACTCAATGATAATAACCTACAAATAACTCAATGATAATAACCTACAAATAACTCAATGATAATAACCTACAAATAACTCAATGATAATAACCTACAAATAACTCAATGATAATAACCTACAAATAACTCTATGATAATAACCTACAAATAGCTCAATGATAATAACCTACAAATAACTCAATGATGATAACCCACCAGTGAGCTAATAATGATAACACACAAGTGACTCAATGATGATAACCCACAAGTGACTCCATCAGTGAGCCAACAATGATATCCCACAAGTGACTCCCATGAAGATAACCCACCAGTGACTCAATGATGATAACCTACAAGTGACTCAATAATGATAACCCACAAGTGACTCGATGATAACCCACCTGTGGGCCAATAATGATAACCCATCAGTGATTCAATGATAATAACCCACAGGTGACTGAATGATGATAACCCACCAGTGAGCCAATGATGATAACATACAAGTGGCTCAATGATGATAACCCACCAGTGACTCTTTGATGAAAATCCACCAGTGACTCAATGATGATAACCCACAAGGGAATCAATGATGATAACCCACCAGTGAGCCAACAATGATATCCCACAAGTGACTCAATGATGATAACCCACCAGTGAGTCAATGATGATAATCCACAAGTGACTCAATGATGATAACACACAAGAGACTCAATGATGATAACCCACAAGTGATTCAATGATGATAACTTATACCTGTGAGCCAATAATGGTAACCCACCAGGGACTCAATGATAATAACCCACAAGTGACACAATGATGATAACCCACCAGTGACTCAATGATGATAACCCACCAGTGAGCCAATGATGATAAACCACAATTGACTCAATGATGATAACCCACCAATGACTCAATGATAATAACCCACCAGTGACTCATTGATGATAATCCACCAGTGACTCGATGATGATAACCCACAATTGACTCAATGACGATAACCCACCAGTGAGCCAATGATGATAAACCACAAGTGACTCAATGATGATAACCCACAAGTGACTCAATGATGATAACCCACAAGTGACGCAATGATGATAAGCCACAAGTGACTCAATGATGATAATCCACCAGTGACTCGATGATGATAATCCACCAGTGACTCAATGATGATAACCCACAAGTGACACAATGATGGTAACCCACCAGTGACTCGATGATGACAACCCACACGTGACTCAATGATGATAACTCACTAGTGACTCAATGATGATAACCCACAAGTGACGCAATGATGGTAACCCACCAGCGAGCCAATGATGATAACCCACAAGTGACTCCCATGAAGATAACCCACCAGTGACTCAATGATGATAACCCACAAGTGACTCAATAATGATAACCCACAAGTGACTCAATGATGATAACCCACCTGTGGGCCAATAATGATAACCCATCAGTGATTCAATGATAATAACCCACAGGTGACTGAATGATGATAACCCACCAGTGAGCCAATGATGATAACATACAAGTGGCTCAATGATGATAACCCACCAGTGACTCTTTGATGAAAATCCACCAGTGACTCAATGATGATAACCCACAAGGGAATCAATGATGATAACCCACCAGTGAGCCAATGATGATAACCCACATGTGACTCAATGATGATAACCCTCAAGTGACTCAATGATGATAACCCACAAGTGAGCCAATGATGATAACCCACAAATAACTTAAAGACCTTGGTTTACCTATCCTGGTGTCCCCTCTTATCAATATTAGAACCTATCCTGGTATCCCCTCTTATCAATATGAGAACCTATCCTGGTGTCCACTCTTATCAATATGAGAACCTATCCTAGTGTCCTCTGTTATCAATATGAGAACCTATCCTAGTGTCCCCTGTTATCAATATGAGAACATATCCTGGTGTCCCTTGTTATCAATATGAGAACCTACCCTAGTGTCCATTCTTGTCAACATGAGAACCTATCTTGGTGTCCCCTCTTATCAGTATGAGAACCTATCTTGGTGTCCCCTCTTATCAATATAAGAACCTATCTTGGTGTCCAATCTTATCAACATGAGAACCTATCCTGGTGTCCACTCTTATCAATATGCGAACCTATCCTGGTGTCCCCTCTTATCAATATGAGAACCTATCCTGGTGTCCCCTTTTATCAATATGAGAACCGTCAAGTGGAAGTCAACTGTAGGCTGACGTCATCGATACTCTGGCCACCATTTACTGTCAACATCAGCAACGTAGCACCAATATCATCATCATCATCGAGTGCCTTCTCCGCAACGAAGGTTGGCTACCATGGATCGCCATTCCACTCTGTTTCTTGCTTTGATGGTGCAGGCTGTCATAGATTGACTTGTCCATCTTTTGATGTTACTCGTCCATGTTAGTCTTGGTCTGCCTCTGCCTCTTTTACCTTGTATTTTTTCTTCCAATATTAATTTTAGTAGGTTGTTGTGTCTTTTAACGTGCCCCAAAAATGTCATTTGTCTTGTCTTGATTGTATTTAGTAGTTCTCTTTTTATATTGTCAGGTCCTACTGCCTTTCCCTTTTTCATTGTTTTTATAGCTTTTTTCTACTTCAGATTTCAGGATTTTATAGTTGTATGTGCATTTTATGTCTGGCTTTTTGTCCCTATCGTCATGAAATAATTCTGTTATATATTCTTGCCATCTATCTATTATATCTTTGTTGTCTGTTAGCATTCTTCCCTCTTTGTTTGCAGTACATCCGTTTCGTACAGCTTTTTTGTCTTTATTCATCATTCTCTTTATTTCTGTGTGCATCTCTCTTAAGTTTTGTATACTTTCCATAGTTTCGACTTCTAGACATCTTCTTTGGTAGCACCAATATACGTCATCACAAATGTGCCGCCCTGGCATGTGCCACTTTACTTGCACCAATGGCCGACATCATCATCAGGACTCGCATGTGACTTGCAGATTGTTGCATTCACCGCAGCCCTTCTGAAAGAATCTCTGTCTCTCTTCCAGATCTTCCACAGAACGTTGCTCTCATCACAACCCGTCTAAAAGAATCTCTTTCTCTAGCCAGACCTCTCACAGAACGTTGCATTCACTACACCCCGTCTGAAATAATCTATGCCTCTAGCCAGACCTCTCACAGAACGTTACATTCACCACATTCCGTCTAAAAGAATCTCTTTCTCTAGCCAGATCTCCCAGTTCTTCTGTTGTCGTGTTAAATGTCTTCTTGATGTCTTGAAACCATCTCCTTCTTGGTCTGTCCTTGATCGTCTCCCGGGAACCATGCCTTATATTATTAATCTTTCCAGCCCGCCTTTTGACGTGGCCATATTAACTTCCTCTGTAGAATGGTGTTTACAATATAAGCCAGTTTATTTTATATTTCAATCTTGTAATATGTCTTTGTTGCTCTTTTTCAATATCCAAGGTATTTTTATATTTTTATTAGATTTTTCTGCATCATTTTGTTTCGAATGAATCAATTTTCTTCCTTGTTGTTTGCAATATTGTCCATGATTCACAACCATATGTTGCTATTGGGAATACATGTCCTTGGTAATTTTAACTTTACTGCTTTGCTGGCGTTATGTCATATGTTCTTCATGGCGTTTAATTATTGTGTTGCTAATGCTAATATTCTTGTGATCTCTTTCTGACTCCATTGTTAGTTACTACAGATCTCTTTCTGACTCCATTGTTAGTTACTACAGATCTCTTTCTGACTCCATTGTTAGTTACTACAGATCTCTTTCTGACTCCATTGTTAGTTACTACAGATCTCTTTCTGACTCCATTGTTAGTTACTACAGATCTCTTTCTGACTCCATTGTTAGTTACTACAGATCTCTTTCTGACTCCATTGTTAGTTACTACAGATCTCTTTCTGACTCCATTGTTAGTTAGTACAGATCTCTTTCTTACTCCATTGTTAGTTACTACAGATCCCAGATATTCACAGTTTGTTACCATTTTTAGTTCTTCGCCGATGATGATGATTTTGGGTTGGCTTTTTGTTTTGTCAGTGGACATTATCTGAGTTTTCCTGTATGCTTAGATACCAGCTTTGCTCTTCACTGTATTTTTAACACACTCAATTGTCTCTTTTAATTTGCACTGTTTGAGAGCAGGACTGTGTCATCAGCGTGTCTCAGTTCAGGAATTAAGTTGCAGTTTATTGTGAAAGGGTTAAACTTCACAAGTCTGTCATCGTTTCTGACATTTCTCATGATGTTCTCAGCATAGATTTTGGACAGTCGCATGATGTTCTCAGCATAGATGTTGGACAGTCGCATGATGTTCTCGGAATAGATGTTAAACAGGTATGGAGAGCGGATGCATCCCTGCCTCACCACTTTTTGTACTTCAAACCAATTTTGATGTTTCGCCCGCTATTCAGATAGCTTCTTGCTGTTCGTGATATAGTGTATCGATAAGTTCTCTTAGGTGTGTTGGAAAGCCATATATCTGTCATGATGTTCCACAGTTTCTGATGTTGTATGTAGTCAAAGACCTTGCTGTAATCTATGAGGCATGTATGTAGTTCTATGTTGTATTCCCTACACTTCTTAAAGGCCTTGATGTAATCTATAAGGCATGTATGTAGTTCTATGTTGTATTCCCTACACTTCACAAAGACCTTGATGTAATATATGAAGCATGTATACAGTTCTATGTTGTCTTCCCTAAACTTCACAAAGACCTTGCTGTAATCTATGAGGCATGTATACAGTTCTATGTTGTCTTCCCTAAACTTCACAAAGACCTTGCTGTAATCTATGAGGCATGCTCACAGTTCTATGTTGTCTTCCTTACACTTCACAAAGACCTTGCTGTAATCTATGAGGCATGTATACAGTTCTATGTTGTCTTCCCTAAACTTCACAAAGACCTTGCTGTAATCTATGAGGCATGCTCACAGTTCTATGTTGTATTCCCTACACTTCTCAAGGATAACAATGGCTGACATCAAACCAAGTACACATCTTTAAACAAATATCATCATCAGCAAGGCTGTTGGCCTAGACGATCATGTCTCTCCACAACTTTCTATCTCTGCAGGTGTTTATCAGTTCTGCCAACTATAGTAAAGACAAATTCAAACCACAAATAAGTGCTGCCCCCTATCTATTGTGTCCATGGACGAAAACATCACCAGGAAAGAAAACAAATGGTTAGTGATTTCACTCAGAAAAAAAACAAATGGTTAGTGATTTCACTCAGAAAATAAAACAAATGGTTAGTGATTTCACTCAGAAAATAAAACAAATGGTTTCACTCAGGAAAGAAAACAAATAGTTTCACTCAGGAAAGCAAACAAATAGTTTCACTCAGGAAAGAAAACAAATAGTTTCACTCACGGTTCTCCCGGAAATACACAAATCCACGTCAAGAACGCTATCACATGACAGTGATGTCGATAGAGCCAGCATCGATGTTATAAAGCCCTGAGTTATCAAATGAGTAGCTTGTCTGCCTGATAACACGTTTGATAAGGTATATCTGAACAACACCATTGCATGATTGCTGCAATATGTGTTTGATTGACCTTATTGTTTATCTGTCATGTGATGTTTTATGAAAGATGATGTTGACAACAATTATAGCTATATTTGCGTGTGTGTATACATATGTATGTATATGTGCGTACATATGTTTATATCTGGGTGTACATATGTGTATATCTATGTGTACACACAAGCAACAACAACGTAAATCTTCTCCTCTGTGGTAAATACGTCTACTTCTTTGATCTGCATATCTTCGGGATACCTACCTTTAAGCTGCATACCTTTGGGGCGCCTAAATTTGAGGTGTATACCAGTGCGGTGCCTACCTTCGGGCTGACTACTATGAAGCAAGCAACAAACAGCTAAACATGGGAGAGGTCTCTCCATGTTAGTGTCTGCTGCCGTCACTGATCTATCTGATATTCCCTGACAGTGAAAGGCACACCAGATATCCCCTTCGCTTCGATCAAAGAACGTGTGGTAAGAGTGCATTTTTCATTCATGTACTGCCAGTTAATGTCGTCACTTCAGTAACATTCTCCATGGTTTTCATCTCACAGAACGCTAGTGTCATCATTTCTGTAACATTCTCCGTGGCTTTCATCTCACAGAACGTTAGTGTCATCATTTCTGTAACATTTTCCGTGGCTTTCATCTCACAGAACGTTAGTGCAATCATGTCTGTAACATTCTCCATGGTTTTCATCTCACAGAACGTTAGTGTCATCATTTCTGTAACATTCTCCATGGTTTTCATCTCACAGAACGTTAATGTCATCATTTCTGTAACATTCTCCATGGTTTTCATCTCACAGAACGTTAGTGTCATCATTTCTGTAACATTCTCTGGGGTTTTCATCTCACAGAACGTTAGTGTCATCATTTCTGTAACATTCTCTGGGGTTTTCATCTCACAGAACGTTAGTGTCATCATTTCTGTAACATTTTCCGTGGCTTTCATCTCACAGAACGTTAGTGTCATCATTTCTGTAACATTCTCCGTGGCTTTCATCTCACAGAACGTTAGTGTCATCATTTCTGTAACATTTTCCGTGGCTTTCATCTCACAGAACGTTAGTGCCATCATGTCTGTAACATTCTCCATGGTTTTCATCTCACAGAACGTTAGTGTCATCATTTCTGTAACATTCTCCATGGTTTTCATCTCACAGAACGTTAATGTCATCATTTCTGTAACATTCTCCATGGTTTTCATCTCACAGAACGTTAGTGTCATCATTTCTGTAACATTCTCTGGGGTTTTCATCTCACAGAACGTTAGTGTCATCATTTCTGTAACATTCTCTGGGGTTTTCATCTCACAGAACGTTAGTGTCATCATTTCTGTAACATTCTCCATGGCTTTCATCTCACAGAACGTTAGTGTCGTCATGTCTGTAACATTATCCATGGCTTTCATCTCACAGAACGTTAGTGTCATCATTTCTGTAACATTATCCATGGCTTTCATCTCACAGAACGTTAGTGTCATCATTTCTGTAACATTATCCATGGCTTTCATCTCACAGAACGTTAGTGTCGTCAAGTCTGTAACATTCTCTGGGGCTTTCATCTCACGAGATCAGACAGATTCGACACAAATTTTCAAATTAACTTGGGTGTTAACATTCCAGCTAACTCGAAGGACCTCAATGTGAAACGAAGGACATTAATCTTATCTCTGGGTAATGATGATAACCGGATATTGTTTTTAATTCAAATTTCCTGTATTGTTTTTTTCACTTGAATTGCTTGTTCAGAAACATATTTTGACCTCAGTTTATTGCTGATATGCCAGGACAACTTTGTTGAGAATTTCCTAAAGGCAAGGCAAAGACCCGGCACACAAGAATATGAGAGGAATTGCCACCACCGAGACACGATCGCTGATACAGCAGCTGTTGGTACAGCAGCCGTTGATACAGCAGCCGTTGATACAGCAGCCGTTGATGCAACAACTTTGATACAGCAGCCGTTGATACAACAGCTTTGATACAGCAGCCGTTGATACAGAAACTTTGATACAGCAGCCGTTGATACAACAGCTTTGATACAGCAGCCGTTGATACAGCAACTTTGATACAGCAGCCGTTGATGCAACAACTTTGATACAGCAGCCGTTGATACAGCAGCTGTTGATGCAACAGCCGTTGATACAGCAGCCATTGATACAGCAGCCATTGATACAGCAGCCATTGATACAGCAGCCGTTGATGCAACAGCCGTTGATGCAACAGCCGTTGATACTGCAGCCATTGATGCAACAGCCATTGATACTGCAGCCATTGATGCAGCAACCGTTGATACTGCAGCCATTGATGCAACAACCGTTGATACTGCAGCCATTGATGCAACAACCGTTGATACTGCAGCCATTGATGCAACAGCCATTGATACTGCAGCCATTGATACAGCAACCGTTGATACTGCAGCCATTGATGCAACAACCGTTGATACTGCAGCCATTGATGCAACAACCGTTGATACTGCAGCCATTGATGCAACAGCCATTGATACTGCAGCCATTGATACAGCAGCCGTTGATACTGCAGCCATTGATGCAACAACCGTTGATACTGCAGCCATTGATGCAACAACCGTTGATACTGCAGCCATTGATGCAACAACCGTTGATACTGCAGCCATTGATGCAACAACCGTTGATACTGCAGCCATTGATGCAACAACCGTTGATACTGCAGCCATTGATACAGCAGCCGTTGATACTGCAGCCATTGATGCAACAACCGTTGATACTGCAGCCATTGATGCAACAACCGTTGATACTGCAGCCATTGATGCAACAACCGTTGATACTGCAGCCATTGATGCAACAACCGTTGATACTGCAGCCATTGATACTGCAGCCATTGATACTGCAGCCATTGATACTGCAACCATTGATGCAACAGCCATTGATACAGCAGCCATTGATGCAGCAACCGTTGATACTGCAGCCATTGATACTGCAGCCATTGATACTGCAGCCATTGACACTGCAACCATTGATGCAACAGCCATTGATACAGCAGCCATTGAT
Source organism: Megaustenia siamemsis (assembly GCA_032433765.1). Classification (NCBI taxonomy): domain Eukaryota; kingdom Metazoa; phylum Mollusca; class Gastropoda; order Stylommatophora; family Ariophantidae; genus Megaustenia; species Megaustenia siamemsis. Next base: position 75,592,872 of record JAVIAB010000126.1, on the reverse strand, counting down.
GCAGCAACCGTTGATACTGCAGCCATTGATACTGCAGCCATTGATACAGCAACCATTGATGCAACAGCCATTGATACTGCAGCCATTGATACAACAGCCGTTGATACTGCAGCCATTGATACTGCAGCCATTGATGCAACAGCCATTGATACTGCAGCCATGATGCAACAACCGTTGTGTGGTAAAGTCTCCCAGTCAATGAGAGCTTGTTTATGGAAAGTAGCACTATATACATGTCGCTTTATACTTAGTAATCGGTATTGCCAGTATATACATGTCGCTTTATACTTAGTAATCGGTATTGCCAGTATATACATGTCGCTTTATACTTAGTAATCGGTATTGCCAGTATATACATGTCGCTTTATACTTAGTAATCGGTATTGCCAGTATATACATGTCGCTTTATACTTAGTAATCGGTATTGCCAGTATATACATGTCGCTTTATACTTAGTAATCGGTATTGCCAGTATATACATGTCGCTTTATACTTAGTAATCGGTATTGACAGTATATACATGTCGCTTTATACTTAACAACCGATAGATTTGGAACACACGTACTTTACCAAACACACAAGTACTTTACTAAACCCACACGTACTTTACTAAACCCACACGTACTTTACCAAACACACACTTACTTTGCCAAACAGACACGTACTTTACCAAACACACACGTACTTTATCAAACACACACGTACTTTACCAAACACATACGTACCTTACCAAACATACACGTTCTTAACCAAACACACACGTACTTTAACAAACACACACATACTTTACCAAACACACGCATACTTTAGCAAACACACACGTACTTTACCAAACACACAAGCACTTTACCAAACACACACGCACTTCACCAAAAACACACGTACTTTACCAAATACAGACGCACTTTACCTAACACACACGTACTTTACCAATACACACGTACTTTACTAAACACAGACGTACTTTACCAAACACACATGTACTTTACCAAACACACACGCACTTTACCAAACACACAAGCACTTTACCAAACACACACGCACTTTACTAAACACACACGTACTTTACTAAACACACACATACTTTACCAAACACAGCCGTACTTTACCAAACACACATGTACTTTACCAAATACAGACGTATTTTGCCGAACACACACGTACTTTACCAAACACACACGTACTTTACCAACACAAAAGTATTTTATCAAAACCACATGTACTTTACTAAACACAGACAAACTTTACCAAACACACACATACTTCACCAAACACACATACTTTACCAAACCCAAACGTACTTTACCAAAAACACACGTACTTTCCTAAACACTCCCTTACTTTACCAAAAAGACACATATTTTATGAAACACACGCATACTGTATCAAACACACAACCACTTTACCAAATATCCCACACTTTACCAAACACACACATACTTTACGAACCATTCACATACATTAGCAAACACACGCGAACTTTATCAAATACATACATATTTTATTAAACACAAACATACTTTACCAAACACATACATTCGTTAGTACACACACATTTACTTTACCAAACATACACGTACTGTACAAAAAACACACGTACATTATCAAATTCTGCCGTCCTTTACCGACACACCGTCTTACTTTACTAAACACACAAACACTTTACCAAAAACACACATGCTATACCATATACACACGTGCTGTACGAAACACACAGACTTTACCAAACACACACGTACTTTACCAAACATGCGCATACGTTACCAAACACATACATACTTTACCAAAATCATACACACTTTATCAATCACACAAATATTTTAATAAAAACACACATACTTTACAAAACATGCTTATGCTTTATCAAACACACATACCTTACCAAACACGCGCATACTTTAGCAAACACACACACACTTTACCAAACAAATATACTTTACCAAACACGCTCATGCTTTAGTAAACAAACATACCTTACCAAACACGCTCATACTTTAGAAAACCCACATACCTTACCAAACACGCTCATACTTTAGCAAACACACACACAATTTACCAAACAAACATACTTTACCAAACACGCTCATACTTTAGCAAACACACACATACTTTACCAAACAAACATACTTTACCAAACACGCTCATACTTTGAAAAACACATACCTTACCAAACACGCTCATACTTTAGCAAACACACACATACTTTACCAAACGCACATACTTTACCAAACACGCACATACTTTAGCAAACACACATACCTTACCAAACACGCACATACTTTGCCAAAAACACACATACTTTACCAAACACGCTCATACTTTAACAAACACGCACATGCTTTACCAAACACACACACACTTTACCAAACACACACATACTTTACCAAACACCATACCTTACCAAACACGCACATACTTTACAAAAACGAACATTCTTACCAAACACACACATACTTTACCAAACACGCTCATACTTTACCAAACACACATACTTTACCAAACACACACATACTTTACCAAACACGCTCATACTTTATCAAACACAGATACTTTACCAAACACACACATACTTTACCAAACACGCTCATACTTTACCAAACACGCTCATACTTTACCAAACACGCTCATACTTTACCAAACACACACATACTTTACCAAACACGCTCATACTTTACCAAACACGCTCAAACTTTACCAAACACACATACTTTACCAAACACACTCATATTTACCAAGCACACATACTTTACCAAACACACTCATACTTACCAAACACGCACATACTTTACCAAACACGCTCATATAGCAGGGAATGTATAGCTGATTGTATAATAGCGGGGAATGTATAGATAATAGCGGGGAATGTATCGATGCGTGTATATAATAGCGGGTGAATGTATAGTTGAGTGTATATAATGGCGGGGAATGTATAGCTAGATGTATGGCAGGGGAATTGCACACCAGGAGATGGGGAAGTGGAAAAGTTAGGCACAAATGTACACTGAAGGAGAAATGACGAAAAATAAAACTTATGACGTAGGGATAGAGAGACGGTTGTGAGGGGACAACGAATATAGTCAGTTAGAGATTGGTAGACGTGGTGTACAGATGGACAACGAATATAGTCAGTTAGAGATTGGTAGCCGTGGTGTACAGATGGACAACGAAGATAGAAAGCGGATGGGCATTCGGAGAACCCAAGAGAAGAGAGCAGCCGAGATGGAACACCAAGCATAACTAAGTAGATGATGAACCTGAGGACAGGATGGATCGGTAGTGGAGATGGACAGATGAATTCAACAATAGGCATTTGGGGAAATGGAAGAATAGTGACAATAGAGCCGGCAATAGAAATAGTTAGAGTAAGGAGAGGCCGTTCGATGGGGAACGGTCTCACATGAATTAGTTTTCAAGGAATAGTTAGAGTAAAGAGAGGCCGTTAGATGGGGAACGGTCTCACATAGGTTGAAACCGAGTCAGAATAGAAAATAATAAGATAGAAAATGATAGATGTAGCAGAGAATAAATGGAGTGTAAATAGAACGATGAACTGAATTGATAGACCGACATGTATTGGTTTACTAGTGTAATAAAAAAGGCTGCCAATCAAATAAAATCATGAAGTTGTTTTGTGACGTTGTTATCAGCTGTCATACGTTCATCAATTGAACGCTCGTTTCGTTTGTTAGTGAAGTGACACGACATGTATAGAATACAAAGATTAACGGTCAACATGAAGGTAGATAGAAGGTCGGAAGTGTCGGTTCAGATCTGAAATATACAAGATAGACGAAGAAGACTTATGAAACAAGGAAGAAAAGTAAAAGATACAATACAAAGTGGATTCCTTTCGTAACGTTTTACTGAAAACACGTTTTCCTTCGTAACGGTTTTTATAGAAATCACGATTTTGTTATGAGAAAGGGCACACTCATACTTTACCAAACACACATACTTCACCAAACACGCTTATACTTTACAAAACACACACACTTTACCAAACACACACATACTTTACCTAACACACACATACTTTACCAAACACTCTCATACTTTACCAAACACACACACACACACTTTACTAAACACGCTCATACTTTACCAAACACACACATACTTTACCAAACACGCTCAGACTTTACCAAACACACACATACTTTACCAAACACGCTCATACTTTACCAAACACGCTCATACTTTACCAAACACGCTCATACTTTACCAAACACGCTCATACTTTACCAAACACGCTCATACTTTACGAAACTCATATAGTTTACCAAACACACTCATACTTTACCAAATACACTCATACTTTACCAAACACGCTAATACTTTACCAAACTCACATACTTTACCAAACACGCACATACTTTACCAAATACGCTTATACTTTACCAAATACACTCATACTTTACCAAACACGCTAATACTTTACCAAACACACATACTTTACCAAACACGCACATACTTTACCAAATACGCTCATACTTTACCAAACACGCTCATACTTTACCAAACACATACTTTACCAAACACACATACTTTACCAAACACACATACTTTACCAAACACACATACTTTACCAAACACACATACTTTACCAAACACGCTAATACTTTACCAAACACACATACTTTACCAAACACGCACATACTTTACCAAACACGCTCATACTTTACCAAACACGCTCATACTTTACCAAACACACTCATACTTTACCAAACACGCTCATACTTTACCAAATACGCTCATACTTTACCAAACACACACATACTTTACCAAACACACACATACTTTACCAAACACACACACCTTATCAAATACGCACATACTTTACCAAACACGCTTATACTTTACCAAAAACGCACATACTTTACCAAACACACACATACTTTACCAAACACGCACATACTTTACAAAACAAGCACATACTTTGCCAAACAGGCACATACTTTACCAAACAGGCACATACTTTACCAAACACGCTCAAACTTTACCAAACACACACATACTTTACCAAACACACACACCTTATCAAATACGCACATACTTTACCAAACACGCTTATACTTTACCAAACACGCACATACTTTACCAAACACACACATACTTTACCAAACACGCACATACTTTACCAAACAGGCACATACTTTACCAAACAGGCACATACTTTACCAAACAGGCACATACTTTACCAAACATACATACCTTATCAAACACGCACATACTTTACCAAACACGCACATACTTTACCAAACAGGCACATACTTTACCAAACAGGCACATACTTTACCAAACACGCACATACTTTACCAAACACACACATACCTTATCAAACACAGTCATACTTTACCCGACACACACGTACTTTATGAGGCGCACACATACCATCGTCTGATATCACCACGATAATATTAATCACGTGGGTCAGCAGAATATGGGACACTGGGTGATATCATCAAGTCTGTTATCAGATATAGGCAATCTCTGACAGGGCACCGCTCTGTTCTTAGTCCGCTAACAAGTCAGGGTTTGTAAGTGTGCAGCTTGTACCCGGGTGGGGGGGGGGGGGACAGAGAGATGAGAGACGATCAGCGCTGAGTCGCCAAGTACTTGACCGTTGCATCGTTAACTGATGCGTGTCCATACTGTAAGGCATTCCAGACTGAATGAGTGAAGACTTCTGTAGAGGATATACTAAATTGTTGGTTGGCGTACATTTGAATATTGGGCTTGGTGTTATAGTTAGGGTTGATGCTGACGTTAATACTGGGCTTGGTGTTATAGTTAGGATTGATGCTGACGTTAATACTGGGCTTGGTGTTATAGTTACGGTTGATGCTGACGTTAATACTGGGCGTGGTGTTATAGTTAGGATTGATGCTGACGTTAATACTGGGCTTGGTGTTATAGTTACGGTTGATGCTGACGTTAATACTGGGCGTGGTGTTATAGTTAGGGTTGATGCTGACGTTAATACTGGGCGTGGTCTTATAGTTAGGGTTGATGCTGACGTTAATACTGGGCGTGGTGTTATAGTTAGGATTGATGCTGACGTTAATAGTGGGCGTGGTGTTATAGTTAGGGTTGATGCTGACGTTAATACTGGGCTTGGTGTTATAGTTAGGGTTGATGCTGACGTTAATACTGGGCTTGGTGTTATAGTTACGGTTGATGCTGACGTTAATACTGGGCGTGGTGTTATAGTTAGGGTTGATGCTGACGTTAATACTGGGCGTGGTCTTATAGTTAGGGTTGATGCTGACGTTAATACTGGGCGTGGTGTTATAGTTAGGATTGATGCTGACGTTAATAGTGGGCGTGGTGTTATAGTTAGGGTTGATGCTGACGTTAATACTGGGCTTGGTGTTATAGTTAGGGTTGATGCTGACGTTAATACTGGGCGTGGTGTTATAGTTAGGTTGATGCTGACGTTAATACTGGACTTGGTGTTATAGTTAGGGTTGATGCTGACGTAATACTGGGCTTGGTGTTATACTTAGGGTTGATGCTGACGTTAATACTGGGCGTGGTGTTATAGTTAGGGTTGATGCTGACGTTAATACTGAGCTTGGTGTTATAGTTAGGGTTGATGATGACGTTAATACTGGGCTTGGTGTTATAGTTAGGGTTGGTACTGACGTTAATACTGGGCTTGGTGTTATAGTTAGGGTTGATGCTGACGTTAATACTGGGCTTGGTGTTATAGTTAGGGTTGATGCTGACGTTAATACCTGTGTTTGGTGTTAAAATTATGGTTAGTGGTGACGTTAATACCTGGGGTTGGTGTTATAATTATGGTTAGTGCTGACGTTAGTACCTGGATTTGGTGTTATAATTATGGTTAGTGCTGACGTTAATACCTGGGCTTGGTGTTATAATTATGGTTAGTGCTGACGTTAATACTGGGCATGGTGTTATAATTTTGGTTAGTGATGACGTTAATACTGGGATTGGTGTTATAGTTAGGGTTGATGATGTCGTTAATACTGGGCTTGGTGTTATAATTAGGGTTGGTACTGACGTTAATACTGGGCTTGGTGTTATAGTTAGGGTTGATGCTGACGTTAATACTGGGCTTGGTGTTATAGTTAGGGTTGATGCTGACGTTAATACTGGGCTTGGTGTTATACTTAGGGTTGATGCTGACGTTAATACTGGGCTTGGTGTTATAGTTAGGGTTGATGATGACGTTAATACTGGGCGTGGTGTTATAGTTAGGGTTGATGTGACGTTAATACTGGGCTTGGTGTTATACTTAGGGTGATGCTGACGTTAATACTGGGCTTGGTGTTATAGTTAGGGTTGATGCTGACGTTAATACTGGGCTTGGTGTTATATTTAGGGTTGGTACTGACGTTAATACTGGGCTTGGTGTTATAGTTAGGGTTGATGCTGACGTTAATACTGGGCTTGGTGTTATAGTTAGGGTTGATGCTGACGTTAATACTGGGCGTGGTGTTATAGTTAGGGTTGGTACTGACGTTATTACTTGAGTTTGTGTTGTGGTCAGTGTTGGGGTAATATTGTGGTCATGGCTGTGAATTAGGTGTGTGGCTAGGTTTGTTGCTGGGGTTGTTGCTAGGTTTGTTGCTGGGGTTGTTGCTAGGTTTGTTGCCTAGTGATGATGTAAGATTTGTTTCTATGATTGTTTGCAAGGGTTGGTGCGTGGATTGATTTTAGGGCTGCTGCTGTTTGATGTAATAGCTGCTGCTATGTTTGATGTCACGGATGCTGCTATTTTTGGTGACACGGCTGCTGATATGTTTGGCGTAACGGCTGTTGCTAGCGTTGTTATCAGGGTTGTTGCTAGGGATGTTGTTATGGTTATGGCTTAGGTTGGTGTCTAAGAGTTGTTTCTAGGGTTGGTGTCTAGGGTAAAGTTGGTGTCTAGGGTAAAGTTGGTGTCAGGGGTAAAGTTGGTGTCTAGGGTAAAGTTGGTGTCAGGGGTAAAGTTGGTGCCAGGGGTAAAGTTGGTGTCTACGGTAAAGTTGGTGTCAGGGGTAAAGTTGGTGTCAGGTGTAAAGTTGGTGTCAGGAGTAAAGTTGGTGTCAGGGGTAAAGTTGGTGTCAGGGGTAAAGTTGGTGTCAGGGGTAAAGTTGGTGTCAGGTGTAAAGTTGGTGTCAGGAGTAAAGTTGGTGTCAGGGGTAAAGTTGGTGTCAGGGGTAAAGTTGGTGTCAGGGGTAAAGTTGGTGTCAGGGGTAAAGTTGGTGTCAGGAGTAAAGTTGATGTCAGGGGTAAAGTTGGTGTCAGGTGTAAAGTTGGTGTCAGGAGTAAAGTTGGTGTCAGGGGTAAAGTTGGTGTCAGGGGTAAAGTTGGTGTCAGGGGTAAAGTTGGTGTCAGGGGTAAAATTGGTGTCAGGGGTAAAGTTGGTGTCAGGGGTAAAGTTGGTGTCAGGGGTAAAATTGGTGTCTAGGGTAAAGTTGGTGTCAGGTTTAAAGTTGGTGCCCGAGGTAAAGTTGGTATCAGGGTAAAGTTGGTGTCAGGGGTAAAGTTGGTGTCCGAGGTAAAGTTGGTATCAGGGGTAAAGTTGGTGTCAGGGGTAAAATTGGTGTCCAGGGTAAAGTTGGTGTCAGGTGTAAAGTTGGTGTCCGAGGTAAAGTTGGTATCAGGGGTAAAGTTGGTGTCAAGGGTAAAGTTGGTGTCCGAGGTAAAGTTGGTATCAGGGGTAAAGTTGGTGTCAGGGGTAAAGTTGGTGTCAGGGGTAAAGTTGGTGTCTAGGATAAAGTTGTTGTCTAGGGTAAAGTTGGTGTCAGCGGTAAAGTTGGTGTCTAGGGTAAAGTTGGTGTCAGGTGTAAAGTTGGTGTCTAGGGTAAAGTTGGTGGCAGGGGTAAAGTTGGTGTCTAGGGTAAAGTTGGTGTCTAGGGTAAAGTTGGTGTCAGGGGTAAAGTTGGTGTCTAGGGTAAAGTTGGTGTCTAGGGTAAAGTTGGTGTCAGGTGTAAAGTTGGTGTATAGGGTAAATTTGGTGTCAGGGGTAAAGTTGGTGTCAGGGGTAAAGTTGGTGTCAGGGGTAAAGTTGGTGTCTAAGGTAAAGTTGGTGTCTAGGGTAAAGTTGGTGTCAGGGGTAAAGTTGGTGTCAGGGGTAAAGTTGGTGTCAGGAGTAAAGTTGGTGTCTAGGGTAAAGCTGGTGTCAGGTGTAAAGTTGGTGTCAGGGGTAAAGTTGGTGTCTAGGATAAAGTTGGTGTCAGGGGTAAAGTTGGTGTCTAGGATAAAGTTGGTGTCAGGAGTAAGGTTTGTGTCTGGGGTAATGTTGGTGTCAGAGGTAAAGTTGGTGTCTAGGATAAAGTTGGTGTCAGGGGTAAAGTTGGTGTCTAGGATAAAGTTGGTGTCAGGGTTAGGTTTGTGTCTGGGGTAATGTTGGTGTCAGGGTAAGATTTGTGTCTGGGGTAAGGTTTGTGTCTGGGGTAATTGTGTGTCAGGGGTAAGGTTTGTGTCTGGGGTAAGGTTTGTGTCTGGGGTAAGGTTTGTGTCTGGAGTAAGGTTGGTGTCAGGGGTAAGGTTGGTGTCAGGGGTAAGGTTTGTGTCTGGAGTAAGGTTGGTGTCAGGGTAAGGTGGTGTCAGGGGTAAGGTTTGTGTCAGGGGTATGGTTGGTGTCAGGGGTAAGGTTTGTGTCTGGGGTAAGGTTTGTGTCAGGTGTAAGGTTGGTGTCAGGGGTAAGGTTTGTTTATGGGGTAAGGTTGGTGTCAGGGGTAAGGTTTGTGTCTGGGGTAATGTTTGTGTCTGGGGTAACATTTGTGTCAGGGGTAAGGTTTGTGTCAGAGGTAAGGTTTGTGTCTGGGGTAAGGTTGATGTCAGGGGTAAGGTTGGTGTCAGGGGTAAGGTTTGTGTCTGGGTAAGTTTTATGTCAGGGGTAAGGTTGGTGTCAGGGGTAAGGTTTGTGTCTGGGGTAAGTTTTGTGTCAGGGGTAAGGTTGGTGTCAGGGGTAAGGTTTGTGTCTGGGGTAAGGTTGGTGTCAGGGGTAAGGTTTGTGTCTGGGGTAAGGTTGGTGTCAGGGGTAATGTTTGTGTCTGAGGTAAGGTTGGTGTCAGGGGTAAGGTTTGTGTCTTGGGTAGGTTTGGCGCTAGCGTGAAGATTTGTTCTAATGTCTGTGTTGATGTAGACATGAGTGAAGTAACGGTTAGATTGTGGTGAAGGAAGTGATTGTTGCAGGTAACGGTGTATAAGAATGATAAATGTACAGCAATGATTGATGTACAACAATGATGGATGTACAACAATGATTGATGTAAAACAATGATTGATGTACAACAATGATTGATGTACAACAATGATGGATGTACAACAATGATTGATGTAAAACAATGATTGATGTACAACAATGATTGATGTACAACAATGATGGATGTAAAACAATGATGGATGTAAAACAATGATTGATGTAAAACAATGATTGATGTACAACAATGATGGATGTAAAACAATGATGGATGTAAAACAATGATTGATGTAAAACAATGATTGATGTAAAACAATGATTGATGTACAACAATGATGGATGTAAAACAATGATTGATGTAAAACAATGATTGATGTACAACAATGATGGATGTACAACAATGATGGATGTACAACAATGATGGATGTACAACAATGATGGATGTACAACAATGATGGATGTAAAACAATGATTGATGTACAACAATGATGGATGTAAAACAATGATGGATGTAAAACAATGATTGATGTACAACAATGATGGATGCCAAACAGTGATGGATGTAAAACAGTGATGGATGTACAACAATGATGGATGTACAACAATGATGGATGTACAACAATGATGGATGTAAAACAATGATGGATGTACAACAATGATGGATGTAAAACAATGATTGATGTACAACAATGACTGATGTACAACAATGACTGATGTACAACAATGACTGATGTACAACAATGATTGATGTACAACAATGATGGATGTACAACAATGATTGATGTACAACAATGATGGATGTACAACAATGATGGATGTACAACAATGATGGATGTACAACAATGATGGATGTACAACAATGATTGATGTACAACAATGATTGATGTACAACAATGATGGATGTACAACAATGATGGATGTACAACAATGATTGATGTAAAACAATGATTGATGTACAACAATGATTGATGTACAACAATGATGGATGTACAACAATGATGGATGTACAACAATGATGGATGTACAACAATGATGGATGTAAAACAATGATTGGTGTACAACAATGATTGATGTACAACAATGATTGATGTACAACAATGATGGATGTACAACAATGATGGATGTAAAACAGTGATGGATGTACAACAATGATGGATGTACAACAATGATGGATGTACAACAATGATGGATGTAAAACAGTGATGGATGTACAACAATGATGGATGTACAACAATGATGGATGTTCAACAATGATGGATGTAAAACAGTGATGGATGTACAACAATGATGGATGTACAACAATGATGGATGTACAACAATGATGGATGTAAAACAGTGATGGATGTACAACAATGATGGATGTAAAACAATGATTGATGTACAACAATGATTGATGTACAACAATGATTGATGTACAACAATGATGGATGTACAACAATGATGGATGTACAACAATGATGGATGTAAAACAGTGATGGATGTACAACAATGATGGATGTACAACAATGATGGATGTACAACAATGATGGATGTACAACAATGATGGATGTACAACAATGATGGATGTTAAACAGTGATGGATGTACAACAATGATGGATGTACAACAATGATGGATGTACAACAATGATGGATGTAAAACAATGATGGATGTACAACAATGATGGATGTACAACAATGAATAATGTAAAACAATGATGAATGTACAATAATGATGGATGTACAACATGAATGTACAACAATGATGAATGTACAACAATGATGGTTCTAGAATGAAGGAAAAATCAAAGAAACATTTGTGAACTCTGATAAATAAATGTTATTGTACAAAAATGTACATAAATTTGCATGATTACTTTCACATCATCAACACTCATTATGTATATCATCAACACTCATTGTTTTCGTTATCTACTCTGATTATTTATATCAACACTCAATGTTTTCATTATCAACTCTCATTATTTTCATGATCAACACTCATTGTTTTCATTATCAACACTCATTGTTTTCTTCATCAACACTCATTGTTTTCATTATCTACTCTCATTATTTATATCAAAACTCAATGTTTTCATTATCAACTCTCATTATTTTCATGATCAACACTCATTGTTTTCATTATCAACACTCATTGTTTTCATTATCAACACTCATTGTCACGTCTATTCTGTCATCACAGCATCCTTTTTTAATTTGAAACATCAGTGATCCCATTGAAGGGTAAGTCATGTAAGTGAAACATCTGCCATGTAAGTGAAACATCTGTCATGTAAATGAAACATCTATCATGTAAATGAAATATCTGTCATGTAAATGAAACATCTGTCATGTAAGTGAAACATCTGTCATGTAAGTGAAACATCTGTCATGTAAATGAAACATCTATCATGCAAATGAAACATCTGTCATGTAAGTGAAACATCTGTCATGTAAGTGAAACATCTGTCATGTAAATGAAACATCTATCATGTAAATGAAACATCTGTCATGTAAATGAAACATCTGTCATGTAAGTGAAACATCTGTCATGTAAGTGAAACATCTGTCATGTAAATGAAACATCTATCATGTAAATGAAACATCTGTCATGTAAGTGAAACATCTGTCCTGTAAATGAAACATCTGTCATGTAAGTGAAACATCTGTCATGTAAGTGAAACATCTGTCATGTAAATGAAACATCTATCATATAAATGAAACATCTGTCATGTAAATGAAACATTTGTAATGCAGTTTAAACTTTTGTCATCTCAATAAATGATATGAAATAATCTTGTAATCATAACAGTGCATGCAATACGTGTTTTATGCTCATAACATATTGACTATGTAGCCAGATTACTTGACAAATTTCACAAGAAATAAATCTGATACAGAATCATAAATCTTGTACAACATCTTATACCACAAGGCAAGATCACATATTATGGCACATGACATATTTAAGGCAACATAACATATTTAAGGCAACATGACACATACATTGCTGAACAATGAATGAGTGGGGGGAAGGCACAAGTATGCATAGAAGATGAAAGAGACAGAGAAAGACAGAGAGAGACTGAGTAACAGAGAGAGAGACAGAGAGAGAGAGACAGACAGAGACAGAGAGAGAAAGTAACAAAGAAAATATTTAAAGACACCATTTTAGAAATATTTAAAGACACCATTTTAGAAATATTTAAAGACACCATTTTAGAAATATTTAAAGATACCATTTTAGAAATATTTAAAGATACCATTTTAGAAATATTTAAAGACACCATTTAGAAATATTTAAAGAAAAAAGAAAAGTAAAACAAAAACATTTTCATAAAATAAGCTGGGCTGTATCTCACAAGATCTACAGATTGTTCAATACATAAATCATAGAAGATGGACAGTATCTCACAAGATCTACAGATTGTTCAATACATAAATCATAGAAGATGGACAGTATCTCACAAGATCTACAGATTGTTCAACACATAAATCATAGAAGATGGACAGTATCTCACAAGATCTACAGATTGTTCAATACATAAATCATAGAAGATGGACAGTATCTCACAAGATCTACAGATTGTTCAATACATAAATCATAGAAGATGGACAGTATCTCACAAGATCTACAGATTGTTCAATACATAAATCATAGAAGATGGACAGTATCTCACAAGATCTACAGATTGTTCAATACATAAATCATAGAAGATGGACAGTATCTCACAAGATCTACAGATTGTTCAATACATAAATCATAGAAGATGGACAGTATCTCACAAGATCTACAGATTGTTCAACACATAAATCATAGAAGATGGACAGTATCTCACAAGATCTACAGATTGTTCAACACATAAATCATAGAAGATGGACAGTATCTCACAAGATCTACAGATTGTTCAACACATAAATCATAGAAGATGGTCAGTATCTCACAAGATCTACAGATTGTTCAACACATAAATCATAGAAGATGGACAGTATCTCACAAGATCTACAGATTGTTCAACACATAAATCATAGAAGATGGACAGTATCTCACAAGATCTACAGATTGTTCAACACATAAACCATAGAAGATGGACAGTATCTCACAAGATCTACAGATTGTTCAACACATAAATCATAGAAGATGGACAGTATCTCACAAGATCTACAGATTGTTCAACACATAAATCATAGAAGATGGACAGTATCTCACAAGATCTACAGATTGTTCAACACATAAATCATAGAAGATGGACAGTATCTCACAAGATCTACAGATTGTTCAACACATAAATCATAGAAGATGGACAGTATCTCACAAGACCTACAGATTGTTCAACACATAAATCATAGAAGATGGACAGTATCTCACAAGATCTACAGATTGTTCAACACATAAATCATAGAAGATGGACAGTATCTCACAAGATCTACAGATTGTTCAATACATAAATCATAGAAGATGGACAGTATCTCACAAGATCTACAGATTGTTCAATACATAAATCATAGAAGATGGACAGTATCTCACAAGATCTACAGATTGTTCAATACATAAATCATAGAAGATGGACAGTATCTCACAAGATCTACAGATTGTTCAATACATAAATCATAGAAGATGGACAGTATCTCACAAGATCTACAGATTGTTCAATACATGAATCATAGAAGATGGACAGTATCTCACAAGATCTACAGATTGTTCAACACATAAATCATAGGAAATGGACAGTATCTCACAAGATCTACAGATTGTTCAACACATAAATCATAGAAGATGGACAGTATCTCACTTGATCTACAGATTGTTCAACACATAAATCATAGAAGATGGACAGTATTTCACTTGATCTACAGATTGCTCGATACTCAAATCTTGAGAACCGCCAAGTATCTAATTTGACTTCCAGTACACAAATCTTGGAAACGCCAAGCATCTAATTTGACCTCCAGTACACAAATCTTGGAAACTGCCTAGTATCTAATTTGACCTCCAGTACACAAATCTTGGAAATCGCCTAGTATCTAATTTGACCTCCAGTACATAAATCTTGGAAACCGCCAAGTATCTAATGTTACCTCCAGTACACAAATCTTGGAAACCATCTAATATGTAATTTGACCTCCAGTACACAAATCTTGGAAACCGCCTAGTATCTAATTTGACCTCCAGTACACAAATCTTGGAAACCGCCTAGTATCTAATTTGACCTCCAGTACACAAATCTTGGAGACCACCTAGTATCTAATTTGACCTCCAGTACACAAATCTTGGAAACCACCTAGTATCTAATTTGACTTCCAGTACACAAATCTTGGAAACTGCCTAGTATCTAACTTGACCTCCAGTACACAAATCATGGAAACCACCTAGTATCTAATTTGACTTCCAGTACACAAATCTTGGTAACCGCCTAGTATCTAATTTGACCTCCAGTACACAAATCTTGGTAACCGCCTAGTATCTATTTTGACCTCCAGTACACAAATCTTGGAAACTGAACAGGAAAATGTTGAGATGTTTTCTTTATTTTTAGCCCATGTCTAGAGGATTTGGATGTCATGCTCCTCCATAACCCAACACCCTATTCACAGTAGAACATTTCAACTGTTGATTTTTTCTCATGCCATATCATCAAGCCATCTCCTTTTCTCTTTGTCCAACTCTATCCCTTCTGTCTTCTCTATAAAAGATATATAGCTATATTTCCAGTTGTTAAGAAGTTATCCAAATCTTCTCCATCTGCACTGTTTTTCCCTCATTTGTGTTCATCTTCTTATTCCATCTTGTCTTGTGTTCAACTTTCTCATTGAACTTTTCTGGCTGTTCACAGTAGCCTAGCCAATTATTAACAAAATCTCGACTGATTCTGTCTGAAATGATATCTCTTTGTAAGAGAAAAAAGGTTGCTCAGTTGAGTTGGAAGTTGTCAGCGACAAACAGCTAATGGCTTGCACCAAGATCAGTCAACCAGAACCATCTAAATCCACCTTTAACTCTTTGTGGTTCCTCCAAAAACTAACTAACCTATCTAGTCTGGCCAAGTGAGTAGGGATCAAAGACGACCCGGTACTCAAGAATAACTCATGCAGAAGTGGGATGTGTGGGACAGAAAGGCACAGATATCACAGCTTTACTGCCAGCCTCAGCACAATGCATCTCTGCCCACGTCCTGCCAGGGATGGATGATGAATAACTCATGCAGAAGTGCGATGTGTGGGACAGAAAGGCACAGATATCACAGTTTTACTGCCAGCCTCAGCACAATGCATCTCTGCCCACGTCCTGCCAGGGATGAATGATGAATAACTCATGCAGAAGTGGGATGTGTGGGACAGAAAGGCACAGATATCACAGCTTTACTGCCAGCCTCAGCACAATGCATCTCTGCCCACGTCCTGCCAGGGATGGATGATGAAGAGGACAATTAATTCCTTTAGTAGTCATCTGGTGAATGACAGAAAGGAAATAAAGATATCTCTGTGTTTGCTGTCCATGATTTGTAACAATAATGCAGTACTGACACAATGTAGTGCTCTAGCACTCTCTTTAAGAAACTGTCAATGATGTAAAGGTAAATAATAACGAATGGCTTGTTACATAACATATTTCTTATTTTATTGATTAATTGTACGTACACATATTTATCTGATCTTTTTACCATTATTACATTCACTCCTTATTCCTTCCTTCATTTGCTACTTATTTCTTGCTACATTCACTCATTACTCCTTGTTATTTTCACTCACACATACCTTGTTACATTCACTCTCTTATTCCTTGTTATTTTCACTCACTCATTCTTTGTTACATTTACTCACTTATTCCCTGTTACATTCACTCAAACATTCCTTGTTACATTCACTCACTCATGCCTGCCTTGTTACATTCACTCACTTATTCAGTGTTACATTCACTCACATCTTGCTTTTTTTTTCTGCATCCATGCATTTCTCAGTCCTTGCACTAACAGCTCTGCCAACATAAAGACCATCACATTGTCAAATGTTGAATCATGTAGCATGCAATATTCGAGTGACTGCAGAATGACTCTACATCAAGCCAGCTGTCTCACTAGTCTGATTGCTCTTTCAGTAAACATGAATCTACTTCACTAAAGTTGCTTGGAACATGAATGAATGTAGCATTGATTTAAAAACCTGACAGAATGTAGAACTAATTTATAACCCAACAGAATGTAGCACTGAAATATGACCTGACCAAATGTAGAACTAATTTATGACCTGACAGATTGTAGAACTAATTTATAACCTAACCAAATGTAGAACTAATTTATGACCTAACCAAATGTAGAACTAATTTATGACCTGACAGATTGTAGAACTAATTTATAACCTAACCAAATGCAGAACTAATTTATGACCGAACCAAATGTAGAACTAATTTATGACCTGATAGAATGTAGAACTAATTTATGACCTGACAGATTGTAGAACTAATTTATAACCTAACCAAATGTAGAACTAATTTATGACCTAACCAAATGTAGAACTAATTTATGACCTGATAGAATGTAGCATTGAATTATGACCTACAACAGAATGTGGCATTGATTTAAGACCTGAAAACAGAATTTGGCATTAATTATGACCTGACAGCAGAATGTAGCATTGAACTGCAACACACAACATGCAAACACATTCTAGAGGAAGCCAGAACATGTTCCTCTCAGTGCAGGAAGAATCAATAGTGTGAATCTACAGCTACAATTGATACAACTGATAGTGCTGTACCAACAGCACACAGAGAAAACACAAAATATGTCACAGAAGGAATGGAACAAAACTTTGTCAACAGCACAAATAGACAAGTTTTGATTCATATATTCACAAGAAAATGTACAAATGTGGTAGGACATTTAATTAATAAATTAACTTTACATATATAAACTTATTTGCATTTATATAAATTTGCGTTTGAAAAAATTATAATCTTATATAAATGTGCATTCATAAACTTATATACCTATACACATTTGCATCCATAAATCTATATACATATACAAATTGTATGACTGTTGATATATGGCAACTGTGGTCATGCCTGTAGCTGATGTCCTGACTGTTGATATATGCTAACTGTGGTCATGCCTGTAGCTGATGTCCTGACTGTTGATATATGCCAACTGTGGTCATGCCTGTAGCTGATGTCCTGATTGTTGATATATGCTAACTGTGGTCATGCCTGTAGCTGATGTCCTGACTGTTGATATATTCTAACTGTGGTCATGCCTGTAGCTGTTGTCTTGACTGTTGATAAATGCTAACTGTGGTCATGCCTGTAGCTGATGTCCTGACTGTTGATAAATGCTAACTGTGGTCATGCCTGTAGCTGATGTCCTGACTGTTGATAATGCTAACTGTGGTCATGCCTGTAGCTGATGTCCTGACTGTTGATATATGCTAACTGTGGTCATGCCTGTAGCTGTTGTCTTGACTGTTGATAAATGCTAACTGTGGTCATGCCTGTAGCTGATGTCCTGACTGTTGATAAATGCTAACTGTGGTCATGCCTGTAGCTGATGTCCTGATTGCTGTCAGTTTAAAGATGTGTTTCCCAGGCATCATTCTCGATGTCATAGAATGTCATAGAATTGCTATCCCTGAAGATCAGTGATCTGTTGAAGCCATTACTGGAGTTGTTGGCCGAGACTCCATTGACATTATCGTACATTCTGATGATCTGGCAAACACAGAACAACACAGATATAGCAAGGAAGTTGACATGAGAGTTAATAGAACAACACAGATATAGCAAGGAAGTTGACAAGAGAGTTAGTAGAAAAATACAGATATAGCAAGGAAGTTGACAAGAAAGTTATTAGAACAACACAGATATAGCAAGAAAGTTGACAAGAGATTTAGTAGTTAGAACAACACAGATATAGCAAAGAAGTTGACAATAGAGTTAATCGAACAACACAGATATAGCAAGGACATTGACAAGAAAGTTATTAGAACAACACAGATATAGCAAGGAATTGTGGCAAGAGAGTTAGCAAAAAAGAAGAACACAGACACAGCAAGAAAGTTCACAAGAGAATTCATAGAACAACACAGATAAAGCAAGGAAATTGACAAGGGAGTTAATCGAGCAACACAGATATAGCAAGGAATTGGCAAGAGAGTTAGCAAAAAGAAGAACACAGATATAGCAAGAAAGTTGACAAGAGAATTCATAGAACAACACAGATATAGCAAGGAAGTTGACAAGAGAGTTAATAGAACAACATAGATACAGCAAGGAAGTTGATAAGAGAGTTAATAGAACAACATAGATATAGCAAGGAAGTTGGCAAAAGAGTTAATAGAACAACATAGATATAGCAAGGAAGTTGACAAGAGAGTTAATAGAACAACATAGATATACCAAGGAAGTTGACAAGGGAATTAATAGAACAACATAGATATACCAAGGAAGTTGACAAGGGAATTAATAGAACAACATAGATATAGCAAGGAAGTTGACAAGGGAATTAATAGATATAGCAAGGAAGTTGACAAGGGAATTAATAGAACGACATAGATATAACAAGGAAGTTGACAAGAGAGTTAATAGAACAATTCAGATATAGCAAGGAAGTTGACAAGAGAGTTAGCAAATAGAACAACACAGATATAGCAAGGAAGTTGACAAGAGAGTTAGCAAATAGAACAAAACAGATATAGCAAGGAAGTTGGCAAAAGAAGTTAATAACAACAGAACAACACATAGAAAGTGAGTTAGCAATATATACTTTAAACACATTAATAAGGCACAACTTTACAGATTTAGGAACCGAGTGTCAAATGTAAATGTTTACTCCACACTGTCATCAAATATGCATACGTCCATGAACAAATGATATGTTGAATATGCTCTTGTCTGTGAATAGGACAGCTTTCCACTGTAGTCTAGTCCATCTGACATGTTGCTCTGTCCACTGTAGTCTAGTACATCTGACATGTTGCTCTGTCCACTGTAGTCTAGTCCATCTGACATGTTGCTCTGTCCACTGTAGTCTAGTCCATCTGACATGTTGCTCTGTCCACTGTAGTCTAGTCCATCTGACATGTTGCTCTGTCCACTGTAGTCTAGTCCATCTGACATGTTGCTCTGTCCACTGTAATGTAGTCCATCTGACATGCTCTGTCCACTGTAGTCTAGTCCATCTGACATGTTGCTCTGTCCACTGTAGTCTAGTCCATCTGACATGTTGCTCTGTCCACTGTAGTCTAGTCCATCTGACATGTTGCTCTATCCACTGTAGTCTAGTCCATCTGACATGTTGCTATGTCCACTGTAGTCTAGTCCATCTGACATGTTGCTCTGTCCACTGTAGTCTAGTCCATCTGACATGTTGCTCTATCCACTGTAGTCTAGTCCATCTGACATGTTGCTATGTCCGCTGTAGTCTAGTCCATCTGACGTGTTGCTCTGTCCACTGTAGTCTAGTCCATCTGACATGTTGCTCTGTCTGCTGTAGTCTAGTCCATCTGACATGTTGCTCTGTCCACTGTAGTCTAGTCCATCTGACATGTTGCTCTGTCCACTGTAGTCTAGTCCATCTGACATGTTGTTCTATCCACTGTAGTCTAGTCCATCTGACATGTTGCTCTGTCCACTGTAGTCTAGTCCATCTGACATGTTGCTCTGTTCACTGTAGTCTAGTCCATCTGACGTGTTGCTCTGTCCACTGTAGTCTAGTCCATCTGTTGTTTTGCAGTAAGGTCTCTATCTCTAAGTCGTCAGAGTTTGAAGCCAGATCTATGATGTCATTCGAGAGACCTGTGAGCATGTACCCACTATTGTTCTTGTTGTTTGACTTGTCCACATCAACCCACTATTGTTCTTGTTGTTTGACTTGTCCACATCAACCCACTATTGTTCTTGTTGTTTGACTTGTCCACATCAACCCACTATTGTTCTTGTTGTTTGATTTGTCCACATCTACCCATTATTGTTCTTGTTGTTTGATTTGTCCACATCTACCCACTATTGTTCTTGTTGTTTGATTTGTCCACATCTTCCCACTATTGTTCTTGTTGTTTGATTTGTCCACATCTACCCACTATTGTTCTTGTTGTTTGACGTGTCCACATCTACCCACTATTGTTCTTGTTGTTTGATTTGTCCACATCTACCCACTATTGTTCTTGTTGTTTGATTTGTCCACATCTACCCACTATTGTTCTTGTTGTTTGACGTGTCCACATCTACCCACTATTGTTCTTGTTGTTTGACGTGTCCACATCTACCCACTATTGTTCTTGTTGTTTGATGTGTCCACATCAACCCACTATTGTTCTTGTTGTTTGATTTGTCCACATCTACCCACGATTGTTCTTGTTGTTTGACTTGTCCACATCTACCCACTATTGTTCTTGTTGTTTGATTTGTCCACATCTACCCACTATTGTTCTTGCTGTTTGACTTGCCAACATCTACCCACTATTGTTCTTGTTGTTTGATGTGTCCACATCTACCCACTATTGTTCTTGTTGTTTGACTTGTCCACATCTACCCACTATTCTTCTTGTTGTTTGACTTGTCCACATCTACCCACTATTGTTCTTGTTGTTTGACTTGTCCACATCTACCCACTATTGTTCTTGTTGTTTGACTTGCCAACATCTACCCACTATTGTTCTTGTTGTTTGATGTGTCCACATCAACCCACTATTGTTCTTGTTGTTTGATGTGTCCACATCTACCCACTATTGTTCTTGCTGTTTGACTTGTCCACATCTACCCACTATTGTTCTTGCTGTTTGACTTGCCAACATCTACCCACTATTGTTCTTGTTGTTTGATGTGTCCACATCTACCCACTATTGTTCTTGTTGTTTGACTTGTCCACATCTACCCACTATTGTTCTTGTTGTTTGACTTGTCCACATCTACCCACTATTGTTCTTGCTGTTTGACTTGCCAACATCTACCCACTATTGTTCTTGTTGTTTGACTTGTCCACATCTACCCACTATTGTTCTTACTGTTTGACCTGTCCACACCTACCCACTATCAGACTCCACTATCTCATCTCCAAAACAAAGAAAGGTAGCTGTAGTCCCCATCATAGCAGTCTCAGCACACGCCAAAAGACATAAGGCGAAACCGCACAGAAAGTGAACACAGCCAACTGTTCCCTGTTATGCGATATCATCACTCATCATAAACAATAGGAATATCAAAACATGATCAAAACGGATGAAACACACTGCTCACGGTGTGCACAGAGCACCTAACTCAATAGCTCCTGCAACAAGCTGGACCTGGAATATGAGGAAACTGCAACAAGGAACTCTTTCATACATAGCCTTCAATGGTTCCTGCCGCCTATCCACCATATTGACCAGAAGTTCACGTCCTCGTGAAAATTATGATCGTCATATTTTTTAAAATGTATAGCGCTTGACGATGTTAAAACATCGTTTTTGACTCCAAATCTGAACATATAAAACACAGTTAGTCGTCAGATTATCCCCGTCGCACATCAAACAACAGACCGTAAGATTAACGTATGGCCGTCTTGTGATATACAATGAGCCATTATGATGATGTAGCACACACAACAATGACAGCGCCCTTAGGTTCCTGATTACTCTAGTGAATGCAGCCTACAACGAACTAAACACGGTGCAAATTCCCTAAAGAGATAAAACTGCAGCTGACATGACGAAGCAGTTCACATTAATGAGTTGTAATATGTAAATAACTTGCGTCAAGCAATTCCAATAACTGTCATGAATAGCATTCAATGTGACGTAAAGCGCTGATCAACTCTAGGCGGTGGAACGTCGCGTTCACGACTTTTTTTGTCAAAAAAGAATATTGCCGTGCGTACTACTCCGCTTCATCGGCGAAGATGTGTTAAGTAGAAAATCATTTTGACTTTAACGCAGAAAAGTGCAATGGAGAGCCGAAATTAATCAGACCCCAAATGCACTTTCTACAATGATCGAGAGAACGTGAACTAATTCCACCATCTTGGGAACGGAAGTCCAAATGTCATCTAACTACAAAATGCCCTCATTATGTCATAGAGAAACTATACGGGGCAACTGATTCACTTACACAGACAATTGCCTTCATGAGAGGGTCCGGAATCCTAGTCTGAATGACGTCATGATAGCAGCAGAAGAAGAACCAAGAAATCGGAAATGACAAAAGTGGCGCGTCTTTCAAAATCACGTTCAGTAAGTGCGATCAAAAGCTAAGATTGTGGGGGAACACGTGACATTTTGTCTTTTTAAATGACAATGTTGATTACAACAAATGTGGGTATTGTCAACTTCTAAAAATTAGGACAATCAAACAAAAAATATTTTTATATACCTTAAAGAAAGAAATTTTTTTCCTAAACGCACGACATTAGGGAAAAAAATCAGGCTTAATGTTGGTGAAAAAATAAGATTTCATTAAAAAAAATTATTGAAATTTACAAGTTTCCGAGATAATTAAAAAAATCTTTGCACGAATTTCTGAACGAACTCTAGTACATGTCATGACATTTGTGATTGATGTTTGATGTCAACAGTCAATTTATGTAGCAGAGATCAATTTGTCTAATGCAATTAATTTTTCCCCAAACATACATCTTGTATCTGATAGGTGTGATAGATCTAATAGGTGTGATAGATCTGATAGGTCTGATATGTGTGATAGATCTGATAAATCTGATAGGTCTGACAGGTCTAATAGGTGTGATAGATCTGATAAATCTGAAAGATCTGATAGATCTGATAGGTCTGATAGATCTGATAGGTCTGATAGGTGTGATAGATCTGATAGGTCTGATAGGTCTGACAGGTCTAATAGGTGTGATAGATCTGATAGGTCTGATATGTGTGATAGATCTGATAAATCTGATAGGTCTGACAGGTCTAATAGGTGTGATAGATCTGATAAATCTGAAAGATCTGATAGATCTGATAGGTGTGATAGATCTGATAGATCTGATAGGTCTGAAAGATCTGATAGATCTGATAGGTGTGATAGATCTGATAGATCTGATAGGTCTGATAGGTGTGATAGATCTGATAGGTCTGATAGGTGTGATAGATCTGATAGATCTGATAAATCTGATAGATCTGACAGGTCTGATAGGTGTGATAGATCTGATAGATCTGATAAATCTGATAGGTCTGACAGGTCTAATAGGTGTGATAGATCTGATAAATCTGAAAGATCTGATAGATCTGATAGGTGTGATAGATCTGATAGATCTGATAGGTCTGAAAGATCTGATAGATCTGATAGGTGTGATAGATCTGATAGATCTGATAGGTCTGATAGGTGTGATAGATCTGATAGGTCTGATAGGTGTGATAGATCTGATAGATCTGATAAATCTGATAGATCTGACAGGTCTGATAGGTGTGATAGATCTGATAGATCTGATAAATCTGAAAGATCTGATAGATCTGATAGGTCTGATAGGTCTGATAGATCTGATAGGTCTGATAGGTCTGATAGATCTGATAGGTATGATATATCTGATATATCTGATAGGTGTGATAGATCTGATAGATCTGATAGGTCTGATAGATCTGATAGATCTGATAGATCTGATAGGTCTGATAGATCTGATAGGTCTGATAGGTGTGATAGATCTGATAGATCTGATAGGTGTGATAGATCTGATAGATCTGATAGGTCTGATATATCTGATAGGTCTGATAGGTGTGATAGATCTGATAGATCTGATAGATCTGATAGATCTGATATATCTGATAGGTGTGATAGATCTGATAGATCTGATAGGTCTGAAAGATCTGATAGATCTGATAGGTGTGATAGATCTGATAGGTCTGATAGGTGTGATAGGTCTGATAGATCTGATAGGTCTGATAGATCTGATAGATCTGATAGATCTGATAGATCTGATAGGTCTGAAAGATCTGATAGATCTGATAGGTCTGATAGATCTGATAGGTCTGACAGGTGTGATAGATCTGATAGGTGTGATAGATCTGATAGATCTGATAGATCTGATAGGTGTGATAGATCTGATAGATCTGATAGATCTGATAGGTGTGATAGATCTGATAGATCTGATAGATCTGATAGGTGTGATAGATCTGATAGATCTGATAGATCTGATAGATCTGATAGGTGTGAAAGATCTGATAGGTCTGATAGATCTGATAGATCTGATAGGTCTGATAGATCTGATAGATCTGATAGGTCTGATAGATCTGATAGGTCTGATAGATCTGATAGGTCTGATAGATCTGATAGATCTGATAGATCTGATAGATCTGATAGATCTGATAGGTGTGATCGATCTGATAGATCTGATAGATCTGATAAGTCTGATAGATCTGATAGATCTGATATATCTGATAGGTGTGATAGATCTGATAGATCTGATAGATCTGATAGATCTGATAAGTCTGATAGATCTGATAGGTGTGATAGATCCGATAAATCTGTTTAATGATTGTATTTGTTGAAATTCTTATATTAGATGTCTGATGTCATCAATCAATATAAATAATATGTCACCTGTCTGCTAGATGTCCTCATTATGTCATTTATCAGCTAGATGGCCTCATTATGTCATTTATCTGCTAGTTGCCCTCATTATGTCATCTGTCTGCTAGATGCCCTCATTATGTCATCTGTCTGCTAGATGACCTCATTATGTCATCTATCTTCTAGATGCCCTCATTATGTCATCTGTCTGCTAGATGACCTAATTATGTCATCTATCTTCTAGAAGCCCTCATTATGTCATATATTTGCTAGAAGCCCTCATTATGTCATATATCTGCTAGTTGCCCTCATTATGTCATCTATCTGCTAGAAGCCCTCATTATGTCATATATTTGCTAGATGCCCTCATTATGTCATCTATCTGCTAGAAGCCCTCATTATACCATCTGTCTGCTAGATGCTCTCATTATGTCATCTATCTGCTAGAAGCCCTCATTATGTCATCTATCTGCTAGAAGCCCTCATTATGTCATCTGTCTGCTAGAAGCCCTCATTATGTCATCTATCTGCTAGAAGCCCTCATTATGTCATCTATCTGCTAGAAGCCCTCATTATGTCATCTATCTGCTAGATGCCCTCATTATGTCATCTATCTGCTAGAAGCCCTCATTATGTCATCTATCTGCTAGAAGCCCTCATTATGCCATCTGTCTGCTAGAAGCCCTCATTATGTCATCTATCTGCTAGAAGCCCTCATTATGTCATCTATCTGCTAGAAGCCCTCATTATGTCATCTATCTTCTAGATGCCCTCATTATGCCATCTATCTTCTAGATGCCCTCATTGTGTCATATATTTGCTAGAAGCCCTCATTATGTCATCTATCTGCTAGAAGCCCTCATTATGCCATCTATCTTCTAGATGCCCTCATTATGTCATCTATCTTCTAGATGCCCTCATTGTGTCATATATTTGCTAGATGCCCTCATTATGTCATCTATCTGCTAGAAGCCCTCATTATGTCATCTATCTTCTAGATGCCCTCATTATGTCATCTATCTTCTAGATGCCCTCATTGTGTCATATATTTGCTAGAAGCCCTCATTATGTCATATATTTGCTAGATGCCCTCATTATGTCATCTATCTGCTAGAAGCCCTCATTATGCCATCTGTCTGCTAGATGCCCTCATTATGTCATCTATCTGCTAGAAGCCCTCATTATGTCATCTATCTGCTAGAAGCCCTCATTATGCCATCTGTCTGCTAGATGCCCTCATTATGTCATCTGTCTGCTAGATGCCCTCATTTTGTCATCTGCTTGCTAGATGCCCTCATTATGTCATCTGTCTGCTAGATGCCCTCATTATGCTATCTGTCTGCTAGATGCCCTCATTATGCTATCTGTCTGCTAGATGCCCTCATTATGCTATCTGTCTGCTAGAAGCCCTCATTATGCCATATGTCTGCTAGATGCCCT
The DNA here is from genome assembly GCA_032433765.1 of Megaustenia siamemsis. NCBI lineage: Eukaryota > Metazoa > Mollusca > Gastropoda > Stylommatophora > Ariophantidae > Megaustenia > Megaustenia siamemsis. The sequence continues at coordinate 75,565,815 of JAVIAB010000126.1, read as the reverse complement.
CATTATGTCATCTGTCTGCTAGATGCCCTCATTATGTCATCTGTCTGCTAGATGCCCTCATTATGTCATCTGTCTGCTAGATGCCCTCATTATGCTATCTGTCTGCTAGATGCCCTCATTATGTCATCTGTCTGCTAGATGCCCTCATTATATCATCTGTCTGCTAGATGCCCTCATTATGCCATTTGTCTGCAAGATGCCCTTATTGTGCCATCTGTCTGCTAGATGCCCTCATTATGCCATTTGTCTGCAAGATGCCCTTATTGTGCCATCTGTCTGCTAGATGCCCTCATTATGCTATCTGTCTGCAAGATGCCCTTATTGTGCCATCTGTCTGCAAGATGCCCTTATTGTGCCATTTGTCTGCAAGATGCCCTTATTGTGCCATTTGTCTGCAAGATGCCCTTATTGTGCCATCTGTCTGCAAGATGCCCTTATTGTGCCATTTGTCTGCAAGATGCCCTTATTGTGCCATTTGTCTGCAAGATGCCCTTATTGTGCCATCTGTCTGCTAGATGCCCTTATTATGCCATCTGTCTGCTAGATGCCCTCATTATGCCATCTGTCTGCTAGATGCCCTCATTATGTCATCTGTCTGCAAGATGCCCTTATTGTGCCATCTGTCTGCTAGATGCCCTCATTATGCCATCTGTCTGCTAGATGCCCTTATTGTGCCATCTGTCTGCTAGATGCCCTCATTGTGCCATCTGTCTGCTAGATGCCCTCATTATATTTAGTATATGTTTACAATGACAACACTGATTGGAAAGCAGCCAGAACCAATGAAAACAAGAGGGACAAAAGAGAAAATAATCAGAGACTGAAAGATATGTGAAAATAGTTCAGAAGAATTCAGAAGGTGGAAATTAAATCATAGCAAGGTTATGGTATGACATTGAATATATAATACGCTGGACATGTGATGAGAAAAGACAAGAGAAAAGGGTGGTTATTTGATGTGAAACAACAAGAGAAAATAAGTACATTGTGTGTGAGTGAGCAGATCAAGACATGTACATATTGTATGTAGGCATATCAGTAGATGCACAATGTGTGTGTGCACACATCAGTAGATGCACAATATGTGTGTGCACACATCAGTAATGCTCAAACATTCGAGAATCAAGACAGTTAGTAGTGCTGTTGCTGTAATCTCAATTATTGCTCAAGTTTTGTGACAAACTTTTCAGTTTTTGCAAAGATTGTGTGATCAATAACTATGCTGGTGATAAAGTTGTGTTACATACATCTATATTGGTGCTAAAGTTGTGTTACACATACATCTATGTTGGTGCTAAATACATCTATGGTGGTGCTAAGATGATGTTACATACATCTATGCTGGTGCTAAAGTTGTGTTACATACATCTATGCTGGTGCTAAAGTTGTGTTACATACATCTATGCTGGTGCTAAAGTTGTGTTACATACATCTATGCTGGTGCTAAAGTTGTGTTACATACATCTATGCTGGTGCTAAAGTTGTGTTACATACATCTATGCTGGTGCTAAAGTTGTGTTACATACATCTATGCTGGTGCTAAAGTTGTGTTACATACATCTATGCTGGTGCTAAAGTTGTGTTACATACATCTATGCTGGTGCTAAGATGGTGTTACATACATCTATGCTGGTGCTAAGATGGTGTTACATACATCTATGTTGGTGCTAAGATGGTGTTACATACATCTATGCTAGTGCTAAGATGGTGTTACATACATCTTTGCTGGTGCTAAAGTTGTGTTACATACATCTATGCTGGTGCTAAGATGGTGTTACATACATTTATGTTGGTGCTAAATACATCTATGGTGGTGCTAATATGGTGTTACATACATCTATGCTAGTGCTAAGATGGTGTTACATACATCTATGCTAGTGCTAAGATGGTGTTACATACATCTATCTTTGTGGAAAGCTGTGACTGTTGTCCTAGTGAATGTCTTCTATTTGATGTTGATTAACTGTCAGCACTTTTACCCTCTTGTTCCAAACATATAATGTATAGTGGGAGTGATAAGGTAGGTGACATTGACAAACATTTAGAGGGAGAGATAAAGTAGGGGACATTGACAAACATATAGAGGGAGAGATAAAGTAGGGGACATTGACAAACATATAGAGGGAGAGATAAAGTAGGGGACATTGACAAACATTTAGAGGGAGTGATAAAATAGGTGACATTGACAAACATTTAGAGGGAGAGATAAAGTAGGGGACATTGACAAACATTTAGAGGGAGTGATAAAGTAGGGGACATTGACAAACATATAGAGGGAGTGATAAAGTAGGGGACATTGACAAACATTTAGAGGGAGTGATAAAGTAGGGGACATTGACAAACATTTAGAGGGAGTGATAAAGTAGGGGACATTGACAAACATATAGAGGGAGTGATAAAGTAGGGGACATTGACAAACATTTAGAGGGAGTGATAAAGTAGGGGACATTGACAAACATATAGAGGGAGAGATAAAGTAGACAAATATGGAGTAGAGAGTAGATTAGTTTGGTGTGTAAGTAGATGGAGTAGAGAGTAAATGAGGTTGGGGTATAAGAAGATGGAGTAGAGAGTAGATCAGGTTGGGGTATGAGAAGATGGAGTAGAGAGTAGATTAGTTTGGTGTGTAAGAAGATGGAGTAGAGAGTAAATGAGGTTGGGGTATAAGAAGATGGAGTAGAGAGTAGATGAGGTTGGGGTATGAGAAGATGGAGTAGAGAGTAGATTAGTTTGGTGTGTAAGAAGATGGAGTAGAGAGTAGATGAGGTTGGGTATGAGAAGATGGAGTAGAGAGTAGATGAGGTTGGGGTATGAGAAGACGGGGTAGAGAGTAGATGAGGTTGGGATATGAGAAGATGGAGTAAAGAGTAGATGAGGTTGGGGTATGAGAAGATGGAATAGAGAGTAGATGTGGTTGGGGTATGAGAAGATGGAGTGGAAAGTAGATGAGGTTGGGGTATGAGTAGATGGAGTGGTAAGTAGATGGGGTTGGGGTATGAGAAGATGGAGTAGAGAGTAGATGAGGTTGGGGTATGAGAAGATGGAGTAGAGAGTAGATGAGGTTGGGGTACGAGAAGATGGAGTAGAGAGTAGATGAGGTTGGGGTACAAAAAGATGGAGTAGAGAGTAGATGAGTTTGGGGTATAAGAAGATGGAGTAGAGAGTAGATGAGGTTGGGGTATGAGAAGATGGAATAGAGAGTAGATGAGGTTGGGGTATGAGAAGGGGGAGTGGAAAGTAGATGAGGTTGGGGTATGAGAAAATGGAGTGGAAAGTAGTTGAGGTTGGGGTGTGAGAAGATGGAGCGAAAAGTAGATGAGGTTGGGGTATGAGAAGGTGGAGTGGTAAGTAGATGGGGTTGGGGTATGAGATGATGGAGTAGAGAGTAGATGAGGTTGGGGTATGAGAAGATGGAGTAGAGAGTAGATGAGGTTGGGGTACGAGACGATGGAGTAGAGAGTAGATGAGGTTTGGGTATGAAAAGATGGAATAGAGAGTAGATGAGGTTGGGGTATGAGAAGATGGAGTGGAAAGTAGATGATGTTGAATAAGGAGATGGAGTGGAGAGTAGATGAAGTTGGGGTATGAGAAGATGGATTAGAGACTACAGGAGTTTGGGGTATGAAAAGATTGAGTGGGAGAGTAGATGAGGTTGGATAAGGAGATGGAGTGGAGAGTAGATGAGGTTGGATAAGGAGATGGAGTGGAAAGTAGATGAGGTTGAATAAGAAGATGGAGTGGAGAGTAGATGTGGCTGGATGAGGAGAAAGTGGAGTTGAGGGTAGAGGTTGAGTGAGGAGAAGGTGGAGTGGTGAGTTGATGAGATTGAATAAGGAAGAATGAAACAATGGTTGTTGTAATGATAGAGAGAGTGAGAGAAACAAAGCAGGAGTATGTATTAGAAGTGGATAGAGTTAAAGGATACAAAGAATAAATTGACAAAGATAAAATATGAGAGTGAATGAGAAAGATAAAATATGAGAGTGAATGAGAAAGATCTAGATAGTATAAGGGATCAAGATAATGAAAGGAAGAGAAAGTAAGGAATTTGATCATGTAGACGTGACTGAGAGAAAGAGACGGGAACGGAATATGAGAGAAAAAATGAAAGAGAAAGACTATAAATAATATATTGAGAGGATGAGTGAAGAAAATAGAGAGAGAGGAGGTGATGACAAAATCAAACAAAAATAAATAGCAAAGAAAAATATTTAAATGAGAGAAAGAGATTGATTTGATACAGGAGGTGATGTGAAACAGGGGTAATGTGATACAGGAGTGATGTGATACAGGCGGTGATGTGATACAGGAGGTGATGTTAAACAAGAAGGGATTTAGGAGATGATGTGATACAGAAGGTGATGTGATACAGGAGGTGATGTGATACTGGAGGTGATGTGATACAGAAGGTGATGTGATACAGGAGGTGATGTGATACTGGAGGTGATGTGATACAGAAGGTGATGTGATACAGAAGGTGATGTGATACAGGAGGTGATGTGATACAAGAGGTGATGTGATACAGGAGGTTATGTTAAACAAGAAGGGATTTAGGAGATGATGTGATACAGAAGGTGATGTGATACAGGAGGTGATGTTAAACAGGAAGGGATTTAGGAGATGATGTGATACAGAAGGTGATGTGATACAGAAGGTGATGTGATGTGATACAGAAGGTGATGTGATATAAGAGGTGATGTTAAACAGGAAGGGATTTAGGAGATGATGTGATACAGAAGGTGATGTGATACAGGAGGAGATGTTAAACATGAAGGGATGGATTTAGGAAATGATGTGATACAGAAAGTGATGTGATACAGGAGTGATGTGATGCAGGGGATGATGTGATGTAGGAGGTGATTTCATACATGAGTTGATTTGATACCAGAGGTGATGTGTTATAAGAAGTGGTGTGATGTAGGAGGTGATTTGATACAGGAGATGACGTGATAATATGTGAGGCGATATGATACAGGAAGTGATGTGATGAAATAGATGACTGATACAGAAGTATGCGTGATACAGGAGATGATGGTTTACAGATGGTGATGTGATACAGAAGGTGTTGTGATAGAGGACAGGATGTGATACTTGATGTGATTTAATGTAGATGGTGATATGATGCTGGAAGTGACATGATACATGAGGTGATTTGATACAGAAGGTGATGTGATGGAGGAAGATGTGTGGTACAGATTGTGATGTGATGATACAGGATGTGATATTATGATACAGGAGGTGAAATAATACTATGTGATGTAATGAAGGAAATGATTTTTATACTGGAAGTGTTGTGATTTAGGAGATGATGTGGCATTGAAAATGATGTGATACAGGAGGTGACATGATGAAGAAGTTAATGTTTATAGAAAGTGATGGGATTCATGAAATGAAGTGATACAGGAGATGCTTGATGTTGCAAGTGTTGTGAAACAGGAAATGCTTGATGTTGCAGCTGTTGGGAAACAGGACATGCTTGATGTTGTTACTGTTGTGATACAGGAGATTTTTGATGTTGTTACTGTTGTGAAATTGGAGAAATTTGGGTTACATGAGATTTTTGATGTTGCTACTGTTGTGACAAAGGAGATATTTGATGTTGCTACTGTTGTGATAAAGGAGATATTTGATGTTGCTACTGTTGTGATAAAGGAGATATTTGATGTTGCTACTGTTGTGATAAAGGAGATATTTGATGTTGCTACTGTTGTGATAAAGGAGATATTCGATGTTGCTACTGTTGTGATAAAGGAGATATTTGATGTTGCTACTGTTGTGATAAAGGAGATATTTGATGTTGCTACTGTTGTGATAAAGGAGATATTTGATGTTGCTACTGTTGTGATAAAGGAGATATTTGATATTGCTACTGTTGTGATAAAGGAGATATTTGATGTTGCTACTGTTGTGACAAAGGAGATATTTGATGTTGCTACTGTTGTGATAAAGGAGATATTTGATGTTGCTACTGTTGTGACAAAGGAGATATTTGGTGTTGCTACTGTTGTGATAAAGGAGATATTTGATGTTGCTACTGTTGTGATAAAGGAGATATTTGATGTTGCTACTGTTGTGATAAAGGATATATTTGATGTTGTTACTGTTGTGACAAAGGAGATATTTGATGTTGCTACTGTTGTGATAAAGGAGATATTTGATGTTGCTACTGTTGTGATAAAGGAGATATTTGATGTTGTTACTGTTGTGATAAAGGAGATATTTGATGTTGTTACTGTTCTGACAAAGGATATATTTGATGTTGCTACTGTTGTGAAAAAGGAGATATTTAATGTTGCTACTGTTGTGATAAAGGAGATATTTGATGTTGCTACTGCTGTGATAAAGGAGATATTTGATGTTGTTACTGTTGTGACAAAGGATATATTTGATGTTGCTACTGCTGTGATAAAGGAGATATTTGATGTTGCTACTGTTGTGAAACAAGAAATATTTGATATTGCTACTGTTGTGAAACAAGAATTATTTGATATTGCTACTGTTGTGAAACAAGAAATATTTGATATTGCTACTGTTGTGAAACAAGAAATATTTGATATTGCTACTGTTGTGAAACAGGAGATGTTCGTTGCTGCAACTGTTGTGATACAGGAGATTTTTTATATTGCTACTGTTGTGACACAAGAAATATTTGATATTCCTACTGATGTGAAACATGAGATATTTGATGTTGCAAGTGTTGTGATACAGGAGATATTTGATGTTGCAAGTGTTGTGACACAGGAGATATTTGATGTTGCATGTGTTGTGATACAGGAGATATTTGATGTTGCAAGTGTTGTGACACAGGAGATATTTGATGTTGCAAGTGTTGTGATACAGGAGATATTTGATGTTGCAGGTGATGTGATATAGGAGATATTTGATGTTGCAAGTGTTATGATACATGAGATATTTGACGTTGCAAGTGTTGCGATACATGAGATGTTTGATGTTGCAGGTGTTATTAAGGTATTGAGTTATTTGCGGGTCATCATCATTGCACTCCGAACATGTCCATAGGTGCACAGATCACCTCCTCAGCAAGTCCCGCAGTGTCCAGCGACTGACGAGTCCAGTTCTGTGTTGGTTGATAAGTCTTCTTACACGGCCACTAAGTTTATCATTTCTGGCTGTGCCCATCTTAACGCCCATTTCCATCATCCGAAGAAGTGACGTGGATCTGTGTTTGTCGAAGTCCTGTGCTCTTCCCACATCTCGGAGGGCATTGATGATGTCCGCCCGATCCACTGGTTGCCCGTCCTCAACGACAGCGAAGCTAGCCAACCTGTCCGCCCTTTCATTTCCCCGTACACCCGCATGTCCAGGGATATAGACAAAGGTGACCTTATGTATTTTGGACTTCTGCAATGACTCTACCCATTGCATGCATACTGAGCCCGCCTCCACATTTTTTTTATCATGCTCATCGAATCACTCAGTATATATGCGTGGGTATAGTCTTGTGACTCTAACCATTTGAATGCCTTGGTCACTGCCATCACCTCTATTGTCATGCTACTCGTGGTCATGACATATGCACCACTGTCTTCTTTGATTATTCTGCCTGCCGAGCGTGATGTAAGTGCCCATGCACTTCTTTGGTGTCGTCTTACAGATCCGTCTGTATAGATGACTGCATCTTTCTCATCGGTGTTATCGCAGATGAGAACGTTGACCTCCGCATTAACCACGACCGAGTTCTGTTCCCTACTTTTCCTGTCGAGTGTGACAATACACGAGAGAGTCCCCTTGAATGACGTAGGCACCGGTATCCACTCCTCACCAACGCTGACATTGGTAAGTCCACAGATCTGTTTGATGACATCTTCTGCTCGGCCCACCCATGATTTGCCTCTTTTTAGCTTGATACCTTTCCCTGTGTTGAGCACGTGGTGCAATGGATGCTCTTTATCTGTACTAATCTTCAGGTATGCTCGTGCTCTCTAGATCCTGATTCTGTCATCCATGGTTGGAAAGTCAAGAAGGTACCTCATTGCTACACAGGGAGTGTCCCTTGTACATCCCAAGATAATGCGCATGGCTTCATTCTGTATTTTCTCCAGCCTATCAGTTTGAGTTGTACTGACAGTGAGAATTTCCAGGGCATACGCGATTAGTGCGAGGACTAATTCCTGAAACAGAAGAGTAAGTAGCCTCTGCTCGATGTTGGCAGCTGCCATGACCTTCAAGGCGGCTAATCCTTTGCGGGATTTTGTTATCACATGGTTGACGTGGTCTCGAAAACACAGGCTGCGATCAAACTTAACTCCGAGGTATGTCATCAACTTGTCCCTGGTCTCCTCATCAGCTCCCATTCATACTACCGGTGTGGTCGTATTAACGATATGATTGTTAAGGGAGAACCATGAAATTGATGCTTTATTAGGATTAACAAAGGCACCTGAAGCCCCACACCAGGAAGAAATGCGATCGAGTTCGTCTTGCATTGTGGAGGCGATTCCCCGTCTGTCTCTTCCCTGTCAATATACCAGAATATCATCAGCAAAAGTCATAGTTCTTCCCCTCCCATCCAGCTGTTGTTCCGTAATCGTTATTGTATACACGTTAAATAGAACTGGTGACAATGGTGAGCCTTGTGGCAGCCCTGGACAAATACGAGTAGATGTTGGCTCGGAAGACCAACTTCCACATCTGAGTATCACCTTCCTCTGAAACAGTGCCGCGGCGATCCATCTAATGAGGAAGGGGTGCACCGCCAGTTTGAGGAGCATGTGCATGTGGTATTAAAATGGTACCATGTTGTGTGCATCCTCCAGATCTATAGCAGCAGCACATGTTTCCTCTCGTCTGTGGAAGCCTTCGAAGACGTCATAGGCAAAGACTGTCGCATTGAGCCATGTCTCTCTGTTATATCTGCAGGTGTTGTGATACAGGAGATGTTTGATGTTGCAGGTGTAGTGATACAGGAGATTTGCAATTTGTTGAATTAAAATTATCTATTTAATTACATGTATTGTTCTGGTGTATATAATCAGATGTATGGTTGTGGTGTATATAATCAGATGTATAGCTGTGGTGTACATAATCAGATGTATTTGTTGTTGTGTACATAATCAGATGTATAGTTGTGGTGTACATGATCAGATGTATAGTTATGGTGTACATAATCAGATGTATAGTTGTGGTGTACATAATCAGATGTATGGTTGTGGTCTACATAATCAGATGTGTGGTTGTGATGTATGTAATCAGATGTATGGTTGTGGTGATTAATAATAATCAGATGTGTGGTTGTGGTGTATATAATCAGATGTATGGTTGTGGTGTATATAATCAGATGTGTGGTTGAGGTGTATATAATCAGATGTATGTTGGTGGTGTATATAATCAGATGTATGTTGGTGGTGTATATAATCAGATGTATGTTGGTAGTGTATATAATCAGATGTATGGTTGTGGTGTATATTTTCAGATGTATGTTGGTGGTGTATATAATCAGATGTGTGGTTGTGGTGTATATAATTAGATGTATTGTTGTGGTGTGTATAATCAGATGTATGGTTGTGGTGTATATAATCAGATGTATGGTTGTGGTGTATATAATCAGATGTATGGTTGTGGTGTATATAATCAGATGTATGGTTGTGGTGTATATAATCAGATGTATGTTGGTGGTGTATATAATCAGATGTATGGTTGTGGTGTATATAGTCAGATGTATGGTTGTGGTGTATATAATCAGATGTAAGGTTGTGGCATATATAATCAGATATATGGTTGTGGTGTATATAATCAGATGTATGGTTGTGGTGTATATAATCAGATGTATGGTTTTGGTGTATATAATCAGATGTATGGTTGTGGTGTATATAATCAGATATATGGTTGTGGTGTATATAATCAGATGTATGGTTGTGGTATATATAATCAGATGTGTGGTTGTGGTGTATATAATCAGATGTATGGTTGTGGTGTATATAATCAGATGTATGGTTGTGGTGTATATAATCAGATGTATGGTTGTGGTGTATATAATCAGATGTATGTTGGTGGTGTATATAATCAGATGTATGGTTGTGGTGTATATAGTCAGATGTATGGTTGTGTTATATATAATCAGGTGTATGGTTGTGTTATATATAATCAGGTGTATGGTTGTGGTGTATATAATTCGATGTATGGTTGTGGTGTATATAATCAGATGTATGTTTGTGGTGTATATAATCAGATGTATGGTTGTGGTGTATATAATCAGATTTATGGTTGTGTTACATATAATCAGATGTATGGTTGTGTTACATATAATCAGGTGTATGGTTGAGTTATATATAATCAGATGTATGGTTGTGTTATATATAATCAGATGTATGGTTGTGTTACATATAATCAGGTGTATGGTTGTGTTACATATAATCAGGTGTATGGTTGTGTTATATATAATCAGGTGTATGGTTGTGTTATATATAATCAGATGTATGGTTGTGTTATATATAATCAGATGTATGGTTGTGTTACATATAATCAGGTGTATGGTTGTGTTATATATAATCAGGTGTATGGTTGTGTTATATATAATCAGATGTATGGTTGTGTTATATATAATCAGATGTATGGTTGTGTTACATATAATCAGATGTATGGTTGTGTTATATATAATCAGATGTATGGTCGTGTTATATATAATCAAATGTATGGTCGTGTTATATATAATCAGATGTATGGTCGTGATATATATAATCAGATGTATGGTCGTGTTATATATAATCAGATGTATGGCCGTGTTATATATAATCAGGTGTATGGTTGTGTTATATATAATCAGATGTATGGTTGTGGTGTATATAATCAGGTGTATGGTTGTGTTATATATAATCAGATGTATGGTTGTGTTATATATAATCAGATGTATGGTCATGTTATATATAATCAGGTGTATGGTTGTGGTGTATATAATCAGGTGTATGGTCGTGTTATATATAATCAGATGTATGGTCGTGTTATATATAATCAGATGTATGGTCGTGTTATATATAATCAGGTGTATGGTCGTGTTATATATAATCAGATGTATGGTCGTGTTATATATAATCGGGTGTATGGTTGTGGTGTATATAATCAGGTGTATGGTTGTGGTGTATATAATCAGATGTATTGTGATGTCTGTAATCAGATGTATTGTTGTGTTATATATAATCAGATTCCTGAGGTGATTTATGTAATCAGATTATTGTTGTGATATATGTAATCAGTTACATAAGGTGATATATGTATAATAAGATGCATGAGATGACATATGTAATCAGATGTTTGAAGATTACAACAAAATAAAAGATATAAATACAAAATCCAATAATAAAAATGAGAAATAACAAGAGAAATAAGACTTCCACATCCTACCACATGCTAGAGCATAAAATAAGGTTGTTAGTTGTGAAAGTATTGTGCTCCAATATGAGAAACAAGCAAAGGCTGTGAAGTGTGATTCTCTCTGATGTGACTAGCAGCAATACTTACTGGAACCTGCTTGCTATCTCATCCAAGACCAGCTAGAACGAAGTTGTTTTCTGTTGTCAACACGGAGCAAAGTGTGAGCAAGATATGAATTGTGGGAAATGTAAACTGGCGAGGCTAGTCATTTCTGCTGCTGCAATTATTATTTTTAATTTCAGCAATTTGGCAGACAGGGATAGACAGACAGGGATAGCCAGACAGGGATAGCCAGACAGGGATTAGGGTTGGTGGGACTAAACACTTTTGATGCAGATTCTTGTCAAACAAATCCTGTTTTATGTTTAGTAGTTGGAAGAAAGTAAACACCATGGCAGAGATTTATTTCAAATAAAACCGTAAAAATACAACAACCAGGGTTGAAAGTGACATTCATTTTTTTTTTTTAAATAAAAACTGCAAAGCACAACATATCAGAATCTAAAATAACAGAAATTTTTCCAAAATTAGAAAATGTAATTAAAAATGTAGATATAAACTGCCAGAAATCTTTCCAAAATGAAAACTAGAAAATGTAATAAATCAGAATATAAACAGACATAAACTATTTTTAAAACCTAAAAAATAAAAAAAAAAAGAAGAACAAATTCAAGAAAGTGACAGAAACGTTTCCAAAATAAAAATGAGAAAATGCAACAAATCAGAAGATGAGCTGACAGAAATATTCCTCAAATAAAACTATGAAAGTGAAGAAATACAAAAATGTGAATATAAAATGAATGTTTCAAAGATTGGATCTCTGCTGTGAAATGTACTGAACCAGACAAGGAGGAAATTACTCTTCACACTCTATTACTGGATAAAATTCAGTGACACAAAGCTGACAATTTTGCATCAGGGTGAGTGATCTACTCCACTTCCGAGCAGAAAACCTGAAACATCTAACCCGCATGAAGCTATTGAGTTGCCATTGATGAGAGAAAGCAAATATTGCCATGCTAGCTTGCTGCCATGACAACACATCTATGGCCATTCTCTTAAAGGGTGGATGACAAAGACAAGTTGTTATTGGGCACATGCAGAAGGAAAAGAGATTGCTTAAATTTCTCTCTCTATCTTAAACACTTTTATTTTCTTTCTCCATCTTAAACACTTTTATTTTCTTTCTCCATCTTAAACACTTTTATTTTCTTTCTCCATCTTAAACACTTTATTTTCTTTCTCCATCTTAAACACTTTTATTTTCTTTCTCCATCTTAAACACTTATCTTTGTCAACAGCCACTTTGTTTTACAGTGGAATAATTATACTCTGTGCTATACTTATCATAACTTTTACACCATGAGGTACCCAGACTACAACTGTTGAACTGAGGAACTTTGACAATAACTGGTACACCATGAGGTACCCAGACTACAACTGTTGAACTGAGGAACTTTGACAATAACTGGTACACCATGAGGTACCCAGACTACAACTGTTGAACTGAGGAACTTTGACAATAACTGGTACACCACGAGGTACCCAGACTACAACTGTTGAACTGAGGAACTTTGACAATAACTGGTACACCATAAGGTACACAGACTATAACTGTTGAACTATGAGGAACTTTGACAATAACTGTTACACCATAAGGTACACAGACTATAACTGTTGAACTATGAGGAACTTTGACAATAACTGTTACACCATAAGGTACACAGACTACAACTGTTGAACTATGAGGAACTTTGACAATAACTGTTACACCATGAGGTACCCAGACTATAACTGTTGAACTATGAGGAACTTTGACAATAACTGTTACACCATGAGTTACACAGACTATAACTGTTGAACTATAAGGAACTTTGACAATAACTGTTACACCATGAGGTACCCAGACTATGACTGTTGAACTATGAGGAACTTTGACAATAACTGTTACACCATGAGGTACCCAGACTATAACTGTTGAACTATGAGGAACTTTGACAATAACTGTTACACCATGAGTTACACAGACTATAACTGTTGAACTATAAGGAACTTTGACAATAACTGTTACACCATGAGTTACACAGACTATAACTGTTGAACTATGAGGAACTTTGACAATAACTGTTACACCATGAGTTACACAGACTATAACTGTTGAACTATGAGGAACTTTGACAATAACTGTTACACCATGAGTTACACAGACTATAACTGTTGAACTGTGAGGAACTTTGGCAATAACTGTTACACCATGAGGAACTTTGACAATAACTGTTACACCATGAGTTACACAGACTATAACTGTTGAACTATGAGGAACTTTGACAATAACTGTTACACCATGAGTTACACAGACTATAACTGTTGAACTATGAGGAACTTTGGCAATAACTGTTACACCATGAGGAACTTTGACAATAACTGTTACACCATGAGTTACACAGACTATAACTGTTGAACTATGAGGAACTTTGACAATAACTGTTACACCATGAGTTACACAGACTATAACTGTTGAACTATGAGGAACTTTGGCAATAACTGTTACACCATGAAGTCATCATCATCATCAAGTACCAAGCCTGCTGCATAGGTGATCATGTCTCTCTACAACTTTCGATCATGACAGTTATTTATCATTTCTGTTGTTGGCCTTCTGCCAAGCCATTCTCTTGAGCTGTCTGGTATATTTTCTCTTTGCTTCCCTCTATCACTTCGCCCCTCAATTTTTCCAGTTGTTACAATATATTTCAGCTGTTCCCTTCTTAATACATGACCAAAAAATGATAATTGTTTCTTCCTAATATTGGAAATTAGCTCTCTTTTTGCTTTGGCCTCTTTCAGAACGTTTTTATTACTCTTGTATGTGCTGTCCATGGTATTCTCAACATTCTTCTGTAAAACCACATTTCTACACACTCCAGTGATTTTCTTGTCTGTTGTCCTATTGTCCATGATTCACATCCATATGTTAAGACTGGCTCTATAGAATTAAATAATTTAATTTTTAATTTAATTTATAATTTTTTTTTTATTTAAGAACTCTTTTTCTTGTATCTAATGTTAAAAATGGCTTGCACAGTATCTTCCTTATTTTTTGGAAAGCTGCTTTTGCCTGAGCCATTCTGCATCTCACCTTGTTGTACATTTACCATCTGAGGTTAACAATATTCCCAAATTTTTAAATTCATTTACCTGTTTTAATATTGTTCCAGTTGTCTTTATTTTGCACTAAGGTGATGCCTTTTTCTTTGTTGTTACTATTACTTCTGTCTTTTTGCTATTAAGGCTGAGTCCTTTATTTTTGCTTTCTTTCACTATAATGTCTAACATTTCTTGTAACTCATTTTCACTCTTAGCGATTAAGACTGTATCATCAGCATACCTTAGATTATTTATATTATGACCTCCGATTGTTATTCCAGGCATGCGCCTTATGGATCTTAAAATAATCTCACTATAAATATTAAACAAATCTGGTGACGGCACACAACCTTGTCTAACACCCTGTTTTATTTGTTGAAACATTCCTAATTGGTTTCCAGTTCTTATGGCCGCTGTTTGTTGCCAGTACATGTTCTTTATTATTCTTAGATCTTTGATGTCTACATTTATGCCTTCTAAAATTTTGAATATTTCTTGGTGCTTTACTTTGTCAAATACTTTGGTATAATCTATGAAACATAGGTATAGATCTGTTTTTATCTATATGGTTCTTTCTACTAAAGATCTTATGATGCATTGCTCGTTCCTTTACCTCTAACAAAACCACTGTTCATAACTAATTTCTGGATTGATTTTGTTTCGCACTCTTCGCATGATGATTCTTAGTCATGTGACTCATAAGGTTTATTGTACGATGATCATTGCATTCAATCGCACCCAATTTCTTTGGTTGGGCTATGAATATTGATTTGAGCATGTCGTCAGGTATATATCCGGTGTTGTAGATATCATTCAATATTTTTGTTATTAAATCTATTCCAAAATCACCCATGGCTTCAATCTTTTCATTAGTTTTATTATCTGGTCCAGGAGCTTTTCCTGTCAGCATGAGGTGCCCAGACTATAACTGTTGAACTATAAGCAACTTTGGCAATAACTGTTACACCATGAGGTACCCAGACTATAACTGTCACACCATGAGGAACTTTAACATTAACTGTTACACCATGAGGAACTTTAACATTAACTGTTACACCATGCGGAACTTTAACATTAACTGTTACACCATGCGGAACTTTAACAATAACTGTTACACCATGAGGAACTTTAACATTAACTGTTACACCATGAAGTACCCAGACTATAACTGTTACACCATGAAGTACCCAGACTATAACTGTTACACCATGAAGTACCCAGACTATAACTGTTACACCATGAAGTACCCAGACTATAACTGTTACACCATGAAGTACCCAGACTATAACTGTCACACCATGAGGTACCCAGACTATAACTGTCACACCATGAGGAACTTTAACATTAACTGTTACACCATGAGGAACTTTAACATTAACTGTTACACCATGCGGAACTTTAACATTAACTGTTACACCATGAAGTACCCAGACTATAACTGTTACACCATGAGGAACTTTGACAATAACTGTTATACCATGAAGTACCCAGACTATAACTGTTACACCATGAGGAACTTTGACAATAACTGTTATACCATGAGGTACTTTAACAATAACTGTTACACCATGCGGAACTTTGACAATAAATGTTACGCCATGATGAACTTTGACAGTAACTGTTACACCATTCGGAACTTTGACAATAACTGTTACACCATTCGGAACTTTAACAATAACTGTTACACCATTCGGAACTTTAACAATAACTGTTACACCATGAGGTACCCAGACTATAACTGTTGAACCATGAAGAACTTTGATAATTGTCACACCTTAAGGAACTTTTACAAGTGTCACATCATAAGGGACTTTGACAACAACTGTCACACCATAAGGAACTTTGACAAGTGTCACATCATAAGGGACTTTGACAACAACTGTCACACCTTAAGGAACTTTAACCATGGGACTTAAACCCAGTTCTTCAACAAGCATATGTAGTACTATAACCACAGTCTTTATCTAACTTTTAACTTTGCACCATAGTAGCCATTTTTATCAAACTTTTAATTTGGCACTTTTACTATTTGTGTACACCAAACAATACTTACATCATCAGTGAAGGATGAGCTGTCCTGTCCCTGCTTGATGTGGTTTGTTTCAGTAGATTGTGACAAATCTATTTCACCAGCTGGTCTGACCTGAAGAGTAGACACTTCTATGCTGAGACTTTCCCTTGGCAGCTCGTAAAAATGCTCTAGTATTTGACTGTCCAGACTAAACTCAGCCTGACCTGCAGATGCCAAGTGTCGATTGTACCGCAGATCTTCTGGGTCATCGTCTATAACATATTTTTTAGTGCTAGCCAGACGACAGCACTTGTGGATGGAAAGAAAGCAAAACAATAATCACATGTTTTGCAACAAAAGCACACAATTTTTACATTAACTCTTTCCATACAATTCAACGCACCATGCACTATGCCGATTTCGGTCACGTAAGTTTAGCCTCAGCGTCACTCTCAATTCAATTATTGTAAACCGTCATCAAACCGTATTCTATACACATGTCTTTTACCCTCTTGGTACTGGTGAAATCTAATACCTTGTTCAATTATCTAAAAATTCATATACAATATGTTAAATATTAGATACATATAAACATGTAGATTGAATTCCATTGAGTTATTTGCGGATCATCATCATTGCACACCGAACATGCCCATAGTTGCTCAGATCCCCTCCTCAGCAAGTCTCGCAGTGTCCACTGACTGATGACTCCAGTTCTGTGTTGTTTGATAAATCTTCTTACACGCCCACGAAGTTTCCCGTTTCTGGCTGTGTCCATCTCAACTCCCATCTCTTTCATTGGAAAGGAGTGACGTGGACTCATTTAAACCATGAACAATCACTCTGAAATCTCTCCCGTTGCATTAATAAACAGCTTACATACTGAAACAGTAAATACATATATTATATATACATACATATAAAATAAATATATATATTATATCTCTATCTATCTATTGTCATTTCGAGCCGAAGACGGCACATAGGGCAGAACCACAATCTTATAAACAGAAACATTGCGTGCCAAAATGGCACATACTGCAGAGATTACTGCTTCCAAAATCTATGGCTCTGTTTCCATAACAATATTTTTTACAATGGCAGCTTGTCAAACCATCGATCAATCTCCTTAGTCGCCTCTTATGACATGCTGGAAGGTCACAGTGTCACTATTCTTTACTACCCTCATAATGAGGCCCCGGTAACACACAGGGTATAGCATATATATATATATACAATATAAGACCCAACCGAAACGTCACAGTTTTTTTGTTTTGTTCTCTGACGTAAAGCTGTCACAACAGTCAGTGTTCACCTCTCTCTTTCTATCATACCTGAAAGTGTATCGTTGCATGTGCTATATCTGTTGACACAACAGTCAGCGTTCACTTCTCTCTTTCTATCATTCCTGAAAGTGTAGCGTTGCATGTGGTATATCTGTTTACACAACAGTCAGTGTTCACTTCTCTCTTTCTATCATTCCTGAAAGTGTAGCGTTGCATGTGGTATATCTGTTTACACAACAGCCTGTGTTTTCTTCTTTCTTTCTATTATTCCTGAAAGTGTAGCGTTGCATGTGGTATATCTGTTGTCACAACAGTCAGTGTTCACTTCTCTCTTTCTATCATACCTGAAAGTGTAGCGTTGCATGTGCTATATCTGTTGTCACAACAGTCAGTGTTCACTTCTCTCTTTCTATCATTCATGAAAGTGTAGCGTTGCATGTGGTATATCTGTTGTCACAACAGTAAGTATTCACTTCTCTCTTTCTATCATACCTGAAAGTGTAGCGTTGCATGTGCTATATCTGTTGACACAACAGTCAGCGTTCACTTCTCTCTTTCTATCATTCCTGAAAGTGTAGCGTTGCATGTGGTATATCTGTTTACACAACAGTCAGTGTTCACTTCTCTCTTTCTATCATTCCTGAAAGTGTAGCGTTGCATGTGGTATATCTGTTTACACAACAGCCTGTGTTTTCTTCTTTCTTTCTATTATTCCTGAAAGTGTAGCGTTGCATGTGGTATATCTGTTGTCACAACAGTAAGTGTTCACTTCTCTCTTTCTATCATACCTGAAAGTGTAGCGTTGCATGTGCTATATCTGTTGTCACAACAGTCAGTGTTCACTTCTCTCTTTCTATCATTCATGAAAGTGTAGCGTTGCATGTGGTATATCTGTTGTCACAACAGTAAGTATTCACTTCTCTCTTTCTATCATACCTGAAAGTGTAGCGTTGCATGTGCTATATCTGTTGTCACAACAGTCAGTGTTCACTTCTCTCTTTCTATCATTCATGAAAGTGTAGCGTTGCATGTGGTATATCTGTTGTCACAACAGTAAGTGTTCACTTCTCTCTTTCTATCATACCTGAAAGTGTAGCGTTGCATGTGCTATATCTGTTGTCACAACAGTCAGTGTTCACTTCTCTCTTTCTATCATTCATGAAAGTGTAGCGTTGCATGTGCTATATCTGTTGTCACAACAGTCAGTGTTCACTTCTCTCTTTCTATCATTCCTGAAAGTGTAGCATTGCATGTGGTATATCTGTTGTCACAACAGTCAGCGTTCACTTCTCTCTTTCTATCATTCATGAAAGTGTAGCGTTGCATGTGCTATATCTGTTGTCACAACAGTCAGTGTTCACCTCTCTCTTTCTATCATTCATGAAAGTGTAGCGTTGCATGTGGTATATCTGTTGTCAACAATAGTAAGTGTTCACTTCTCTCTTTCTATCATACATGAAAGTGTAGCGTTGCATGTGGTATATCTGTTGTCACAACAGTCAGCATTCACTTCTCTCTTTCTATCATTCTTGAAAGTGTAGCGTTGCATGTGGTATATCTGTTGTCACAACAGTAAGTGTTCACTTCTCTCTTTCTATCATTCTTGAAAGTGTAGCGTTGCATGTGGTATATCTGTTGTCACAACATTCAGTGTTCACTTCTCTCTTTCTATCATCCATGAAAGTGTAGCGTTGCATGTGGTATATCTGTTGTCACAACAGTCAGTGTTCACTTCTCTCTTTCTATCATCCTGAAAGTGTAGCGTTGCATGTGGTATATCTGTTGTCACAGCAGTCAGTGTTCAATTCTCTCTTTCTATCATTCCTGAAAGTGTCGCGTTGCATGTGGTATATCTGTTGTCACAACAGTCAGTATTCACCTCTCTCTTTCTATCATTCCTGAAAGTGTCGCGTTGCATGTGGTATATCTGTTGTCACAACAGTCAGTATTCACCTCTCTCTTTCTATCATTCCTGAAAGTGGAGCGTTGCATGTGGTATATCTGTTGTCACAACAGTCAGTATTCACCTCTCTCTTTCTATCATACCTGAAAGTGTAGCGTTGCATGTGCAATATCTGTTGACACAACAGCCTGATATCTGCTACTTGTTGCGGTTTGAAATTTGTGATTGTCCATTTTTGCTAGAATTTCTGCTTACTTCCCTTGGGGAACACAGCTTCAATTGTAGGCGTGGTCTTGTTAATTGCCTCAATTGTAGGTGTGGTCTTGTTAATTGCTTCAATCGTAGGCGTGATCTTGTTAACTGCTTCAATTGTAGGCGTGGTCTTGTTAATTGCCTCAATTGTAGGCGTGATTTGTTAATTGCTTCAATTGTAGGCGTGATCTTGTTAATTGCTTCAATTGTAGGCGTGGTCTTGTTAATTGCTTCAATTGTAGGTGTGGTCTTGTTAATTGCTTCAATTGTAGGCGTGATCTTGTTAATTGCTTCAATTGTAGGCGTGGTCTTGTTAATTGCTTCAATTGTAGGCGCTGTCTAGTTGTAATCGTGTATGATGATACAGAAATATATAGATCATATTTAAGTTAGGACATAGGACAAAGTAATGATCAGATAAAATTTCCACAGGAACAACTAAAGAAACATATTGGGGATTAAAACCGCCATGACTGATCCAACGGTGACACTAGAATACCGATTAAGAGATAGCTTAGAACTCAGAAACTAAAGGCGGATCCCACAGTAACAATTATTCCAAAAATAGTCACCTTAAAGTTGAGGAGAATAATGTAGTATTAGATGTCGCTTATCTGAAGAAAGATTTGAATACTAAACAATTCTTGTTTTGGAGAGGTCTTTTCTAACTCAGAGGGTAACAGATGTTAACCTGACCGACCGAGCTCTGGCAATTTCTAGATCTTGCTTGTGAAGTTCAGTCGCCAATGAGGGGACAATGGAAACTAGAATTCAGGTGATTGCCCGGTCAAAATGTAGGAGTATATAACAACTAGACAGGAACACAGACGAGAGAGATAGCTACAGGAGCACAGAGATAGAGAGGAAAGTTTAAGTCTTAGAGTTAGGCCAGGGCAAAATTGTAAACTAGAGAAGATCAGTAGAAGTTAAGTAGAATCATCAGTTTGTTGAGAAGTAGATAGAACCAGAATAGAAAGAGTGAATTAGAAACCTGGAGAAGATCAGTAGAAGTTAAGTAGAATCATCTGTTTGTTGAGAAGTAGATAGAACCAGAATAGAAAGAGTGAATTAGAAACCTGGAGAAGAATACAGAATATAGATAAGTTAGAGACAATGACATAATTTAGTTGTGAAGTGTTTACAAGAAATTCCGAAGTTGTGCTCCAGAGAACAAGTAGTCAGTAAATTAATAGAAGTGGGCCATAAGACAAGTTGTGAAGGAGATAGAAGTCTATCAAACAAAGACAATAAGTACCAAGTGACAAACTCAATGATTACCGGCCAGAGCCTCATGAAGTGTGTCCGAGATGAAGAATAATAATGATAATGAAAGTACTACCACTAATTCATCAACCCTTATGTAAGCGTGTGAAAGCTGGAAAACAACAAGAGATATAGAAACAAAGTTGAACCCATTCAAAAATAAATGTCTAAGGAAAATACTTGGTATAGCGTGGAACGAATTCAAAACAAGCGAGGAAATTAGAGAAATCGCCAATCAACCACTAATATCTTCAGTAATAAAGAAAAGACGATGGTCATATGTTGGACATGTGATGAGAAGAGATAATAACCGAACAGCAAAGCAAGCCCTCATGTGGGAAACAACAGGTAAGAGAAAAAGAGGAAGACCCAGAAAGACACTGAGAAGAACATTGATGAGAGAGGCAAAAGCAGCAGGAATCGGCTCCCTCAATGAGATAGAGCTGCTTGCACAGAACAGAGACAAATGGCGAGATTTGATAAAATATCTTTAAAAGAATTAAAAACTGCTAGAACAAAAATTCAGATAAGAGAAGGAGTATCTTGGTCTACGCTCTATGGGCCGGCTACGGCTCGAAAGGTCAATAGATAGATAGATAGATAGATAGATAGATAGATAGATAGATAGATAGATAGATAGATAGATAGATAGATAGATAGATAGATAGATAGATAGATAGATAGATAGATAGATAGATAGATAGATAGATAGATAGATAGATAGATAGATAGATAGATAGATAGATAGATAGATAGATAGATAGATAGATAGATAGATAGATAGATAGATAGATAGATAGATAGATAGATAGATAGATAGATAGATAGATAGATAGATAGATAGATAGATAGATAGATAGATAGATAGATAGATAGATAGATAGATAGATAGATAGATAGATAGATAGATAGATAGATAGATAGATAGATAGATAGATAGATAGATAGATAGATAGATAGATAGATAGATAGATAGATAGATAGATAGATAGATAGATAGATAGATAGATAGATAGATAGATAGATAGATAGATAGATAGATAGATAGATAGATAGACTAATTCATCATGTACCAAGATAATACCCAATAAACTTAAAAATGAATGATCATAAACTGTGATCATTGGCTGTGCCAAAACCATTGTTTACCATAAGTGCGTGCTGTTCTGTTGATTCATGAGAAATCTAAAAGATAATATACATATTTTTTCGGTGTCTTGGCGGCTTCGTGTAGTCGTTTTTTTTATAATTCGGCAATTGCTGATATATTTAAATGATTTACGCGACAGTCTAGTTGTGAAATTATGTGTTGCTATTCCCCGTTTGGTGTATATTTTACTTCTGACGTGTGGATGAACTGTAATTACCGATATTTAAGTGGAATATGATTTATTCTTCTTTGTGTCGTGTGTTCGCGGTTCGATAGGCAAGCACATGGTTCGACAAAAATGTCGCCGGTACCGGGTGTGTTCAACCCATATGGTAAAAGTCTGTGTCGGTGGTTGGGCGGATGAATCAGAAATGATCAACGGCCCAGAAAGCGAAAACAGCAAAGTGTGTGGTACACAAGAGGCATATTCAGAACACGAAAGACGAAAATGGCAGACCACTGTGAAAGAGATTGGAGCCTCATCACGTACTACTAGTCCAGAGGAAACCATGGAGAGGAATTCGAACTTATGTCGGAGGAAAGATCTTAAACTAAGTACTTGGAATGTTAGGACTCTATATCAAGAAGGGAAATTGGAAAATCTTATTCAAGAAGCAGAACAAATAAATATAGATATTTTAGGCATATCAGAGACAAGATGGAAAGAATGTGGGTACATAGGGGATGAAAAATATACATTTATATACTCAGGAAACACAACAGAGCATCAACGGGGGTAGGAATACTGATAAAAAGAGAGCTACAAAAATATATAAGTACCCACTGGACATACAGTGATAGGATTATACTACTCAAGGTGAAAGCAAAACCATTGGACATAGCAATAATAGACATATGCACCTACTCAAGACTACACAGATGAACAAATAGAGGCATACTATGAAGACCTAAATAAAGTTATGAAGCAAGTGAAATCTTCAGACATCTTGATTGTAATGGGTAACATGAACGCTAAAGTAGGAAAGAGTAGATATAAGACCATTATAGGAAATCCTGGTTTAGGAAAAAAAAATGACAGAGGAGAAAGATTAATACAATTTTGTGAAGAAAACAGGCTGATAATATATAACACCTACTTTGAACAAGAGAAAAGGAAACTATACACATGGAAAAGCCCTGGAGACAAGAAGAGGAATCAAATAGAATACATAATGATAAAAGAAAGGTTCCGTAACAGCGTCAAGAAAGCCAAAACCTACCCAGAAGCAGATATTAATTCAGATCACAATCCTATTATGATTAAGATAAAAATCAAACTAAAGAGAAACAAGCAAAAGTCTAATTCATCAACAATACCACTAGATATAACAGCTTTAAATCAAAAAGATATTAAAGATAGCTACAATACCCCATGTGTTACCGGGGCCTCATTATGAGGGAGTAAAGAATAGTGACACTGTGACCTTCCAGGCATGTCGTAAGAGGCGACTAAGGAGGTTGATCGATGGCTTGACAAGCTGTCATTGTAAAAAGTATTGTTATGGAAACAGAGCCACAGATTTTGGAAGCAGTGATCTCTGCAATATGTGCCATTTTGGCACACAAGGTTTCTGTTTTTAAGATTGTGGTTCTGCCCTATGTTCCGTATTCGGCTCGAAAGGACAATAGATAGATAGATAGATACAATACAAGTAAAGAACACATACCAGAAACTGCTAGAAGAAGGAATTGAACAATACAGAAGAGAAAATACTGATGAAAAAGTAACAACCAAATGGCAATGCATAAAGAAAAGCATACAAGAAACCTGCGACACCTTACCCAACAGAGAAAAGAACAAAAAACAAAAATGGATAACTAACACCATCTTAGAAAAAAAATGGATGAAAGGAGATAAGCGAAGAACACTGCCCAATACAATAAAATAGATAATGAAATACGCAAAATGTGCAAAAAGGCAAAAGAATACTGGCTCAGCCAAAAATGTATAGAAATATAAACTATGGAAAGCAAACAAGACTTAAGAGGAATGCACACAGAAATAAAGAGAATGACTAATAAAAATTAAAAAGCCACAGAAGGTGGATGCATTGCAGACAAAAAAGGAAAAATGTTAACAGACAATAAAGATATTATAGATAGATGGCAGGTATATATACAGAACTACTTCATGATCAAAGGGACAAGAAACCAGTAATAAAATATACATCAGGCTATACAATCTTAAAATCTGAGGTGGAAAAAGCTATTAAAAACAATGAAAAAGGGAAAAGTAGCAGGACCTGACAGCATACAGATAGAGATGATACAGGCACTAGAAGATTTTGGCATTGAAGTGATTACAGACATATGCAACAACGTATACCATACAGGATACATACCAAAAGAACTAAAAACATCGACTTTCATTGCATTGCCTAAAAAGAATGGTGCAGTTGAATGCAGTGACTTTAGAACGATAAGCCTAATGAGCAATGTTACAAAAATCTTGCTAAAAGTTATATAAGGAAGGATTCAGAATAAAATCAATACTGAATTAGATGAGCAGCAATTTGGATTTAGGAAAAATAGCGGGACAAAAGAAGTCATATTCTGCATGAGAACATTAATCGAAAAGTACACAGAAGTTAACAAACCAATACATGCCTGCTTCATAGACTACACCAAAGCTTTTGATAGAGTAGGCCCTACATCACAAACAACTTTGGATCTCTCCAATCCACTAAAAGTTATGTGATCTCATTCTACAGAAAGTGATGTGATCTCCCCAATTCACTGAAAGAGCTGCGATCTCTCAAAGCCACTGAAAGTGCTGTGATCTTTCAAATCCACTGAAAGTCCTGTGATCTCTCCAATCCACTGAAGGTGATGTGATCTCTCCATTTCACTGAAAATATTGTGATTTCTCAAATCCAATAAAAGTGCTTTGATCTCTCCAATCCACTGTAAGTAATGTGATCTCCCAAATCCACTGCAAGTGCTGTGATCTCCCAAATCCACTGCAAGTGCTGTGATCTCCCAAATCCACTGAAAGTACTGTGATCTCCCCAATCCACTGAAAGTGTTGTGATCTCTCAAATCCACTGCAAGTGCTGTGATCTCCCAAATCCACTGAAAGTACTGTGATCTCCCCAATGCACTGAAAGTGCTGTGATCTCTCCAATCCACTGAAAGTGCTGTGCTCTCACCATTCCACTGAAAGTGCTGCATTTTCCCCAAATCCACTGAAAGTGCTGTACTTTATTCCATTCCACTGAAAGTGATGTGATCTCTCCAATCCACTGAAAGTGTTGTGATCTCTCAAAACGACTGACAGTGCTGTGATCTCTACAATCAACTGAAAGTGCTGTAATCTACCCAATCCACTGAAAGTGCTGTGATCTCTAAAATCCACTGAAAGTGCGATGATCTCTCCAATCCACTAAAAGTGCTGTGATCTCTCCAATCCACTGAAAGTGCTGTGCTCTCACCATTCCACTGAAAGTGTTGCATTTTCCCCAAATCCACAGAAAGTGCTGTACTTTATTCCATTCCACTGAAAGCGCTGTGATCTCTCCAATCCACTGAAAGTGTTGTGATCTCTCAAAACGACTGACAGTGCTGTGATCTCTACAATCAACTGAAAGTGCTGTAATCTACCCAATCCACTGAAAGTGCTGTGTTCTCTAAAAACCACTGAAAGTGCGATGATCTCTACAATATACTGAAAGTGCTGTGATCTCCCCAATCCACTGAAAATGCTGTGATGTCCGCAATCCACTTAAAATGCCGTGATCTCTTCAATCCACTGCAAGTGCTGTGATCTTACCATTCCATTGAAAGTGCTGTACTTTCCCCAAATCCACTGAAAGTGCTGTACTTTCTTCTATTTCACTGAAAGTTCTGTTATCTCTCCAATCCACTGAAAGTACTGTGATTTCTAAAATCCACTAAAAGTGCTGTGATCTCCTCAATCTACAGAAAGTGCTGTGATCTCTACAATCCACTGAAAGTACTGTGATTTCTAAAATCCACTAAAAGTGCTGTGATCTCCTCAATCTACAGAAAGTGCTGTGATCTCTCCAATCCACTGAAAGTGCTGTGATCTCTGCACTCCACTAAAAGTGGTGTGATCTCCTCAATCTACAGAAAGTGCTGTGATCTCTACAATCCACTGAAAGTACTGTGATTTCTAAAATCCACTAAAAGTGCTGTGATCTCCTCAATCTACAGAAAGTGCTGTGATCTCTCCAATCTACAGAAAGTGCTGTGATCTCTACAATCCACTGAAAGTGCTGTAATCTCTTAAATCCACTAAAAGCGCTGTGATCTCTCAAATCCACTGCAAGTGCTCTGAATTCCTAAATCTATTGAAAGTGCTGTGATCTCCCCAATCCACTGAAAGTGCTGTGATCTTCCCAATCCACTGAAAGTGCTGTGATCTCTCCAATCAATCCACTGAAAGTGCTGTGATCTCA
Organism: Megaustenia siamemsis; assembly: GCA_032433765.1. Lineage (NCBI taxonomy): Eukaryota > Metazoa > Mollusca > Gastropoda > Stylommatophora > Ariophantidae > Megaustenia > Megaustenia siamemsis. Next base: position 75,538,997 of record JAVIAB010000126.1, on the reverse strand, counting down.
CCATTCCACTGCAAGTGCTGTGATCTCACCATTCCACTGAAAGTGCTGTACTTTTTTCCATTCCACTAAAAGTGCTGTTATCTCTCCATTCCACTGAAAGTGCTGTGAATTTTCTAATCCACTGAAAGTTCTTTTATCTCTTCAATCAACTGAAAGTGTTCTGATCTCTCCAATACACTGAAAGTGAAGTTATCTCTCCAATCCACTGAAAGTGCTGTGATTTCTCCAATCCACTGAAAGTGCTGTGATCTCTCCAATCCACCGAAAGTTCAGTGATCTCTACAATCCTATGAAAGTGCTATGATATTTCCAATCCATTAAAAGTTCTGTGATCTCTGCACTCCACTGAATGTACTGTAATCTCTCAATTCCACTGAAAATGATGTGATCTCTCAACTCCACTGAAAGTGCTGTGATCTCTTGAATCCACTGCAAGTGCTGTGATCTCACCATTCCCCTGAAAGTTCTGTATTTTCCCCCAAAATCCACTGAAAATGCAGTACTTTCTTCCATTATAATTAAAGTGCTGTTATCTTTCCAATCCACTTATAGTGCTGTGATCTCCCCAATCCACCTAAAGTGCTGTGATCTCTCCAATCCACTGAAAGTGCTGTGATCTCACAAATCCACTGAAAGTACTTTAATCTCTCCAATCCACTGAAAGTGCTGTGATCTCTCAAATCCACTGAAAGTGCTGTGATATTTCTAATCCATTGAAAGTTCTGTGATCTCTCCAATCCACTAAAAGTTCTATAATTCCCACAAATCACTGGAAGTTCTGTAATATCCACAATTCACTGAAAGTTCTGTATTTCCCACAATCCACTGAAAGTTCTGTATTTCCCACAATCCACTGAAAGTTCTGTATTTCCCACAATCCACTAAAAGTTCTGTATTTCCACAATTCACTGAAAGTTCAGTATTTCCCACAATCCACTGAAAGTTCTGTATTTGCCACAATCCACTGAAAGTTCTGTATTTCCCACAATCCACTGAAAGTTCTGTATTTCCCACAATCCACTAAAAGTTCTGTATTTCCCACAATCCACTGAAAGTTCTGTATTTCCCACAATCCACTGAAAGTTCTGTATTTCCCCACAATCCACTGAAAGTTCTGTATTTCCCACAATCCACTGAAAGTTCTGTATTTCCCACAATCCACTAAAAGTTCTATAATTCCCACAATCCACTAAAAGTTCTATAATTCCCACAATCCACTGAAAGTTCTGTATTTCCCACAATCCACTAAAAGTTCTATAATTCCCACAATCCACTAAAAGTTCTATAATTCCCACAATTCACTGAAAGTTCTGTAATTCCCACAAACCACTGAAAGTTTTGTGATCTCCCCAATCCACTGATGCAGATTTTCTGGCCAATGATGAAATGAGTTGTGTTTCGTGTATAACTGACACACTGGAATAAAGGCATGCAATAACTGACACACTGGAATAAAGGCATGCAATAACTGACACACTGGAATAAAGGCATGCAATAACTGACACACTGGAATAAAGGCATGCAATAACTGACACACTGGAATAAAGGCATGCAATAACTGACACACTGGAATAAAGGCATGCAATAACTGACACACTGGAATAAAGGCATGCAATAACTGACACACTGGAATAAAGGCATGCAATAACTGGCAGACATCAAATGAAAGACAGATATGAACTGACAGACATACCAAAATAATGACTACACAGATGACAATGACAAGCAGAACTCCTCCACATACAATGACAGCCACTGCCCAGTCAGGAAGCAACTTCTCTGATTTGTCCTCCAGAACTAATTCTGCAAAATTGTATTTTTTAAAGTATTAAGTACTCACTTAAGTATTTTCATAAAAGTAACAACAATTGACAAACTGTGAATGTAATTATGAGTGAGAGGATGTAACAATGGGAGATGAGTGTGTGGATGTACCAATTGGAGATGAGTGTGTGGATGTAAAAATGGGAGATAAGTAGGTGGAATTAACAATGGGAGATGGGATGTAACAATGGGAGATGAGTGGGTGAATGTAAAATTGGAGATGAGTGGGTGGATGTAATAGTGGGAGATGGGATGTAACAATGGGAGATGAGTGGGTGGATGTAAAAATGGGATTTTTTTTTTCATTCGCCAAAAAAACATGGGAAATGAGTGGGTGGGTGTAACAATGGTAGATGATTGGGTGGATGTAACAATGGGAGATGAGTAGGTGGATGTAACAATGGTAAATAAGTGGGTGAGCGTAACAATGGGAGTTGAGTGGGCGGTTATAACAATGGGAAATAAGGTGTTGGGATAACAATCAGAGATAAGAATGCGAATGTAATAATGGGAGACAAATAGATGAATGGGACAAAGGGAGATGAGATAGCGGATGTAACTATAAGTGAAGAATGGGTTGATGTAACAATAAGAGTTCAATGGGTGAATGTAACAATGGGAGATGAGTAAGTGGAAGTAATAATGGGGGATGACTGATTGGATGTAACAATGGGAGATGAGTGGATAGGTGTAACAATGAGTGATGAGTTGGTGGATGTAAAAGTTTACATGTAAAAATTGGAGATGAGTGAGTGGATGTAATAATGGGAGATGGGATGTAACAATGGGAGATGAGTAAAAAAAAAAGTAAAGTACCCCCGTCACACCAAGTGGCGTATAGGGAAATATGGTGTTAATGACCCTATATTTTACAGACCTTCAGCACATGATTTTTTGGGGTAATGTGGTCAGTATTACGCCCGTGCTGCTTTATTTTACCAGAAAAAAATCCGGTACCCATTTAAGGCTGGGTGAACCTGGAAGCCGTCGGTTGGGATCGAACCCTACCCCTTGTCCGTGGTAGTCAAGTTCACTAACCACTGAGCTATCGCGGTCTGGGAGATGAGTGGGTGGATGTAAAAATGGGATTTTTTTTTCGTTTGCCAAAAAAAATGGGAAATGAGTGGGTGGGTGTAACAATGGTAGATGGCAGACTCTGAGAATAAAATTGGTTTACTTAATCTAAGAAAACAATCTGTGTTTACATATTCTAAGAAGGCAGCATGTGTATGTACATATTCTGAGAAGACATCCTGTATGTGTACATATTCTGAGAAGACAGCCTGTGTGTTTACATATTCTGAGAAGAAAGCCTGTGTGTGTACATATTCTGAGAAGAAGCCTGTGTGTGTACATATTCAGAGAAAACATCCTCTATGTGTACATATTCATATAAACAGCCTGTGTGCACATATTCTGAGAAGACATCCTGTATGTGTACATATTCTGAGAAGAAAGCCTGTGTGTGTACATATTCTGAGAAGACAGCCTGTGTGTGTGCATATTCTGAGAAGACAGCCTGTGTGTGTACATATTCTGAGAAGACAGCCTGTGTGTGTACATATTCTGAGAAGAAGGCCTGTGTGTGTACATATTCTGAGAAGAAAGCCTGTGTGTGTACATATTCTGAGAAGAAAGCCTGTGTGTGTACATATTCTGAGAAGAAGGCCTCTGTGTGTACATATTCTGAGAAGAAGGCCTCTGTGTGTACATATTCTGAGAAGAAGGCCTCTGTGTGTACATATTCTGAGAAGAAGGCCTCTGTGTGCACATATTATGAGAAGAAAGCCTCTGTGTGTACATATTCTGAGAAGAAAGCCTGTGTGTGTACATATCCTGAGAAGAAAGCCTCTGTGTGTACATATTCTGAGAAGAAGGCCTCTGTGTGTACATATTCTGAGAAGAAAGCCTGTGTGTGTACATATTCTGAGAAGAAAGCCTGTGTGTGTACATATTCTGAGAAGAAAGCCTGTGTGTGTACATATTCTGAGAAAACATCCTCTATGTGTACATATTCATATAAAACAGCCTGTGTGTACATAATCTGAGAAGACAGTATGTGTGTGTACATATTCTGAGAAGACAGCCTGTGTGTGTACATATTCTGAGAAGATAGCCTGTGTGTGTACATATTCTGAGAAGAAAGCCCGTGTGTACATATTCTAAGAAGACAGCCTGTGTGTGTACATATTCTGATAAGATAGCCTCTATGTGTACATATTCATATAAAACAGCCTGTGTGTGCACATACTGAGAAGATTGCCTGTGTGTACATATTCTGAGAAGACAGTCTGAGTGTACCTGCACTTTCAATCCTGTCATAGTCCACTGTGTAAGCTCCGAGTGTAAAGTTCCTCATTCTGAGATGTTCTCTCAAGATCATGGTGACATTTGCTGGGGTCACCTTACTTTTTTTATCAAGCTGAAGGCCATAGGTGACCTCAACACTTCCCTGGCTACAGATGATAATGACATTCTCTTATGACAACTTGTTCACACAATTCTACATATAAGATAGTTAATCTATTCACACAATTCTACATATAAAATAGTTAATCTATTCACACAATTCTACATATAAAATAGTTAATCTATTCATACAATTCTATATATAAAATAGTTAATTTATTCACACAATTCCATATATAAAATAGTTAATTTATTCACACAATTTTACATACAAAATTGTTAATTTATTCACACAATTCTACAAATAAAAGGTTATTTTATTGACACAGTTCGACAAATGCAGCACTACACTTTTCACACTCTCCCCAAAACAAAAAGCAGGAGCCATCTACATAAACAATGAGCCTGTGAAAGAAGACATACAAGCTACATATCTCGGAGTTACATTTGATAACAAACTATCTTGGAAACAGCAGATAAATAAGGCAACCCAAAAAGCAAGGAGGAAATTGGCTATTCTAAGAAAGTTGTGTGGAACCACATGGGGTGCGAGTGGGAAAATACTCAGTAAAGTTTACCAACAGAGTATACGCCCACATTTAGAATATGGATCATCCGCATGGTGCTCAGCATCAAACACCACATTGCAAGAACTGGATAAAGTACAAAACCAGGCACTTAGGGTCATCACAGGAGCAATGAAATCAACACCAATATTGGAGATGGAGAAATTGTGGAGGATACCAGCACTGAGAGAACGGAGAGACACAAAGGTGCTGATACAGGCAGAAAAATGTGTATGCATGCTGAGACATCCAATGAAGGACAAATTCCAAAATCTTGCATTGGGACGACTTAAGAGAAGCAGCTTTATCCACCAAGCCAAGCGTATTAGTAGACAAACACCAGACATGCCAAGAGTTGTTAAACCCCTTCTGCCCATACCAGAACAGACTCCCTGGACAGATGAATCAGGATTATCAGTTCAAATACGGACAGAAGTGAAAGGAATAGTTGACAAAGAGGAACAAAATAGTCTACAGCGAAAAACAATAACTCTCAGTTTCCTGGATGAAGAATACCCACAAGACCTATGGATCCGTGTGTACACGGATGGATCAGTACAGAATGCAGTAAAGAATGGGGGAGCAGGTGCATATATAGAGTACCCAAATAACACTAGGGATATGAATAAAATAGCAACAGGGAAATATTGTCACAATTATGATGCAGAAATACAAGCAATAAAGTTGGCAATAGAAAAACTGCTGAACAGTAATCTTAGCCCACAGCCTGTAGTGTTTTTGACAGATGCAAGATCAGTACTCCAGGCACTACAATCCAGAAAATTACCACATCTGCAGACCTTATTGACTGAACTCTGCAAGCACCACAGGGTTGCCCTGCAGTGGATCCCGTCTCACTGTGGAATACCAGGAAATGAGAAAGCAGATCAGTTGGCAAAGGAAGGTTCAACAGGCACACAACTAGATACACCAGTTACATACCATCATAAGAAACAGATAATCAAATCAATCAGAGGACCACAAGCCCCAAATCAGGATGCCTTTCATAATATGAATAGATATGAACAAGTTATCATTATACGCCTAAGAACAGGACACAATCGACTCCATAGTCACATGTATACAAAATTCAAGATCGGCACATCAACTACTTGTACATGTGGACAGGCACCCCAGACTGCTGAACACATACTTCAAGACTGCACTGAATATAGTAGACTGAGGAAAATCCATTGGCCCATAGATACAACACTACAGACAAAACTATATGGGCCACTGCAAGAATTACAACAGACAGTAAAATTTATACAGGAAACGACATTGCTGATATAGACAATACTTCAGGCGAACGAAAGATAGATAGATAGATTGACACAGTTCAACATACAAAATAGTTAATCTGTTCACACAATCTTACATATAAAATGGTTAATCTATTCACACAATCTTACATATAAAATTGTTAATCTATTCACACAATCTTACATATAAAATGGTTATTCTATTCACACAATCTTACATATAAAATGGTTAATCTATTCACACAATCTTACATATAAAATGGTTAATCTATTCACACAATCTTACATATAAAATGGTTAATCTATTCACACAGTCTTACATATAAAATGGTTATTCTATTCACACAATCTTACATATAAAATGGTTAATCTATTCACACAATCTTACATATAAAATGGTTAATCTACTCACACAATCTTACATATAAAATTGTTAATCTATTCACACAATCTTACATATAAAATGGTTAATCTACTCACACAATCTTACATATAAAATGGTTAATCTATTCACATAATCTTACATATAAAATGGTTAACCTACTCACACAATCTTATATATAAAATGGTTAATCTATTCACCCAATCTTACATATAAAATGGTTATTCTATTCACACAATCTTACATATAAAATGGTTAATTTATTGACACAGTTCTACGTAACTAGGATTAGTGGAGACCAGAGCTAAATGATGACAAGGAAAGGAAACATATATGAACTACATGACAATATTCTCAGGAGCCAACATCACGGAAATAGCAAAACACAGAGTGGACTTTATCATTGACCTTGATGCCTTGAATATGCAAAGAATATTCTAGAAACAAAATGCTACTCATCATCATCATCATCATGTACCCTGCCGGTTGGCGTAGGCGATCATGTCCCTCCACAATCTTCTATCTACAGTGCATCGTATCAGTTCTGTTGTTGACTGTTTTCCATGCCATGACACCAAGCTATACAGTATTTTCTCTCTTTGTCGTCCGCGATCTCTCTTTCCTTTTATTTTCCCAGTTGTAACCAAGTATTCCAACTTTCCTCTTCTCATGATGTGCCCGAAAAATGTTGATTGTTTCTTTCTGATGTTTTTTAAAAGCTCCCTTTTTGTGTTGGCCTCTTTGAGAACTTCCTGATTGGTCTTTTTATCTATCCAGGGAACTTTCAACATTCTTATGAGAAATCCCATCTCTGTGGCCTCTAATCGTCTTTTCATTTGTTTGTCCACTGTCCATGATTCGCTTCCATAGGTCAGAATTGGTTCTATATAGCACTGATGAACTCTCTTTCTCATTTTTATTGACATAGATTTGTTGCATAAGATATTTTTTATTTTCTGAAATGCTATTTTGGCCTGAGCTATTCTGCTTTTTATTTCTGTGGTGCATCTCCCATCTGATGTAATTATTGTGCCCAAGTATTTGAAACGTTGTACTTGTTTCAGATTTGTCTTGTTTATTTTTATGCTGCATGATGGTGATGATTGTTTCTTCGATATAACCATTACTTCTGTTTTCTTACTATTCAGAGTGAGACCCTTCTTGTTGCTTTCTTCTACTATTATGTCTATCATTTCTTGTAGTTCGTTCTCTGTCTCTGCTATTAAGACTGTGTCATCCGCATATCGCAAATTATTTATGTTGTGACCGTTGACTTCAATTCCTTTTTTGTCTACTATTGATCTCATAATATGTTCGCTGTAAAGTGAAAAAAATCCGGCGACAGAACACAGCATTGTCTGACTCCTTGTTTTATAAGTTGGAATTGTCCTGTTTGGTTGTTAATTCGTATAGCTGCTGTTTGTTGCCAGTACATGTTTTTTATGATTCGCAGATCCTTGCCATCAATGTTTAATTTCTCCAGCATATTTATTATTTCCACATGCTTTACTTTGTCAAATGCTTTCGTGTAGTCTATAAAGCACATATATAGATCTTTCTTTACCTCTATAGATCTTTCTATCAATGTCCTTAAGATGTATATTGCATTATTGGTGCCCTTTTCTTCCACAAATCCGCATTGTTCCTCACTTATTTCTGGTTTTATTTTGTTCCTTACACGTCTCATGATTATTCTTAGTAATATTTTAGTCATATGGCTCATGAGACTAATAGTGCGATGGTCTTCACAATCAGTGGTGCCTGACTTCTTCGGTATGGCTACAAAGATAGATTTTAGTAGATCTTCGGGTATGTGTCCAGTGTTATATATGTCTTTGAGTAATTTTGTTATGACTTGTACTCCCAGCTCTCCTAATGCATTTATCTCTTCGATTGTTATATTGTCTGGACCTGGAGCTTTGCCTCTTTTCACGTGTTCAATTGCGTCCTCCACTTCACTCTGCATCATTGATGGGCCTGTGTCTTTGTATGAATTGTTTAGCTTTTGTCATTCATCATCATAGAGTTGACTGATATATTCTGTCCATCTTTCCATTGTCTTCTCCTGTCCCATTATTATATTTCCTTCCTTGATTTCACACATCCTGAAACTTTTACTTCTTTTCTTCCTATTAATTCATTTAACTGATTGTGCATAAATTTTGGGTCTTTCTTTTGTTGTTTTTCCATTACTTCACATTTCTGTTTTAACCATCCTTCCTTTGCTTCTCTGCACTTGTTTTGGATCTCTTTGTGCAATATTTTGTATGCTCGTTCTTCTTTTTTATGTTTTCTTCTTTCGTCCATTAGTTGTAATATTTCTTCTGTCATCCATTTCTTTTTGTTGATTCTTTTAGTCACAGGTATTACTTCTTTTGATGTTTGTTGAATCGATTGTTTGAGCATTTCCCACTGCTCCTGGATGTCCTGTATTTTCTCAATAGCATTATATCTATTTTGTACTATCATGCTGTACTTATCACACATCTATTTATCTACTCTTAGCATATCTAGTTCTAATTTTATATTTCTTGGTGATTTCTGTGCCTTCCGCAGTTTTATTCTTATCTTTCCAACTACTGGTACATGGTCACTATTACAATCTGCTCCTGGCCTTGTTTTAACAGACGTTAGCCCATTCCTAGATCTTCTCTGTACCAGTATAAAATCAATTTGATTGTGTACTTTTTTGTCTGGGCTTTGCCATGTCCATAAGTCCACTACTCAGGAAGAATAATATCAACCAGACTACTAGAAGAAGGCAGAAAAACAACTTCCATACAAATCTATGCACCATGTAGCACCAATGAAAAATACAGTGAAATGTTCTATGAGACACTAAATGAAATTGACTACAAGACTGATGAAATCCACAACATGTTAGTGATGGGAAATTTTAATGGAAGGATTGGGAAACGCAACAGTGATAACAGAGACTCACTATAGGTTGATAAGACACCTGAAGTATTAATTAAAATGTAGGTAGACTGCTGGAATTATGTAACCAAAAAGATTTGTTTATCACCAACACATTCTTCAAACACAGAGATTGATGCACCTGGTACAAGTGGAATGACACAACATGCAGAAGCTAGATAGATTTTATAATAACAAGAAAACAGAACAAGAACAGGGTAACCAACAGAAGAACGGTCCCTTATATCACAGATGACACGGACCTTAAATTGTTATGATTACACTCAGACAGGCAAAAATCAAGAGAAGATACACAAATAAACAAAAGAAGCAGAAAGAACAGACAATAATAATAAAACTATTAAAAGAACAAAAATCAAGGAAAACCTAGAAGAAAACGGAATTCAAGAAACTCCCAAATGAAGAAAGCACAGTAGAAGAAGAGTGGAAGCAGTTTAAGAGAACAATAATCAACATTGCAACAACAGTATGTGGAATAAAACTAAAGACAAAAGAAGGGAAGAAGAGCACCCCTGTGTGGAACAAAGCAATCAGAGATACAATTAAAGAAAATAAGAAACTTTTTTAAAAATTGGAGGGAGAAGAAGAACCCAGAAGAACATGAAAAATATCCTTTAGTTCAGAAAAAAGTTAAAATTTTAATCAAGAAGCTAAGCAAAACATCTGGACAGAATTCAGACAAAATTTGAAGAGGGAATACAAGACAACCAAAGAAATTTTTACAATGCAGTAAAAGCAACAAGAGCGAGAAAAGAAAACCACGACCCCCAATAAACTCATAAATGACAACGAGCGACAGCCAATATCAAATAACCAACGTGTGCAATAGAAATGGAAAGAATATTTCAAAAACCTATTGAACATAGCACCAACTACCAATAATACAACAAAAAAACCACACAAGAATGCATAAACACTGAGCCTAACATCATGAAAGAGGAAATCAAAGATTTGCAGCAGGAGAAACAAAAGTTACATGGCTGCACAGAATATTCAATGCAGCATGATACCAAAAGAAAGCCCGAGAAGACTGGCAACAGGCAATCATTTTACCAATATGGAAAAGAAGGGTAGCAAGAGAGACTGCAATTAATATAGAGGTATATCTCTTCTCAGCCATGTGGGAAATTTATACGCCAAAATTGTGTAAAAAAGGTAGAGACCAATAATAGAACTACAGTTAAGCGATCCTTAAATGGGGCTCCGAAAAAAAAAAAACAGAGGATGCACTGACGCTCTATTCACCCTAAAACAGCTGACAGAAAAGACGACAGAACACAAACAAAATTTGTATAAAGCTTTCAGTGACCAGGAAAAAGCATTCGACTGAATAAATAGAAAACAACTATGGGAGATACTAACATCATACGGAGTAAGCGAATGTCTAACCAACCTAATTAAAAGTCTCTACTTCAAAAGCAGCTGCACTATCTCCCATATTGTTTATTACTTACATAGACTACATATGTACGTTAGCCAACCCATTGGAGACAGAGGAGATTAACAGGCTATTATTTGCAGATGATCAGTACATTGAAAAATAGAAGATCTACAAGAACACTTAAATAGACTTACCGGAACAGGCACTCAATACAGCATAAAAACTAACACCAACAAAACAGAAGAAATAGACTCAAGATACAACAAAGTTAATCAAATTAGCGGACAGCTATCACAATTGTCTAACAAGGAAATAACTTTAGAGGCAAAATGGGCACTCTACAATACAATATTCATTCCAACATTGTCCTATCAATGCCAGACTTGGACCTTAGACTCAAGAAGAATAAGAAAATAACCTCTACTGAGATGAAATGTGTTAGACGAATGACAGGAAACAGTCTGTGAGATAATATCAGAAATGAAGAACTGAGGAAACAGCTAAGAATAACTCTAGCCATAGAATATGTAAAGAAACAACAGATATAATAGTTTGGCCGCATGATAAGACAGAAAGATCAAAACTCAACACAATGAGCCTTCAATAACCATTGCAAAAACATCAGACTCAAGGGCAGACCACGAAAAGGATGGATTGAGGTAATATTAGATGCACTAAAAATAATAACAGCAGGAGAGTCCAACAGAAGAGCAAAAGACAGCATATTATATCAATAAAATTATAGTGGCATTAGAATGAGCTTTGAGGGTCATAATATAAATAATCTCAGGTATGCTGATGATGTTATAGAGTGAGCTAATGGAAGCATGGGGCAGGTAACTTAGTTGTTACCCGCTTCTCAATAGACAATAGCAGTAACAGATGGTAACGACCAGCAGTAGTTAGGACATACATTTAAGTATGGAAAATTTCCAGCCAGAATAACAAGTTAAGGGATAATAGAAGTTCACATAGGGGGTAGTGGATACACAGATGGTGGGAAGGAGGTGATGTCCAGAATTACTGGACGACACGATGATGAGTTTAGGTCCATGGAAATTTCCACTTCAACTTTTAGGCAATGCATGACAATAGTATGCATTGACCCCATGACTTTGGCCTGTCTGATAAATAAGTTGTCATCCAACTACCAGGATAGGTCATTGTCATGAGGTAATAATTAATTTAAATAGGGCATAGAGATTCATGGAAACAAGGTATTTTCATCAAACCATGAGAATAGTTCAAGTTACAGTCACAGAATGATCAGGAGTGACCAACTCAGATCAGAAGAGGCAAATTGTCACTTTGCAACAGTTTAATTGGCTGCTGATTTTCAGATGAAGAGTTGTGGTTGGAGTATTTAAACTTCAACACTATAGGTTTGAGTTAGTGAGGAGTCAGGGATAGAACAGTCAGAGATAGAGACAGTCAGGAATGAGAATTAGACAGTTAGGAAATTAGACACACAGTTAGAAAAGTTAAGATTAGAAAGTTGAGCCAGTTAGTTAGGAAATTAAGAATCTTCAAGTTGTAGTTTCAAGTCAGTTGAGAAGTCATTAAGTAAGTTGATAGAGAGTAGTAGAGATAGCAATGAACATATGAACTTTAGTGTTGTGAAAGTGCTTAAGAGTATTTCAAGTTGTTTCACATTCATCATGAACGTAAGTTGATTAATGTTGAATGTAAAATATGCACTTGTGGACTGATCATATTCATCGGTGATTTGCCTCCGAGAAGTCCAGAATTAATAAACATTAATTTAAGATAAGTGCATCCACTACAGAACGATCATAGGCCAAGATTAATAATAGAGATCAATAAGCTGATAATGATTATATAATGAGAGAAAAAGAGTCTGTCATGATTTACCTGTTGAAATCAACTAATAAATGTGATGTGCTGTCAAGTTACAATATAATATCAGAAACAAGAAACAATAAATATACTATAACAATGATATAGTCTTAATTGCCAAGAGTGAAAATGAATTGCAAGAAATGTTAGACATTATAGTGAAAGAAAGCAAAAATAAAGGACTCAGCTCAATAACAAAAATATAGAAGTAATGGTAACAACAAATAAAATGACATCACCACAATTCAAAATAAAGACAAGTGGAATAATACTAAAACAGGTAAATGAATTTACATATCTGGGAACATTGTTAAAATCTCCTAGGGTAGATGTACAACAGAGGTGAGATGCAGAATAGCGCAGGCAAAAGCAGCATTCCAAAAAAAATGAGAAAGATACTGTGCAATCCATTTTTGACAATAGAAACAAGAAAAAGAGTTCTTAAATGTTATGTAGAGCCAGTCTAAACATAGATTTGAATCAGGGACTATAGGACAACAGACAAGACAATCACTGGAGGCTGTTAAATTGTGATTTTACAAAAGAATATTGAGAATACCATGGTCAACTAAGATGAATAATGAAAATGTTCTGAAAAATGCAAAAGTAAAAGAGAGCTAATTTCCAATATTATGAAGAAACAATCATAATTTTTAAAGTTTATGGCTGACTTTGACATTAGAATGAGATTATAGCTGATTTTGTCATTAGAATGAGTATATAGCTGACTTTGACATTAGAATGAGATTATAGCTGATTTTGTCATTAGAATGAGTATATAGCTGACTTTGACTTTAGGATGAGTTAAAGCTAACTTTGACATTAGAATGAGCTTATAGCTGATTTTGACATTAGGATGAGATTATAGTTGACTTTGACATTAGAATGAGATTATAGCTGACTTTGGCATTAGAATGAGTTTATAGCTGACTTTAACATTAGAATGAGTTTATAGCTGACATTGACATTAGAATGAGTTTATAGCTGACTTTGACATTAGAATGAGCTTATAGCTGACTTTGGTATTAGAATGAGATTATAACTGACTTTGGCATTAGAATGAGTTATAGCTGACTTTGACATTAGGATGAGTTAAAGCTGACTTGACATTAGAATGAGCTTATAGCTGACTTTGACATTAGAATGAGATTATAGCTGATTTTGACATTAGAATGAGTTTATAACTGACTTTGACTTTAGGATGAGCTTATAGCTGACTTTGACATTAGAATGAGCTTATAGCTGACTTTGACATTAGAATGAGATTATAGCTGATTTTGACATTAGAATGAGATTATAGCTGACTTTGACTTTAGGATGAGTTAAAGCTGACTTTGACATTAGAATGAGCTTATAGCTGACTTTGACATTAGAATGAGATTATAGCTGATTTTGACATTAGAATGAGATTATAGCTGACTTTCACTTTAGGATGAGTTAAAACTGACTTTGACGTTAGAATGAGCTTATAGCTGACTTTGACATTAGAATGAGTTTATAGCTGTCTTTGACATTAGAATGAGATTATAGCTGACTTTGACATTAGAATGAGATTATAGCCAACTTTGACATTAGAATGAGATTATAGCTGACTTTGACATTAGATTGAGCTTATAGCTGATTTTGACATTAGAATGAGATTATAGCTGACTTTGGCATTAGAATGAGTATATAGCTGACTTTGACATTAGAATGAGATTATACCTGACTTTGACATTAGAATGAGTTTATAGCTGACTTTGACATTAGAATGAGATTATAGATGACTTTGGCATTAGAATGAGTTTATAGCTAACTTTGACATTAGAATGAGTTTATAGCTGACTTTGACATTAGAATGAGATTATAGCTGACTTTGACATTAGAATGAGATTATAGCTGACTTTGACATTAGAATGAGTTTATAGCTGACTTTGACATTAGAATGAGTTTATAGCTGACTTTGACATAGAGACGAGCTTATAGCTGACTTTGGCATTAGAATGAGATTATAGCTGACTTTGGCATTAGAATGAGTTATAGCTGACTTTGACATTAGGATGAGTTAAAGCTGACTTTGTCATTAGAATGAGCTTATAGCTGACTTTGACATTAGAATGAGATTATAGCTGATTTTGACATTAGAATGAGATTATACCTGACTTTGACTTTAGGATGAGTTAAAGCTGACTTTGACATTAGAATGAGCTTATAGCTGACTTTGACATTAGAATGAGATTATAGCTGATTTTGACATTAGAATGAGATTATAGCTGACTTTGACTTTAGGATGAGTTAAAGCTGACTTTGACATTAGAATGAGCTTATAGCTGACTTTGACATTAGAATGAGTTTATAGCTGACTTTGGCATTAGAATGAGATTATAGCTGACTCTGACATTAGAATGAGATTATAGCTGACTTTGACATTAGAATGGGTTTATAGCTGACTTTGACATTAGAATGAGTTTATAGCTGACTTTGACATTAGAATGACCTTATAGCTGACTTTGGCATTAGAATGAGATTATAGCTGACTTTGGCATTAGAATGAGTTATAGCTGACTTTGACATTAGGATGAGTTAAAGCTGACTTTGACATTAGAATGAGCTTAGAAGCTGACTTTGACATTAGAATGAGATTATAGCTGATTTTGACATTAGAATGAGATTATAGCTGACTTTGACATTAGAATG
Source organism: Megaustenia siamemsis (assembly GCA_032433765.1). Classification (NCBI taxonomy): domain Eukaryota; kingdom Metazoa; phylum Mollusca; class Gastropoda; order Stylommatophora; family Ariophantidae; genus Megaustenia; species Megaustenia siamemsis. Next base: position 75,523,703 of record JAVIAB010000126.1, on the reverse strand, counting down.
AGATTATAGCTGATTTTGACATTAGAATGAGATTATAGCTTACTTTGACTTTAGAATGAGATTATAGCTGACTTTGACATTAGAGGAGCCGCGATAGCTCAGTGGTTAGTGAACTGGACTACAAAGGACAAGGGGTAGGGTTCGATCCCAACCGACTGCTTCTGGGTTCACTCAGCCTTAAATGGGTACCAGATTTTTTTCTGGGAAAGTAAATCGGCACAGGCGTAATACTGACCACATTACCCCAAAAATCATGTGCCAAAGGTCTGTAAAATTTATGGTCACTAACACCATATTCCCTATACGCCGCCACTTGACGTGACGGGGGTACTTTACTTTTATTTTTTTTCATTGACATTAGAATTAGATTATAGCTGACTTTGACATTAGAATGAGATGATAGCCAACTTTGACATTAGAATGAGATTATAGCTGACTTTGACATTAGATTGAGCTTATAGCTGATTTTGACATTAGAATGAGATTATAGCTGACTTTGGCATTAGAATGAGTTTATAGCTGACTTTGACATTAGAATGAGATTATACCTGACTTTGACATTAGAATGAGTTTATAGCTGACTTTGACATTAGAATGAGATTATAGATGACTTTGGCATTAGAATGAGTTTATAGCTAACTTTGACATTAGAATGAGTTTATAGCTGACTTTGACATTAGAATGAGATTATAGCTGACTTTGACATTAGAATGAGATTATAGCTGACTTTGACATTAGAATGAGTTTATAGCTGACTTTGACATTAGAATGAGTTTATAGCTGACTTTGACATAGAATGAGCTTATAGCTGACTTTGGCATTAGAATGAGATTATAGCTGACTTTGGCATTAGAATGGGTTTATAGCTGACTTTGACATTAGAATGAGTTATAGCTGACTTTGACATTAGAATGACCTTATAGCTGACTTTGGCATTAGAATGAGATTATAGCTGACTTTGGCATTAGAATGAGTTATAGCTGACTTTGACATTAGGATGAGTTAAAGCTGACTTTGACATTAGAATGAGCTTAGAAGCTGACTTTGACATTAGAATGAGATTATAGCTGATTTTGGCATTAGAATGAGATTTTAGCTGACTTTGACTTTAGGATGAGTTAAAGCTGACTTTAACATTAGAATGAGCTTATAGCTGACTTTGACATTAGAATGAGATTATAGCTGATTTTGACACTAGAATGAGATTATAGCTGACTTTGACTTCAGGATGAGTTAAAGCTGACTTTGACATTAGAATGAGCTTATAGCTGACATTGACTTTAGAATGAGATTATAGCTGACTCTGACATTAGAATGAGATTATAGTTGACTTTGACATTAGAATGAGTTTATAGCTGACTTTGACATTAGAATGAGCTTATAGCTGACTTTGACATTAGAATGAGATTATAGCTGATTTTGACATTAGAATGAGATTATAGTTGACTTTGACATTAGAATGAGTTTATAGCTGACTTTGACATTAGAATGAGATTATAGATGACTTTGGCATTAGAATGAGTTTATAGCTGACTTTGACATTAGAATGAGATTATAGCTGACTTTGACATTAGAATGAGATTATAGCTGACTTTGACATTAGAATGAGTTTATAGCTGACTTTGACATTAGAATGAGTTTATAGCTGACTCTGACATTAGAATGAGCTTATAGCTGACTTTGACATTAGAATGAGATTATAGCTGACTTTGGCATTAGAATGAGTTATAGCTGATTTTGTCATTAGAATGAGTATATAGCTGTCTTTGACTTTAGGATGAGTTAAAGCTGACTTTGACATTAGAATGAGCTTATAGCTGATTTTGACATTAGAATGAGATTATAGCTGACTCTGACATTAGAATGAGATTATAGCTGACTGACTTTAGGATGAGTTAAAGCTGACTTTGACATTAGAATGAGCTTATAGCTGACTTTGACATTAGAATGAGATTATAGCTGATTTTGACATTAGAATGAGATTATAGCTGACTTTGACTTTAGGATGAGTTAAAGCTGACTTTGACATTAGAATGAGCTTATAGCTGACTTTGACATTAGAATGAGATTATAGCTGATTTTGACATTAGAATGAGATTATAGTTGACTTTGACATTAGAATGAGTTTATAGCTGACTTTGACATTAGAATGAGTTTATAGCAGACCTTGACAGTAGAATGAGTTTATAGCTGACTTTGACATTAGAATGAGTTTATAGCTGACTTTGACATTAGAATGAGATTATAGCTGACTTTGACATTAGAATGAGTTTATAGCTGACTTTGACATTAGAATGAGTTTAAAGCTGACTTTGACATTAGAATGAGCTTATAGCTGACTTTGACATTAGAATGAGATTATAGCTGACTTTGGCATTAGAATGAGTTATAGCTGATTTTGTCATTAGAATGAGTATATAGCTGACTTTGACTTTAGGATGAGTTAAAGCTGACTTTGACATTAGAATGAGTTTATAGCTGACTTTGACATTAGAATGAGTTTATAGCTGACTCTGACATTAGAATGAGCTTATAGCTGATTTTGACATTAGAATGAGATTATAGCTGACTTTGACTTTAGGATGAGTTAAAGCTGACTTTGACATTAGAATGAGCTTATAGCTGACTTTGACATTAGAATGAGATTATAGCTGATTTTGACATTAGAATGAGATTATAGTTGACTTTGACATTAGAATGAGTTTATAGCTGACTTTGACATTAGAATGAGTTTATAGCAGACCTTGACATTAGAATGAGTTTATAGCTGACTTTGACATTAGAATGAGTTTATAGCTGACTTTGACATTAGAATGAGATTATAGCTGACTTTGACATTAGAATGAGTTTATAGCTGACTTTGACATTAGAATGAGTTTATAGCTGACTTTGACATTAGAATGAGCTTATAGCTGACTTTGACATTAGAATGAGATTATAGCTGACTTTGGCATTAGAATGAGTTATAGCTGATTTTGTCATTAGAATGAGTATATAGCTGACTTTGACTTTAGGATGAGTTAAAGCTGACTTTGACATTAGAATGAGCTTATAGCTGATTTTGACATTAGAATGAGTTTATAGCTGACTTTGACATTAGAATGAGTTTATAGCTGACTTTTACATTAGAATGAGTTATAGCTGACCTTGACATTAGATTAAGCTTATAGCTGATTTTGACATTAGAATGAGTTTATAGCTGACTTTTACATTAGAATGAGTTTATAGCTGACCTTGACATTAGATTGAGCTTATAGCTGACTTTGACATTAGAATGAGTTTATAGCTGACTTTGACATTAGAATGAGATTATAACTGACTTTGACATTAGAATGAGATTATAGCAGACTTTGACATTAGAATGGGATTATAGCTGACTTTGACATTAGAATGAGTTTATAGCTGATTTTGACACTAGACTGAGATTATAGCTGACTTTGACTTTAGAATGATATTATAGCTGACTTTGACATTAGAGGAGCCGCAATAGCTCAGTGGTTAGTGAACTGGACTACAAAGGACAAGGGGTAGGGTTCGATCCCAACCGACTGCTTCTGGGTTCACCCAGCCTTAAATGGGTACCAGATTGTTTTCTGGGAAAGTAAATCGGCACAGGCGTAATACTGACCACATTACCCCAAAAATTATGTGCTGAAGGTCTGTAAAATTTATGGTCACTAACACCATATTCCCTATTCGCCGCCACTTGACGTGACGGGGGTACTTTACTTTTTTTTTTTTTTCATTGACATTAGAATTAGATTATAGCTGACTTTGACATTAGAATGAGATTATGGCCAACTTTGACATTAGAATGAGATTATAGCTGACTTTGACATTCATCATTGAATGCTGTCTCCACATCGAAGGTTGGCTGCCATGGAGCGCCATTCCACTTGCTTTAATGGTGCAGTTTGTCATATGTTGACTTGTCCATCTTTTGATGTCACTCGTCCATGTTAGTCTTGGTCTGCCCCTGCCTCTTTCACCTTGTATTTTCCCTTCAAATATTACTTTATTAGGCTGTTGTGTCTTTGGTGTTACTATCATGACTTACAAGGTGTTAGTATCATGACTTACAAGGTGTTAGTATCATGACTTACAAGGTGTTAGTATCATGACTTTAAAGGTGTTACTATCATGACTTACAAGATTGTTACTATCATGACTTACAAGATTGTTACTATCATGACTTACAAGGTGTTACTATCATGACTTACAAGGTGTTACTATCATGACTTACAAGGTGTTACTATCATGACTTACAAGGTGTTACTGTCATTATTTTTCAAACATTAAATATACAGTCCCATTGACATGCTACAGTTATATTAGTAACAAATAATAATACATAAATATTATTATATGGGAAACTTCCGAGGCGATAATAGGGAATAATAGAACAAATAAGTATGTGTTAGCACTCGGAAAAATTAACAGACAAACAACAACAGAAAAAAACGAAGAACAATATATGGTCCGAAGTGGGATCGAACCCGTACTCCCTGGCACCGCGCCTTGCCACGAGAGGCCGAACGCTTGGCACACTGCCACTCAGCCAACTAAAAAATTGGCTATTGTAGTAGTGTCTTCCACGAAAGGCGCTCTCAATGACTATAGCATAGGGTAACGATCTCAGACCGGAAATAAATTGTATATTTGTACTAATTTGTACCGCAAGGCGCGGTGCCAGGGAGTACGGGTTCGATCCCACTTCGGACCATATATTGTTCTTCGTTTTTTTTTCTGTTGTTGTTTGTCTGTTAATTTTTCCGAGTGCTAACACATACTTATTTGTTCTATTATTCCCTACAGTTATATTACTGTTGTAACCTTCATTAAAGATCTGTAGTTCTATATTTATGTTGCAACTAAATCATAATTATAACTTAATATTATAAAACAAATTTATGTAGTTGTTATGACATACATTTTCACAAATATTATAACACAATTCAACCAATATATTGTAACACAATTCTAACTAAATATTATAACACAATTCAACCAATATATTGTAACACAATTCTACTAAATATTATAACACAATTCAACCAATATATTGTAACACAATTGTAACTAAATATTGTAACACAATTCTACCTAAATATTATAACACAATTCAACCAATATATTGTAACACAATTCTACTTCAATATTACAACACAATTCTACCTAAATATTATAACACAATTCAACCAATATATTGCAACACAATTCTACTTAAATATTACAACACAATTCTACCTAAATATTATAACACAATTCAACCAATATCTTCTTCTTCTACCTTTTAGCTCCCAGTGGAGCATAGGTCTTCAAAAAACACTTTCCAAGTCGTTCTGTTTTTTGCAATTCTTTTAAGATCATTCCATGTCTTCCCCATCATCTTCATCTCTGTTTCAATCTGTCTTCTCCAAGAATTCCTTGGTCTTCCTCTTTGTCTTTTCCCCTGGGGATTCCAAAAAAGGGCCTGTTGTGTAATACTCTCAGTTGGCTTCCGTAGTGTGTGTCCTATCCATCGCCATCGTCTTCGCTGTATTTCTTTATCCACTGGTATTTGACCGGTACATTTCCATAATTCCACGTTAGTGACTTTGTCCTGCCATTTCCATCCCTTTATTCTGCGCAAGCATCCATTAATGAAAGTCTGTACCTTCGTGATTGTCAATTTTGTTATTCTCCATGTTTCACAGCCATATAATAGAACCGACTTAACATTGGAGTTGAAAATTTGTATTTTTGTATTTAGCCTAATTTCTTTGGATTTCCATATGTTTCCCAGTGCAACGAATGCTCCTCTTGCTTTTGATATCCTTATTTTAGTATCATTTTCTGTTCCTCCCTCTTTATCTATATTACTGCCCAGATATATATAAGATTGTACGTCTAGTAGAGGTATTTCTCCTAGTTTTATTTGGTTATTGCCAACTGCATTAATTCTCATAATGTTGGTCTTATCTCTATTAATCTTCAGTCCTAGCTGTTGTGATCTCTCATCTAATATACTCATTTTATCTTGCATCTGTTGGTGGCTGTGTGATAGGAGAGCTATGTCATCAGCAAAGTCTAAATCATCAAGTTGTTTGGTCAGTGACCACTGGATCCCATTTCTGTTGTTTTGAGTTATTTTCATAATCCAATCTATGGCCAGTAGAAAGAGAAATGGAGACAGAAGACATCCTTGCCTTACTCCTGTTCTTATTTCAAATGCTTCTGTAAGCTGTCCTTCATGCACCACACTACATTTTGTTCCTTCATACATTGTTTTTATCAGGTTAATAAACTTTATGGGGATTCCATAATGACTCAGCAACTTCCAAAGCATTCTTCTGTCTAAACTATCAAATGCCTTTTCGTAATCTATGAATCCAATATAAAGTGGGGATTTTAGTTCTAAACTTTGTTCAACTATTATATGTAGAGTAGTTATTTGATCAGCACATGATCTGTTCTTCCTAAAACCTGCTTGTTCATCTCTCAAGTGTTTCTCTATAGCCTCTTTTAGTCTCTCCAGAATGATTCTGCCTAATATTTTTCCTGGCACTGATAGTAGCATAATTCCCCTATAATTTGTGCACTCCTGTAAACTTCCTTTCTTTGGTAGTTTGATCATATAACCTTCTCTCCAGTCTTTAGGTATTTAATATACAGTCCCATTGACATGCTACAGTTATATTACTGTTGTAACCTTCATTAAAGATCTGTAGTTCTATATTTATGTTGCAACTAAATCATAATTATAACTTAATATTATAAAACAAATTTATGTAGTTGTTATGACATACATTTTCACAAATATTATAACACAATTCAACCAATATATTGTAACACAATTCTAACTAAATATTGTAACACAATTCTACCTAAATATTATAACACAATTCAACCAATATATTGTAACACAATTGTAACTAAATATTGTAACACAATTCTACCTAAATATTATAACACAATTCAACCAATATATTGTAACACAATTCTACTTAAATATTACAACACAATTCAACCAATATATTGTAAAACAATTCTACTTAAATATTACAACACAATTCTACCTAAATATTATAACACAATTCTACCTAAATATTATAACACAATTCAACCAATATATTGTAACACAATTCTACTTAAATATTACAACACAATTCTACCTAAATATTATAACACAACTCTACCTAAATATTATAACACAATTCCACCTAAACATTATAACACAATTCAACCAATATATTGTAACATAATTATACCAAAATATTATGACAGAACTCTACTTAAATATTATAACATAACACAATTCTACCTAAATTTTATAACACAATTCTACCTAAATATTAGAACACAATTGTACCTAAATATTATAGCACAATTCTACTTAAATATTATAACACAATTCTACCTAAATATTATAACACAATTGTACCCAAATATTATAGCACAATTCTACATAAATATTATAACACAATTCTACCCAAATATTATAGCACAATTCTACATAAATATTATAACACAATTCTACCTAAATATTATAACACAATTCTACCTAAATATTATAACATAAATTAAATTATTATAATCTAACATAAGTTGTTTAAAATGACTACCTAAGCTCACCGAAAAATTACGTTAGATATCCTCTTGAAGTCAGGCAGGTTCCCAAACAAATGTTGGAGCTAGCAGTCAAAACAGAGAATAAATCAAATTTGAGAGCATTAAACAAATGTTGGAACTAGCAGTCAAAACAGAGAATAAATCAAATTTGAGAGCATTAAACAAATGTTGGAGCTAGCAGTCAAAACAGAGAATAAATCAAATTTGAGAGCATTAAACAAATGTTGGAACTAGCAGTCAAAACAGAGAATAAATCAAATTTGAGAGCATTAAACAAATGTTGGAACTAGCAGTCAAAACAGAAAATAAATTAAATTTGAGAGCATTAAACAAATGTTGGAGCTAGCAGTCAAAACAGAGAATAAATCAAATTTGAGAGCATTAAACAAATGTTGGAGCTAGCAGTCAAAATAGAGAATAAATCAAATTTGACAGCTTTAAACAAATGACTAGCTCTGGAAAGTGATATTCTCAGAAAACAAATAAAATTTGAGAGCATTAAACAAGTGACTAACTCTGGAAGGTGACAATCTCAGAAAACAAATCCAATCTGAGAGCATGTGTAAACATCCTGGCTATACCTGTAATGACACTTGTCCCGATGGTAATTTTGGGCTACAGTGCGAACAGACGTGTTCTGATGGCTGTGACATCATATGTGACCCGGAAAGTGCAGACTGCACGTGCAAGGAAATGTACTACGGGTTAGACAGCACTCTCAAATGTCCAGACAACTGTTTCAACGACACCTGTGAACAGTCAACCGGAAACAGTGCATGCAAGGGAAAGTTCTACATGTCAGACTGCATTCTCAAATCTCCGGACAACTGTTTGAACGAAACCTGTGGACAGTTAATCAAAGCCTGCGTCTCGTATGTCGATGATTGACACGTTAAGAAGAGTCTGCAGACTAACCCAAGCATATGGATACCTCACTGTGTTTATGTGCTAGTCTTGGCTCATTTCTTGGTGTTTTTCCGTGAAGACATGACTCATATCTTAATGTTTTTCTGTGCTAGTCATGGCTCATATCTTGGGGTGTTTCTTTGCTAGCCATGGCTCACATCTTAGCTTGTGTGTGTGTTCTAGCCATGGCTCATATCTAGATGTGTGTCATGTTAGTCATATCTCATATCTTGGTGTGTCCGTGTTAATCATGTCTCTTATCTTTATGTGCGTCTGAGTTTAGTAATATATCATAACTTAGTGTGTATCTGTGTTAGTCATGTTACATATCTTTGTGTGTGCATGTCTGGTTTAGGGATATCTCATATCTTTGTTTGCATGTTTATGTTAGTCATATCTCATATCTTTGTGCGTACATGTCTGTGTTTGTCACATCTTATATTCTTGTGTGTGCATGGCTATGTAAGTCACATCTCATATCTTTGTGTGTGCATGCCTATGTTAGTCATATCTTATATCTTTGTGTGTATGTCTATGTTAGGTATGTGTCATATCTTTGTGTGTGCATGTCTAAGTCAGTTATATCTCATATCTTTATGTGCATGTCTATGTTAGTCATGTGTCATATATCTTGATGTGTGTCGGTGTTAGTCATGGCTCGTATCGCTGTGTACATGTCTGTGTTATTCACATCTCATATCTTTGTGTGTGCATGTCTGTGTTAGTCACCTCTAGTGACAGATGGTGCTCGTAAACCTGGGAGGGCCGACCATCTAAGGGCAGAATCCCCCTACAGAAAAGATAATCTGCTGCCTTGCAGGAAGATTGGGGACAATCAAAGGCTAAGGAAAGCAAACCTGAAAAAATGCTGGCTGAAATCGGATGCACTGGGCCACTGGCGCAGAACACAGTGCAACGTATTAACGGGTGTTCAGTCAGAGTGGATCTGGCGGACTCTAAATGTGACGTTCTGTCTGTGGGGGCGATCAACACACTTAACCTGACAGATGACTTCATGTGGGAGTCTGGAATCCTACTCTGACTGAGTCCTGATCGCAGAGAGAGAGAGAGAGAGAGAGAGAAAGCATTAAACAAGTGACTAACTCTGGAAGGTGACAATCTTAGAAAAACAAATCCAATTTGAGAGTATTAAACAAGTGACTAACTCTGGAAGGTGACAATCTCAGAAAATAAATCTAATTTGAGAGCATTAAACAAGTGACTAAATCTGGAAGGTGACAATCTCAGAAAACAAATCCAATTTGAGTGCATTAAACAAGTGACTAACTCTGGAAGGTGACAATCTCAGAAAACAAATTCAATTTGAGAGCATTAAACAAGTGACTAACTCTGGAAGGTGACTATCTCAGAAAAACAAAATCCAATTTGAAAGCATTAAACAAGTGACTAACTCTGGAAGGTGACAATCTCAGAAAAACAAATCCAATTTGAGAGCATTAAACAAGTGACTAACTCTGGAAGGTGACAATCTCAGAGAACAAAAACAACTCAGCATTGTATATAATTTATGGAAGAGTTATTGAGTTATTTGCAGGTCATCATCATTGCACTCCAAACATGTCCATAGGTGCTCAGATCTCCTCGTCAGCAAGTCCCGCAGTGTCCAGCGACTGACGACTCCAGTTCTATGTTGGTTGATAAGTTTTCTTACATGCCCACTAAGTTTCTCATTTCTGGCTGCGCCCATCTTAACTCCCATCTCTTTCATCCAAAGGAGTAATGTGGACTCATGGTTGCTGTGTCCATCTCTCCTGCCTCCTGCGAGGGGCGCCTTGTTTCCTATGTCTGATTTTGCTAATGATATCTTGGTCTGTGTTCTATCACCAAGAAGTGTTTCTTGCAAAATCATTATATCGGTGCCGCACAGTAGCTTATCAATAATGGGACATCATCGTTGATTTATAGATGCACAGCTCATGGAAGAGGTCCTGCTCCAAAGAAATAATTACAATCTGAATTCATCATCAGGTTAGGATCTAATGGATAACTAACTCAAATTATAGAGGCTTGTGCAGTGTCCTTGTCATTTTATAAATTAATATAGTGACATCACGTTCTATGATCTGTCTGAGGTTAACCCTAAATTATGATACTTTCTTAAAAATAACAACATTGAAATAAAAATTCTTCAAAATTTAAGTTTCCCCGTGGTGAAACACACCCCCCCACCCCACCCCATGTATCTTCCTAATTACTACTTCCTGTGACCCAGGGTGTTGGATTTGTTTCTTTTATTGTGGGAGATACGAAATGAGATACATCAATATACATCATACAATATCAATCATGCACAAAATATTCACCAGTTTTCAAAAGCTGTTTTTTTTTCTTTTCTTTTTTTTTTGCTATCGCCAGAGAAATTTCCTCGGTCATCGGCTGACATTAAACAACCCTTAGGATGATGGAACATTAGAAGCACTAGGAACATAACAGATGCAGAGTCGAACAGAAGAGCAAAAGATGGCAAATTATATCTTCCTTTGACACTGTAAGGCAGAAGGTGAAGGAAAGAAGAATCACTTAGTCCTGCTTCTGTGCAAACTGCACATGAAAAGCCATCATACAGATTTGTTATATTGTTAATAATTTTTCATGACACTCCATATTGTCTGAGTGTGTTCCACAATGAGTCTCTTGCTGTCATAAACCTTTTTTGAAATTTATTAAATCTAGAAGTGGTTTCTGCTTTTCAATATGTGTCCTACTATAATTCTTCGGTTGAAAATATGATCAAAAGCAGCTTCTCCCTTTTCTAAATCCTGCTTGTTCTTCACATATAACAGTGTCTACAGCATCTTTGATCCTGTTCATGATGAGCTTACAGAATACTTTAGAGGCAAATGATAGAAGAGTCATGCCTTTCCAGTTGTTTCAGTCCTTGAGATTGCCTTTTTCTTTTTGATTTTAACAATTATACCTCTTTTCCACTGTATATGTATCTTTTCTGCTTCCCATACCGTATTGAACATTTTCTGCTTCCCATATCGTATTGAACATTTTCTGCTTCCCATATCGTATTGAACATTTTCTGCTTCCCATATCGTATTGAACATTTTCTGCTTCCCATATCGTATTGAACATTTTCTGCTTCCCATATCGAATTGAACATTTTCTGCTTCCCATATCGTATTGAACATTTTCTGCTTCCCATATCGTATTGAACATTTTCTGCTTCCCATATCGTATTGAACATTTTCTGCTTCCCATATCGTATTGAACATTTTCTGCTTCCCATATCGTATTGAACATTTTCTGCTTCCCATATCGTATTGAACATTTTCTGCGGGTGTTTTAAGTTGTGGCTAGACATTGTTTTTATAACCTCAAATGTTATATCATCTTCACCACCAGCCTTGTTGTTAGCCATGAGCCTTACTGCCATCTACTTCATTCAATGTGAGGTAATCTAAATCTATATCTAACTGTGAGGTGGGTGTGTTGGCTGCAAAATCTGTTGGCTACAAAATCTATTACATGCCTTGGTATTGGAGGATTAAGGATTTCATGAAAGTGTTCAGCCCACCGTGACTTTATTTCTTCACTTGATGTTAATATGGTTCAATATTTGTTCATATCAGGTAATCCTCTAGATGTGAGAGTGTTCATTAGCATCTTCTGTACATTATAAAGAGTTTTACTATCACCCATCTTTGCTACTCAATCTGCCCTAATTGTCAGGTTTTCTATATTCATTCTCCTGTCTCTTCTGGCTGAGCTTTTCACTTTGTTGTCAAGTTCTTGGTATTTTGCTTTTGCAATGTCTATCCATGATCTGTCTTTAGAGTTTATTTTTTGTTATATCATGCTGGCATATTAAGTTAAAAAGAACATGAAAAAAATGGCTGGCTAGTAGAAGAAGTCTCAGAAAAAGTGATTGCAGAAATGTTCAAAATTAAAAGAAATGTTTGAAAAAATTGTTGAAAAATATACTAACATTTGCTATAATATCATTAGAAAGAGCAATACATTGTGGACTGTTGAGGTCAGCAAGTGTTTCAGTCCACACATAGCCATCAATAATGTAAAATCTACTACGGATGGTCTTTAATTGAAGTGTAGTTGATGTAGTTGTGGTGCTGCTGGTTGTGTCAGAGCTGCTGGTTGTGTCAGAGCTGCTGGTTGTGTCAGAGCTGCTGGTTGTGTCAGAGCTGCTGGTTGTGTCAGTGCTGCTGGTTGTGTCAGAGCTGCTGGTTGTGTCAGTGCTGCTGGTTGTGTCAGAGTTGCTGGTTGTGTCAGTGCTGCTGGTTGTGTCAGTGCTGCTGGTTGTGTCAGAGCTGCTGGTTGTGTCAGAGCTGCTGGTTGTGTCAGAGCTGCTGGTTGTGTCAGTGCTGCTGGTTGTGTCAGTGCTGCTGGTTGTGTCAGTGCTGCTGGTTGTGTCAGAGCTGCTGGTTGTGTCAGTGCTGCTGGTTGTGTCAGTGCTGCTGGTTGTGTCAGTGCTGCTGGTTGTCAAAGATGTACTAGAAACATTGATTGCAGCTGTTGCTGAAACATTGGTTGGCTCTGTGGTTGCAGTCTCTACTTCTGAAGCCAAATGTGATGTTGGTGTTTTGGTTGAAAAAGGATTTGTGCTGACATCTTGAAAGACAGAACTAGTTTCATATGAAGACAATACACTTGAAGCAGTGGTTGAAGTTGTCAACTCTAAAGCTGGTGTGCTTGTGACTTGTGGTGTTGTCATAGCAGCATCTGTGATTGAAGCAGATAAAGACATAATTATGAATAAAATACTTGGTCATTGTTAATGTTTAAATGTCTTCAAATGTACAAAAATCAACAGAAATTTAGAAAAAACCACATCAAATAATTTGATATGTCTTCTAAAGACCTAATTAACTCAATTCAACTATATTTGTTACTTTATTTTCTTTAGTGGATTCTTAAAATATAGAGTTATTAGTTGCTAATTTTGTGCCATCATTGATGTTTAACTATGACAGCATACATTTCATCTACACTGTAAAGTGTACAATTTAAGGCACTGAAAGTTCAACACTACATTTTAACATATTCATAAAGAAAGACAAATAGAACATAACAAATACCAAAACGTCATCAAGAAAGTCAAGTGCCATACACAAATAGCATAAATTTGATCAAGGTACAGTTAGGCTTATCAGATCATATGATTAATATAAAAACGACTGTCCAACACAAGTAAAAATCTCACCTCTAATGTCTATCATCTCAGCTGTCAAGTTGTTTCCTGACACAAGAAGCACTGGAGCCTTCCATAACGCTTCCTTGACTTCAATATGGTTTGTGTTGGCATCATTAAATCTGATGATTCCTTGTATAAGGACACTACCCTGACTGAAATAATTACAGAAACAAAGATATTCTTTCATCAAGTAGATTATCAACAGTCCACTTGTCTAACTCAACATTACTTCCAAAGCACTGACATTCATCTACAGATATGTTTCATACAGAAAAATCTATTTCAATATTATAATGCACACAAAAAATCAAAACAATGAATAGTCCCCAAACACAATATGTGCGTAGTTAACACAATATTTTGGTAAATCTAGCAACACGCTCCATCATCCTTCTATCTGGATCTGATGGTTGCTACTTTCCAGCAACTATTCTTTTCATTACACTACCCGCTTACACAAACACATAATTTTTCAAATACACAATCAAACCTGATCTGTGTGACAGTTGAGTCTCTGTAACTAAAGCCTGTGAGAGCAGTTTCCATCTGGAGAGGAAAAAATGGAAGAAGTCAAACTTGAGGTAACGTACACTTCTGGGCTGCACTTTGACAAAATAACCATCATCTGTCTCTGTGGCCAAAATTACATATGACACATAGCATTTAGTTGTGATTCTCATAGAAGTCTAAGAAATGAGAGCTTTCAGTTTGATATGGAATGACAGTAAGACATTTTGATGCTGATGATAGTTTAAAGCTTGACTGACAATAAGAAAGTTATCATGACAAGAAATTGTCATCAAAGTAAATACATACCCAGGAGTACAGTGCTTTGACCAGCTCAATGTAGGCCTCAGAAGATGTGTTTTTGTAGTCGTCTGTCCAGTTGAGTCCATGTGTAAAGCGTATGTCAAAGACAAATGAGATTCCGCTGGGTGTGCCTGTTGATTCCACAGTTGTAGTGACGGTGCTACTGGTGTCTGTGGTGAATAGTCCAGTGGTCATGTTCATCTCTGACACTGTAGTAGCTGTGGTGTAATCTGATAATGTTGGTATTGTGTCTGCACTAGATGTGGTGTAGGAATCAGTCACAGGTGTGGAAAATGTGGGTGGGACAGTCTCTGCAGAGGTTGCTGTGTTAAGGTCTGTTGGTGCAGCTGTAGTAGTAGACAGGCTTGGCTCTGAAAATAGAATGAAACAGCACAGGTTTTAATATTTATCTGCACATTGTAACTTGCATTAGCAAAATTAACACTGCGTTTACAGTTACCTTATATTGATGGATATAACACATATTGAAAATTACAAATTATCACATTAATTACTGACTCATGTTTTCTTACAAAAATCGTACATCATATAAGTTTATTCTAGTTTGTTTTTACTTATGGCATTCTTGATGTTTTCATTCTGGCTCTTATTTGAGTCACAGTTCCACACGTGCGATAAATCTTGACATTGCCCTATGACACAAAATACGTTGAATCTTTCAGCACTTTCCAAGCTCAGAGACAATGTCTACACACTCACCTCTAATGTCTATCATCTCAGCTGTCAAGTTGTTTCCTGACACAAGAAGCACTGGAGCCTTCCATAACGCTTCCTTGACTTCAATATGGTTTGTGTTGGCATCATTAAATCTGATGATTCCTTGTATAAGGACACTACCCTGACTGAAATAATTACAGAAACAAAGATATTCTTTCATCAAGTAGATTATCAACAGTCCACTTGTCTAACTCAACATTACTTCCAAAGCACTGACATTCATCTACAGATATGTTTCATACAGAAAAATCTATTTCAATATTATAATGCACACAAAAATCAAAACAATGAATAGTCCCCAAACACAATATGTGCGTAGTTAACACAATATTTTGGTAAATCTAGCAACACGCTCCATCATCCTTCTATCTGGATCTGATGGTTGCTACTTTCCAGCAACTATTCTTTTCATTACACTACCCGCTTACACAAACACATAATTTTTCAAATACACAATCAAACCTGATCTGTGTGACAGTTGAGTCTCTGTAACTAAAGCCTGTGAGAGCAGTTTCCATCTGGAGAGGAAAAAATGGAAGAAGTCAAACTTGAGGTAACGTACACTTCTGGGCTGCACTTTGACAAAATAACCGTCATCTGTCTCTGTGGCCAAAATTACATATGACACATAGCATTTAGTTGTGATTCTCATAGAAGTCTAAGAAATGAGAGCTTTCAGTTTGATATGGAATGACAGTAAGACATTTTGATGCTGATGATAGTTTAAAGCTTGACTGACAATAAGAAAGTTATCATGGCAAGAAATTGTCATCAAAGTAAATACATACCCAGGAGTACAGTGCTTTGACCAGCTCAATGTAGGCCTCAGAAGATGTGTTTTTGTAGTCGTCTGTCCAGTTGAGTCCATGTGTAAAGCGTATGTCAAAGACAAATGAGATTCCGCTGGGTGTGCCTGTTGATTCCACAGTTGTAGTGACGGTGCTACTGGTGTCTGTGGTGAATAGTCCAGTGGTCATGTTCATCTCTGACACTGTAGTAGCTGTGGTGTAATCTGATAATGTTGGTATTGTGTCTGCACTAGATGTGGTGTAGGAATCAGTCACAGGTGTGGAAAATGTGGGTGGGACAGTCTCTGCAGAGGTTGCTGTGTTAAGGTCTGTTGGTGCAGCTGTAGTAGTAGACAGGCTTGGCTCTGAAAATAGAATGAAACAGCACAGGTTTTAATATTTATCTGCACATTGTAACTTGCATTAGCAAAATTAACACTGCGTTTACAGTTACCTTATATTGATGGATATAACACATATTGAAAATTACAAATTATCACATTAATTACTGACTCATGTTTTCTTACAAAAATCGTTCATCATATAAGTTTATTCTAGTTTGTTTTTACTTATGGCATTCTTGATGTTTTCATTCTGGCTCTTATTTGAGTCACAGTTCCACACGTGCGATAAATCTTGACATTGCCCTATGGCACAAAATACGTTGAATCTTTCAGCACTTTCCAAGCTCAGAGACAATGTCTACACACTCACCTCTAATGTCTATCATCTCAGCTGTCAAGTTGTTTCCTGACACAAGAAGCACTGGAGCCTTCCATAACGCTTCCTTGACTTCAATATGGTTTGTGTTGGCATCATTAAATCTGATGATTCCTTGTATAAGGACACTACCCTGACTGAAATAATTACAGAAACAAAGATATTCTTTCATCAAGTAGATTATCAACAGTCCACTTGTCTAACTCAACATTACTTCCAAAGCACTGACATTCATCTACAGATATGTTTCATACAGAAAAATCTATTTCAATATTATAATGCACACAAAAAATCAAAACAATGCATAGTCCCCAAACACAATATGTGCGTAGTTAACACAATATTTTGGTAAATCTAGCAACACGCTTCATCATCCTTCTATCTGGATCTGATGGTTGCTACTTTCCAGCAACTATTCTTTTCATTACACTACCCGCTTACACAAACACATAATTTTTCAAATACACAATCAAACCTGATCTGTGTGACAGTTGAGTCTCTGTAACTAAAGCCTGTGAGAGCAGTTTCCATCTGGAGAGGAAAAAATGGAAGAAGTCAAACTTGAGGTAACGTACACTTCTGGGCTGCACTTTGACAAAATAACCGTCATCTGTCTCTGTGGCCAAAATTACATATGACACATAGCATTTAGTTGTGATTCTCATAGAAGTCTAAGAAATGAGAGCTTTCAGTTTGATATGGAATGACAGTAAGACATTTTGATGCTGATGATAGTTTAAAGCTTGACTGACAATAAGAAAGTTATCATGGCAAGAAATTGTCATCAAAGTAAATACATACCCAGGAGTACAGTGCTTTGACCAGCTCAATGTAGGCCTCAGAAGATGTGTTTTTGTAGTCGTCTGTCCAGTTGAGTCCATGTGTAAAGCGTATGTCAAAGACAAATGAGATTCCGCTGGGTGTGCCTGTTGATTCCACAGTTGTAGTGACGGTGCTACTGGTGTCTGTGGTGAATAGTCCAGTGGTCATGTTCATCTCTGACACTGTAGTAGCTGTGGTGTAATCTGATAATGTTGGTATTGTGTCTGCACTAGATGTGGTGTAGGAATCAGTCACAGGTGTGGAAAATGTGGGTGGGACAGTCTCTGCAGAGGTTGCTGTGTTAAGGTCTGTTGGTGCAGCTGTAGTAGTAGACAGGCTTGGCTCTGAAAATAGAATGAAACAGCACAGGTTTTAATATTTATCTGCACATTGTAACTTGCATTAGCAAAATTAACACTGCGTTTACAGTTACCTTATATTGATGGATATAACACATATTGAAAATTACAAATTATCACATTAATTACTGACTCATGTTTTCTTACAAAAATCGTTCATCATATAAGTTTATTCTAGTTTGTTTTTACTTATGGCATTCTTGATGTTTTCATTCTGGCTCTTATTTGAGTCACAGTTCCACACGTGCGATAAATCTTGACATTGCCCTATGGCACAAAATACGTTGAATCTTTCAGCACTTTCCAAGCTCAGAGACAATGTCTACACACTCACCTCTAATGTCTATCATCTCAGCTGTCAAGTTGTTTCCTGACACAAGAAGCACTGGAGCCTTCCATAACGCTTCCTTGACTTCAATATGGTTTGTGTTGGCATCATTAAATCTGATGATTCCTTGTATAAGGACACTACCCTGACTGAAATAATTACAGAAACAAAGATATTCTTTCATCAAGTAGATTATCAACAGTCCACTTGTCTAACTCAACATTACTTCCAAAGCACTGACATTCATCTACAGATATGTTTCATACAGAAAAATCTATTTCAATATTATAATGCACACAAGAAATCAAAACAATGCATAGTCCCCAAACACAATATGTGCGTAGTTAACACAATATTTTGGTAAATCTAGCAACACGCTTCATCATCCTTCTATCTGGATCTGATGGTTGCTACTTTCCAGCAACTATTCTTTTCATTACACTACCCGCTTACACAAACACATAATTTTTCAAATACACAATCAAACCTGATCTGTGTGACAGTTGAGTCTCTGTAACTAAAGCCTGTGAGAGCAGTTTCCATCTGGAGAGGAAAAAATGGAAGAAGTCAAACTTGAGGTAACGTACACTTCTGGGCTGCACTTTGACAAAATAACCATCATCTGTCTCTGTGGCCAAAATTACATATGACACATAGCATTTAGTTGTGATTCTCATAGAAGTCTAAGAAATGAGAGCTTTCAGTTTGATATGGAATGACAGTAAGACATTTTGATGCTGATGATAGTTTAAAGCTTGACTGACAATAAGAAAGTTATCATGGCAAGAAATTGTCATCAAAGTAAATACATACCCAGGAGTACAGTGCTTTGACCAGCTCAATGTAGGCCTCAGAAGATGTGTTTTTGTAGTCGTCTGTCCAGTTGAGTCCATGTGTAAAGCGTATGTCAAAGACAAATGAGATTCCGCTGGGTGTGCCTGTTGATTCCACAGTTGTAGTGACGGTGCTACTGGTGTCTGTGGTGAATAGTCCAGTGGTCATGTTCATCTCTGACACTGTAGTAGCTGTGGTGTAATCTGATAATGTTGGTATTGTGTCTGCACTAGATGTGGTGTAGGAATCAGTCACAGGTGTGGAAAATGTGGGTGGGACAGTCTCTGCAGAGGTTGCTGTGTTAAGGTCTGTTGGTGCAGCTGTAGTAGTAGACAGGCTTGGCTCTGAAAATAGAATGAAACAGCACAGGTTTTAATATTTATCTGCACATTGTAACTTGCATTAGCAAAATTAACACTGCGTTTACAGTTACCTTATATTGATGGATATAACACATATTGAAAATTACAAATTATCACATTAATTACTGACTCATGTTTTCTTACAAAAATCGTTCATCATATAAGTTTATTCTAGTTTGTTTTTACTTATGGCATTCTTGATGTTTTCATTCTGGCTCTTATTTGAGTCACAGTTCCACACGTGCGATAAATCTTGACATTGCCCTATGGCACAAAATACGTTGAATCTTTCAGCACTTTCCAAGCTCAGAGACAATGTCTACACACTCACCTCTAATGTCTATCATCTCAGCTGTCAAGTTGTTTCCTGACACAAGAAGCACTGGAGCCTTCCATAACGCTTCCTTGACTTCAATATGGTTTGTGTTGGCATCATTAAATCTGATGATTCCTTGTATAAGGACACTACCCTGACTGAAATAATTACAGAAACAAAGATATTCTTTCATCAAGTAGATTATCAACAGTCCACTTGTCTAACTCAACATTACTTCCAAAGCACTGACATTCATCTACAGATATGTTTCATACAGAAAAATCTATTTCAATATTATAATGCACACAAGAAATCAAAACAATGCATAGTCCCCAAACACAATAGTGCGTAGTTAACACAATATTTTGGTAAATCTAGCAACACGCTTCATCATCCTTCTATCTGGATCTGATGGTTGCTACTTTCCAGCAACTATTCTTTTCATTACACTACCCGCTTACACAAACACATAATTTTTCAAATACACAATCAAACCTGATCTGTGTGACAGTTGAGTCTCTGTAACTAAAGCCTGTGAGAGCAGTTTCCATCTGGAGAGGAAAAAATGGAAGAAGTCAAACTTGAGGTAACGTACACTTCTGGGCTGCACTTTGACAAAATAACCGTCATCTGTCTCTGTGGCCAAAATTACATATGACACATAGCATTTAGTTGTGATTCTCATAGAAGTCTAAGAAATGAGAGCTTTCAGTTTGATATGGAATGACAGTAAGACATTTTGATGCTGATGATAGTTTAAAGCTTGACTGACAATAAGAAAGTTATCATGGCAAGAAATTGTCATCAAAGTAAATACATACCCAGGAGTACAGTGCTTTGACCAGCTCAATGTAGGCCTCAGAAGATGTGTTTTTGTAGTCGTCTGTCCAGTTGAGTCCATGTGTAAAGCGTATGTCAAAGACAAATGAGATTCCGCTGGGTGTGCCTGTTGATTCCACAGTTGTAGTGACGGTGCTACTGGTGTCTGTGGTGAATAGTCCAGTGGTCATGTTCATCTCTGACACTGTAGTAGCTGTGGTGTAATCTGATAATGTTGGTATTGTGTCTGCACTAGATGTGGTGTAGGAATCAGTCACAGGTGTGGAAAATGTGGGTGGGACAGTCTCTGCAGAGGTTGCTGTGTTAAGGTCTGTTGGTGCAGCTGTAGTAGTAGACAGGCTTGGCTCTGAAAATAGAATGAAACAGCACAGGTTTTAATATTTATCTGCACATTGTAACTTGCATCAGCAAAATTAACACTGCGTTTACAGTTACCTTATATTGATGGATATAACACATATTGAAAATTACAAATTATCACATTAATTACTGACTCATGTTTTCTTACAAAAATCGTTCATCATATAAGTTTATTCTAGTTTGTTTTTACTTATGGCATTCTTGATGTTTTCATTCTGGCTCTTATTTGAGTCACAGTTCCACACGTGCGATAAATCTTGACATTGCCCTATGGCACAAAATACGTTGAATCTTTCAGCACTTTCCAAGCTCAGAGACAATGTCTACACACTCACCTCTAATGTCTATCATCTCAGCTGTCAAGTTGTTTCCTGACACAAGAAGCACTGGAGCCTTCCATAACGCTTCCTTGACTTCAATATGGTTTGTGTTGGCATCATTAAATCTGATGATTCCTTGTATAAGGACACTACCCTGACTGAAATAATTACAGAAACAAAGATATTCTTTCATCAAGTAGATTATCAACAGTCCACTTGTCTAACTCAACATTACTTCCAAAGCACTGACATTCATCTACAGATATGTTTCATACAGAAAAATCTATTTCAATATTATAATGCACACAAAAAATCAAAACAATGCATAGTCCCCAAACACAATATGTGCGTAGTTAACACAATATTTTGGTAAATCTAGCAACACGCTTCATCATCCTTCTATCTGGATCTGATGGTTGCTACTTTCCAGCAACTATTCTTTTCATTACACTACCCGCTTACACAAACACATAATTTTTCAAATACACAATCAAACCTGATCTGTGTGACAGTTGAGTCTCTGTAACTAAAGCCTGTGAGAGCAGTTTCCATCTGGAGAGGAAAAAATGGAAGAAGTCAAACTTGAGGTAACGTACACTTCTGGGCTGCACTTTGACAAAATAACCGTCATCTGTCTCTGTGGCCAAAATTACATATGACACATAGCATTTAGTTGTGATTCTCATAGAAGTCTAAGAAATGAGAGCTTTCAGTTTGATATGGAATGACAGTAAGACATTTTGATGCTGATGATAGTTTAAAGCTTGACTGACAATAAGAAAGTTATCATGGCAAGAAATTGTCATCAAAGTAAATACATACCCAGGAGTACAGTGCTTTGACCAGCTCAATGTAGGCCTCAGAAGATGTGTTTTTGTAGTCGTCTGTCCAGTTGAGTCCATGTGTAAAGCGTATGTCAAAGACAAATGAGATTCCGCTGGGTGTGCCTGTTGATTCCACAGTTGTAGTGACGGTGCTACTGGTGTCTGTGGTGAATAGTCCAGTGGTCATGTTCATCTCTGACACTGTAGTAGCTGTGGTGTAATCTGATAATGTTGGTATTGTGTCTGCACTAGATGTGGTGTAGGAATCAGTCACAGGTGTGGAAAATGTGGGTGGGACAGTCTCTGCAGAGGTTGCTGTGTTAAGGTCTGTTGGTGCAGCTGTAGTAGTAGACAGGCTTGGCTCTGAAAATAGAATGAAACAGCACAGGTTTTAATATTTATCTGCACATTGTAACTTGCATTAGCAAAATTAACACTGCGTTTACAGTTACCTTATATTGATGGATATAACACATATTGAAAATTACAAATTATCACATTAATTACTGACTCATGTTTTCTTACAAAAATCGTTCATCATATAAGTTTATTCTAGTTTGTTTTTACTTATGGCATTCTTGATGTTTTCATTCTGGCTCTTATTTGAGTCACAGTTCCACACGTGCGATAAATCTTGACATTGCCCTATGGCACAAAATACGTTGAATCTTTCAGCACTTTCCAAGCTCAGAGACAATGTCTACACACTCACCTCTAATGTCTATCATCTCAGCTGTCAAGTTGTTTCCTGACACAAGAAGCACTGGAGCCTTCCATAACGCTTCCTTGACTTCAATATGGTTTGTGTTGGCATCATTAAATCTGATGATTCCTTGTATAAGGACACTACCCTGACTGAAATAATTACAGAAACAAAGATATTCTTTCATCAAGTAGATTATCAACAGTCCACTTGTCTAACTCAACATTACTTCCAAAGCACTGACATTCATCTACAGATATGTTTCATACAGAAAAATCTATTTCAATATTATAATGCACACAAGAAATCAAAACAATGCATAGTCCCCAAACACAATATGTGCGTAGTTAACACAATATTTTGGTAAATCTAGCAACACGCTTCATCATCCTTCTATCTGGATCTGATGGTTGCTACTTTCCAGCAACTATTCTTTTCATTACACTACCCGCTTACACAAACACATAATTTTTCAAATACACAATCAAACCTGATCTGTGTGACAGTTGAGTCTCTGTAACTAAAGCCTGTGAGAGCAGTTTCCATCTGGAGAGGAAAAAATGGAAGAAGTCAAACTTGAGGTATCGTACACTTCTGGGCTGCACTTTGACAAAATAACCATCATCTGTCTCTGTGGCCAAAATTACATATGACACATAGCATTTAGTTGTGATTCTCATAGAAGTCTAAGAAATGAGAGCTTTCAGTTTGATATGGAATGACAGTAAGACATTTTGATGCTGATGATAGTTTAAAGCTTGACTGACAATAAGAAAGTTATCATGACAAGAAATTGTCATCAAAGTAAATACATACCCAGGAGTACAGTGCTTTGACCAGCTCAATGTAGGCCTCAGAAGATGTGTTTTTGTAGTCGTCTGTCCAGTTGAGTCCATGTGTAAAGCGTATGTCAAAGACAAATGAGATTCCGCTGGGTGTGCCTGTTGATTCCACAGTTGTAGTGACGGTGCTACTGGTGTCTGTGGTGAATAGTCCAGTGGTCATGTTCATCTCTGACACTGTAGTAGCTGTGGTGTAATCTGATAATGTTGGTATTGTGTCTGCACTAGATGTGGTGTAGGAATCAGTCACAGGTGTGGAAAATGTGGGTGGGACAGTCTCTGCAGAGGTTGCTGTGTTAAGGTCTGTTGGTGCAGCTGTAGTAGTAGACAGGCTTGGCTCTGAAAATAGAATGAAACAGCACAGGTTTTAATATTTATCTGCACATTGTAACTTGCATTAGCAAAATTAACACTGCGTTTACAGTTACCTTATATTGATGGATATAACACATATTGAAAATTACAAATTATCACATTAATTACTGACTCATGTTTTCTTACAAAAATCGTTCATCATATAAGTTTATTCTAGTTTGTTTTTACTTATGGCATTCTTGATGTTTTCATTCTGGCTCTTATTTGAGTCACAGTTCCACACGTGCGATAAATCTTGACATTGCCCTATGGCACAAAATACGTTGAATCTTTCAGCACTTTCCAAGCTCAGAGACAATGTCTACACACTCACCTCTAATGTCTATCATCTCAGCTGTCAAGTTGTTTCCTGACACAAGAAGCACTGGAGCCTTCCATAACGCTTCCTTGACTTCAATATGGTTTGTGTTGGCATCATTAAATCTGATGATTCCTTGTATAAGGACACTACCCTGACTGAAATAATTACAGAAACAAAGATATTCTTTCATCAAGTAGATTATCAACAGTCCACTTGTCTAACTCAACATTACTTCCAAAGCACTGACATTCATCTACAGATATGTTTCATACAGAAAAATCTATTTCAATATTATAATGCACACAAGAAATCAAAACAATGCATAGTCCCCAAACACAATATGTGCGTAGTTAACACAATATTTTGGTAAATCTAGCAACACGCTTCATCATCCTTCTATCTGGATCTGATGGTTGCTACTTTCCAGCAACTATTCTTTTCATTACACTACCCGCTTACACAAACACATAATTTTTCAAATACACAATCAAACCTGATCTGTGTGACAGTTGAGTCTCTGTAACTAAAGCCTGTGAGAGCAGTTTCCATCTGGAGAGGAAAAAATGGAAGAAGTCAAACTTGAGGTATCGTACACTTCTGGGCTGCACTTTGACAAAATAACCATCATCTGTCTCTGTGGCCAAAATTACATATGACACATAGCATTTAGTTGTGATTCTCATAGAAGTCTAAGAAATGAGAGCTTTCAGTTTGATATGGAATGACAGTAAGACATTTTGATGCTGATGATAGTTTAAAGCTTGACTGACAATAAGAAAGTTATCATGGCAAGAAATTGTCATCAAAGTAAATACATACCCAGGAGTACAGTGCTTTGACCAGCTCAATGTAGGCCTCAGAAGATGTGTTTTTGTAGTCGTCTGTCCAGTTGAGTCCATGTGTAAAGCGTATGTCAAAGACAAATGAGATTCCGCTGGGTGTGCCTGTTGATTCCACAGTTGTAGTGACGGTGCTACTGGTGTCTGTGGTGAATAGTCCAGTGGTCATGTTCATCTCTGACACTGTAGTAGCTGTGGTGTAATCTGATAATGTTGGTATTGTGTCTGCACTAGATGTGGTGTAGGAATCAGTCACAGGTGTGGAAAATGTGGGTGGGACAGTCTCTGCAGAGGTTGCTGTGTTAAGGTCTGTTGGTGCAGCTGTAGTAGTAGACAGGCTTGGCTCTGAAAATAGAATGAAACAGCACAGGTTTTAATATTTATCTGCACATTGTAACTTGCATTAGCAAAATTAACACTGCGTTTACAGTTACCTTATATTGATGGATATAACACATATTGAAAATTACAAATTATCACATTAATTACTGACTCATGTTTTCTTACAAAAATCGTTCATCATATAAGTTTATTCTAGTTTGTTTTTACTTATGGCATTCTTGATGTTTTCATTCTGGCTCTTATTTGAGTCACAGTTCCACACGTGCGATAAATCTTGACATTGCCCTATGGCACAAAATACGTTGAATCTTTCAGCACTTTCCAAGCTCAGAGACAATGTCTACACACTCACCTCTAATGTCTATCATCTCAGCTGTCAAGTTGTTTCCTGACACAAGAAGCACTGGAGCCTTCCATAACGCTTCCTTGACTTCAATATGGTTTGTGTTGGCATCATTAAATCTGATCATTCCTTGTATAAGGACACTACCCTGACTGAAATAATTACAGAAACAAAGATATTCTTTCATCAAGTAGATTATCAACAGTCCACTTGTCTAACTCAACATTACTTCCAAAGCACTGACATTCATCTACAGATATGTTTCATACAGAAAAATCTATTTCAATATTATAATGCACACAAGAAATCAAAACAATGCATAGTCCCCAAACACAATATGTGCGTAGTTAACACAATATTTTGGTAAATCTAGCAACACGCTTCATCATCCTTCTATCTGGATCTGATGGTTGCTACTTTCCAGCAACTATTCTTTTCATTACACTACCCGCTTACACAAACACATAATTTTTCAAATACACAATCAAACCTGATCTGTGTGACAGTTGAGTCTCTGTAACTAAAGCCTGTGAGAGCAGTTTCCATCTGGAGAGGAAAAAATGGAAGAAGTCAAACTTGAGGTATCGTACACTTCTGGGCTGCACTTTGACAAAATAACCATCATCTGTCTCTGTGGCCAAAATTACATATGACACATAGCATTTAGTTGTGATTCTCATAGAAGTCTAAGAAATGAGAGCTTTCAGTTTGATATGGAATGACAGTAAGACATTTTGATGCTGATGATAGTTTAAAGCTTGACTGACAATAAGAAAGTTATCATGGCAAGAAATTGTCATCAAAGTAAATACATACCCAGGAGTACAGTGCTTTGACCAGCTCAATGTAGGCCTCAGAAGATGTGTTTTTGTAGTCGTCTGTCCAGTTGAGTCCATGTGTAAAGCGTATGTCAAAGACAAATGAGATTCCGCTGGGTGTGCCTGTTGATTCCACAGTTGTAGTGACGGTGCTACTGGTGTCTGTGGTGAATAGTCCAGTGGTCATGTTCATCTCTGACACTGTAGTAGCTGTGGTGTAATCTGATAATGTTGGTATTGTGTCTGCACTAGATGTGGTGTAGGAATCAGTCACAGGTGTGGAAAATGTGGGTGGGACAGTCTCTGCAGAGGTTGCTGTGTTAAGGTCTGTTGGTGCAGCTGTAGTAGTAGACAGGCTTGGCTCTGAAAATAGAATGAAACAGCACAGGTTTTAATATTTATCTGCACATTGTAACTTGCATTAGCAAAATTAACACTGCGTTTACAGTTACCTTATATTGATGGATATAACACATATTGAAAATTACAAATTATCACATTAATTACTGACTCATGTTTTCTTACAAAAATCGTTCATCATATAAGTTTATTCTAGTTTGTTTTTACTTATGGCATTCTTGATGTTTTCATTCTGGCTCTTATTTGAGTCACAGTTCCACACGTGCGATAAATCTTGACATTGCCCTATGGCACAAAATACGTTGAATCTTTCAGCACTTTCCAAGCTCAGAGACAATGTCTACACACTCACCTCTAATGTCTATCATCTCAGCTGTCAAGTTGTTTCCTGACACAAGAAGCACTGGAGCCTTCCATAACGCTTCCTTGACTTCAATATGGTTTGTGTTGGCATCATTAAATCTGATGATTCCTTGTATAAGGACACTACCCTGACTGAAATAATTACAGAAACAAAGATATTCTTTCATCAAGTAGATTATCAACAGTCCACTTGTCTAACTCAACATTACTTCCAAAGCACTGACATTCATCTACAGATATGTTTCATACAGAAAAATCTATTTCAATATTATAATGCACACAAGAAATCAAAACAATGCATAGTCCCCAAACACAATATGTGCGTAGTTAACACAATATTTTGGTAAATCTAGCAACACGCTTCATCATCCTTCTATCTGGATCTGATGGTTGCTACTTTCCAGCAACTATTCTTTTCATTACACTACCCGCTTACACAAACACATAATTTTTCAAATACACAATCAAACCTGATCTGTGTGACAGTTGAGTCTCTGTAACTAAAGCCTGTGAGAGCAGTTTCCATCTGGAGAGGAAAAAATGGAAGAAGTCAAACTTGAGGTATCGTACACTTCTGGGCTGCACTTTGACAAAATAACCATCATCTGTCTCTGTGGCCAAAATTACATATGACACATAGCATTTAGTTGTGATTCTCATAGAAGTCTAAGAAATGAGAGCTTTCAGTTTGATATGGAATGACAGTAAGACATTTTGATGCTGATGATAGTTTAAAGCTTGACTGACAATAAGAAAGTTATCATGGCAAGAAATTGTCATCAAAGTAAATACATACCCAGGAGTACAGTGCTTTGACCAGCTCAATGTAGGCCTCAGAAGATGTGTTTTTGTAGTCGTCTGTCCAGTTGAGTCCATGTGTAAAGCGTATGTCAAAGACAAATGAGATTCCGCTGGGTGTGCCTGTTGATTCCACAGTTGTAGTGACGGTGCTACTGGTGTCTGTGGTGAATAGTCCAGTGGTCATGTTCATCTCTGACACTGTAGTAGCTGTGGTGTAATCTGATAATGTTGGTATTGTGTCTGCACTAGATGTGGTGTAGGAATCAGTCACAGGTGTGGAAAATGTGGGTGGGACAGTCTCTGCAGAGGTTGCTGTGTTAAGGTCTGTTGGTGCAGCTGTAGTAGTAGACAGGCTTGGCTCTGAAAATAGAATGAAACAGCACAGGTTTTAATATTTATCTGCACATTGTAACTTGCATTAGCAAAATTAACACTGCGTTTACAGTTACCTTATATTGATGGATATAACACATATTGAAAATTACAAATTATCACATTAATTACTGACTCATGTTTTCTTACAAAAATCGTTCATCATATAAGTTTATTCTAGTTTGTTTTTACTTATGGCATTCTTGATGTTTTCATTCTGGCTCTTATTTGAGTCACAGTTCCACACGTGCGATAAATCTTGACATTGCCCTATGGCACAAAATACGTTGAATCTTTCAGCACTTTCCAAGCTCAGAGACAATGTCTACACACTCACCTCTAATGTCTATCATCTCAGCTGTCAAGTTGTTTCCTGACACAAGAAGCACTGGAGCCTTCCATAACGCTTCCTTGACTTCAATATGGTTTGTGTTGGCATCATTAAATCTGATGATTCCTTGTATAAGGACACTACCCTGACTGAAATAATTACAGAAACAAAGATATTCTTTCATCAAGTAGATTATCAACAGTCCACTTGTCTAACTCAACATTACTTCCAAAGCACTGACATTCATCTACAGATATGTTTCATACAGAAAAATCTATTTCAATATTATAATGCACACAAGAAATCAAAACAATGCATAGTCCCCAAACACAATATGTGCGTAGTTAACACAATATTTTGGTAAATCTAGCAACACGCTTCATCATCCTTCTATCTGGATCTGATGGTTGCTACTTTCCAGCAACTATTCTTTTCATTACACTACCCGCTTACACAAACACATAATTTTTCAAATACACAATCAAACCTGATCTGTGTGACAGTTGAGTCTCTGTAACTAAAGCCTGTGAGAGCAGTTTCCATCTGGAGAGGAAAAAATGGAAGAAGTCAAACTTGAGGTATCGTACACTTCTGGGCTGCACTTTGACAAAATAACCATCATCTGTCTCTGTGGCCAAAATTACATATGACACATAGCATTTAGTTGTGATTCTCATAGAAGTCTAAGAAATGAGAGCTTTCAGTTTGATATGGAATGACAGTAAGACATTTTGATGCTGATGATAGTTTAAAGCTTGACTGACAATAAGAAAGTTATCATGGCAAGAAATTGTCATCAAAGTAAATACATACCCAGGAGTACAGTGCTTTGACCAGCTCAATGTAGGCCTCAGAAGATGTGTTTTTGTAGTCGTCTGTCCAGTTGAGTCCATGTGTAAAGCGTATGTCAAAGACAAATGAGATTCCGCTGGGTGTGCCTGTTGATTCCACAGTTGTAGTGACGGTGCTACTGGTGTCTGTGGTGAATAGTCCAGTGGTCATGTTCATCTCTGACACTGTAGTAGCTGTGGTGTAATCTGATAATGTTGGTATTGTGTCTGCACTAGATGTGGTGTAGGAATCAGTCACAGGTGTGGAAAATGTGGGTGGGACAGTCTCTGCAGAGGTTGCTGTGTTAAGGTCTGTTGGTGCAGCTGTAGTAGTAGACAGGCTTGGCTCTGAAAATAGAATGAAACAGCACAGGTTTTAATATTTATCTGCACATTGTAACTTGCATTAGCAAAATTAACACTGCGTTTACAGTTACCTTATATTGATGGATATAACACATATTGAAAATTACAAATTATCACATTAATTACTGACTCATGTTTTCTTACAAAAATCGTTCATCATATAAGTTTATTCTAGTTTGTTTTTACTTATGGCATTCTTGATGTTTTCATTCTGGCTCTTATTTGAGTCACAGTTCCACACGTGCGATAAATCTTGACATTGCCCTATGGCACAAAATACGTTGAATCTTTCAGCACTTTCCAAGCTCAGAGACAATGTCTACACACTCACCTCTAATGTCTATCATCTCAGCTGTCAAGTTGTTTCCTGACACAAGAAGCACTGGAGCCTTCCATAACGCTTCCTTGACTTCAATATGGTTTGTGTTGGCATCATTAAATCTGATGATTCCTTGTATAAGGACACTACCCTGACTGAAATAATTACAGAAACAAAGATATTCTTTCATCAAGTAGATTATCAACAGTCCACTTGTCTAACTCAACATTACTTCCAAAGCACTGACATTCATCTACAGATATGTTTCATACAGAAAAATCTATTTCAATATTATAATGCACACAAGAAATCAAAACAATGCATAGTCCCCAAACACAATATGTGCGTAGTTAACACAATATTTTGGTAAATCTAGCAACACGCTTCATCATCCTTCTATCTGGATCTGATGGTTGCTACTTTCCAGCAACTATTCTTTTCATTACACTACCCGCTTACACAAACACATAATTTTTCAAATACACAATCAAACCTGATCTGTGTGACAGTTGAGTCTCTGTAACTAAAGCCTGTGAGAGCAGTTTCCATCTGGAGAGGAAAAAATGGAAGAAGTCAAACTTGAGGTATCGTACACTTCTGGGCTGCACTTTGACAAAATAACCATCATCTGTCTCTGTGGCCAAAATTACATATGACACATAGCATTTAGTTGTGATTCTCATAGAAGTCTAAGAAATGAGAGCTTTCAGTTTGATATGGAATGACAGTAAGACATTTTGATGCTGATGATAGTTTAAAGCTTGACTGACAATAAGAAAGTTATCATGGCAAGAAATTGTCATCAAAGTAAATACATACCCAGGAGTACAGTGCTTTGACCAGCTCAATGTAGGCCTCAGAAGATGTGTTTTTGTAGTCGTCTGTCCAGTTGAGTCCATGTGTAAAGCGTATGTCAAAGACAAATGAGATTCCGCTGGGTGTGCCTGTTGATTCCACAGTTGTAGTGACGGTGCTACTGGTGTCTGTGGTGAATAGTCCAGTGGTCATGTTCATCTCTGACACTGTAGTAGCTGTGGTGTAATCTGATAATGTTGGTATTGTGTCTGCACTAGATGTGGTGTAGGAATCAGTCACAGGTGTGGAAAATGTGGGTGGGACAGTCTCTGCAGAGGTTGCTGTGTTAAGGTCTGTTGGTGCAGCTGTAGTAGTAGACAGGCTTGGCTCTGAAAATAGAATGAAACAGCACAGGTTTTAATATTTATCTGCACATTGTAACTTGCATTAGCAAAATTAACACTGCGTTTACAGTTACCTTATATTGATGGATATAACACATATTGAAAATTACAAATTATCACATTAATTACTGACTCATGTTTTCTTACAAAAATCGTTCATCATATAAGTTTATTCTAGTTTGTTTTTACTTATGGCATTCTTGATGTTTTCATTCTGGCTCTTATTTGAGTCACAGTTCCACACGTGCGATAAATCTTGACATTGCCCTATGGCACAAAATACGTTGAATCTTTCAGCACTTTCCAAGCTCAGAGACAATGTCTACACACTCACCTCTAATGTCTATCATCTCAGCTGTCAAGTTGTTTCCTGACACAAGAAGCACTGGAGCCTTCCATAACGCTTCCTTGACTTCAATATGGTTTGTGTTGGCATCATTAAATCTGATGATTCCTTGTATAAGGACACTACCCTGACTGAAATAATTACAGAAACAAAGATATTCTTTCATCAAGTAGATTATCAACAGTCCACTTGTCTAACTCAACATTACTTCCAAAGCACTGACATTCATCTACAGATATGTTTCATACAGAAAAATCTATTTCAATATTATAATGCACACAAGAAATCAAAACAATGCATAGTCCCCAAACACAATATGTGCGTAGTTAACACAATATTTTGGTAAATCTAGCAACACGCTTCATCATCCTTCTATCTGGATCTGATGGTTGCTACTTTCCAGCAACTATTCTTTTCATTACACTACCCGCTTACACAAACACATAATTTTTCAAATACACAATCAAACCTGATCTGTGTGACAGTTGAGTCTCTGTAACTAAAGCCTGTGAGAGCAGTTTCCATCTGGAGAGGAAAAAATGGAAGAAGTCAAACTTGAGGTATCGTACACTTCTGGGCTGCACTTTGACAAAATAACCATCATCTGTCTCTGTGGCCAAAATTACATATGACACATAGCATTTAGTTGTGATTCTCATAGAAGTCTAAGAAATGAGAGCTTTCAGTTTGATATGGAATGACAGTAAGACATTTTGATGCTGATGATAGTTTAAAGCTTGACTGACAATAAGAAAGTTATCATGGCAAGAAATTGTCATCAAAGTAAATACATACCCAGGAGTACAGTGCTTTGACCAGCTCAATGTAGGCCTCAGAAGATGTGTTTTTGTAGTCGTCTGTCCAGTTGAGTCCATGTGTAAAGCGTATGTCAAAGACAAATGAGATTCCGCTGGGTGTGCCTGTTGATTCCACAGTTGTAGTGACGGTGCTACTGGTGTCTGTGGTGAATAGTCCAGTGGTCATGTTCATCTCTGACACTGTAGTAGCTGTGGTGTAATCTGATAATGTTGGTATTGTGTCTGCACTAGATGTGGTGTAGGAATCAGTCACAGGTGTGGAAAATGTGGGTGGGACAGTCTCTGCAGAGGTTGCTGTGTTAAGGTCTGTTGGTGCAGCTGTAGTAGTAGACAGGCTTGGCTCTGAAAATAGAATGAAACAGCACAGGTTTTAATATTTATCTGCACATTGTAACTTGCATTAGCAAAATTAACACTGCGTTTACAGTTACCTTATATTGATGGATATAACACATATTGAAAATTACAAATTATCACATTAATTACTGACTCATGTTTTCTTACAAAAATCGTTCATCATATAAGTTTATTCTAGTTTGTTTTTACTTATGGCATTCTTGATGTTTTCATTCTGGCTCTTATTTGAGTCACAGTTCCACACGTGCGATAAATCTTGACATTGCCCTATGGCACAAAATACGTTGAATCTTTCAGCACTTTCCAAGCTCAGAGACAATGTCTACACACTCACCTCTAATGTCTATCATCTCAGCTGTCAAGTTGTTTCCTGACACAAGAAGCACTGGAGCCTTCCATAACGCTTCCTTGACTTCAATATGGTTTGTGTTGGCATCATTAAATCTGATGATTCCTTGTATAAGGACACTACCCTGACTGAAATAATTACAGAAACAAAGATATTCTTTCATCAAGTAGATTATCAACAGTCCACTTGTCTAACTCAACATTACTTCCAAAGCACTGACATTCATCTACAGATATGTTTCATACAGAAAAATCTATTTCAATATTATAATGCACACAAGAAATCAAAACAATGCATAGTCCCCAAACACAATATGTGCGTAGTTAACACAATATTTTGGTAAATCTAGCAACACGCTTCATCATCCTTCTATCTGGATCTGATGGTTGCTACTTTCCAGCAACTATTCTTTTCATTACACTACCCGCTTACACAAACACATAATTTTTCAAATACACAATCAAACCTGATCTGTGTGACAGTTGAGTCTCTGTAACTAAAGCCTGTGAGAGCAGTTTCCATCTGGAGAGGAAAAAATGGAAGAAGTCAAACTTGAGGTATCGTACACTTCTGGGCTGCACTTTGACAAAATAACCATCATCTGTCTCTGTGGCCAAAATTACATATGACACATAGCATTTAGTTGTGATTCTCATAGAAGTCTAAGAAATGAGAGCTTTCAGTTTGATATGGAATGACAGTAAGACATTTTGATGCTGATGATAGTTTAAAGCTTGACTGACAATAAGAAAGTTATCATGGCAAGAAATTGTCATCAAAGTAAATACATACCCAGGAGTACAGTGCTTTGACCAGCTCAATGTAGGCCTCAGAAGATGTGTTTTTGTAGTCGTCTGTCCAGTTGAGTCCATGTGTAAAGCGTATGTCAAAGACAAATGAGATTCCGCTGGGTGTGCCTGTTGATTCCACAGTTGTAGTGACGGTGCTACTGGTGTCTGTGGTGAATAGTCCAGTGGTCATGTTCATCTCTGACACTGTAGTAGCTGTGGTGTAATCTGATAATGTTGGTATTGTGTCTGCACTAGATGTGGTGTAGGAATCAGTCACAGGTGTGGAAAATGTGGGTGGGACAGTCTCTGCAGAGGTTGCTGTGTTAAGGTCTGTTGGTGCAGCTGTAGTAGTAGACAGGCTTGGCTCTGAAAATAGAATGAAACAGCACAGGTTTTAATATTTATCTGCACATTGTAACTTGCATTAGCAAAATTAACACTGCGTTTACAGTTACCTTATATTGATGGATATAACACATATTGAAAATTACAAATTATCACATTAATTACTGACTCATGTTTTCTTACAAAAATCGTTCATCATATAAGTTTATTCTAGTTTGTTTTTACTTATGGCATTCTTGATGTTTTCATTCTGGCTCTTATTTGAGTCACAGTTCCACACGTGCGATAAATCTTGACATTGCCCTATGGCACAAAATACGTTGAATCTTTCAGCACTTTCCAAGCTCAGAGACAATGTCTACACACTCACCTCTAATGTCTATCATCTCAGCTGTCAAGTTGTTTCCTGACACAAGAAGCACTGGAGCCTTCCATAACGCTTCCTTGACTTCAATATGGTTTGTGTTGGCATCATTAAATCTGATCATTCCTTGTATAAGGACACTACCCTGACTGAAATAATTACAGAAACAAAGATATTCTTTCATCAAGTAGATTATCAACAGTCCACTTGTCTAACTCAACATTACTTCCAAAGCACTGACATTCATCTACAGATATGTTTCATACAGAAAAATCTATTTCAATATTATAATGCACACAAGAAATCAAAACAATGCATAGTCCCCAAACACAATATGTGCGTAGTTAACACAATATTTTGGTAAATCTAGCAACACGCTTCATCATCCTTCTATCTGGATCTGATGGTTGCTACTTTCCAGCAACTATTCTTTTCATTACACTACCCGCTTACACAAACACATAATTTTTCAAATACACAATCAAACCTGATCTGTGTGACAGTTGAGTCTCTGTAACTAAAGCCTGTGAGAGCAGTTTCCATCTGGAGAGGAAAAAATGGAAGAAGTCAAACTTGAGGTATCGTACACTTCTGGGCTGCACTTTGACAAAATAACCATCATCTGTCTCTGTGGCCAAAATTACATATGACACATAGCATTTAGTTGTGATTCTCATAGAAGTCTAAGAAATGAGAGCTTTCAGTTTGATATGGAATGACAGTAAGACATTTTGATGCTGATGATAGTTTAAAGCTTGACTGACAATAAGAAAGTTATCATGGCAAGAAATTGTCATCAAAGTAAATACATACCCAGGAGTACAGTGCTTTGACCAGCTCAATGTAGGCCTCAGAAGATGTGTTTTTGTAGTCGTCTGTCCAGTTGAGTCCATGTGTAAAGCGTATGTCAAAGACAAATGAGATTCCGCTGGGTGTGCCTGTTGATTCCACAGTTGTAGTGACGGTGCTACTGGTGTCTGTGGTGAATAGTCCAGTGGTCATGTTCATCTCTGACACTGTAGTAGCTGTGGTGTAATCTGATAATGTTGGTATTGTGTCTGCACTAGATGTGGTGTAGGAATCAGTCACAGGTGTGGAAAATGTGGGTGGGACAGTCTCTGCAGAGGTTGCTGTGTTAAGGTCTGTTGGTGCAGCTGTAGTAGTAGACAGGCTTGGCTCTGAAAATAGAATGAAACAGCACAGGTTTTAATATTTATCTGCACATTGTAACTTGCATTAGCAAAATTAACACTGCGTTTACAGTTACCTTATATTGATGGATATAACACATATTGAAAATTACAAATTATCACATTAATTACTGACTCATGTTTTCTTACAAAAATCGTTCATCATATAAGTTTATTCTAGTTTGTTTTTACTTATGGCATTCTTGATGTTTTCATTCTGGCTCTTATTTGAGTCACAGTTCCACACGTGCGATAAATCTTGACATTGCCCTATGGCACAAAATACGTTGAATCTTTCAGCACTTTCCAAGCTCAGAGACAATGTCTACACACTCACCTCTAATGTCTATCATCTCAGCTGTCAAGTTGTTTCCTGACACAAGAAGCACTGGAGCCTTCCATAACGCTTCCTTGACTTCAATATGGTTTGTGTTGGCATCATTAAATCTGATCATTCCTTGTATAAGGACACTACCCTGACTGAAATAATTACAGAAACAAAGATATTCTTTCATCAAGTAGATTATCAACAGTCCACTTGTCTAACTCAACATTACTTCCAAAGCACTGACATTCATCTACAGATATGTTTCATACAGAAAAATCTATTTCAATATTATAATGCACACAAGAAATCAAAACAATGCATAGTCCCCAAACACAATATGTGCGTAGTTAACACAATATTTTGGTAAATCTAGCAACACGCTTCATCATCCTTCTATCTGGATCTGATGGTTGCTACTTTCCAGCAACTATTCTTTTCATTACACTACCCGCTTACACAAACACATAATTTTTCAAATACACAATCAAACCTGATCTGTGTGACAGTTGAGTCTCTGTAACTAAAGCCTGTGAGAGCAGTTTCCATCTGGAGAGGAAAAAATGGAAGAAGTCAAACTTGAGGTATCGTACACTTCTGGGCTGCACTTTGACAAAATAACCATCATCTGTCTCTGTGGCCAAAATTACATATGACACATAGCATTTAGTTGTGATTCTCATAGAAGTCTAAGAAATGAGAGCTTTCAGTTTGATATGGAATGACAGTAAGACATTTTGATGCTGATGATAGTTTAAAGCTTGACTGACAATAAGAAAGTTATCATGGCAAGAAATTGTCATCAAAGTAAATACATACCCAGGAGTACAGTGCTTTGACCAGCTCAATGTAGGCCTCAGAAGATGTGTTTTTGTAGTCGTCTGTCCAGTTGAGTCCATGTGTAAAGCGTATGTCAAAGACAAATGAGATTCCGCTGGGTGTGCCTGTTGATTCCACAGTTGTAGTGACGGTGCTACTGGTGTCTGTGGTGAATAGTCCAGTGGTCATGTTCATCTCTGACACTGTAGTAGCTGTGGTGTAATCTGATAATGTTGGTATTGTGTCTGCACTAGATGTGGTGTAGGAATCAGTCACAGGTGTGGAAAATGTGGGTGGGACAGTCTCTGCAGAGGTTGCTGTGTTAAGGTCTGTTGGTGCAGCTGTAGTAGTAGAC
The DNA here is from genome assembly GCA_032433765.1 of Megaustenia siamemsis. Lineage (NCBI taxonomy): Eukaryota > Metazoa > Mollusca > Gastropoda > Stylommatophora > Ariophantidae > Megaustenia > Megaustenia siamemsis. Next base: position 75,486,023 of record JAVIAB010000126.1, on the reverse strand, counting down.
AGGCTTGGCTCTGAAAATAGAATGAAACAGCACAGGTTTTAATATTTATCTGCACATTGTAACTTGCATTAGCAAAATTAACACTGCGTTTACAGTTACCTTATATTGATGGATATAACACATATTGAAAATTACAAATTATCACATTAATTACTGACTCATGTTTTCTTACAAAAATCGTTCATCATATAAGTTTATTCTAGTTTGTTTTTACTTATGGCATTCTTGATGTTTTCATTCTGGCTCTTATTTGAGTCACAGTTCCACACGTGCGATAAATCTTGACATTGCCCTATGGCACAAAATACGTTGAATCTTTCAGCACTTTCCAAGCTCAGAGACAATGTCTACACACTCACCTCTAATGTCTATCATCTCAGCTGTCAAGTTGTTTCCTGACACAAGAAGCACTGGAGCCTTCCATAACGCTTCCTTGACTTCAATATGGTTTGTGTTGGCATCATTAAATCTGATGATTCCTTGTATAAGGACACTACCCTGACTGAAATAATTACAGAAACAAAGATATTCTTTCATCAAGTAGATTATCAACAGTCCACTTGTCTAACTCAACATTACTTCCAAAGCACTGACATTCATCTACAGATATGTTTCATACAGAAAAATCTATTTCAATATTATAATGCACACAAGAAATCAAAACAATGCATAGTCCCCAAACACAATATGTGCGTAGTTAACACAATATTTTGGTAAATCTAGCAACACGCTTCATCATCCTTCTATCTGGATCTGATGGTTGCTACTTTCCAGCAACTATTCTTTTCATTACACTACCCGCTTACACAAACACATAATTTTTCAAATACACAATCAAACCTGATCTGTGTGACAGTTGAGTCTCTGTAACTAAAGCCTGTGAGAGCAGTTTCCATCTGGAGAGGAAAAAATGGAAGAAGTCAAACTTGAGGTATCGTACACTTCTGGGCTGCACTTTGACAAAATAACCATCATCTGTCTCTGTGGCCAAAATTACATATGACACATAGCATTTAGTTGTGATTCTCATAGAAGTCTAAGAAATGAGAGCTTTCAGTTTGATATGGAATGACAGTAAGACATTTTGATGCTGATGATAGTTTAAAGCTTGACTGACAATAAGAAAGTTATCATGGCAAGAAATTGTCATCAAAGTAAATACATACCCAGGAGTACAGTGCTTTGACCAGCTCAATGTAGGCCTCAGAAGATGTGTTTTTGTAGTCGTCTGTCCAGTTGAGTCCATGTGTAAAGCGTATGTCAAAGACAAATGAGATTCCGCTGGGTGTGCCTGTTGATTCCACAGTTGTAGTGACGGTGCTACTGGTGTCTGTGGTGAATAGTCCAGTGGTCATGTTCATCTCTGACACTGTAGTAGCTGTGGTGTAATCTGATAATGTTGGTATTGTGTCTGCACTAGATGTGGTGTAGGAATCAGTCACAGGTGTGGAAAATGTGGGTGGGACAGTCTCTGCAGAGGTTGCTGTGTTAAGGTCTGTTGGTGCAGCTGTAGTAGTAGACAGGCTTGGCTCTGAAAATAGAATGAAACAGCACAGGTTTTAATATTTATCTGCACATTGTAACTTGCATTAGCAAAATTAACACTGCGTTTACAGTTACCTTATATTGATGGATATAACACATATTGAAAATTACAAATTATCACATTAATTACTGACTCATGTTTTCTTACAAAAATCGTTCATCATATAAGTTTATTCTAGTTTGTTTTTACTTATGGCATTCTTGATGTTTTCATTCTGGCTCTTATTTGAGTCACAGTTCCACACGTGCGATAAATCTTGACATTGCCCTATGGCACAAAATACGTTGAATCTTTCAGCACTTTCCAAGCTCAGAGACAATGTCTACACACTCACCTCTAATGTCTATCATCTCAGCTGTCAAGTTGTTTCCTGACACAAGAAGCACTGGAGCCTTCCATAACGCTTCCTTGACTTCAATATGGTTTGTGTTGGCATCATTAAATCTGATGATTCCTTGTATAAGGACACTACCCTGACTGAAATAATTACAGAAACAAAGATATTCTTTCATCAAGTAGATTATCAACAGTCCACTTGTCTAACTCAACATTACTTCCAAAGCACTGACATTCATCTACAGATATGTTTCATACAGAAAAATCTATTTCAATATTATAATGCACACAAGAAATCAAAACAATGCATAGTCCCCAAACACAATATGTGCGTAGTTAACACAATATTTTGGTAAATCTAGCAACACGCTTCATCATCCTTCTATCTGGATCTGATGGTTGCTACTTTCCAGCAACTATTCTTTTCATTACACTACCCGCTTACACAAACACATAATTTTTCAAATACACAATCAAACCTGATCTGTGTGACAGTTGAGTCTCTGTAACTAAAGCCTGTGAGAGCAGTTTCCATCTGGAGAGGAAAAAATGGAAGAAGTCAAACTTGAGGTATCGTACACTTCTGGGCTGCACTTTGACAAAATAACCATCATCTGTCTCTGTGGCCAAAATTACATATGACACATAGCATTTAGTTGTGATTCTCATAGAAGTCTAAGAAATGAGAGCTTTCAGTTTGATATGGAATGACAGTAAGACATTTTGATGCTGATGATAGTTTAAAGCTTGACTGACAATAAGAAAGTTATCATGGCAAGAAATTGTCATCAAAGTAAATACATACCCAGGAGTACAGTGCTTTGACCAGCTCAATGTAGGCCTCAGAAGATGTGTTTTTGTAGTCGTCTGTCCAGTTGAGTCCATGTGTAAAGCGTATGTCAAAGACAAATGAGATTCCGCTGGGTGTGCCTGTTGATTCCACAGTTGTAGTGACGGTGCTACTGGTGTCTGTGGTGAATAGTCCAGTGGTCATGTTCATCTCTGACACTGTAGTAGCTGTGGTGTAATCTGATAATGTTGGTATTGTGTCTGCACTAGATGTGGTGTAGGAATCAGTCACAGGTGTGGAAAATGTGGGTGGGACAGTCTCTGCAGAGGTTGCTGTGTTAAGGTCTGTTGGTGCAGCTGTAGTAGTAGACAGGCTTGGCTCTGAAAATAGAATGAAACAGCACAGGTTTTAATATTTATCTGCACATTGTAACTTGCATTAGCAAAATTAACACTGCGTTTACAGTTACCTTATATTGATGGATATAACACATATTGAAAATTACAAATTATCACATTAATTACTGACTCATGTTTTCTTACAAAAATCGTTCATCATATAAGTTTATTCTAGTTTGTTTTTACTTATGGCATTCTTGATGTTTTCATTCTGGCTCTTATTTGAGTCACAGTTCCACACGTGCGATAAATCTTGACATTGCCCTATGGCACAAAATACGTTGAATCTTTCAGCACTTTCCAAGCTCAGAGACAATGTCTACACACTCACCTCTAATGTCTATCATCTCAGCTGTCAAGTTGTTTCCTGACACAAGAAGCACTGGAGCCTTCCATAACGCTTCCTTGACTTCAATATGGTTTGTGTTGGCATCATTAAATCTGATCATTCCTTGTATAAGGACACTACCCTGACTGAAATAATTACAGAAACAAAGATATTCTTTCATCAAGTAGATTATCAACAGTCCACTTGTCTAACTCAACATTACTTCCAAAGCACTGACATTCATCTACAGATATGTTTCATACAGAAAAATCTATTTCAATATTATAATGCACACAAGAAATCAAAACAATGCATAGTCCCCAAACACAATATGTGCGTAGTTAACACAATATTTTGGTAAATCTAGCAACACGCTTCATCATCCTTCTATCTGGATCTGATGGTTGCTACTTTCCAGCAACTATTCTTTTCATTACACTACCCGCTTACACAAACACATAATTTTTCAAATACACAATCAAACCTGATCTGTGTGACAGTTGAGTCTCTGTAACTAAAGCCTGTGAGAGCAGTTTCCATCTGGAGAGGAAAAAATGGAAGAAGTCAAACTTGAGGTATCGTACACTTCTGGGCTGCACTTTGACAAAATAACCATCATCTGTCTCTGTGGCCAAAATTACATATGACACATAGCATTTAGTTGTGATTCTCATAGAAGTCTAAGAAATGAGAGCTTTCAGTTTGATATGGAATGACAGTAAGACATTTTGATGCTGATGATAGTTTAAAGCTTGACTGACAATAAGAAAGTTATCATGGCAAGAAATTGTCATCAAAGTAAATACATACCCAGGAGTACAGTGCTTTGACCAGCTCAATGTAGGCCTCAGAAGATGTGTTTTTGTAGTCGTCTGTCCAGTTGAGTCCATGTGTAAAGCGTATGTCAAAGACAAATGAGATTCCGCTGGGTGTGCCTGTTGATTCCACAGTTGTAGTGACGGTGCTACTGGTGTCTGTGGTGAATAGTCCAGTGGTCATGTTCATCTCTGACACTGTAGTAGCTGTGGTGTAATCTGATAATGTTGGTATTGTGTCTGCACTAGATGTGGTGTAGGAATCAGTCACAGGTGTGGAAAATGTGGGTGGGACAGTCTCTGCAGAGGTTGCTGTGTTAAGGTCTGTTGGTGCAGCTGTAGTAGTAGACAGGCTTGGCTCTGAAAATAGAATGAAACAGCACAGGTTTTAATATTTATCTGCACATTGTAACTTGCATTAGCAAAATTAACACTGCGTTTACAGTTACCTTATATTGATGGATATAACACATATTGAAAATTACAAATTATCACATTAATTACTGACTCATGTTTTCTTACAAAAATCGTTCATCATATAAGTTTATTCTAGTTTGTTTTTACTTATGGCATTCTTGATGTTTTCATTCTGGCTCTTATTTGAGTCACAGTTCCACACGTGCGATAAATCTTGACATTGCCCTATGGCACAAAATACGTTGAATCTTTCAGCACTTTCCAAGCTCAGAGACAATGTCTACACACTCACCTCTAATGTCTATCATCTCAGCTGTCAAGTTGTTTCCTGACACAAGAAGCACTGGAGCCTTCCATAACGCTTCCTTGACTTCAATATGGTTTGTGTTGGCATCATTAAATCTGATGATTCCTTGTATAAGGACACTACCCTGACTGAAATAATTACAGAAACAAAGATATTCTTTCATCAAGTAGATTATCAACAGTCCACTTGTCTAACTCAACATTACTTCCAAAGCACTGACATTCATCTACAGATATGTTTCATACAGAAAAATCTATTTCAATATTATAATGCACACAAGAAATCAAAACAATGCATAGTCCCCAAACACAATATGTGCGTAGTTAACACAATATTTTGGTAAATCTAGCAACACGCTTCATCATCCTTCTATCTGGATCTGATGGTTGCTACTTTCCAGCAACTATTCTTTTCATTACACTACCCGCTTACACAAACACATAATTTTTCAAATACACAATCAAACCTGATCTGTGTGACAGTTGAGTCTCTGTAACTAAAGCCTGTGAGAGCAGTTTCCATCTGGAGAGGAAAAAATGGAAGAAGTCAAACTTGAGGTATCGTACACTTCTGGGCTGCACTTTGACAAAATAACCATCATCTGTCTCTGTGGCCAAAATTACATATGACACATAGCATTTAGTTGTGATTCTCATAGAAGTCTAAGAAATGAGAGCTTTCAGTTTGATATGGAATGACAGTAAGACATTTTGATGCTGATGATAGTTTAAAGCTTGACTGACAATAAGAAAGTTATCATGGCAAGAAATTGTCATCAAAGTAAATACATACCCAGGAGTACAGTGCTTTGACCAGCTCAATGTAGGCCTCAGAAGATGTGTTTTTGTAGTCGTCTGTCCAGTTGAGTCCATGTGTAAAGCGTATGTCAAAGACAAATGAGATTCCGCTGGGTGTGCCTGTTGATTCCACAGTTGTAGTGACGGTGCTACTGGTGTCTGTGGTGAATAGTCCAGTGGTCATGTTCATCTCTGACACTGTAGTAGCTGTGGTGTAATCTGATAATGTTGGTATTGTGTCTGCACTAGATGTGGTGTAGGAATCAGTCACAGGTGTGGAAAATGTGGGTGGGACAGTCTCTGCAGAGGTTGCTGTGTTAAGGTCTGTTGGTGCAGCTGTAGTAGTAGACAGGCTTGGCTCTGAAAATAGAATGAAACAGCACAGGTTTTAATATTTATCTGCACATTGTAACTTGCATTAGCAAAATTAACACTGCGTTTACAGTTACCTTATATTGATGGATATAACACATATTGAAAATTACAAATTATCACATTAATTACTGACTCATGTTTTCTTACAAAAATCGTTCATCATATAAGTTTATTCTAGTTTGTTTTTACTTATGGCATTCTTGATGTTTTCATTCTGGCTCTTATTTGAGTCACAGTTCCACACGTGCGATAAATCTTGACATTGCCCTATGGCACAAAATACGTTGAATCTTTCAGCACTTTCCAAGCTCAGAGACAATGTCTACACACTCACCTCTAATGTCTATCATCTCAGCTGTCAAGTTGTTTCCTGACACAAGAAGCACTGGAGCCTTCCATAACGCTTCCTTGACTTCAATATGGTTTGTGTTGGCATCATTAAATCTGATGATTCCTTGTATAAGGACACTACCCTGACTGAAATAATTACAGAAACAAAGATATTCTTTCATCAAGTAGATTATCAACAGTCCACTTGTCTAACTCAACATTACTTCCAAAGCACTGACATTCATCTACAGATATGTTTCATACAGAAAAATCTATTTCAATATTATAATGCACACAAGAAATCAAAACAATGCATAGTCCCCAAACACAATATGTGCGTAGTTAACACAATATTTTGGTAAATCTAGCAACACGCTTCATCATCCTTCTATCTGGATCTGATGGTTGCTACTTTCCAGCAACTATTCTTTTCATTACACTACCCGCTTACACAAACACATAATTTTTCAAATACACAATCAAACCTGATCTGTGTGACAGTTGAGTCTCTGTAACTAAAGCCTGTGAGAGCAGTTTCCATCTGGAGAGGAAAAAATGGAAGAAGTCAAACTTGAGGTATCGTACACTTCTGGGCTGCACTTTGACAAAATAACCATCATCTGTCTCTGTGGCCAAAATTACATATGACACATAGCATTTAGTTGTGATTCTCATAGAAGTCTAAGAAATGAGAGCTTTCAGTTTGATATGGAATGACAGTAAGACATTTTGATGCTGATGATAGTTTAAAGCTTGACTGACAATAAGAAAGTTATCATGGCAAGAAATTGTCATCAAAGTAAATACATACCCAGGAGTACAGTGCTTTGACCAGCTCAATGTAGGCCTCAGAAGATGTGTTTTTGTAGTCGTCTGTCCAGTTGAGTCCATGTGTAAAGCGTATGTCAAAGACAAATGAGATTCCGCTGGGTGTGCCTGTTGATTCCACAGTTGTAGTGACGGTGCTACTGGTGTCTGTGGTGAATAGTCCAGTGGTCATGTTCATCTCTGACACTGTAGTAGCTGTGGTGTAATCTGATAATGTTGGTATTGTGTCTGCACTAGATGTGGTGTAGGAATCAGTCACAGGTGTGGAAAATGTGGGTGGGACAGTCTCTGCAGAGGTTGCTGTGTTAAGGTCTGTTGGTGCAGCTGTAGTAGTAGACAGGCTTGGCTCTGAAAATAGAATGAAACAGCACAGGTTTTAATATTTATCTGCACATTGTAACTTGCATTAGCAAAATTAACACTGCGTTTACAGTTACCTTATATTGATGGATATAACACATATTGAAAATTACAAATTATCACATTAATTACTGACTCATGTTTTCTTACAAAAATCGTTCATCATATAAGTTTATTCTAGTTTGTTTTTACTTATGGCATTCTTGATGTTTTCATTCTGGCTCTTATTTGAGTCACAGTTCCACACGTGCGATAAATCTTGACATTGCCCTATGGCACAAAATACGTTGAATCTTTCAGCACTTTCCAAGCTCAGAGACAATGTCTACACACTCACCTCTAATGTCTATCATCTCAGCTGTCAAGTTGTTTCCTGACACAAGAAGCACTGGAGCCTTCCATAACGCTTCCTTGACTTCAATATGGTTTGTGTTGGCATCATTAAATCTGATGATTCCTTGTATAAGGACACTACCCTGACTGAAATAATTACAGAAACAAAGATATTCTTTCATCAAGTAGATTATCAACAGTCCACTTGTCTAACTCAACATTACTTCCAAAGCACTGACATTCATCTACAGATATGTTTCATACAGAAAAATCTATTTCAATATTATAATGCACACAAGAAATCAAAACAATGCATAGTCCCCAAACACAATATGTGCGTAGTTAACACAATATTTTGGTAAATCTAGCAACACGCTTCATCATCCTTCTATCTGGATCTGATGGTTGCTACTTTCCAGCAACTATTCTTTTCATTACACTACCCGCTTACACAAACACATAATTTTTCAAATACACAATCAAACCTGATCTGTGTGACAGTTGAGTCTCTGTAACTAAAGCCTGTGAGAGCAGTTTCCATCTGGAGAGGAAAAAATGGAAGAAGTCAAACTTGAGGTATCGTACACTTCTGGGCTGCACTTTGACAAAATAACCATCATCTGTCTCTGTGGCCAAAATTACATATGACACATAGCATTTAGTTGTGATTCTCATAGAAGTCTAAGAAATGAGAGCTTTCAGTTTGATATGGAATGACAGTAAGACATTTTGATGCTGATGATAGTTTAAAGCTTGACTGACAATAAGAAAGTTATCATGGCAAGAAATTGTCATCAAAGTAAATACATACCCAGGAGTACAGTGCTTTGACCAGCTCAATGTAGGCCTCAGAAGATGTGTTTTTGTAGTCGTCTGTCCAGTTGAGTCCATGTGTAAAGCGTATGTCAAAGACAAATGAGATTCCGCTGGGTGTGCCTGTTGATTCCACAGTTGTAGTGACGGTGCTACTGGTGTCTGTGGTGAATAGTCCAGTGGTCATGTTCATCTCTGACACTGTAGTAGCTGTGGTGTAATCTGATAATGTTGGTATTGTGTCTGCACTAGATGTGGTGTTGGAATCAGTCACAGGTGTGGAAAATGTGGGTGGGACAGTCTCTGCAGAGGTTGCTGTGTTAAGGTCTGTTGGTGCAGCTGTAGTAGTAGACAGGCTTGGCTCTGAAAATAGAATGAAACAGCACAGGTTTTAATATTTATCTGCACATTGTAACTTGCATTAGCAAAATTAACACTGCGTTTACAGTTACCTTATATTGATGGATATAACACATATTGAAAATTACAAATTATCACATTAATTACTGACTCATGTTTTCTTACAAAAATCGTTCATCATATAAGTTTATTCTAGTTTGTTTTTACTTATGGCATTCTTGATGTTTTCATTCTGGCTCTTATTTGAGTCACAGTTCCACACGTGCGATAAATCTTGACATTGCCCTATGGCACAAAATACGTTGAATCTTTCAGCACTTTCCAAGCTCAGAGACAATGTCTACACACTCACCTCTAATGTCTATCATCTCAGCTGTCAAGTTGTTTCCTGACACAAGAAGCACTGGAGCCTTCCATAACGCTTCCTTGACTTCAATATGGTTTGTGTTGGCATCATTAAATCTGATGATTCCTTGTATAAGGACACTACCCTGACTGAAATAATTACAGAAACAAAGATATTCTTTCATCAAGTAGATTATCAACAGTCCACTTGTCTAACTCAACATTACTTCCAAAGCACTGACATTCATCTACAGATATGTTTCATACAGAAAAATCTATTTCAATATTATAATGCACACAAGAAATCAAAACAATGCATAGTCCCCAAACACAATATGTGCGTAGTTAACACAATATTTTGGTAAATCTAGCAACACGCTTCATCATCCTTCTATCTGGATCTGATGGTTGCTACTTTCCAGCAACTATTCTTTTCATTACACTACCCGCTTACACAAACACATAATTTTTCAAATACACAATCAAACCTGATCTGTGTGACAGTTGAGTCTCTGTAACTAAAGCCTGTGAGAGCAGTTTCCATCTGGAGAGGAAAAAATGGAAGAAGTCAAACTTGAGGTATCGTACACTTCTGGGCTGCACTTTGACAAAATAACCATCATCTGTCTCTGTGGCCAAAATTACATATGACACATAGCATTTAGTTGTGATTCTCATAGAAGTCTAAGAAATGAGAGCTTTCAGTTTGATATGGAATGACAGTAAGACATTTTGATGCTGATGATAGTTTAAAGCTTGACTGACAATAAGAAAGTTATCATGGCAAGAAATTGTCATCAAAGTAAATACATACCCAGGAGTACAGTGCTTTGACCAGCTCAATGTAGGCCTCAGAAGATGTGTTTTTGTAGTCGTCTGTCCAGTTGAGTCCATGTGTAAAGCGTATGTCAAAGACAAATGAGATTCCGCTGGGTGTGCCTGTTGATTCCACAGTTGTAGTGACGGTGCTACTGGTGTCTGTGGTGAATAGTCCAGTGGTCATGTTCATCTCTGACACTGTAGTAGCTGTGGTGTAATCTGATAATGTTGGTATTGTGTCTGCACTAGATGTGGTGTAGGAATCAGTCACAGGTGTGGAAAATGTGGGTGGGACAGTCTCTGCAGAGGTTGCTGTGTTAAGGTCTGTTGGTGCAGCTGTAGTAGTAGACAGGCTTGGCTCTGAAAATAGAATGAAACAGCACAGGTTTTAATATTTATCTGCACATTGTAACTTGCATTAGCAAAATTAACACTGCGTTTACAGTTACCTTATATTGATGGATATAACACATATTGAAAATTACAAATTATCACATTAATTACTGACTCATGTTTTCTTACAAAAATCGTTCATCATATAAGTTTATTCTAGTTTGTTTTTACTTATGGCATTCTTGATGTTTTCATTCTGGCTCTTATTTGAGTCACAGTTCCACACGTGCGATAAATCTTGACATTGCCCTATGGCACAAAATACGTTGAATCTTTCAGCACTTTCCAAGCTCAGAGACAATGTCTACACACTCACCTCTAATGTCTATCATCTCAGCTGTCAAGTTGTTTCCTGACACAAGAAGCACTGGAGCCTTCCATAACGCTTCCTTGACTTCAATATGGTTTGTGTTGGCATCATTAAATCTGATCATTCCTTGTATAAGGACACTACCCTGACTGAAATAATTACAGAAACAAAGATATTCTTTCATCAAGTAGATTATCAACAGTCCACTTGTCTAACTCAACATTACTTCCAAAGCACTGACATTCATCTACAGATATGTTTCATACAGAAAAATCTATTTCAATATTATAATGCACACAAGAAATCAAAACAATGCATAGTCCCCAAACACAATATGTGCGTAGTTAACACAATATTTTGGTAAATCTAGCAACACGCTTCATCATCCTTCTATCTGGATCTGATGGTTGCTACTTTCCAGCAACTATTCTTTTCATTACACTACCCGCTTACACAAACACATAATTTTTCAAATACACAATCAAACCTGATCTGTGTGACAGTTGAGTCTCTGTAACTAAAGCCTGTGAGAGCAGTTTCCATCTGGAGAGGAAAAAATGGAAGAAGTCAAACTTGAGGTATCGTACACTTCTGGGCTGCACTTTGACAAAATAACCATCATCTGTCTCTGTGGCCAAAATTACATATGACACATAGCATTTAGTTGTGATTCTCATAGAAGTCTAAGAAATGAGAGCTTTCAGTTTGATATGGAATGACAGTAAGACATTTTGATGCTGATGATAGTTTAAAGCTTGACTGACAATAAGAAAGTTATCATGGCAAGAAATTGTCATCAAAGTAAATACATACCCAGGAGTACAGTGCTTTGACCAGCTCAATGTAGGCCTCAGAAGATGTGTTTTTGTAGTCGTCTGTCCAGTTGAGTCCATGTGTAAAGCGTATGTCAAAGACAAATGAGATTCCGCTGGGTGTGCCTGTTGATTCCACAGTTGTAGTGACGGTGCTACTGGTGTCTGTGGTGAATAGTCCAGTGGTCATGTTCATCTCTGACACTGTAGTAGCTGTGGTGTAATCTGATAATGTTGGTATTGTGTCTGCACTAGATGTGGTGTTGGAATCAGTCACAGGTGTGGAAAATGTGGGTGGGACAGTCTCTGCAGAGGTTGCTGTGTTAAGGTCTGTTGGTGCAGCTGTAGTAGTAGACAGGCTTGGCTCTGAAAATAGAATGAAACAGCACAGGTTTTAATATTTATCTGCACATTGTAACTTGCATTAGCAAAATTAACACTGCGTTTACAGTTACCTTATATTGATGGATATAACACATATTGAAAATTACAAATTATCACATTAATTACTGACTCATGTTTTCTTACAAAAATCGTTCATCATATAAGTTTATTCTAGTTTGTTTTTACTTATGGCATTCTTGATGTTTTCATTCTGGCTCTTATTTGAGTCACAGTTCCACACGTGCGATAAATCTTGACATTGCCCTATGGCACAAAATACGTTGAATCTTTCAGCACTTTCCAAGCTCAGAGACAATGTCTACACACTCACCTCTAATGTCTATCATCTCAGCTGTCAAGTTGTTTCCTGACACAAGAAGCACTGGAGCCTTCCATAACGCTTCCTTGACTTCAATATGGTTTGTGTTGGCATCATTAAATCTGATCATTCCTTGTATAAGGACACTACCCTGACTGAAATAATTACAGAAACAAAGATATTCTTTCATCAAGTAGATTATCAACAGTCCACTTGTCTAACTCAACATTACTTCCAAAGCACTGACATTCATCTACAGATATGTTTCATACAGAAAAATCTATTTCAATATTATAATGCACACAAGAAATCAAAACAATGCATAGTCCCCAAACACAATATGTGCGTAGTTAACACAATATTTTGGTAAATCTAGCAACACGCTTCATCATCCTTCTATCTGGATCTGATGGTTGCTACTTTCCAGCAACTATTCTTTTCATTACACTACCCGCTTACACAAACACATAATTTTTCAAATACACAATCAAACCTGATCTGTGTGACAGTTGAGTCTCTGTAACTAAAGCCTGTGAGAGCAGTTTCCATCTGGAGAGGAAAAAATGGAAGAAGTCAAACTTGAGGTATCGTACACTTCTGGGCTGCACTTTGACAAAATAACCATCATCTGTCTCTGTGGCCAAAATTACATATGACACATAGCATTTAGTTGTGATTCTCATAGAAGTCTAAGAAATGAGAGCTTTCAGTTTGATATGGAATGACAGTAAGACATTTTGATGCTGATGATAGTTTAAAGCTTGACTGACAATAAGAAAGTTATCATGGCAAGAAATTGTCATCAAAGTAAATACATACCCAGGAGTACAGTGCTTTGACCAGCTCAATGTAGGCCTCAGAAGATGTGTTTTTGTAGTCGTCTGTCCAGTTGAGTCCATGTGTAAAGCGTATGTCAAAGACAAATGAGATTCCGCTGGGTGTGCCTGTTGATTCCACAGTTGTAGTGACGGTGCTACTGGTGTCTGTGGTGAATAGTCCAGTGGTCATGTTCATCTCTGACACTGTAGTAGCTGTGGTGTAATCTGATAATGTTGGTATTGTGTCTGCACTAGATGTGGTGTTGGAATCAGTCACAGGTGTGGAAAATGTGGGTGGGACAGTCTCTGCAGAGGTTGCTGTGTTAAGGTCTGTTGGTGCAGCTGTAGTAGTAGACAGGCTTGGCTCTGAAAATAGAATGAAACAGCACAGGTTTTAATATTTATCTGCACATTGTAACTTGCATTAGCAAAATTAACACTGCGTTTACAGTTACCTTATATTGATGGATATAACACATATTGAAAATTACAAATTATCACATTAATTACTGACTCATGTTTTCTTACAAAAATCGTTCATCATATAAGTTTATTCTAGTTTGTTTTTACTTATGGCATTCTTGATGTTTTCATTCTGGCTCTTATTTGAGTCACAGTTCCACACGTGCGATAAATCTTGACATTGCCCTATGGCACAAAATACGTTGAATCTTTCAGCACTTTCCAAGCTCAGAGACAATGTCTACACACTCACCTCTAATGTCTATCATCTCAGCTGTCAAGTTGTTTCCTGACACAAGAAGCACTGGAGCCTTCCATAACGCTTCCTTGACTTCAATATGGTTTGTGTTGGCATCATTAAATCTGATGATTCCTTGTATAAGGACACTACCCTGACTGAAATAATTACAGAAACAAAGATATTCTTTCATCAAGTAGATTATCAACAGTCCACTTGTCTAACTCAACATTACTTCCAAAGCACTGACATTCATCTACAGATATGTTTCATACAGAAAAATCTATTTCAATATTATAATGCACACAAGAAATCAAAACAATGCATAGTCCCCAAACACAATATGTGCGTAGTTAACACAATATTTTGGTAAATCTAGCAACACGCTTCATCATCCTTCTATCTGGATCTGATGGTTGCTACTTTCCAGCAACTATTCTTTTCATTACACTACCCGCTTACACAAACACATAATTTTTCAAATACACAATCAAACCTGATCTGTGTGACAGTTGAGTCTCTGTAACTAAAGCCTGTGAGAGCAGTTTCCATCTGGAGAGGAAAAAATGGAAGAAGTCAAACTTGAGGTATCGTACACTTCTGGGCTGCACTTTGACAAAATAACCATCATCTGTCTCTGTGGCCAAAATTACATATGACACATAGCATTTAGTTGTGATTCTCATAGAAGTCTAAGAAATGAGAGCTTTCAGTTTGATATGGAATGACAGTAAGACATTTTGATGCTGATGATAGTTTAAAGCTTGACTGACAATAAGAAAGTTATCATGGCAAGAAATTGTCATCAAAGTAAATACATACCCAGGAGTACAGTGCTTTGACCAGCTCAATGTAGGCCTCAGAAGATGTGTTTTTGTAGTCGTCTGTCCAGTTGAGTCCATGTGTAAAGCGTATGTCAAAGACAAATGAGATTCCGCTGGGTGTGCCTGTTGATTCCACAGTTGTAGTGACGGTGCTACTGGTGTCTGTGGTGAATAGTCCAGTGGTCATGTTCATCTCTGACACTGTAGTAGCTGTGGTGTAATCTGATAATGTTGGTATTGTGTCTGCACTAGATGTGGTGTTGGAATCAGTCACAGGTGTGGAAAATGTGGGTGGGACAGTCTCTGCAGAGGTTGCTGTGTTAAGGTCTGTTGGTGCAGCTGTAGTAGTAGACAGGCTTGGCTCTGAAAATAGAATGAAACAGCACAGGTTTTAATATTTATCTGCACATTGTAACTTGCATTAGCAAAATTAACACTGCGTTTACAGTTACCTTATATTGATGGATATAACACATATTGAAAATTACAAATTATCACATTAATTACTGACTCATGTTTTCTTACAAAAATCGTTCATCATATAAGTTTATTCTAGTTTGTTTTTACTTATGGCATTCTTGATGTTTTCATTCTGGCTCTTATTTGAGTCACAGTTCCACACGTGCGATAAATCTTGACATTGCCCTATGGCACAAAATACGTTGAATCTTTCAGCACTTTCCAAGCTCAGAGACAATGTCTACACACTCACCTCTAATGTCTATCATCTCAGCTGTCAAGTTGTTTCCTGACACAAGAAGCACTGGAGCCTTCCATAACGCTTCCTTGACTTCAATATGGTTTGTGTTGGCATCATTAAATCTGATGATTCCTTGTATAAGGACACTACCCTGACTGAAATAATTACAGAAACAAAGATATTCTTTCATCAAGTAGATTATCAACAGTCCACTTGTCTAACTCAACATTACTTCCAAAGCACTGACATTCATCTACAGATATGTTTCATACAGAAAAATCTATTTCAATATTATAATGCACACAAGAAATCAAAACAATGCATAGTCCCCAAACACAATATGTGCGTAGTTAACACAATATTTTGGTAAATCTAGCAACACGCTTCATCATCCTTCTATCTGGATCTGATGGTTGCTACTTTCCAGCAACTATTCTTTTCATTACACTACCCGCTTACACAAACACATAATTTTTCAAATACACAATCAAACCTGATCTGTGTGACAGTTGAGTCTCTGTAACTAAAGCCTGTGAGAGCAGTTTCCATCTGGAGAGGAAAAAATGGAAGAAGTCAAACTTGAGGTATCGTACACTTCTGGGCTGCACTTTGACAAAATAACCATCATCTGTCTCTGTGGCCAAAATTACATATGACACATAGCATTTAGTTGTGATTCTCATAGAAGTCTAAGAAATGAGAGCTTTCAGTTTGATATGGAATGACAGTAAGACATTTTGATGCTGATGATAGTTTAAAGCTTGACTGACAATAAGAAAGTTATCATGGCAAGAAATTGTCATCAAAGTAAATACATACCCAGGAGTACAGTGCTTTGACCAGCTCAATGTAGGCCTCAGAAGATGTGTTTTTGTAGTCGTCTGTCCAGTTGAGTCCATGTGTAAAGCGTATGTCAAAGACAAATGAGATTCCGCTGGGTGTGCCTGTTGATTCCACAGTTGTAGTGACGGTGCTACTGGTGTCTGTGGTGAATAGTCCAGTGGTCATGTTCATCTCTGACACTGTAGTAGCTGTGGTGTAATCTGATAATGTTGGTATTGTGTCTGCACTAGATGTGGTGTTGGAATCAGTCACAGGTGTGGAAAATGTGGGTGGGACAGTCTCTGCAGAGGTTGCTGTGTTAAGGTCTGTTGGTGCAGCTGTAGTAGTAGACAGGCTTGGCTCTGAAAATAGAATGAAACAGCACAGGTTTTAATATTTATCTGCACATTGTAACTTGCATTAGCAAAATTAACACTGCGTTTACAGTTACCTTATATTGATGGATATAACACATATTGAAAATTACAAATTATCACATTAATTACTGACTCATGTTTTCTTACAAAAATCGTTCATCATATAAGTTTATTCTAGTTTGTTTTTACTTATGGCATTCTTGATGTTTTCATTCTGGCTCTTATTTGAGTCACAGTTCCACACGTGCGATAAATCTTGACATTGCCCTATGGCACAAAATACGTTGAATCTTTCAGCACTTTCCAAGCTCAGAGACAATGTCTACACACTCACCTCTAATGTCTATCATCTCAGCTGTCAAGTTGTTTCCTGACACAAGAAGCACTGGAGCCTTCCATAACGCTTCCTTGACTTCAATATGGTTTGTGTTGGCATCATTAAATCTGATGATTCCTTGTATAAGGACACTACCCTGACTGAAATAATTACAGAAACAAAGATATTCTTTCATCAAGTAGATTATCAACAGTCCACTTGTCTAACTCAACATTACTTCCAAAGCACTGACATTCATCTACAGATATGTTTCATACAGAAAAATCTATTTCAATATTATAATGCACACAAGAAATCAAAACAATGCATAGTCCCCAAACACAATATGTGCGTAGTTAACACAATATTTTGGTAAATCTAGCAACACGCTTCATCATCCTTCTATCTGGATCTGATGGTTGCTACTTTCCAGCAACTATTCTTTTCATTACACTACCCGCTTACACAAACACATAATTTTTCAAATACACAATCAAACCTGATCTGTGTGACAGTTGAGTCTCTGTAACTAAAGCCTGTGAGAGCAGTTTCCATCTGGAGAGGAAAAAATGGAAGAAGTCAAACTTGAGGTATCGTACACTTCTGGGCTGCACTTTGACAAAATAACCATCATCTGTCTCTGTGGCCAAAATTACATATGACACATAGCATTTAGTTGTGATTCTCATAGAAGTCTAAGAAATGAGAGCTTTCAGTTTGATATGGAATGACAGTAAGACATTTTGATGCTGATGATAGTTTAAAGCTTGACTGACAATAAGAAAGTTATCATGGCAAGAAATTGTCATCAAAGTAAATACATACCCAGGAGTACAGTGCTTTGACCAGCTCAATGTAGGCCTCAGAAGATGTGTTTTTGTAGTCGTCTGTCCAGTTGAGTCCATGTGTAAAGCGTATGTCAAAGACAAATGAGATTCCGCTGGGTGTGCCTGTTGATTCCACAGTTGTAGTGACGGTGCTACTGGTGTCTGTGGTGAATAGTCCAGTGGTCATGTTCATCTCTGACACTGTAGTAGCTGTGGTGTAATCTGATAATGTTGGTATTGTGTCTGCACTAGATGTGGTGTTGGAATCAGTCACAGGTGTGGAAAATGTGGGTGGGACAGTCTCTGCAGAGGTTGCTGTGTTAAGGTCTGTTGGTGCAGCTGTAGTAGTAGACAGGCTTGGCTCTGAAAATAGAATGAAACAGCACAGGTTTTAATATTTATCTGCACATTGTAACTTGCATTAGCAAAATTAACACTGCGTTTACAGTTACCTTATATTGATGGATATAACACATATTGAAAATTACAAATTATCACATTAATTACTGACTCATGTTTTCTTACAAAAATCGTTCATCATATAAGTTTATTCTAGTTTGTTTTTACTTATGGCATTCTTGATGTTTTCATTCTGGCTCTTATTTGAGTCACAGTTCCACACGTGCGATAAATCTTGACATTGCCCTATGGCACAAAATACGTTGAATCTTTCAGCACTTTCCAAGCTCAGAGACAATGTCTACACACTCACCTCTAATGTCTATCATCTCAGCTGTCAAGTTGTTTCCTGACACAAGAAGCACTGGAGCCTTCCATAACGCTTCCTTGACTTCAATATGGTTTGTGTTGGCATCATTAAATCTGATGATTCCTTGTATAAGGACACTACCCTGACTGAAATAATTACAGAAACAAAGATATTCTTTCATCAAGTAGATTATCAACAGTCCACTTGTCTAACTCAACATTACTTCCAAAGCACTGACATTCATCTACAGATATGTTTCATACAGAAAAATCTATTTCAATATTATAATGCACACAAGAAATCAAAACAATGCATAGTCCCCAAACACAATATGTGCGTAGTTAACACAATATTTTGGTAAATCTAGCAACACGCTTCATCATCCTTCTATCTGGATCTGATGGTTGCTACTTTCCAGCAACTATTCTTTTCATTACACTACCCGCTTACACAAACACATAATTTTTCAAATACACAATCAAACCTGATCTGTGTGACAGTTGAGTCTCTGTAACTAAAGCCTGTGAGAGCAGTTTCCATCTGGAGAGGAAAAAATGGAAGAAGTCAAACTTGAGGTATCGTACACTTCTGGGCTGCACTTTGACAAAATAACCATCATCTGTCTCTGTGGCCAAAATTACATATGACACATAGCATTTAGTTGTGATTCTCATAGAAGTCTAAGAAATGAGAGCTTTCAGTTTGATATGGAATGACAGTAAGACATTTTGATGCTGATGATAGTTTAAAGCTTGACTGACAATAAGAAAGTTATCATGGCAAGAAATTGTCATCAAAGTAAATACATACCCAGGAGTACAGTGCTTTGACCAGCTCAATGTAGGCCTCAGAAGATGTGTTTTTGTAGTCGTCTGTCCAGTTGAGTCCATGTGTAAAGCGTATGTCAAAGACAAATGAGATTCCGCTGGGTGTGCCTGTTGATTCCACAGTTGTAGTGACGGTGCTACTGGTGTCTGTGGTGAATAGTCCAGTGGTCATGTTCATCTCTGACACTGTAGTAGCTGTGGTGTAATCTGATAATGTTGGTATTGTGTCTGCACTAGATGTGGTGTTGGAATCAGTCACAGGTGTGGAAAATGTGGGTGGGACAGTCTCTGCAGAGGTTGCTGTGTTAAGGTCTGTTGGTGCAGCTGTAGTAGTAGACAGGCTTGGCTCTGAAAATAGAATGAAACAGCACAGGTTTTAATATTTATCTGCACATTGTAACTTGCATTAGCAAAATTAACACTGCGTTTACAGTTACCTTATATTGATGGATATAACACATATTGAAAATTACAAATTATCACATTAATTACTGACTCATGTTTTCTTACAAAAATCGTTCATCATATAAGTTTATTCTAGTTTGTTTTTACTTATGGCATTCTTGATGTTTTCATTCTGGCTCTTATTTGAGTCACAGTTCCACACGTGCGATAAATCTTGACATTGCCCTATGGCACAAAATACGTTGAATCTTTCAGCACTTTCCAAGCTCAGAGACAATGTCTACACACTCACCTCTAATGTCTATCATCTCAGCTGTCAAGTTGTTTCCTGACACAAGAAGCACTGGAGCCTTCCATAACGCTTCCTTGACTTCAATATGGTTTGTGTTGGCATCATTAAATCTGATCATTCCTTGTATAAGGACACTACCCTGACTGAAATAATTACAGAAACAAAGATATTCTTTCATCAAGTAGATTATCAACAGTCCACTTGTCTAACTCAACATTACTTCCAAAGCACTGACATTCATCTACAGATATGTTTCATACAGAAAAATCTATTTCAATATTATAATGCACACAAGAAATCAAAACAATGCATAGTCCCCAAACACAATATGTGCGTAGTTAACACAATATTTTGGTAAATCTAGCAACACGCTTCATCATCCTTCTATCTGGATCTGATGGTTGCTACTTTCCAGCAACTATTCTTTTCATTACACTACCCGCTTACACAAACACATAATTTTTCAAATACACAATCAAACCTGATCTGTGTGACAGTTGAGTCTCTGTAACTAAAGCCTGTGAGAGCAGTTTCCATCTGGAGAGGAAAAAATGGAAGAAGTCAAACTTGAGGTATCGTACACTTCTGGGCTGCACTTTGACAAAATAACCATCATCTGTCTCTGTGGCCAAAATTACATATGACACATAGCATTTAGTTGTGATTCTCATAGAAGTCTAAGAAATGAGAGCTTTCAGTTTGATATGGAATGACAGTAAGACATTTTGATGCTGATGATAGTTTAAAGCTTGACTGACAATAAGAAAGTTATCATGGCAAGAAATTGTCATCAAAGTAAATACATACCCAGGAGTACAGTGCTTTGACCAGCTCAATGTAGGCCTCAGAAGATGTGTTTTTGTAGTCGTCTGTCCAGTTGAGTCCATGTGTAAAGCGTATGTCAAAGACAAATGAGATTCCGCTGGGTGTGCCTGTTGATTCCACAGTTGTAGTGACGGTGCTACTGGTGTCTGTGGTGAATAGTCCAGTGGTCATGTTCATCTCTGACACTGTAGTAGCTGTGGTGTAATCTGATAATGTTGGTATTGTGTCTGCACTAGATGTGGTGTTGGAATCAGTCACAGGTGTGGAAAATGTGGGTGGGACAGTCTCTGCAGAGGTTGCTGTGTTAAGGTCTGTTGGTGCAGCTGTAGTAGTAGACAGGCTTGGCTCTGAAAATAGAATGAAACAGCACAGGTTTTAATATTTATCTGCACATTGTAACTTGCATTAGCAAAATTAACACTGCGTTTACAGTTACCTTATATTGATGGATATAACACATATTGAAAATTACAAATTATCACATTAATTACTGACTCATGTTTTCTTACAAAAATCGTTCATCATATAAGTTTATTCTAGTTTGTTTTTACTTATGGCATTCTTGATGTTTTCATTCTGGCTCTTATTTGAGTCACAGTTCCACACGTGCGATAAATCTTGACATTGCCCTATGGCACAAAATACGTTGAATCTTTCAGCACTTTCCAAGCTCAGAGACAATGTCTACACACTCACCTCTAATGTCTATCATCTCAGCTGTCAAGTTGTTTCCTGACACAAGAAGCACTGGAGCCTTCCATAACGCTTCCTTGACTTCAATATGGTTTGTGTTGGCATCATTAAATCTGATGATTCCTTGTATAAGGACACTACCCTGACTGAAATAATTACAGAAACAAAGATATTCTTTCATCAAGTAGATTATCAACAGTCCACTTGTCTAACTCAACATTACTTCCAAAGCACTGACATTCATCTACAGATATGTTTCATACAGAAAAATCTATTTCAATATTATAATGCACACAAGAAATCAAAACAATGCATAGTCCCCAAACACAATATGTGCGTAGTTAACACAATATTTTGGTAAATCTAGCAACACGCTTCATCATCCTTCTATCTGGATCTGATGGTTGCTACTTTCCAGCAACTATTCTTTTCATTACACTACCCGCTTACACAAACACATAATTTTTCAAATACACAATCAAACCTGATCTGTGTGACAGTTGAGTCTCTGTAACTAAAGCCTGTGAGAGCAGTTTCCATCTGGAGAGGAAAAAATGGAAGAAGTCAAACTTGAGGTATCGTACACTTCTGGGCTGCACTTTGACAAAATAACCATCATCTGTCTCTGTGGCCAAAATTACATATGACACATAGCATTTAGTTGTGATTCTCATAGAAGTCTAAGAAATGAGAGCTTTCAGTTTGATATGGAATGACAGTAAGACATTTTGATGCTGATGATAGTTTAAAGCTTGACTGACAATAAGAAAGTTATCATGGCAAGAAATTGTCATCAAAGTAAATACATACCCAGGAGTACAGTGCTTTGACCAGCTCAATGTAGGCCTCAGAAGATGTGTTTTTGTAGTCGTCTGTCCAGTTGAGTCCATGTGTAAAGCGTATGTCAAAGACAAATGAGATTCCGCTGGGTGTGCCTGTTGATTCCACAGTTGTAGTGACGGTGCTACTGGTGTCTGTGGTGAATAGTCCAGTGGTCATGTTCATCTCTGACACTGTAGTAGCTGTGGTGTAATCTGATAATGTTGGTATTGTGTCTGCACTAGATGTGGTGTTGGAATCAGTCACAGGTGTGGAAAATGTGGGTGGGACAGTCTCTGCAGAGGTTGCTGTGTTAAGGTCTGTTGGTGCAGCTGTAGTAGTAGACAGGCTTGGCTCTGAAAATAGAATGAAACAGCACAGGTTTTAATATTTATCTGCACATTGTAACTTGCATTAGCAAAATTAACACTGCGTTTACAGTTACCTTATATTGATGGATATAACACATATTGAAAATTACAAATTATCACATTAATTACTGACTCATGTTTTCTTACAAAAATCGTTCATCATATAAGTTTATTCTAGTTTGTTTTTACTTATGGCATTCTTGATGTTTTCATTCTGGCTCTTATTTGAGTCACAGTTCCACACGTGCGATAAATCTTGACATTGCCCTATGGCACAAAATACGTTGAATCTTTCAGCACTTTCCAAGCTCAGAGACAATGTCTACACACTCACCTCTAATGTCTATCATCTCAGCTGTCAAGTTGTTTCCTGACACAAGAAGCACTGGAGCCTTCCATAACGCTTCCTTGACTTCAATATGGTTTGTGTTGGCATCATTAAATCTGATGATTCCTTGTATAAGGACACTACCCTGACTGAAATAATTACAGAAACAAAGATATTCTTTCATCAAGTAGATTATCAACAGTCCACTTGTCTAACTCAACATTACTTCCAAAGCACTGACATTCATCTACAGATATGTTTCATACAGAAAAATCTATTTCAATATTATAATGCACACAAGAAATCAAAACAATGCATAGTCCCCAAACACAATATGTGCGTAGTTAACACAATATTTTGGTAAATCTAGCAACACGCTTCATCATCCTTCTATCTGGATCTGATGGTTGCTACTTTCCAGCAACTATTCTTTTCATTACACTACCCGCTTACACAAACACATAATTTTTCAAATACACAATCAAACCTGATCTGTGTGACAGTTGAGTCTCTGTAACTAAAGCCTGTGAGAGCAGTTTCCATCTGGAGAGGAAAAAATGGAAGAAGTCAAACTTGAGGTATCGTACACTTCTGGGCTGCACTTTGACAAAATAACCATCATCTGTCTCTGTGGCCAAAATTACATATGACACATAGCATTTAGTTGTGATTCTCATAGAAGTCTAAGAAATGAGAGCTTTCAGTTTGATATGGAATGACAGTAAGACATTTTGATGCTGATGATAGTTTAAAGCTTGACTGACAATAAGAAAGTTATCATGGCAAGAAATTGTCATCAAAGTAAATACATACCCAGGAGTACAGTGCTTTGACCAGCTCAATGTAGGCCTCAGAAGATGTGTTTTTGTAGTCGTCTGTCCAGTTGAGTCCATGTGTAAAGCGTATGTCAAAGACAAATGAGATTCCGCTGGGTGTGCCTGTTGATTCCACAGTTGTAGTGACGGTGCTACTGGTGTCTGTGGTGAATAGTCCAGTGGTCATGTTCATCTCTGACACTGTAGTAGCTGTGGTGTAATCTGATAATGTTGGTATTGTGTCTGCACTAGATGTGGTGTTGGAATCAGTCACAGGTGTGGAAAATGTGGGTGGGACAGTCTCTGCAGAGGTTGCTGTGTTAAGGTCTGTTGGTGCAGCTGTAGTAGTAGACAGGCTTGGCTCTGAAAATAGAATGAAACAGCACAGGTTTTAATATTTATCTGCACATTGTAACTTGCATTAGCAAAATTAACACTGCGTTTACAGTTACCTTATATTGATGGATATAACACATATTGAAAATTACAAATTATCACATTAATTACTGACTCATGTTTTCTTACAAAAATCGTTCATCATATAAGTTTATTCTAGTTTGTTTTTACTTATGGCATTCTTGATGTTTTCATTCTGGCTCTTATTTGAGTCACAGTTCCACACGTGCGATAAATCTTGACATTGCCCTATGGCACAAAATACGTTGAATCTTTCAGCACTTTCCAAGCTCAGAGACAATGTCTACACACTCACCTCTAATGTCTATCATCTCAGCTGTCAAGTTGTTTCCTGACACAAGAAGCACTGGAGCCTTCCATAACGCTTCCTTGACTTCAATATGGTTTGTGTTGGCATCATTAAATCTGATCATTCCTTGTATAAGGACACTACCCTGACTGAAATAATTACAGAAACAAAGATATTCTTTCATCAAGTAGATTATCAACAGTCCACTTGTCTAACTCAACATTACTTCCAAAGCACTGACATTCATCTACAGATATGTTTCATACAGAAAAATCTATTTCAATATTATAATGCACACAAGAAATCAAAACAATGCATAGTCCCCAAACACAATATGTGCGTAGTTAACACAATATTTTGGTAAATCTAGCAACACGCTTCATCATCCTTCTATCTGGATCTGATGGTTGCTACTTTCCAGCAACTATTCTTTTCATTACACTACCCGCTTACACAAACACATAATTTTTCAAATACACAATCAAACCTGATCTGTGTGACAGTTGAGTCTCTGTAACTAAAGCCTGTGAGAGCAGTTTCCATCTGGAGAGGAAAAAATGGAAGAAGTCAAACTTGAGGTATCGTACACTTCTGGGCTGCACTTTGACAAAATAACCATCATCTGTCTCTGTGGCCAAAATTACATATGACACATAGCATTTAGTTGTGATTCTCATAGAAGTCTAAGAAATGAGAGCTTTCAGTTTGATATGGAATGACAGTAAGACATTTTGATGCTGATGATAGTTTAAAGCTTGACTGACAATAAGAAAGTTATCATGGCAAGAAATTGTCATCAAAGTAAATACATACCCAGGAGTACAGTGCTTTGACCAGCTCAATGTAGGCCTCAGAAGATGTGTTTTTGTAGTCGTCTGTCCAGTTGAGTCCATGTGTAAAGCGTATGTCAAAGACAAATGAGATTCCGCTGGGTGTGCCTGTTGATTCCACAGTTGTAGTGACGGTGCTACTGGTGTCTGTGGTGAATAGTCCAGTGGTCATGTTCATCTCTGACACTGTAGTAGCTGTGGTGTAATCTGATAATGTTGGTATTGTGTCTGCACTAGATGTGGTGTTGGAATCAGTCACAGGTGTGGAAAATGTGGGTGGGACAGTCTCTGCAGAGGTTGCTGTGTTAAGGTCTGTTGGTGCAGCTGTAGTAGTAGACAGGCTTGGCTCTGAAAATAGAATGAAACAGCACAGGTTTTAATATTTA
This sequence comes from Megaustenia siamemsis, assembly GCA_032433765.1. Lineage (NCBI taxonomy): Eukaryota > Metazoa > Mollusca > Gastropoda > Stylommatophora > Ariophantidae > Megaustenia > Megaustenia siamemsis. Next base: position 75,460,118 of record JAVIAB010000126.1, on the reverse strand, counting down.
TCTGCACATTGTAACTTGCATTAGCAAAATTAACACTGCGTTTACAGTTACCTTATATTGATGGATATAACACATATTGAAAATTACAAATTATCACATTAATTACTGACTCATGTTTTCTTACAAAAATCGTTCATCATATAAGTTTATTCTAGTTTGTTTTTACTTATGGCATTCTTGATGTTTTCATTCTGGCTCTTATTTGAGTCACAGTTCCACACGTGCGATAAATCTTGACATTGCCCTATGGCACAAAATACGTTGAATCTTTCAGCACTTTCCAAGCTCAGAGACAATGTCTACACACTCACCTCTAATGTCTATCATCTCAGCTGTCAAGTTGTTTCCTGACACAAGAAGCACTGGAGCCTTCCATAACGCTTCCTTGACTTCAATATGGTTTGTGTTGGCATCATTAAATCTGATCATTCCTTGTATAAGGACACTACCCTGACTGAAATAATTACAGAAACAAAGATATTCTTTCATCAAGTAGATTATCAACAGTCCACTTGTCTAACTCAACATTACTTCCAAAGCACTGACATTCATCTACAGATATGTTTCATACAGAAAAATCTATTTCAATATTATAATGCACACAAGAAATCAAAACAATGCATAGTCCCCAAACACAATATGTGCGTAGTTAACACAATATTTTGGTAAATCTAGCAACACGCTTCATCATCCTTCTATCTGGATCTGATGGTTGCTACTTTCCAGCAACTATTCTTTTCATTACACTACCCGCTTACACAAACACATAATTTTTCAAATACACAATCAAACCTGATCTGTGTGACAGTTGAGTCTCTGTAACTAAAGCCTGTGAGAGCAGTTTCCATCTGGAGAGGAAAAAATGGAAGAAGTCAAACTTGAGGTATCGTACACTTCTGGGCTGCACTTTGACAAAATAACCATCATCTGTCTCTGTGGCCAAAATTACATATGACACATAGCATTTAGTTGTGATTCTCATAGAAGTCTAAGAAATGAGAGCTTTCAGTTTGATATGGAATGACAGTAAGACATTTTGATGCTGATGATAGTTTAAAGCTTGACTGACAATAAGAAAGTTATCATGGCAAGAAATTGTCATCAAAGTAAATACATACCCAGGAGTACAGTGCTTTGACCAGCTCAATGTAGGCCTCAGAAGATGTGTTTTTGTAGTCGTCTGTCCAGTTGAGTCCATGTGTAAAGCGTATGTCAAAGACAAATGAGATTCCGCTGGGTGTGCCTGTTGATTCCACAGTTGTAGTGACGGTGCTACTGGTGTCTGTGGTGAATAGTCCAGTGGTCATGTTCATCTCTGACACTGTAGTAGCTGTGGTGTAATCTGATAATGTTGGTATTGTGTCTGCACTAGATGTGGTGTAGGAATCAGTCACAGGTGTGGAAAATGTGGGTGGGACAGTCTCTGCAGAGGTTGCTGTGTTAAGGTCTGTTGGTGCAGCTGTAGTAGTAGACAGGCTTGGCTCTGAAAATAGAATGAAACAGCACAGGTTTTAATATTTATCTGCACATTGTAACTTGCATTAGCAAAATTAACACTGCGTTTACAGTTACCTTATATTGATGGATATAACACATATTGAAAATTACAAATTATCACATTAATTACTGACTCATGTTTTCTTACAAAAATCGTTCATCATATAAGTTTATTCTAGTTTGTTTTTACTTATGGCATTCTTGATGTTTTCATTCTGGCTCTTATTTGAGTCACAGTTCCACACGTGCGATAAATCTTGACATTGCCCTATGGCACAAAATACGTTGAATCTTTCAGCACTTTCCAAGCTCAGAGACAATGTCTACACACTCACCTCTAATGTCTATCATCTCAGCTGTCAAGTTGTTTCCTGACACAAGAAGCACTGGAGCCTTCCATAACGCTTCCTTGACTTCAATATGGTTTGTGTTGGCATCATTAAATCTGATGATTCCTTGTATAAGGACACTACCCTGACTGAAATAATTACAGAAACAAAGATATTCTTTCATCAAGTAGATTATCAACAGTCCACTTGTCTAACTCAACATTACTTCCAAAGCACTGACATTCATCTACAGATATGTTTCATACAGAAAAATCTATTTCAATATTATAATGCACACAAGAAATCAAAACAATGCATAGTCCCCAAACACAATATGTGCGTAGTTAACACAATATTTTGGTAAATCTAGCAACACGCTTCATCATCCTTCTATCTGGATCTGATGGTTGCTACTTTCCAGCAACTATTCTTTTCATTACACTACCCGCTTACACAAACACATAATTTTTCAAATACACAATCAAACCTGATCTGTGTGACAGTTGAGTCTCTGTAACTAAAGCCTGTGAGAGCAGTTTCCATCTGGAGAGGAAAAAATGGAAGAAGTCAAACTTGAGGTATCGTACACTTCTGGGCTGCACTTTGACAAAATAACCATCATCTGTCTCTGTGGCCAAAATTACATATGACACATAGCATTTAGTTGTGATTCTCATAGAAGTCTAAGAAATGAGAGCTTTCAGTTTGATATGGAATGACAGTAAGACATTTTGATGCTGATGATAGTTTAAAGCTTGACTGACAATAAGAAAGTTATCATGGCAAGAAATTGTCATCAAAGTAAATACATACCCAGGAGTACAGTGCTTTGACCAGCTCAATGTAGGCCTCAGAAGATGTGTTTTTGTAGTCGTCTGTCCAGTTGAGTCCATGTGTAAAGCGTATGTCAAAGACAAATGAGATTCCGCTGGGTGTGCCTGTTGATTCCACAGTTGTAGTGACGGTGCTACTGGTGTCTGTGGTGAATAGTCCAGTGGTCATGTTCATCTCTGACACTGTAGTAGCTGTGGTGTAATCTGATAATGTTGGTATTGTGTCTGCACTAGATGTGGTGTTGGAATCAGTCACAGGTGTGGAAAATGTGGGTGGGACAGTCTCTGCAGAGGTTGCTGTGTTAAGGTCTGTTGGTGCAGCTGTAGTAGTAGACAGGCTTGGCTCTGAAAATAGAATGAAACAGCACAGGTTTTAATATTTATCTGCACATTGTAACTTGCATTAGCAAAATTAACACTGCGTTTACAGTTACCTTATATTGATGGATATAACACATATTGAAAATTACAAATTATCACATTAATTACTGACTCATGTTTTCTTACAAAAATCGTTCATCATATAAGTTTATTCTAGTTTGTTTTTACTTATGGCATTCTTGATGTTTTCATTCTGGCTCTTATTTGAGTCACAGTTCCACACGTGCGATAAATCTTGACATTGCCCTATGGCACAAAATACGTTGAATCTTTCAGCACTTTCCAAGCTCAGAGACAATGTCTACACACTCACCTCTAATGTCTATCATCTCAGCTGTCAAGTTGTTTCCTGACACAAGAAGCACTGGAGCCTTCCATAACGCTTCCTTGACTTCAATATGGTTTGTGTTGGCATCATTAAATCTGATCATTCCTTGTATAAGGACACTACCCTGACTGAAATAATTACAGAAACAAAGATATTCTTTCATCAAGTAGATTATCAACAGTCCACTTGTCTAACTCAACATTACTTCCAAAGCACTGACATTCATCTACAGATATGTTTCATACAGAAAAATCTATTTCAATATTATAATGCACACAAGAAATCAAAACAATGCATAGTCCCCAAACACAATATGTGCGTAGTTAACACAATATTTTGGTAAATCTAGCAACACGCTTCATCATCCTTCTATCTGGATCTGATGGTTGCTACTTTCCAGCAACTATTCTTTTCATTACACTACCCGCTTACACAAACACATAATTTTTCAAATACACAATCAAACCTGATCTGTGTGACAGTTGAGTCTCTGTAACTAAAGCCTGTGAGAGCAGTTTCCATCTGGAGAGGAAAAAATGGAAGAAGTCAAACTTGAGGTATCGTACACTTCTGGGCTGCACTTTGACAAAATAACCATCATCTGTCTCTGTGGCCAAAATTACATATGACACATAGCATTTAGTTGTGATTCTCATAGAAGTCTAAGAAATGAGAGCTTTCAGTTTGATATGGAATGACAGTAAGACATTTTGATGCTGATGATAGTTTAAAGCTTGACTGACAATAAGAAAGTTATCATGGCAAGAAATTGTCATCAAAGTAAATACATACCCAGGAGTACAGTGCTTTGACCAGCTCAATGTAGGCCTCAGAAGATGTGTTTTTGTAGTCGTCTGTCCAGTTGAGTCCATGTGTAAAGCGTATGTCAAAGACAAATGAGATTCCGCTGGGTGTGCCTGTTGATTCCACAGTTGTAGTGACGGTGCTACTGGTGTCTGTGGTGAATAGTCCAGTGGTCATGTTCATCTCTGACACTGTAGTAGCTGTGGTGTAATCTGATAATGTTGGTATTGTGTCTGCACTAGATGTGGTGTTGGAATCAGTCACAGGTGTGGAAAATGTGGGTGGGACAGTCTCTGCAGAGGTTGCTGTGTTAAGGTCTGTTGGTGCAGCTGTAGTAGTAGACAGGCTTGGCTCTGAAAATAGAATGAAACAGCACAGGTTTTAATATTTATCTGCACATTGTAACTTGCATTAGCAAAATTAACACTGCGTTTACAGTTACCTTATATTGATGGATATAACACATATTGAAAATTACAAATTATCACATTAATTACTGACTCATGTTTTCTTACAAAAATCGTTCATCATATAAGTTTATTCTAGTTTGTTTTTACTTATGGCATTCTTGATGTTTTCATTCTGGCTCTTATTTGAGTCACAGTTCCACACGTGCGATAAATCTTGACATTGCCCTATGGCACAAAATACGTTGAATCTTTCAGCACTTTCCAAGCTCAGAGACAATGTCTACACACTCACCTCTAATGTCTATCATCTCAGCTGTCAAGTTGTTTCCTGACACAAGAAGCACTGGAGCCTTCCATAACGCTTCCTTGACTTCAATATGGTTTGTGTTGGCATCATTAAATCTGATGATTCCTTGTATAAGGACACTACCCTGACTGAAATAATTACAGAAACAAAGATATTCTTTCATCAAGTAGATTATCAACAGTCCACTTGTCTAACTCAACATTACTTCCAAAGCACTGACATTCATCTACAGATATGTTTCATACAGAAAAATCTATTTCAATATTATAATGCACACAAGAAATCAAAACAATGCATAGTCCCCAAACACAATATGTGCGTAGTTAACACAATATTTTGGTAAATCTAGCAACACGCTTCATCATCCTTCTATCTGGATCTGATGGTTGCTACTTTCCAGCAACTATTCTTTTCATTACACTACCCGCTTACACAAACACATAATTTTTCAAATACACAATCAAACCTGATCTGTGTGACAGTTGAGTCTCTGTAACTAAAGCCTGTGAGAGCAGTTTCCATCTGGAGAGGAAAAAATGGAAGAAGTCAAACTTGAGGTATCGTACACTTCTGGGCTGCACTTTGACAAAATAACCATCATCTGTCTCTGTGGCCAAAATTACATATGACACATAGCATTTAGTTGTGATTCTCATAGAAGTCTAAGAAATGAGAGCTTTCAGTTTGATATGGAATGACAGTAAGACATTTTGATGCTGATGATAGTTTAAAGCTTGACTGACAATAAGAAAGTTATCATGGCAAGAAATTGTCATCAAAGTAAATACATACCCAGGAGTACAGTGCTTTGACCAGCTCAATGTAGGCCTCAGAAGATGTGTTTTTGTAGTCGTCTGTCCAGTTGAGTCCATGTGTAAAGCGTATGTCAAAGACAAATGAGATTCCGCTGGGTGTGCCTGTTGATTCCACAGTTGTAGTGACGGTGCTACTGGTGTCTGTGGTGAATAGTCCAGTGGTCATGTTCATCTCTGACACTGTAGTAGCTGTGGTGTAATCTGATAATGTTGGTATTGTGTCTGCACTAGATGTGGTGTTGGAATCAGTCACAGGTGTGGAAAATGTGGGTGGGACAGTCTCTGCAGAGGTTGCTGTGTTAAGGTCTGTTGGTGCAGCTGTAGTAGTAGACAGGCTTGGCTCTGAAAATAGAATGAAACAGCACAGGTTTTAATATTTATCTGCACATTGTAACTTGCATTAGCAAAATTAACACTGCGTTTACAGTTACCTTATATTGATGGATATAACACATATTGAAAATTACAAATTATCACATTAATTACTGACTCATGTTTTCTTACAAAAATCGTCCATCATATAAGTTTATTCTAGTTTGTTTTTACTTATGGCATTCTTGATGTTTTCATTCTGGCTCTTATTTGAGTCACAGTTCCACACGTGCGATAAATCTTGACATTGCCCTATGGCACAAAATACGTTGAATCTTTCAGCACTTTCCAAGCTCAGAGACAATGTCTACACACTCACCTCTAATGTCTATCATCTCAGCTGTCAAGTTGTTTCCTGACACAAGAAGCACTGGAGCCTTCCATAACGCTTCCTTGACTTCAATATGGTTTGTGTTGGCATCATTAAATCTGATGATTCCTTGTATAAGGACACTACCCTGACTGAAATAATTACAGAAACAAAGATATTCTTTCATCAAGTAGATTATCAACAGTCCACTTGTCTAATTCAACATTACTTCCAAAGCACTGACATTCATCTACAGATATGTTTCATACAGAAAAATCTATTTCAATATTATAATGCACACAAGAAATCAAAACAATGCATAGTCCCCAAACACAATATGTGCGTAGTTAACACAATATTTTGGTAAATCTAGCAACACGCTTCATCATCCTTCTATCTGGATCTGATGGTTGCTACTTTCCAGCAACTATTCTTTTCATTACACTACCCGCTTACACAAACATATAATTTTTCAAATACACAATCAAACCTGATCTGTGTGACAGTTGAGTCTCTGTAACTAAAGCCTGTGAGAGCAGTTTCCATCTGGAGAGGAAAAAATGGAAGAAGTCAAAGTTGAGGTATCGTACACTTCTGGGCTGCACTTTGACAAAATAACCATCATCTGTCTCTGTGGCCAAAATTACATATGACACATAGCATTTAGTTGTGATTCTCATAGAAGTCTAAGAAATGAGAGCTTTCAGTTTGATATGGAATGACAGTAAGACATTTTGATGCTGATGATAGTTTAAAGCTTGACTGACAATAAGAAAGTTATCATGGCAAGAAATTGTCATCAAAGTAAATACATACCCAGGAGTACAGTGCTTTGACCAGCTCAATGTAGGCCTCAGAAGATGTGTTTTTGTAGTCGTCTGTCCAGTTGAGTCCATGTGTAAAGCGTATGTCAAAGACAAATGAGATTCCGCTGGGTGTGCCTGTTGATTCCACAGTTGTAGTGACGGTGCTACTGGTGTCTGTGGTGAATAGTCCAGTGGTCATGTTCATCTCTGACACTGTAGTAGCTGTGGTGTAATCTGATAATGTTGGTATTGTGTCTGCACTAGATGTGGTGTAGGAATCAGTCACAGGTGTGGAAAATGTGGGTGGGACAGTCTCTGCAGAGGTTGCTGTGTTAAGGTCTGTTGGTGCAGCTGTAGTAGTAGACAGGCTTGGCTCTGAAAATAGAATGAAACAGCACAGGTTTTAATATTTATCTGCACATTGTAACTTGCATTAGCAAAATTAACACTGCGTTTACAGTTACCTTATATTGATGGATATAACACATATTGAAAATTACAAATTATCACATTAATTACTGACTCATGTTTTCTTACAAAAATCGTTCATCATGTAAGTTTATTCTAGTTTGTTTTTACTTATGGCATTCTTGATGTTTTCATTCTGGCTCTTATTTGAGTCACAGTTCCACACGTGCGATAAATCTTGACATTGCCCTATGGCACAAAATACGTTGAATCTTTCAGCACTTTCCAAGCTCAGAGACAATGTCTACACACTCACCTCTAATGTCTATCATCTCAGCTGTCAAGTTGTTTCCTGACACAAGAAGCACTGGAGCCTTCCATAACGCTTCCTTGACTTCAATATGGTTTGTGTTGGCATCATTAAATCTGATCATTCCTTGTATAAGGACACTACCCTGACTGAAATAATTACAGAAACAAAGATATTCTTTCATCAAGTAGATTATCAACAGTCCACTTGTCTAATTCAACATTACTTCCAAAGCACTGACATTCATCTACAGATATGTTTCATACAGAAAAATCTATTTCAATATTATAATGCACACAATAAATCAAAACAATGCATAGTTCCCAAACACAATATGTGCGTAGTTAACACAATATCTTGGTAAATCTAGCAACATGCTTCATCATCCTTCTATCTGGATCTGATGGTTGCTACTTTCCAGCAACTATTCTTTTCATTACACTACCTGCTTACACAAACACATAATTTTTCAAATACACAATCAAACCTGATCTGTGTGACAGTTGAGTCTCTGTAACTAAAGCCTGTGAGAGCAGTTTCCATCTGGAGAGGAAAAAATGGAAGAAGTCAAACTTGAGGTAACGTACACTTCTGGGCTGCACTTTGACAAAATAACCATCATCTGTCTCTGTGGCCAAAATTACATATGACACATAGCATTTAGTTGTGATTCTCATAGAAGTCTAAGAAATGAGAGCTTTCAGTTTGATATGGAATGACAGTAAGACATTTTGATGCTGATGATAGTTTAAAGCTTGACTGACAATAAGAAAGTTATGATGGCAAGCAATTGTCATCAAAGTAAATACATACCCAGGAGTACAGTACTTTGACCAGCTCAATGTAGGCCTCAGAAGATGTGTTTTTGTAGTCGTCTGTCCAGTTGAGTCCATGTGTAAAGCGTATGTCAAAGACAAATGAGATTCCGCTGGGTGTGCTTGTTGATTCCACAGTTGTAGTGACGGTGCTACTGGTGTTTGTGGTGAATAGTCCAGTGGTCATGTTCATCTCTGACACTGTAGTAGCTGTGGTGTAATCTGATAATGTTGGTATTGTGTCTGCACTAGATGTGGTGTAGGAATCAGTCACAGGTGTGGAAAATGTGGGTGGGACAGTCTCTGCAGAGGTTGCTGTGTTAAGGTCTGTTGGTGCAGCTGTAGTAGTAGACAGGCTTGGCTCTGAAAATAGAATGAAACAGCACAGGTTTTAATATTTATCTGTACATTGTAACTTGCATTAGCAAAATTAACACTGCGTTTACAGTTACCTTATATTGATGGATATAACACATATTGAAAATTACAAATTATCACATTAATTACTGACTCATGTTTTCTTACAAAAATCGTCCATCATATAAGTTTATTCTAGTTTGTTTTTACTTATGGCATTCTTGATATTTTCATTCTGGCTCTTATTTGAGTCACAGTTCCACACGTGCGATAAATCTTGATATTGCCCTATGGCAGAAAATACGTTGAATCTTTCAGCACTTTCCAAGCTCAGAGACAATGTCTACACACTCACCTCTAATGTCTATCATCTCAGCTGTCAAGTTGTTTCCTGACACAAGAAGCACTGGAGCCTTCCATAACGCTTCCTTGACTTCAATATGGTTTGTGTTGGCATCATTAAATTTGATGATTCCTTGTATAAGGACACTACCCTGACTGAAATAATTACAGAAACAAAGATATTCTTTCATCAAGTAGATTATCAACAGTCCACTTGTCTAACTCAACATTACTTCCAAAGTACTGACATTCATCTACAGATATGTTTCATACAGAAAAATCTATTTCAATATTATAATGCACACAAAAAATCAAAACAATGAACAACCCCCAAACACAATATGTGCATAGTTAACACAATATTTTGGTAAATCTAGCAACATGCTTCATCATCCTTCTATCTGGATCTGATGGTTGCTACTTTCCAGCAACTATTCTTTTCATTACACTACCCGCTTACACAAACACATAATTTTTCAAATACACAATCAAACCTGATCTGTGTGACAGTTGAGTCTCTGTAACTAAAGCCTGTGAGAGCACTTTCCATCTGGAGAGGAATAAATGGAAGAAGTCAAACTTGAGGTATCGTACACTTCTGGGCTGCACTTTGACAAAATAACCGTCATCTGTCTCTGTGGCCAAAATTACATATGACACATAGCATTTAGTTGTGATTCTCATAGAAGTCTAAGAAATGAGAGCTTTCAGTTTGATATGGAATGACAGTAAGACATTTTGATGCTGATGATAGTTTAAAGCTTGACTGACAATAAGAAAGTTATCATGACAAGAAATTGTCATCAAAGTAAATACATACCCAGGAGTACAGTGCTTTGACCAGCTCAATGTAGGCCTCAGAAGATGTGTTTTTGTAGTCGTCTGTCCAGTTGAGTCCATGTGTAAAGCGTATGTCAAAGACAACTGAGATTCCGATGTGTGAGCCTGTTGATTCCACAGTTGTAGTGACGGTGCTACTGGTGTCTGTGGTGAATAGTCCAGTGGTCATGTTCATCTCTGACACTGTAGTAGCTGTGGTGTAATCTGATAATGTTGGTATTGTGTCTGCACTAGATGTGGTGTAGGAATCAGTCACATGTGTGGAAAATGTGGGTGGGACAGTCTCTGCAGAGGTTGCTGTGTTAAGGTCTGTTGGTGCAGCTGTAGTAGTAGACAGGCTTGGCTCTGAAAATAGAATGAAACAGCTCAGGTTTTAATATTTATCTGCACATTGTAACTTGCATTAGCAAAATTAACACTGCGTTTACAGTTACCTTATATTGATGGATATAACACATAATGAAAATTACAAATTATCACATTAATTACTGACTCATGTTTTCTTACAAAAATCGGCCCTCAAATAAGTTTATTCTAATTTGTTTTTACTAATGACATTCTTGATGTTTTCCTTCTCGCTCTTATTTGAGTCGCAGTTCCACACGTGCGATAAATCTTGACATAGCCCTATGGCACAAAATACGTTGAATCTTTCAGCACTTTCCAAGCTCAGATACAATGTCTACACACTCACCTCTAATGTCTATCATCTCAGCTGTCAAATTGTTTCCTGACTCAAGAAGCACTGGAGTCTTCCATAACGCTTCCTTGACTTCAATATAGTTTGTGTTGGCATCATTAAATCTGATGATTCCTTGTATAAGGACACTGCCTTGACTGAAATAAATACAAAAACAAAGATATTCTATCATCAAGTAGATTATCTACAGTCCACTTGTCTAACTCAACATTACTTCTAAAGCACTGACATTCATCTACAGATATGTTTCATACAGAAAAATCTATTTCAATATTATAAATGCACACAAGAAATCAAAACAATGAACAACCCCAAACACAATATGTGCATAGTTAACACAATATTTTGGTAAATCTAGCAACACGCTCCATCATCCTTCTATCTGGATCTGATGGTTGCTACTTTCCAGCAACTATTCTTTTCATTACACTACCCGCTTACACAAACACATAATTTTTCAAATACACAATCAAACCTGATCTGTGTGACAGTTGAGTCTCTGTAACTAAAGCCTGTGAGAGCAGTTTCCATCTGGAGAGGAAAAAATGGAAGAACTCAAACTTGAGATCATGTACACTTCTGAGCTGCACTTTGACAAAATAACCATCATCTGTCTCTGTGGCCAAAATGACATATGACACATAGCATTTAGTTGTGATTCTCATAGAAGTCTAAGAATGAGAGCTTTCAGTTTGATATGGAATGACAGTAAGACATTTTGATGCTGATGATAGTTTAAAGCTTGACTGACAATAAGAAAGTTATCATGACAAGAAATTGTCATCAAAGTAAATACATACCCAGGAGTACAGTGCTTTGACCAGCTCAATGTAGGCCTCAGAAGATGTGTTTTTGTAGTTGTCTGTCCAGTTGAGTCCATGTGTAAAGCGTATGTCAAAGACAAATGAGATTCCGCTGGGTGTGCTTGTTGATTCCACAGTTGTAGTGACGGTGCTACTGGTGTCTGTGGTGAATAGTCCAGTGGTCATGTTCATCTCTGACACTGTAGTAGCTGTGGTGTAATCTGATAATGTTGGTATTGTGTCTGCACTAGATGTGGTGTAGGAATCAGTCACAGGTGTGGAAAATGTGGGTGGGACAGTCTCTGCAGAGGTTACTGTGTTAAGGTCTGTTGGTGCAGCTGTAGTAGTAGACAGGCTTGGCTCTGAATATAGAATAAATCAGCACAGGTTTTAATATTTATCTGCACATTGTAACTTGCATTAGCAAAATTAACACTGTGTTTACAGTTACCTTATATTGATGGATATAACACATATTGAAAATTACAAATTATCACATTAATTACTGACTCATGTTTTTTTACAAAAATCGTCCCTCAAATAAGTTATTCTAGTTTGACTTTACTTATTATGTGTTAATATTTATCTGCACATTGCTATGAGTGAGTTATTATAGCCCTTCATGGTCTATACCCTCTCACAGAGTCAATAGTATTATCCCAGCATGCTTCATTCCTACCCAACAATCTTAGTGATAGTGTCCCTCCATGGTCTGTACAGTCTATTTTGGCTTCTGATATGGAAATAGTATTTTAATTTCCCATGTACAATAGTGTTTTTAAGCCAGTTCCTTTTAATGTTTGAATCTTTAAACATGTTTTCACTGCTGTTTTTCATTATCCAAGGCAGCTTGATGATTTTTCTGCAGCATTTTGTTTCAAATGAATCGATTTTCTTCCTTCCTATTTGCATGTTTGTCCTTGATTCACTTATACATGTCCTCAGTAATTTAAATTTTCTAATCCTCTTTTGATCTATACCTGCAGTTGGTGTGGCGGCAAAGATTGTTGTTTTGTCGAATGCAGTTCAAAACCAATAAAGTTCTTGATGCATTTGTGGTTTCAAGTGATTCTTTTTGGTTGGAATTTTCGTTTGTGGAAACAGCAGTCGTCCAGTCACATTCACTTGACCATGATTTTGTTGCCTGCGCTCTGCTACAGTGCTGTAGGTTACTGTCCGTGGAGTGTAGTGGGACTGTACCAATTCCTATCTTTGCCTGCGCTGGAATGTGTGTTCTACGTATGTTCCACTGCACATTTTCCACCGGCTAGACTGCGGTCAGATCAAATGTTTAACCGAAATTGAGGCCTAATTTCATTTGTTAGGACAGCAGTAATTTGGGCATGCCTACTTATCATTAAGTCATTGACCGAATTTGGCGCGTGGTGCATGGAGATTAGGCTGTCCTTGGCGGTCGTTACAGATATCATGAAGTGTCCGTTTTGAGCTACGCGCCATTTATACAGTGTTCTATAGAACAATTTGATGAACGTAAAAATAGCAGTTTTACACAATCCAAAACGTTCTATGGAACATTTTGATGAACGTATAAACGAGCAGCTTTACAATACCCAACACGTGTAGCGGTGAATGTAAGCATGTAAGGAAATGAATGGTGTGGGAAAGGTGTGGAGAGCGTGTGACAAACACCGGATGTGTGAGGAAGTGTCAAGCACGAGATAGTGGAGTGAACTGTGTGTTAAAGGAGTAGGAAGAGACTCACGGGGTTTAGAAGACAAGTGATAAAAAAGATAGAGTGAGTCAGGTGGGGGCTAAGGTCAAGGTAAGATAGGTAGGATGACGTGAAGAAAACCCATTGGATGGGTATTTAAGGAAGTAGCTGTTTATTAGTTGAAAGGGGAGACACTTACGGGACTGTAGAGGGTCCGAAACAAGAGATCAGACGTAAAAACGAACGTGTTAGCAGGCCCGTTGGTCAGCAGGGAGCACACGCTCCGTAGATAGTTAGCACTAGCAGTGTGTGAGGTTAAAACCATGAGCACAAGCTCTGTGATAATTAGCACCAGTAGATGGAATGTTCAACTAGTTTTAGGGAAAAATTTAGATAAGAGAGAGAATGTTTGAAAACTAAGATGGTAGAAAATAGAGTCTATGTAAATAGTTATTACCAGTTAGACGGAACGTCTTCTATAGAGACAGTCAGATCACACGTGGAACTTAGAGACAGTCAGATCACAGGTGGAACTAGAGACAGTCAGAACACAGGTGGAACTTAGAGACAGTCCTAGTCAAGATGTAGGAACTTATGAGAACAGTCAGATCACTGGTGGTAAATTAGAGAGTAGTCAGATCTGCAGTGGAACGTGTAAAGATTTTATCAGCAGTCACAGTGTTTGAGAAGTATTTTCAAAGTTATAGTGATGCAATTTCAAGTTCTTACACAATCGTTGTGAACAATGATTTTAGGAGATTTTTTTTTCCTTCTTTTGAACGTAAAAACAATCCAGATCCTATAGAACAATTTACCCTTGAACAATTTGATTACATTTTTTTTAAATTTGTGAAATGATAATTTCGAAGAATAAAAGTGTAACAATTATATATTTGACAAGAAGACCACTTTTCTAAAATGGCAAATATAAATATTACCCATTTTAATCATGTTTATTATATATATAAAATACGGTATGTCTGGCTTGCAATGAATGCAAATTTTAGAAATATTTGATACGAATTAATTACAGAATTTTTTTTAAAAATTATTAATATCGCTCAGAGTTGTGTAATAGACTTCATCATCATCATCGAGTGCCGCCTCCGCAACGAAGGTTGGCTACTATGGATCGTCATTTCATTCTATTTCTTGCTTTGATGGTGCAGGTTGTCATTGATTGACTTGTCCATCTTTTGATGTTACTCGTCCATGTTAGTCTTGGTCTGCCTCTGCCTCTTTTACCTTGTATTTTCTCGTCTGATATTACTTTTAGTAGGCTGTTGTGTCTTTTAACATGCCCAAAAATGTCATTTGTCTTGTCTTAATTGTATTTAGTAGTTCTCTTTTTTTTCAGTTGTTTTAAAACTTCATCGTTTGTTATCTTTTGTTTCCATCCAATTCTACCTATTCTTCTATAAATCCACATTTCAAAGGCTTCAATTTTCTAAAATAAGTAATAGACTTATTGTAATGTAATAGACTTATTGTAATGTAACAGACTTATTGTAGCATAATAGACTTATTGTAATGTAATAGACTTTTTGTAATGTAACAGACTTATTGTAGCATAATAGACTTATTGTAATGTAACAGACTTATTGTAGCATAATAGACTTATTGTAATGTAATAGACTTATTGTAATGTAACAGACTTATTGTAGCATAATAGACTTATTGTAATGTAATAGACTTTTTGTAATGTAACAGACTTATTGTAGCATAATAGACTTATTGTAATGTAATAGACTTATTGTAATGTAATAGACTTATTGTAATGTAATAGACTTATTGTAATGTAATAGACTTATTGTAATCTTCTTCTTCTTCTTCTACCTTTCAGCTCCCTGTGGAGCGTAGGTCTTCAACAAACACCTTCCAGGCCGTTCTGTTTCTTGCCATTCATTTATGATCATTCAATGTCTTCCCCATCATCTTCATCTCTGGTTCCATCTGTCTTCTCCAAGAATTCCTTGGTCTTCCCCATTGTCTTTTCTCATGGGGATTCCAAAAAAGGGCCTGTTGTGTAATACTCTCAGTTGGCTTCCGAAGTGTGTGTCCTATCCAGCGCCATCGTCTTCGCTGTATCTCTTTATCCACTGGTATTTTTTTTTTTTCGTTCGCCAGCTTTGACCTCTGACGAAGTCCCTAGAGACTAGGAACTGACTTTTGCGTGTTAATCGGTTTGTCCCTGGCAGCCGTGTGCAAAGGAGTCCCTCGCCGTTCAGACAGATAACACCATCTTCGGAGGTACTCCGAATTACTGGATATATTTTCCATCCATGAGTAACTCATCGGGCCTCGCAAGGGGTCGTTGTCGCTGAGACAAGAGGTGGTTGTCGCTGAGACATGGAGTGGTTGTCACTGAGACAAGGAGTGGTTGTCACTGAGACAAGGGGTGGTTGTCGCTGAGACATGGAGTGGTTGTCACTGAGACAAGGAGTGGTTGTCGCTGAGACAAGGAGTGGTTGTCACTGAGACAAGGGGTGGTTGTCACTGAGACAAGGAGTGGTTGTTGCTGAGACAAGGGGTGGTTGTCGCTGAGACAAGGGTGGTTGTTGCTGAGACAAGGGGTGGTTGTTGCTGAGACCAGGGGTGGTTGTTGCTGAGACAAGGAGTGGTTGTCGCTGAGACAAGGAGTGGTTGTCAATGAGACAAGGAGTGGTTGTCACTGAGACAAGGAGTGGTTGTCACTGAGACAAGGGACGGTTGTTGCTGAGACAAGGAGTGGTTGTTGCTGAGACTAGGAGTGGTTGTCGCTGAGACCAAGGGTGGTTGTCGCTGAGACAAGGAGTGGTTGTCGCTGAGACAAGGAGTGGTTGTCGCTGAGACAAGGAGTGGTTGTTACTGAGACAAGGGGTGGTTGTTGCTGTGACAAGGGGTGGTTGTTGCTGAGACAAGGGGTGGTTGTCGCTGAGACAAGGGTGGTTGTTGCTGAGACAAGGAGTGGTTGTCGCTGAGACAAGGGACGGTTGTTGCTGAGACAAGGAGTGGTTGTCGCTGAGACCAGGGGTGGTTGTCGCTGAGACCAGGGTGGTTGTCGCTGAGACCAGGGGTGGTTGTCGCTGAGACAAGGGACGGTTGTTGCTGAGACAAGGAGTGGTTGTCGCTGAGACCAGGGGTGGTTGTTACTGAGACAAGGGGTGGTTGTTGCTGTGACAAGGGGTGGTTGTTGCTGAGACAAGGGGTGGTTGTCGCTGAGACAAAGGGTGGTTGTCACTGAGACCAGGGGTGGTTGTTGCTGAGACAAGGGGTGGTTGTTGCTCAGACAAGGAGTGGTTGTCGCTGAGACAAGGAGTTGTTGTCACTGAGACAAGGAGTGGTTGTCACTGAGACAAGGGACGGTTGTCGCTGAGACAAGGAGTGGTTGTTGCTGAGACAAGGAGTGGTTGTCGCTGAGACAAGGGGTGGTTGTCACTGAGACAAGGAGTGGTTGTCGCTGAGACAAGGTTGGTTGTCGCTGAGACAAGGCGTGGTTGTCGCTGAGACAAGGGATGGTTGTCGCTGAGACAAGGAGTGGTTGTCGCTGAGACAAGGGGTGGTTGTCACTGAGACAAGGAGTGGTTGTCGCTGAGACAAGCAGTGGTTGTCGCTGAGACAAGGGACGGTTGTTGCTGAGACAAGGAGTGGTTGTCGCTGAGACCAGGGGTGGTTGTCACTGAGACAAGGGTGGTTGTTGCTGAGACAAGAGGTGGTTGTTGCTGAGACAAGGGGTGGTTTTTGCTGAGACAAGGGGTGGTTGTCGCTGAGACTAGGGGTGGTTGTCGCTGAGACAAGGGACGGTTGTTGCTGAGACAAGGAGTGGTTGTCGCTGAGACAAAGGGTGGTTGTTACTGAGACAAGGGGTGGTTGTTGCTGAGACAAGGGGTGGTTGTTGCTGAGACAAGGAGTGGTTGTCGCTGAGACAAAGGGTGGTTGTCACTGAGACCAGGGGTGGTTGTTGCTGAGACAAGGGGTGGTTGTTGCTGAGACAAGGGGTGGTTGTTGCTGAGACAAGGGGTGGTTGTCGCTGAGACTAGGGGTGGTTGTCGCTGAGACAAGGGGCGGTTGTTGCTGAGACAAGGGGTAGTTGTTGCTGAGACAAAGGGGGGGGGGGGTTATTGCTGAGACAAGGGGTGGTTGTCGCTGAGACAAGGAGTGGTTGTCATTGAGACAAGGAGTGGGTGTTGCTGAGACAAGGGGTGGTTGTCGCTGAGACAAGGAGTGGTTCTTACTGAAACAAGAGGTGGTTGTCACTGAGACAAGGGGTGGTTGTCGCTGAGACAAGGGGTGGTTGTCGATGAGACAAGGGGTGGTTGTTGCTGAGACAAGTGGTGGTTGTTTTTGGTTTATTTTTATTTATTTTCAGTCTCATCTGTTGTGATCTCTCATCAAGTATGTTCATTTTATCCTGCATCTGTTGTGATCTCTCATCAAGTATGCTCATTTTATCTTGCATCTGTTGTGATCTCTCATCAAGTATGCTCATTTTATCCTGCATCTGTTGTGATCTCTCATCAAGTATGCTCATTTTATCTTGCATCTGTTGTGATCTCTCATCAAGTATGCTCATTTTATCCTGCATCTGTTGTGATCTCTCATCAAGTATGCTCATTTTATCCTGCATCTGTTGTGATCTCTCATCAAGTATGCTCATTTTATCTTGCATCTGTTGTGATCTCTCATCAAGTATGCTCATTTTATCCTGCATCTGTTGTGATCTCTCATCAAGTATGCTCATTTTATCTTGCATCTGTTGTGATCTCTCATCAAGTATGTTCATTTTATCCTGCATCTGTTGTGATCTCTCATCAAGTATGCTCATTTTATCTTGCATCTGTTGTGATCTCTCATCAAGTATGCTCATTTTATCCTGCATCTGTTGTGATCTCTCATCAAGTATGCTCATTTTATCTTGCATCTGTTGTGATCTCTCATCAAGTATGCTCATTTTATCTTGCATCTGTTGTGATCTCTCATCAAGTATGCTCATTTTATCTTGCATCTGTTGTGATCTCTCATCAAGTATGCTCATTTTATCTTGCATCTGTTGTGATCTCTCATCAAGTATGCTCATTTTATCTTGCATCTGTTGTGATCTCTCATCAAGTATGCTCATTTTATCTTGCATCTGTTGTGATCTCTCATCAAGTATGCTCATTTTATCTTGCATCTGTTGTGATCTCTCATCAAGTATGCTCATTTTATCTTGCATCTGTTGTGATCTCTCATCAAGTATGCTCATTTTATCTTGCATCTGTTGTGATCTCTCATCAAGTATGCTCATTTTATCTTGCATCTGTTGTGATCTCTCATCAAGTATGCTCATTTTATCTTGCATCTGTTGTGATCTCTCATCAAGTATGTTCATTTTATCTTGCATCTGTTGTGATCTCTCATCAAGTATGTTCATTTTATCTTGCATCTGTTGTGATCTCTCATCAAGTATGCTCATTTTATCTTGCATCTGTTGTGATCTCTCATCAAGTATGCTCATTTTATCTTGCATCTGTTGTGATCTCTCATCAAGTATGCTCATTTTATCTTGCATCTGTTGTGATCTCTCATCAAGTATGCTCATTTTATCTTGCATCTGTTGTGATCTCTCATCAAGTATGCTCATTTTATCTTGCATCTGTTGTGATCTCTCATCAAGTATGCTCATTTTATCTTGCATCTGTTGTGATCTCTCATCAAGTATGTTCATTTTATACTGCATCTGTCGTGATCTCTCATCAAGTATGCTCATTTTATCTTGCATCTGTTGTGATCTCTCATCAAGTATGCTCATTTTATCTTGCATCTGTTGTGATCTCTCATCAAGTATGCTCATTTTATCTTGCATCTGTTGTGATCTCTCATCAAGTATGTTCATTTTATCTTGCATCTGTTGTGATCTCTCATCAAGTATGCTCATTTTATCTTGCATCTGTTGTGATCTCTCATCAAGTATGCTCATTTTATCTTGCATCTGTTGTGATCTCTCATCAAGTATGCTCATTTTATCTTGCATCTGTTGTGATCTCTCATCAAGTATGCTCATTTTATCTTGCATCTGTTGTGATCTCTCATCAAGTATGCTCATTTTATCTTGCATCTGTTGTGATCTCTCATCAAGTATGCTCATTTTATCTTGCATCTGTTGTGATCTCTCATCAAGTATGCTCATTTTATCTTGCATCTGTTGTGATCTCTCATCAAGTATGTTCATTTTATCCTGCATCTGTTGTGATCTCTCATCAAGTATGCTCATTTTATCTTGCATCTGTTGTGATCTCTCATCAAGTATGTTCATTTTATCTTGCATCTGTTGTGATCTCTCATCAAGTATGCTCATTTTATCTTGCATCTGTTGTGATCTCTCATCAAGTATGCTCATTTTATCTTGCATCTGTTGTGATCTCTCATCAAGTATGCTCATTTTATCTTGCATCTGTTGTGATCTCTCATCAAGTATGTTCATTTTATCTTGCATCTGTTGTGATCTCTCATCAAGTATGCTCATTTTATCTTGCATCTGTTGTGATCTCTCATCAAGTATGCTCATTTTATCTTGCATCTGTTGTGATCTCTCATCAAGTATGCTCATTTTATCTTGCATCTGTTGTGATCTCTCATCAAGTATGCTCATTTTATCTTGCATCTGTTGTGATCTCTCATCAAGTATGCTCATTTTATCCTGCATCTGTTGTGATCTCTCATCAAGTATGCTCATTTTATCTTGCATCTGTTGTGATCTCTCATCAAGTATGCTCATTTTATCTTGCATCTGTTGTGATCTCTCATCAAGTATGCTCATTTTATCTTGCATCTGTTGTGATCTCTCATCAAGTATGCTCATTTTATCTTGCATCTGTTGTGATCTCTCATCAAGTATGCTCATTTTATCTTGCATCTGTTGTGATCTCTCATCAAGTATGCTCATTTTATCTTGCATCTGTTGTGATCTCTCATCAAGTATGTTCATTTTATCTTGCATCTGTTGTGATCTCTCATCAAGTATGTTCATTTTATCTTGCATCTGTTGTGATCTCTCATCAAGTATGCTCATTTTATCTTGCATCTGTTGTGATCTCTCATCAAGTATGCTCATTTTATCTTGCATCTGTTGTGATCTCTCATCAAGTATGCTCATTGTATCTTGCATCTGTTGTGATCTCTCATCAAGTATGTTCATTTTATCTTGCATCTGTTGTGATCTCTCATCAAGTATGCTCATTTTATCTTGCATCTGTTGTGATCTCTCATCAAGTATGCTCATTTTATCTTGCATCTGTTGTGATCTCTCATCAAGTATGCTCATTTTATCTTGCATCTGTTGTGATCTCTCATCAAGTATTCTCATTGTATCTTGCATCTGTTGTGATCTCTCATCAAGTATGTTCATTTTATCTTGCATCTGTTGTGATCTCTCATCAAGTATGCTCATTGTATCTTGCATCTGTTGTGATCTCTCATCAAGTATGTTCATTTTATCTTGCATCTGTTGTGATCTCTCATCAAGTTTGCTCATTTTATCCTGCATCTGTTGTGATCTCTCATCAAGTATGCTCATTTTATCTTGCATCTGTTGTGATCTCTCATCAAGTTTGCTCATTTTATCCTGCATCTGTTGTGATCTCTCATCAAGTATGCTCATTTTATCTTGCATCTGTTGTGATCTCTCATCAAGTTTGCTCATTTTATCCTGCATCTGTTGTGATCTCTCATCAAGTTTGCTCATTTTATCTTGCATCTGTTGTGATCTCTCATCAAGTATGCTCATTTTATCTTGCATCTGTTGTGATCTCTCATCAAGTTTGCTCATTTTATCCTGCATCTGTTGTGATCTCTCATCAAGTTTGCTCATTTTATCCTGCATCTGTTGTGATCTCTCATCAAGTATGCTCATTTTATCTTGCATCTGTTGTGATCTCTCATCAAGTTTGCTCATTTTATCCTGCATCTGTTGTGATCTCTCATCAAGTATTCTCATTTTATCTTGCATCTGTTGTGATCTCTCATCAAGTATGCTCATTTTATCTTGCATCTGTTGTGATCTCTCATCAAGTTTGCTCATTTTATCCTGCATCTGTTGTGATCTCTCATCAAGTATGCTCATTTTATCTTGCATCTGTTGTGATCTCTCATCAAGTATGCTCATTTTATCTTGCATCTGTTGTGATCTCTCATCAAGTTTGCTCATTTGATCCTGCATCTGTTGTGATCTCTCATCAAGTTTGCTCATTTTATCCTGCATCTGTTGTGATCTCTCATCAAGTTTGCTCATTTTATCCTGCATCTGTTGTGATCTCTCATCAAGTATGCTCATTTTATCCTGCATCTGTTGTGATCTCTCATCAAGTTTGCTCATTTTATCCTGCATCTGTTGTGATCTCTCATCAAGTTTGCTCATTTTATCCTGCATCTGTTGTGATCTCTCATCAAGTTTGCTCATTTTATCCTGCATCTGTTGTGATCTCTCATCAAGTATGCTCATTTTATCTTGCATCTGTTGTGATCTCTCATCAAGTATGCTCATTTTATCTTGCATCTGTTGTGATCTCTCATCAAGTTTGCTCATTTTATCCTGCATCTGTTGTGATCTCTCATCAAGTTTGCTCATTTTATCCTGCATCTGTTGTGATCTCTCATCAAGTATGCTCATTTTATCTTGCATCTGTTGTGATCTCTCATCAAGTATGCTCATTTTATCTTGCATCTGTTGTGATCTCTCATCAAGTTTGCTCATTTTATCTTGCATCTGTTGTGATCTCTCATCAAGTTTGCTCATTTTATCCTGCATCTGTTGTGATCTCTCATCAAGTTTGCTCATTTTATCCTGCATCTGTTGTGATCTCTCATCAAGTTTGCTCATTTTATCCTGCATCTGTTGTGATCTCTCATCAAGTTTGCTCATTTTATCCTGCATCTGTTGTGATCTCTCATCAAGTTTGCTCATTTTATCCTGCATCTGTTGTGATCTCTCATCAAGTTTGCTCATTTTATCCTGCATCTGTTGTGATCTCTCATCAAGTTTGCTCATTTTATCTTGCATCTGTTGTGATCTCTCATCAAGTTTGCTCATTTTATCTTGCATCTGTTGTGATCTCTCATCAAGTTTGCTCATTTTATCTTGCATCTGTTGTGATCTCTCATCAAGTTTGCTCATTTTATCTTGCATCTGTTGTGATCTCTCATCAAGTTTGCTCATTTTATCTTGCATCTGTTGTGATCTCTCATCAAGTTTGCTCATTTTATCTTGCATCTGTTGTGATCTCTCATCAAGTATGCTCATTTTATCTTGCATCTGTTGTGATCTCTCATCAAGTTTGCTCATTTTATCTTGCATCTGTTGTGATCTCTCATCAAGTTTGCTCATTTTATCTTGCATCTGTTGTGATCTCTCATCAAGTTTGCTCATTTTATCTTGCATCTGTTGTGATCTCTCATCAAGTATGCTCATTTTATCTTGCATCTGTTGTGATCTCTCATCAAGTTTGCTCATTTTATCCTGCATCTGTTGTGATCTCTCATCAAGTTTGCTCATTTTATCCTGCATCTGTTGTGATCTCTCATCAAGTTTGCTCATTTTATCTTGCATCTGTTGTGATCTCTCATCAAGTTTGCTCATTTTATCTTGCATCTGTTGTGATCTCTCATCAAGTTTGCTCATTTTTTCTTGCATCTGTTGTGATCTCTCATCAAGTTTGCTCATTTTATCTTGCATCTGTTGTGATCTCTCATCAAGTTTGCTCATTTATCTTGCATCTGTTGTGATCTCTCATCAAGTTTGCTCATTTTATCTTGCATCTGTTGTGATCTCTCATCAAGTTTGCTCATTTTTTCTTGCATCTGTTGTGATCTCTCATCAAGTTTGCTCATTTTATCTTGCATCTGTTGTGATCTCTCATCAAGTTTGCTCATTTTATCTTGCATCTGTTGTGATCTCTCATCAAGTTTGCTCATTTTATCTTGCATCTGTTGTGATCTCTCATCAAGTTTGCTCATTTTATCTTGCATCTGTTGTGATCTCTCATCAAGTTTGCTCATTTTATCTTGCATCTGTTGTGATCTCTCATCAAGTTTGCTCATTTTATCTTGCATCTGTTGTGATCTCTCATCAAGTTTGCTCATTTTATCTTGCATCTGTTGTGATCTCTCATCAAGTTTGCTCATTTTATCCTGCATCTGTTGTGATCTCTCATCAAGTTTGCTCATTTTATCTTGCATCTCTTAGACAAAGAGCCTTTGTCTTTCCTGGATGGCGAATTTACTTTTTTTCTTTTCTTTGACTTGTCCATGTTTGCCATGTTTTTTCGGCTTACATTTTTACAGTACGGGATAGCCAGTCCCATGCCCAACCCTCCTTTCTCGCCTCTTACGAACATGACTGGTAGGGAACAGGACCATTATTCTTTACTCCCTTTCGGGCCCCGGCAGCGCACGGGCGGACTAATTGTAATGTAACATACTTATTGTAATGTAACAGACTTATTGTAATGTAACAGACTTATTGTAATGTAACATACTTATTGTAATGTAACAGACTTATTGTAATGTAACATACTAATTGTAATGTAACAGGCTTATTGTAATATAACCACTTAATATGTATCATGCAAGATGTCACTGGCTACATATAATCAGAATCTAATTCTGTAGAGATCGGGAATATTTGTTGTCGTTCTTCCTACTCTGTCTTTGTTTTAGTTATTTTATTTGATTTTGTTCTTCTAATTGTGAAGGTAACAATTTACACTCAAGTGAAACATCTTTAGCATTAGACGAATGACAGGAAACAGCCTGGAAGACAAGATCAGAAATGAAGAACTGAGAAAAAAGTTAGGAATAACCACCGCCATAGAATATATAATGAAACAACAAATAAAATGAGGGTTTGCCACGTGCCAAGGCAGAGTGATCAAAACACAACACAAAGAGCCCTCAATAAAACTTGCGAGAACACCCTGCCCAAGGAACGACCACGAAAATGATGAATTGACGAAATATTAGAAGCTCTAGGAAACATAACAGTAGCAAGAGGCGAACAGAAGAGCAAATAACACAAATAATATCTTCCCTCGACGCCGAAAGGCAAATGAGGAAAGAAAGAAGAAGACGAACATTAACCTGCTCGCTTTCTCATCACATTCCCTTATAGACGTTCTTGTTGCCCCATTAACCTGCTCGCTTTCTCATCACATTCCCTTATAGACGTTCTTGTTGCCCCATTAACCTGATCGCTTTCTCATCACATTCCCTTATAGACGTTTTTGTTGCCCCATTAACCTGCTCGCTTTCTCATCACATTCCCTTATAGACGTTCTTGTTGCACCATTGACCTGCTCGCTTTCTCATCACATTCCCTTATAGACGTTTTTGTTGCCCCATTAACCTGCTCGCTTTCTCATCACATTCCCTTATAGACGTTCTTGTTGCCCCATTAACCTGCTCGCTTTCTCATCACATTCCCTTATAGACGTTCTTGTTGCCCCATTAACCTGCTCGCTTTCTCATCACATTCCCTTATAGACGTTTTTGTTGCCCCATTAACCTGCTCGCTTTCCCATCACATTCCCTTATAGACGTTCTTGTTGCCCCATTAACCTGCTCGCTTTCTCATCACATTCCCTTATA
This sequence comes from Megaustenia siamemsis, assembly GCA_032433765.1. NCBI lineage: Eukaryota > Metazoa > Mollusca > Gastropoda > Stylommatophora > Ariophantidae > Megaustenia > Megaustenia siamemsis. The sequence continues at coordinate 75,435,081 of JAVIAB010000126.1, read as the reverse complement.
GACGTTCTTGTTGCCCCATTAACCTGCTCGCTTTCTCATCACACTCCCTTATAGACGTTTTTGTTGCCCCATTAACCTGCTCGCTTTCTCATCACACTCCCTTATAGACGTTTTTGTTGCCCCATTAACCTGCTCGCTTTCTCATCACACTCCCTTATAGACGTTTTTGTTGCCCCATTGACCTGCTCGCTTTCTCATCACACTCCCTTATAGACGTTTTTGTTGCCCCATTAACCTGCTCGCTTTCTCATCACACTCCCTTATAGACGTTTTTGTTGCCCCATTAACCTGCTCGCTTTCTCATCACATTCCCTCATAGACGTTTTGTTGCACCATTAACCTGCTCGCTTTCTCATCACATTCCCTTATAGACGTTTTTGTTGCACCATTAACCTGCTCGCTTTCTCATCACATTCCCTCATAGACGTTTTTGTTGCCCCATTAACCTGCTCGCTTTCTCATCACATTCCCTTATAGACGTTCTTGTTGCACCATTGTCCTGCTCGCTTTCTCATCACACTCCCTTATAGACGTTTTTGTTGCCCCATTAACCTGCTCGCTTTCTCATCACATTCCCTCATAGACGTTTTTGTTGCACCATTAACCTGCTCGCTTTCTCATCACATTCCCTCATAGACGTTTTGTTGCACCTTTAACCTGCTCGCTTTCTCATCACATTCCCTCATAGACGTTTTTGTTGCACCATTAACCTGCTCGCTTTCTCATCACATTCCCTCATAGACGTTTTTGTTGCACCATTAACCTGCTCGCTTTCTCATCACACTCTCTTATAGACGTTCTTGTTACACCATTAACCTGCTCGCTTTCTCATCACACTCCCTTATAGACGTTCTTGTTACACCATTGTCCTGCTCGCTTTCTCATCACATTCCCTTATAGACGTTCTTGTTGCATCATTGTCCTGCTCGCTTTCTCATCACACTCCCTTATAGACGTTCTTGTTGCATCATTGTCCTGCTCGCTTTCTCATCACACTCCCTTATAGACTTTTTTGTTACATCATTGTCCTGCTCGCTTTCTCATCACATTCCCTCATTGACGTTTTTCTTGCACCATTGACCTGCTCGCTTTCTCATCACATTCCCTCATTGACGTTTTTCTTGCACCATTGGCCTGCTCGCTTTCTCATCACACTCCCTTACAGACGTTCTTGTTGCATCATTGTCCTGCTCGCTTTCTCATCACATTCCCTCATTGACGTTTTTCTTGCACCATTGGCCTGCTCGCTTTCTCATCACATTCCCTCATTGACGTTTTTGTTGCCCCATTGACCTGCTCGCTTTCTCATCACATTCCCTCATAGACGTTTTTGTTGCACCATTGACCTGCTCGCTTTCTCATCACATTCCCTTTTAGACGTTTTTGTTACACCATTGGCCTGCTCGCTTTCTCATCACATTACTTTATAGACGTTTTGTTGCACCATTGACCTTCTCGCTTTCTCATCACATTCCCTCATTGACGTTTTGTTGCACCATTGACCTGCTCGCTTTCTCATCACATTCCCTTTTAGACGTTTTTGTTACACCATTGGCCTGCTCGCTTTTCATCACATTCCCTTTTAGACGTTTTTGTTACACCATTGGCCTGCTCGCTTTCTCATCACATTACTTTATAGACGTTTTGTTGCACCATTGACCTTCTCGCTTTCTCATCACATTCCATCATTGACGTTTTGTTACACCATTGACCTGCTCGCTATCTCATCACATTCCCTCATTGACGTTTTGTTGCACCATTGACCTGCTCGCTTTCTCATCACATTCCTCATTGACGTTTTGTTGCACCATTGACCTGCTCGCTTTCTCATCACATTCCCTCATTGACGTTTTGTTGCACCATTGACCTGCTCGCTTTCTCATCATATTCCCTTATAGACGTTTTTCTTGCACCATTGACCTGCTCGCTTTCTCATCACATTCCCTTATAGACGGTTTTGTTGCACCATTGACCTGCTCGCTTTCTCATCACATTCCCTTATAGACGGTTTTGTTGCACCATTGACCTGCTCGCTTTCCCATCACATTCCCTCAGACGTTTTTCTTGCACCATTGGCCTGCTCGCTTTCTCATCACATTCCCTTTTAGACGTTTTTGTTGCACCATTGACCTGCTCGCTTTCTCATCACATTCCCTTTTAGACGTTTTTGTTGCACCATTGACCTGCTCGCTTTCTCATCACATTCCCTCATTGACGTTTTTCTTGCACCATTGACCTGCTCGCTTTCTCATCACATTCCCTTATAGACGGTTTGTTGCACCATTGACCTGCTCGCTTTCTCATCACATTCCCTTATAGACGGTTTTGTTGCACCATTGACCTGCTCGCTTTCTCATCACATTCCCTTATAGACGGTTTTGTTGCACCATTGACCTTCTCGCTTTCTCATCACATTCCCTTATAGACGGTTTTGTTGCACCATTGACCTGCTCGCTTTCTCATCACATTCCCTTATAGACGGTTTTGTTGCACCATTGACCTGCTCACTTTCTCATCACATTCCCTTATAGACGGTTTTGTTGCACCATTGGCCTGCTCGCTTTCTCATCACATTCCCTTATAGACGGTTTTGTTGCACCATTGACCTGCTCGCTTTCTCATCACATTCCCTTATAGACGGTTTTGTTGCACCATTGACCTGCTCGCTTTCTCATCACATTCCCTTATAGACGGTTTTGTTGCACCATTGACCTGCTCGCTTTCTCATCACATTCCCTTATAGACGGTTTTGTTGCACCATTGACCTGCTCGCTTTCTCATCACATTCCCTTATAGACGGTTTTGTTGCACCATTGACCTGCTCGCTTTCTCATCACATTCCCTTATAGACGGTTTTGTTGCACCATTGGCCTGCTCGCTTTGTCATCACATTCCCTTATAGACGGTTTGTTGCACCATTGGCCTGCTCGCTTTCTCATCACATTCCCTTATAGACGGTTTTGTTGCACCATTGGCCTGCTCGCTTTCTCATCACATTCCCTTATAGACGGCTTTGTTGCACATTGACCTGCTCGCTTTCTCATCACATTCCCTTATAGACGGTTTTCTTGCACCATTGGCCTGCTCGCTTTCTCATCACACTCCCTTATAGACGTTCTTGTTGCATCATTGTCCTGCTCGCTTTCTCATCACATTCCCTCATTGACGTTTTTCTTGCACCATTGGCCTGCTCGCTTTCTCATCACATTCCCTCATTGACGTTTTTGTTGCCCCATTGACCTGCTCGCTTTCTCATCACATTCCCTCATTGACGTTTTTGTTGCATCATTGTCCTGCTCGCTTTCTCATCACACTCCCTTATAGACGTTCTTGTTGCATCATTGTCCTGCTCGCTTTCTCATCACATTCCCTCATTGACGTTTTCTTGCACCATTGGCCTGCTCGCTTTCTCATCACATTCCCTCATTGACGTTTTTGTTGCCCCATTGACCTGCTCGCTTTCTCATCACATTCCCTCATAGACGTTTTTGTTGCACCATTGACCTGCTCGCTTTCTCATCACATTCCCTTTTAGACGTTTTTGTTACACCATTGGCCTGCTCGCTTTCTCATCACATTACTTTATAGACGTTTTGTTGCACCATTGACCATCTCGCTTTCTCATCACATTCCCTCATTGACGTTTTGTTGCACCATTGACCTGCTCGCTTTCTCATCACATTCCCTTTTAGACGTTTTTGTTACACCATTGGCCTGCTCGCTTTTTCATCACATTCCCTTTTAGACGTTTTTGTTACACCATTGGCCTGCTCGCTTTCTCATCACATTACTTTATAGACGTTTTGTTGCACCATTGACCTTCTCGCTTTCTCATCACATTCCCTCATTGACGTTTTGTTACACCATTGACCTGCTCGCTATCTCATCACATTCCCTCATTGACGTTTTGTTGCACCATTGACCTGCTCGCTTTCTCATCACATTCCCTCATTGACGTTTTGTTGCACCATTGACCTGCTCGCTTTCTCATCACATTCCCTCATTGACGTTTGTTGCACCATTGACCTGCTCGCTTTCTCATCATATTCCCTTATAGACGTTTTTCTTGCACCATTGACCTGCTCGCTTTCTCATCACATTCCCTTATAGACGGTTTTGTTGCACCATTGACCTGCTCGCTTTCTCATCACATTCCCTTATAGACGGTTTTGTTGCACCATTGACCTGCTCGCTTTCCCATCACATTCCCTCAGACGTTTTTCTTGCACCATTGGCCTGCTCGCTTTCTCATCACATTCCCTTTTAGACGTTTTTGTTGCACCATTGACCTGCTCGCTTTCTCATCACATTCCCTTTTAGACGTTTTGTTGCACCATTGACCTGCTCGCTTTCTCATCACATTCCCTCATAGACGTTTTCTTGCACCATTGACCTGCTCGCTTTCTCATCACATTCCCTTATAGACGGTTTTGTTGCACATTGACCTGCTCGCTTTCTCATCACATTCCCTTATAGACGGTTTTGTTGCACCATTGACCTGCTCGCTTTCTCATCACATTCCCTTATAGACGGTTTTGTTGCACCATTGACCTTCTCGCTTTCTCATCACATTCCCTTATAGACGGTTTTGTTGCACCATTGACCTGCTCGCTTTCTCATCACATTCCCTTATAGACGGTTTTGTTGCACCATTGACCTGCTCACTTTCTCATCACATTCCCTTATAGACGGTTTTGTTGCACCATTGGCCTGCTCGCTTTCTCATCACATTCCCTTATAGACGGTTTTGTTGCACCATTGACCTGCTCGCTTTCTCATCACATTCCCTTATAGACGGTTTTGTTGCACCATTGACCTGCTCGCTTTCTCATCACATTCCCTTATAGACGGTTTTGTTGCACCATTGACCTGCTCGCTTTCTCATCACATTCCCTTATAGACGGTTTTGTTGCACCATTGACCTGCTCGCTTTCTCATCACATTCCCTTATAGACGGTTTTGTTGCACCATTGACCTGCTCGCTTTCTCATCACATTCCCTTATAGACGGTTTTGTTGCACCATTGGCCTGCTCGCTTTGTCATCACATTCCCTTATAGACGGTTTTGTTGCACCATTGACCTGCTCGCTTTCTCATCACACTCCCTTATAGACGTCTCATGATCCCGACATTAAAAAGTTGAATTTTCTGTTTGAGCCGGGGGCACACATTTCCTTTTGATGAAAATAAAAAACATGGACTTGAATGTACTCTTGAGTTAAGCTTAACATGGTCGAGGTGATTGCGGGCTTCTCCTTTGACTAGATTTTTACTTTTGTTTCTGTTCACACGCCTACATCAACAATTTATCATTTATAATGACATTTGAAAGAAGCCTGGGGTCATTGGCTGCACACTTTTGCCGGTGTAAGTAAATGTCAAGCCGGTAGGTATTTGGTATTAAGAATTCTGGGTACACACTTTGAAGGCATCGTCCAGCTGTGACAGCTCTCACGGCTGACTCCCACTATCACACTAACTTCATCGATGCCTCAAAGATTATCTAATGTGACACATTCTTTCAACCATTTATGTCTTCGAAATGGACACTAGTCGACTTGAGAGCTCTAACCCCCAGATGCAACAAGCGCCCAATGTCTTGGAAAAGCTCGTAGTCTATTTCCCAAAAGCTCAAAAGCTGTCTTCTCACTCAACATTTGACAGCATTCTTTAGACTATTATCTACTCCGCATCGAAAAACTTCTGGTCATGCTAGGTTTGTCCCTTGTCTCCAGGACAAAGGTCGCAGTCCTCGCTTAGTCCTCGTATTATCCCACAAATTGTTGTTGTATGTCGTTGGACCAGGTTTGACGTCATAGTTCATGATGGTTGACGAGTGACTGAAGAAGGTTTTCTAGAGTCTGCCCCCCTGTTCGGCAGCGGCCATATTTTTTATCTTCAAACACGCTGCTCGTGTCATGTAATCCAACATTTCTCCAATTGTAGAGAGCACCTAATGAGTGTTTAACCATTACAGGTAACATTTTAATATTATATGACAAGTCAAGTCTGAATATTTGTTTTGCTGTTAAACAACAGATTAAGGCAGTCAGATGACAACAAATGTCTTGTGTTTTATCCAGCTTTGCTTGTCTAAGATGGTTGGAGATTGTCACTTGATGTGGTTAGTGTGTACTTTTACTGGCAGCATATTCCAGGTTGTAAGCCAGGCAGACGTGAACATGTTTCAGAGAGATATCCAGTCTGTCGGACTGGCGTTGTCCTGCCCCTGCACAATCCCTTGTCTTCTTACCTTCGGTGAACAAAGTGCTGATACTTATCAAGCCATTTCTCTACGCCTAAACCTTGACATAATTCACGACGGCGCCAAAGAAACTTGTTCTCATACAAGTTGTTGGATCAACTATTCTCTAAACCTTGACATAATTCACGACGGCGCCAAAGAAACTTGTTCTCATACAAGTTGTTGGATCAACTATTCTCTAAACCTTGACATAGTTCACGACGGCGCCAAAGAAACTTGTTCTCATACAAGTTGTTGGATCAACTATTCTCTAAACCTTGACATAATTCACGACGGCGCCAAAGAAACTTGTTCTCATACAAGTTGTTGGATCAACTATTCTCTAAACCTTGACATAATTCACGACGGCGCCAAAGAAACTTGTTCTCATACAAGTTGTTGGATCAACTATTCTCTAAACCTTGACATAATTCACGACGGCGCCAAAGAAACTTGTTCTCATACAAGTTGTTGGATCAACTATTCTCTAAACCTTGACATAGTTCACGACGGCGCCAAAGAAACTTGTTCTCATACAAGTTGTTGGATCAACTATTCTCTAAACCTTGACATAATTCACGACGGCGCCAAAGAAACTTGTTCTCATACAAGTTGTTGGATCAACTATTCTCTAAACCTTGACATAATTCACGACGGCGCCAAAGAAACTTGTTCTCATACAAGTTGTTGGATCAACTATTCTCTAAACCTTGACATAATTCACGACGGCGCCAAAGAAACTTGTTCTCATACAAGTTGTTGGATCAACTATTCTCTAAACCTTGACATAATTCACGACGGCGCCAAAGAAACTTGTTCTCATACAAGTTGTTGGATCAACTATTCTCTAAACCTTGACATAATTCACGACGGCGCCAAAGAAACTTGTTCTCATACAAGTTGTTAGATCAACTATTCTCTAAACCTTGACATAATCACGACGGCGCCAAAGAAACTTGTTCTCATACAAGTTGTTGGATCAACTATTCTCTAAACCTTGACATAATTCACGACGGCGCCAAAGAAACTTGTTCTCAACTCACAATAAAGCAGTTTACAACTTCCAGTAGGAAGAAGACATTTTTTCCACGATTCTATGAAGACTCATTGTGTTACATATATAGAGACTCATTGTGTTACATATATAGAGACTCATTGTGTTACATATATAGAGACTCATTGTGTTACGTATATAGAGACTCATTGTGTTACGTATATAGAGACTCATTGTGTTACATATATAGAGACTCATTGTGTTACATATATAGAGACTCATTGTGTTACATATATAGAGACTCATTGTGTTACATATATAGAGACTCATTGTGTTACATATATAGAGACTCATTGTGTTACGTATATAGAGACTCATTGTGTTACGTATATAGAGACTCATTGTGTTACGTATATAGAGACTCATTGTGTTACATATATAGAGACTCATTGTGTTACATATATAGAGACTCATTGTGTTACATATATAGAGACTCATTGTGTTACGTATATAGAGACTCATTGTGTTACATATATAGAAACTCATTGTGTTACATATATAGAAACTCATTGTGTTACGTATATAGAGACTCATTGTTTTACATATATAGAGACTCAATGTGTTACGTATATAGAGACTCATGGTGTTACATATATAGAGACTCATTGTGTTACATATATAGAGACTCGTGTTACATATATAGAGACTCATTGTGTTACATATATAGAGACTCATTGTGTTACATATATAGAGACTCATTGTGTTACATATATAGAGACTCATTGTGTTACATATATAGAGACTCATTGTGTTACATATATAGAGACTCATTGTGTTACATATATAGAGACTCATTGTGTTACATATATAGAGACTCATTGTGTATACATAGAGACTCATTGTGTTACATATATAGAGACGCACTGTGTTACATATATAGAGACTAATTGTGTAACATATATAGAGACTCATTGTGTTACATATATAGAGACTCATTGTGTATACATAGAGACTCACTGTGTTACGTATATAGAGACTCATTGTGTATACATAGAGACTCACTGTGTTACGTATATAGAGATTCATTGTGTTACATATATAGAGACTCAATGTGTTACATATATAGAGACGCACTGTGTTACATATATAGAGACTAATTGTGTAACATATATAGAGACTCATTGTGTTACATACATAGAGACTCATTGTGTTACATATATAGAGACTCATTGTGTATACATAGAGACTCACTGTGTTACGTATATAGAGACTCATTGTGTATACATAGAGACTCACTGTGTTACGTATATAGAGACTCATTGTGTTACATATATAGAGACTCAATGTGTTACATATATAGAGACTCACTGTGTTACGTATATAGAGATTCAATGTGTTACGTATATAGAGACTCATTGTGTTACATATATAGAGACTAATTGTGTAACATACATAGAGACTAATTGTGTAACATACATAGAGACTCATTGTGTTACGTATATAGAGACTCATTGTGTTACATATATAGAGACTCAATGTGTTACGTATATAGAGACTCATGGTGTTACGTATATAGAGACTCATTGTGTTACGTATATAGAGACTCATGGTGTTACGTATATAGAGACTCATTGTGTTACGTATATAGAGACTCATTGTGTTACGTATATAGAGACTCATTGTGTTACGTATATAGAGACTCACTGAGTTACATATATAGAGACTCATTGTGTTATGTATATAGAGACTCATTGTGTTACGTATATAGAGACTCATTGTGTTACATATATAGAGACTCATTGTGTTACATATATAGAGACTCATTGTGTTACATATATAGAGACTCATTGTGTTACATATATAGAGACTCATTGTGTTACATATATAGAGACTCATTGTGTTACATATATAGAGACTCATTGTGTTACATATATAGAGACTCATTGTGTTACATATATAGAGACTCATTGTGTTACATATATAGAGACTCATTGTGTTATATATATAGAGACTCATTGTGTTACATATATAGAGACTCATTGTGTTACATATATAGAGACTCATTGTGTTACATATATAGAGACTCATTGTGTTACATATATAGCGACTCATTGTGTTACATATATAGAGACTCATTGTGTTACATATATAGAGACTCATTGTGTTACATATATAGAGACTCATTGTGTTACATATATAGAGACTCATTGTGTTACATATATAGAGACTCATTGTGTTACGTATATAGAGACTCATTGTGTTACATATATAGAGACTCATTGTGTTACATATATAGAGACTCATTGTGTTACATATATAGAGACTCATTGTGTTACATATATAGAGACTCATTGTGTTACGTATATAGAGACTCATTGTGTTACATATATAGAGACTCATTGTGTTACATATATAGAGACGGTGTGTATGTATGGCCCTTTTCGTCTTGTCAGACGGTCTAGTGGAGGCTATTGTGTATTTTTTGAGGTATTGTTTTTGTTGAACAGCTTCTCTCGTGGCTAATTCTACCAATGCTTGACAAACACACGCGGTCACATAATGAACAAGTCAGGTTCGCTGGTCCACAGGGTTTTCCATCCTTTTTTATGAGTCTTTTCTCTTCTAAGTTTGTCTTATTGAGACTCATTGTGGAACATACTCAGACAATATGGAATGTCACCAACAATGATTAGCATCATCAAAGATCTGTACTACAACTCTCATGTGTAGTTGGCACACAGGCAGGGCTGAGTGAATGGTTGCAGATACTGGAATGAAACAACGATGTGTTTCGTCTCTCTTATTATGTTAGAATTGTCATCGACTTCATAATGCAAACTATGATGTTCAGATAACAAAGGATTTAGATAGACACCTCAATCTCAGTTGGAGGACCTTGATTTTGCAGACGACATTGTCCTTATCAATAATAATGTGAACATGATGCCAGAAATAACAAATGCCCTGTCATCATCGATGTACATTAGTAAAAAAGAACTTGATATCGACCAAGTAAACAAGGTCATGAAGACATTTCCTGAACAATAAATATATGTGGAAGGAAAAGTATTGGAAGAAGTAGATAACTTGTACATTTTACAATTGTCATATGTCAATATCTTACAATTGTCATATGTCAATATCTTACATTTGTCTTACGTCAATGTCTAACAATTGTTTTATATCAATGTCTTACAGTTGTCTTATGTCCATTTCTTACAGTTGTCTTATGTCAATGTCTTACAGTTGTCTTATGTCAATGTCTTAGTTGTCTTATGTTAATGTCTTACAGTGGTCTTATGTTAATGTCTTACAGTTGTCTTATTACAATGTCTTACAGTTGTCTTATTACAATGTCTTACAGTTGTCTTATGTCAATGTCTTAAGTTGTCTTATGTTATGTCTTACAGTGGTCTTATGTTAATGTCTTACAGTTGTCTTATTACAATGTCTTACAGTTGTCTTTTACAATGTCTTACAGTTGTCTTATGTCAATATCTTACAGTTGTCTTATGTCAATGTGTTACAGTGGTCTTATGTTAATGTCTTACAGTTGTCTTATTACAATGTCTTACAGTTGTCTTATGTCAATATCTTACAGTTGTCTTATGTTAATGTCTTACAGTTGTCTTATGTTAATGTCTTACAGTTGTCTTATGTTAATGTCTTACAGTTGTCTTATGTTAATATCTTACAGTTGTCTTATGTCAATATCTTACAGTTGTCTTATGTTAATGTCTTACAGTGGTCTTATGTTAATGTCTTACAGTTGTCTTATTACAATGTCTTACAGTTGTCTTATGTCAATATCTTACAGTTGTCTTATGTCAATGTGTTACAGTTGTCTTATGTCAATGTGTTACAGTTGTCTTATATCAATATCTTACAGTTGTCTTATGTCAATATCTTACAGTTGTCCTATGTCAATGTCTTACAGTTGTCTTACGTCAATGTCTTACAGTTGTCTTACGTCAATGTTTGACAGTTGTCTTATGTCAATGTTTTACAGTTGTCTTATGTCAATGTCTTACAGTTGTCTTATGTCAATGTCTTACAGTTGTCTTACGTCAATGTCTTACAGTTGTCTTACGTCAATGTTTGACAGTTGTCTTATGTCAATGTTTTACAGTTGTCTTATGTCAATGTCTTACAGTTGTCTTATGTCAATGTCTTACAGTTGTCTTATGTCAATGTTTTACAGTTGTCTTATGTCAATGTCTTACAGTTGTCTTATGTCAATGTCTTCATCATCATCAAGTACCGGGCCTACTTGCGTAGGTGATCATGTCTCTCCACAACCTTCGATCTCGGCAGCTATTTATCATTTCTGTTATTGACCTTCTGCCAAGCCATTCTCTTAAGCTGTCTGTTCTTTTTTATTTTTGCTTCCCTCTATCTCTTCGTCCCTCAATTTTCCCAGTTGTTACAATATATTCCAGTTGTTCTCTTCTCATTACATGGCCAAAAAATGATGATTGTTTCTTCCTAATATTGGAAATTAGCTCTCTTTTTGCTTTGACCTCTCTCTGAACCTTTTCATTACTCTTCTTAGCTGTCCATGGTATTCTCAACATTCTTCTGTAAAACCACATTTCTACAGACTCCAGTGATTTTCTTGTCTGTTGTCCTGTTGTCCATGACTCGCATCCGTATGTCAAGACTGGTTCTACGTAACATTTAAGAACTCTTTTTCTTGTTTCTATTGTCAAAAACGGATTGCATAGTATCTTCCTCATTTTTTGGAAAGCTGCTTTTGCCTGAGCCATTCTGCATCTCACCTCTTTTGTACATCTTCCGTCTGAGGTTAACAAAGTTCCCAAATATTTAAATTCATTTACCTGTTTTAATATTGTTCCATTTGTCTTTATTTTGCACTGAGATGATGTCTTTTTCTTTGTTGTTACCATTACCTCTGTCTTTTTGCTATTAAGGCTGAGTCCTTTATTTTTGCTTTCTTTCACTATAATGTCCAACATTTCTTGTAACTCATTTTCACTCTCTCTTAGTGATTAATACTGTATCATCAGCATACCTTAGATTATTTATATTATGTCCTCCAATTGTTATTCCATGCATGCCCCTTATGGATCTTAAAATAGTCTCACTATAAATATTAAACAAATATGGTGACAGCACACAACCTTGTCTAACACCCTGTTTTATTTGTTGAAACATTCCCAATTGTTTTCTAGTTCTTATGGCCGCTGTTTGTTGCCAGTACATGTTCTTTATTATTCTTAGATCTTTGATGTCTATATTTATGCTTTATAAAATGTTGATTATTTCTTGGTGCTTTACTTTGCCAAATGCCTTGGTGTAATCTATGAAACATAGGTATAGATATGTTTTCACCTCTATGGCTCTTTCTACTAAAGATCTTATGATATAAATGGCATTGCTTGTTCCTTTATCTCTAACAAAACCACATTGTTCATCGCTAATTTCTGGACTGATTTTGTTTCGCACTCTTCGCATGATTCTTAGTAATATCTTAGTCAAATGACTCATAGGGCTTATTGTGCGATGATCATCGCATTCAATCGCACCCGATTTCTTTGGTAGGGCTATGAATATTGATTTGAGCATGTCGTCTGGTATATATATCCGCTGTTGTAGATATTATTCAATATTTTTGTTATTATTCCTACTCCAAAATCACCCATGGCTTCAATCTCTTCTCTTCTTTAGTTATATTATCTGGTCCAGGAGCTTTGCCTGCTTTCATATTGAGCAAGGCGTCATCCACTTCTTCTCTGAGTATTTCTGGTCCTTCTCCATTATCCTTAATATTTACTTCTGTTCGTTCATCATTATAAAGATCTTTAATGTATTCTGTCCATCGTTCCCTTATGTTTTCTTGATCAATCAACAGTTCTCCTTTCTTTGATCTTAAACATCCAGTTTTTTATTGCGTTTTTCTTCCTGTTAATTCCTCAATTTGTTTGTATATAGCTTTAGCATCTCCTTTTTGTTGCAATTCGATCTCTTTGCATCTCTCTTTTAGCCATGCTTCTTTTGCTTCATTGCATTTTATTATAATTTCTTTATTTAATCTCTTATACTCATCTTTATTTTCTTTATTTCTTCTTCTTGTATCCATTAACTGCAAAATGTCATCTGTCATACATTTCTTTCTTGAATTTGTCCTCACTGGTGGTATGAACTCTTTTGATGTTTGTTGCATTGACTCTTTTAGCATTTCCCACTGTTCATCAATGCTTTGTATCGTCTCTATTGCATTGTACCGGTTCTGAATTGTGATTTTATATTTGTCTTGCAGTTTCTTGTCTGATTTTAGTACATCTAAATTTAACTTGATGTTAACTGAGGCTCGTTTTGTTGTTTTTAATTTACTCTAAGCTTTCCCACAACTAGTACATGATCACTATTGCAATCTGCCACTGGTCTAGTTTTCATACACACCAGACTGTTTCTAAATCTATTGCTTATCATTATATAATCAATTTGATTACGTGCGTTGTCCCTGGACATTTCCATGTCCACAGACGTCTTGGATGTTGCTTAAACCAGGTGTTTCCTATCATCATGTTGTGCGTTCTTACCCAGTCAATAAGTTTCTCACCTCTTTCATTCTTCTTGCCTTATCCATAATGACCAACTACTTCCTCAACTCTTTCCTTTCCTACTTTTGCGTTAAAATCCCCTAGAACTATGGTGTTTTCATGTGGTTTGCATTTATGAAGTGTCTCATTTAACTAGTTGTAAAATTGATCATTTGTTTCCTCTAGACTGTCTGCTGTTGGTGCATAAACTTGTATACGATTTATGTCTACTGACTTTCCATTCAATTTCACTATAGTGATTGTCAGATATTTTAGTCAATGTCTTACAGTTGTCTTATGTCAATGTCTTACAGTTGTCTTATGTCAATGTCTTACAGTTGTCTTATGTCAATGTCTTACAGTTGTCTTATGTCAATGTCTTACAGTTGTCTTATGTTAATATCTTACAATTTTATGTCAATGTCTTACAGTTGTCTTAAGTCAATGTCTTACAGTTGTCTTATGTCAATATCTTACAATTTTATTATGTCAATGTCTAACAATTGTTTTATGTCAATTTCGTACAATTGTCTTATCTCAATGTCTTACAGTTGTCTCATGTCAATGTTATACGATCGTCTCATGTCAGGTCCTACAATCGACTTATGCCAATCTCCTACAATCATCTCATGTCAATGTCCAACAATCGTCTTATGTCAATGTTGTACAATCTTTTCATGTTTATTTCCTACAATTTTCTCAGGTCAATGTGCTGTAATCTTCTCATATCAATGTCTTTCAATCTTCTCATGTCAATGTTCTACCATCTTCTCATGTCGATGTTCTCAGTCTTCTCATGTCAAGGTCCTACAATCTTCTCATGTCAATGTCTTACATTTTATCTCATGTCAAATTTTTACAATTGTCTTATGCTAATGAAGTAATAGATGGGGTAAAATGTAGCCAAAAATGTCCTGAAACAGATGACAGAATACTTACAATACAAGAAAGAAAGATTGCTGCCATAAATAAAGAGTTTGAGAATACTAAGAAACATATAGCAACTGAAGGTCAGAGTGTAAGGAAACAAGATAGGAAAAATAATGAGTTAGCAAATGACTAAAGACAAAATGTAAAGAAAAAGCAAATAGCAGCTATAGGTCAGTGTGATGAGGATAAGCAAAACCAAGTAGAAATAGTAGACCAAGAAAAATTTTGGCCGTTAGGAACACCAGAGCGTGATGCTATTATTGCTGAAAAGAGAAGAAAAGACGATGCCAGAGTTAAAGTAGACCTGCATTATGCCAAGCGTTTGAGGCGAATGCAAGAATTTTTAGACCACAAGGAAGAAATAGATAGGGGTAGCATGAGAGAAGAATATAGGTCAGAAAGAGGAAACTTGTCAACCATTAGCGACGTGAGAGGGAAGAGGCACAAAAAGAAGAAAAGTAACAATTAAGTGGTAACCAGAAACAAATACATTTTACCTCAACAAATAGTTAAGGATATAACTAGAGAGAAGGCAACTCTTAGAGGATAGGGAAAACAGATTAGCACATGAAGATAAGGACAATTTAAGTTATAATTAAATGAAAGCAACGAACTCTGTTGCATCAGATAGTTACGAGACAGTGGAGGAGTCATTGATAAAAGAAGAAGATCAAATAAAGAAAAGACCGAATGAATTTTCATCGGAAGAAGCTCCAAGTTGTAAGAGGAGAGGTATAGAATAAGAGTAGACAAGAGATCTGAGGGAAAAGAGTGATAGCCTCAGAGGAAATACAGACTTGAGTAGTTGATCAGAAGTAGTAAACTACTAAATTGGATGGTAATCCAAGTTTACAAGAGATCAATTGTATGTAGTAAGTGAGAAAGAAGAAGAGAGAAACAAATGTGATAACCTGTGGTTTGAGATGACCTAGAAGATATTAGGTTGTACATGGAGAAATTTATATGAAGAAAAGAGAACCAAGGGTGTTAACCTGTGTTTTGAGTTGACATAAAGGAAGTTAGGTTGGGAAAGGAGCAATTATGTAACGAGAGTGGTAACTCGTAGAAAGTTATGTGAGAACCCCCTGAAGATGTTATGTGAGAGTTATCATAAGA
This sequence comes from Megaustenia siamemsis, assembly GCA_032433765.1. NCBI lineage: Eukaryota > Metazoa > Mollusca > Gastropoda > Stylommatophora > Ariophantidae > Megaustenia > Megaustenia siamemsis. The sequence continues at coordinate 75,419,234 of JAVIAB010000126.1, read as the reverse complement.
AGTTGTATGAGCTAAAGAATTAATGAGAAGAACATCATATATCTGTAGTCTAATGACTAGAGTTGTGCAAGAAATGTCAGAGGACCTTGTACACTGATGTATGAGTAATGTATGAGTAGAAACAAGAGAATTCATGAGAGAATTTATTGAGACTAACGTGACGGTAGTCGAATGACTATAAATAATTATTCAAATTTAAGTAATTGAGAGGGTGTAAATAAAATGTCATTTATTTGCTCGAGCTAATTGTTTGTTTGTGATTGTGATCTCCGGAAATGTATGAGTTGTCCAATTATTCTTATATGTTCTTATGTGAATTGATAGGATATTATACTCTGACATGCATGAAGACCTGTGTAAATTTGTTTACATCTATTTCAGACATGTTCTAGACATCTGTCAAAAATGCATATTGCAATTATACCAGAGATGTTGTTGAATATATTGTTAAATGTTTGATCCTGCTTCGATATCCCGCTTGTTTACGATGAATGATGATATCGTATGACAGGGAACAGTTGGCTGTGTTCACTTTCTGCGCGGTTTCGCCCTATGTCTTTTGGCGTGTGCTGAGACTGCTACGATGGGGACTACAGTTACCTTTCTTTGTTTGGGAGATGAGTTAGTAATTCGGATGATTCCACTGGCACGGGCGGTTGAGCAATTATGGATTTTAATTCGTTTGCTGTGATACCGAGACCTTCCATAACCAATATTGTTAAATATTTTTATTAATACTTTCAAAGTTCGTGTGGTAATAGTATCATGTATAATGATTTTGTTGGTTACAGACTCAACATTTTAAAGTTACAGACACTTAAGAGCTATGAGATGAGCTGAGTGAAAAGTGTTTAGGTCAGAATTCAGGTCCTCCAGAACAGACAAGTTGCTGAGTATGGACTGAATGATTTTTTAGCCTATTTTTTAAGCGGATTTGAGAGTTATTTTGTTATTGTCATGTATTGAGTTTTGACTTAGAAATTATTTTTGGAATGGGACTTTGATTTATTTTATATGTGAGTGAATTGATAACTGTCATGCATGATTTATTTTATTTGCCTTATAGGATAGTGTCTTTGATATATTGCATAAATGTCATGCGTTAAGTATGTACTTTGACATACTCTGTGTATGTTTGATGATGTTTGATGCTACAGTTGATGTACAGCTGTCCTTTATTGATGTAGAGTGACTATATTATCAGATGACATTGACTGGTAGGGATGGAAGACTACACGGTTATATATTTTATTTTTTGAGTGAGAAAATCTTGGCATATTTTCTCACTAGAGAATAAGGGAAGGTATGTAACCGTGAATGATAGCACATACATATTTAGATCATAATTAAGTGAGGACTAAACAGGACTAGACAAATTTAGCATAGGGATGACTAACCGCACTGACTGACCACTGGTTGTCAACTTATCGTAGCCTTCGGTAAGGAATGTAGAACTCATAAACTAAAGGTGCCAGATGGCTGGGGAATGACCTTAGCTGTTGGTGAGGAATGTAGAACTCATAAACTAAACGCTAGTCACGACCACCGTGACTGACCACTGGTCGTAAACTTACTTTAGCTGTCGGTAAGGAATGTAGAACTCATGAACTAAAGGCTAGTCACACAAGTGGCAGATGTTGAGGGAAGGTCACTTAGAATGCAGAAAGGAGTAGAGCAAGGCCAGATGTCACTTTTATCTGGATAAAGAATAGTTGGCGGGAAAAAAGGTTCACGGTCAGTCAAAACCGTATAAAAGTTAGAGGGCAGACTTGAGAGGGGACTTCCACTTTTACGTTTAGACTTAGGAACAGACAGTGATAGCCAAGCACTAGGGACCGATATGAACTGAGATAGTCTTAGAAGTACTTCAACTTAGAGAAGAGACTAGAAATTTTAGAAATAGAGAAGCAGAACTACAGGAAAGCAGAATTATAATTACAGATCAGAATTAGAAGTCACGCACCAGAACCAGAGGACGAGAACTAGAACGAGAGACGGAGAACTAGAGATAGGCACCGAGATAGCCATTGAAGAACGTTAGAAACAGAAGACACAGACGAAAGAGAAACAATAGATAGAGAGACCGCTAGAATATCCACTATACGAATAGCTGATGTACAACACCGACGGTAGTCGCTTCAGCGGCCAAGACTTATTAGATCGAGCAAGTATCTACAGAACAGCGACGCTATGAAGGACAGCATGATAGCATCTATATATACCTGTATGTAACATAATAAATGAGGACTGATTTGTAACAAGCAAAGTTTGTTGATTCTTGAATGTGTGGTGTCGTGTCTTATACCAAGAACAATTAGAATACGGCTATAAATGTCCTACAATCTTCTCATGTCAATGTCCTACAATCATCTTATGTCAATGTCCTACAATCTTCTCATGTCAATGTCCTACAATCTTGTCATGTCAATGTCCTACAATCTTCTCATGTCAATGTCCTACAATCTTCTCATGTCATTGTCCTGCAATCTTGTCATGTCAATGTCCTACAATCTTCTCATGTCAATGTCCTACAATCGTCTCATGTCAATGTCCTACAATCTTGTCATGTCAATGTCCTACAATCTTCTCATGTCAATGTCCTACAATCTTCTCATGTCAAGGTCTTACAAACGACTAACATCATTGTCCTATGATTGGTGTCAGTGATACATTACACGTTAAACTCAATGCCCTTTCACTAATTAGTGTCAATCTTAAAGAACAATTATTGATGGAGATTTAGTGATAGAAAATACTGAGGGAAACAGAAAATAAATACAAGCCATTGGAGGTGGCGGAAGAAAACAAACAGGTAAAGATGTATATAACAATAGAAGTTTTGGCACTTTAAACGATATAGGGGTGAGGGGAGAGCATGGGATTGTCACCGTGCATGTATGAGACGTTTTCTGGAGGCTAAATACCTGGAAATTCTCTGGTAATTGGGAGAAGAATAGTGGTGCACTGGTGGCCACAGTGAATTGTTGAGGTGGCATCGGAGAGAAAGCTCCAACTGTCTAACCAGCCACACAATTTCTAGTCTTTAGCACGTACGCCAAGAAGTGAACACATTCAAGTAAGATGCCGGAGGAAGGGGGGGGGGGGGGGGGAGACAGTAAAAAAAAAAAAAAGTATAGAGCCCCCGTCACGCCAAGTGGCGTTTAGGGAATATGGTGTTAGTGACCATAATGTTTACAGACATTCGACGCACGATTTTTGGGGTTATGTGGTCTGTATTATGCCCATACCGCTTTACTTTTCCAGAAAAAAATCCAATACCCATTTAAGGCTGGGTGAACCCGGAAGCCGTCGGTCAGGATCGAACCCGACCTCTTGCCCTTTGTAGTCCACTTCACTAACCAGCGAGCTATCGCGGCTCCCCAGTTCACTAACCACTGAGCTATCGCGGCTCCCCAGTTCACTAACCACTGAGCTATCGCGGCTCCCCAGTTCACTAACCACTGAGCTATCGCGGCTCCCCAGTTCACTAACCACTGAGCTATCGCGGCTCCCCAGTTCACTAACCACTGAGCTATCGCGGCTCCCCAGTTCACTAACCACTGAGCTATCGCGGCTCCCCAGTTCACTAACCACTGAGCTATCGCGGCTCCCCAGTTCACTAACCACTGAGCTATCGCGGCTCCCCAGTTCACTAACCACTGAGCTATCGCGGCTCCCCAGTTCACTAACCACGAGCTATCGCGGCTCCCCAGTTCACTAACCACTGGCTATCGCGGCTCCCCAGTTCACTAACCACTGAGCTATCGCGGCTCCCCAGTTCACTAACCACTGAGCTATCGCGGCTCCCCAGTTCACTAACCACTGAGCTATCGCGGCTCCCCAGTCACTAACCACTGAGCTAGAGCGGCTCCCAGTTCACTAACCACTGAGCTAGAGCGGCTCCCCAGTTCACTAACCACTGAGCTATCGCGGCTCCCCAGTTCACTAACCGCTGAGCTATCGCGGCTCCCCAGTTCACTAACCACTGAGCTATCGCGGCTCCCCAGTTCACTAACCACTGAGCTATCGCGGCTCCCCAGTTCACTAACCACTGAGCTATCGCGGCTCCCCAGTTCACTAACCACTGAGCTAGAGCGGCTCCCCAGTTCACTAACCACTGAGCTATCGCGGCTCCCCAGTTCACTAACCACTGAGCTATCGCGGCTCCCTACAGGGGAGAAGAGACAGCTGCCTGGACTAAGACATTCCACTCCAGACCACTAATCATAAATATAGACGGAGTGTGCTAGAGAGATAGGGATGAACAGAAGTCAAGATGTTTTATGATTAGCTCGTGTCCGCTTGATAGACTGTGTTTAGATAAGAAAGTCGACATCAAAGTTGTTGAGTGGATAGCTGTAAACGTCAGAGATAGCTGTACACGTCCAGAGATAACTGTAAACGTCCAGAGATAACTGTACACGTCCAGAGATAGCTGTACACGTCCAGAGATAGCTGACACGTCAGAGATAACTGTAAACGTCCAGAGATAACTGTACACGTCCAGAGATAACTGTACACGTCCAGAGATAACTGTACACGTCCAGAGATAGCTGTACACGTCCAGAGATAGCTGTACACGTCCAGAGATAGCTGTACACGTCCAGAGATAGCTGTACACGTCCAGAGATAGCTGTACACGTCCAGAGATAGCTGTACACGTCCAGAGATAACTGTACACGTCCAGAGATAGCTGTACACGTCCAGAGATAACTGTACACGTCCAGAGATAACTGTAAACGTCCAGACATATATTCTATGTGTTTGACACATGGTCTAATCAAGACTAATGATTGTCACTGGCACAGATCACCGATACTGAGAAAAGACAAGACAAACAACACTAACCACTTGTTATTGATGCCATCAGCGGTAGCCTAAACCACAACAAGCATGGCCAAATTTTATCGATGAGTCTGATACTCAGATACAAGATCTCACCGGAATGCAGTGTCCATGTTAGCACCTAAGAAGAGACTCAGTATGTGATGTGAACAGATATATGGTAATTGTGAACTTGATCAATTGATTGATGACTGTTGATTGATTGACTGTTGATTGAAGAACATTGATTGAAGACTACCTACTGTGACAATAAATCATCAAAAAATCGTGTTATTCATAAACCGTAAGTGATCAGTTTGTGCGGCCATCTTCGAGCATCAAACCATCGCGCTCATGAACTACCCGATTTTTACCAACAGATTCATGCGAATGTTGCATAACACATTCATGTTATATCTTCCTCTTCTTCTTTTCTCTATCACTGATACCTAAAAGGTGTCGTGGTTTATATCATTTGTCGTTCTTGTGCTACTCGAATTGTCTGAATTAGTGATTTTCCTTTGTTGTTACATGTCTCTGTCACTGCATCTATCCATCTTCTTTTCTCTTTCACTGATACCTAAAAGGTGTCGTGGTTTATATCATTTGTCGTTCTTGTGCTGCTCGAATTGTCTGAATTAGTGATTTTCCTTTGTTGTTACATGTCTCTGTCACTGCATCTATCCATCTTCTTCTGGGTCTTCCTCTTGGTCTTTTTCCATGCATTCTCGAGAAGAACGCCCTTGATGGTGATTGGTGAGAATTCATTCTGACCAGGTGGCCAAACCATTTAAGTTGTTGTTGTTCTATATATTCTTGGCAGGGTTTTGTTCCTACCATTTTCTTATGGTTTAATTTGGTATTCTATCTCTTCTTGTGTTGTTTGTTATTTTTCTCAAGCATCGCATCTCACATGTATTGATCTTTCTTAAATGTGATTTAGAAAGGGTCCATGTCTGACTTTCATAGCACAAAGTTGGTATGAAGATGCTATTTATCATTTGTTGTTTAGCTGGCATAGAAATGTTTGGATGTCTTAACAATGGTGAAAGCTGGTATGTGACAGCATTTGCTTTTTGTATTCTCATGTCAATTTCTCTGTCTAGTTTTCCATCTTCTGTGAACATTGTGCCTAAATACTTGAATTCTTCTACTTGTTTTATTTCTTTATCTTTGATTTTAATGTTTAATGGGTGTCTTAATTTGCTTATTCTTATAGCCTCTGATTTTGCTGTGTTAATTTTCATACTGTAGTTTGTGCAGCTTTTATCTAGAGATGTTAAATGCTGCTGTAGCAGGTTTTTGTCCTCATATATTAGGCATTGGTCATCTGCGAATAGTAGCTCGTTGATGTTGGAACTTTCTACCTCTATATTATTGTTTGATTTGTCCTTATTGTTGGTTGTTTCCTGATTTATTGTGTCCATATATATGATGAAGAGGAGTGGTGAGAGGACACATCCTTGTCTTACTCCTGTTGTAACCTGAAACCATTCTGACAGACCTTCCGATGTTCTGACGGCACTTTGACTGTTTTTATATAGTGCTATTATATTTTCTAGTAGTTGTCCTGCTACCCCGTAGGTTTCTAAAGTTTGCCAAAGTTTGTTCCTGTCCACACGATCAAACGCTTTTTCCTGATCTATAAACACTATATTTAGGTTTCTGTCATATTCTATTGTTTTTTCACATAGTTGTCTCAATGTAAATATAGCATCAGTACAGCTTTTGCCTTTTCTGAATCCGAATTGATTATTACTTAATTGTGGTTCTATTATGTATCTTACTCTCCTCTCTAATATTTTAGCAAACATTTTACCAACTTGACTCAATAGGGATATTCCTCTGTACATTTCACACTCCCTTTTACTTCCCTTATTCTTCCAAAATGGGACAATGATAGCTTTTTGCCAATCGTCTGGGACTTTTCTTTCTTCCCAAGCCATATTGAATATGATAGTAAGCCAATCTATAGCTGTTTCCTTACAGGCTAGTAGCATTTCTGTTGTTATTCCATTTATACCAGCTGCTTTGTTCTTGTTATTCTGTTTCAATGCCCATTCTACTTCTGCTTTAAGTATATTCGGTTCCTGTTCGTCATACTGCCTATGTTTAAACTCTGTATTTCCGTTTGTATTTCCCTGGTTTAATAGTTCCTAAAGTATTCTCTCCATCTGATTATTATGTTTTTCCTGCTGCTGATTGGTCTACCGTTCTTGTCGTTTATTATAGTGGTTGGGTTATAATCCTGCTGCTGATTGGTCTACCGTTCTTGTCGTTTATTATAGTGGTTGGGTTATAATCCTGCTGCTGATTGGTCTACCGTTCTTGTCGTTTATTATAGTGGTTGGGTTATAATCATTATTTCTTACTCTCATTGAATACAAGAACGCTTGAATTTCTTTTTCTACGGGTATTGAAATTTACTTAAAACTTAAATTTGACTCCCATCGAAAACTGTGTCGTGTTACCAGCACAGTCACACACCGGAATGTTATATAACAAATAATAATGTTAATGTCTATAACAGATTCATGTAATTGTTATATAACAAATCAGCGTCTATGTTATATGACAGGTTAATGTCAGAGTTTTGTGACAGATTAACGTAGAGGTTATACAACATTAATGTCAAAGATATACAGCAGATTAATGTCAAATATATACAGCAGATTAATGTCAAAGTTATACTGCAGATTAATGTCAAAGTTATACAGCAGATTAATGTCAAAGTTATACAGCAGATTAATGTCAAAGTTATACAGCAGATTAATGTCAAAGTTATACAGCAGATTAATGTCAAAGTTATACAGCAGATTAATGTCAAAGTTATACAGCAGATTAATGTCAAAGTTATACAGCAGATTAATGTCAAAGTTATACTGCAGATTAATGTCAAAGTTATACTGCAGATTAATGTCAAAGTTATACTGCAGATTAATGTCAAAGTTATACAGCAGTTTCGTATCTATGTTCTCAGTGCGAAATATTCAACTGACAGAGACTGTATGTCATCAAATATCGCTACCTACATTAGAAATTCACTTGTTCACGTCATGTTCCGGCAGGGAATACGGTTGTAGCTCCATTGTTGTTATTAATTTTAGTGGTTTAATGTCAGTAATACACCATTGTTGCTTTTCTTACTCAGATTGGTGCGCATTTAAAGCAGTGAGGTAAACCAAGGAGCTGTTGACATCTTGTCCTTAGCTTTGTTTACTCGATAAATCAAAGTTATACAAATCGGACAATGTCATAGTCTTCAGTAGACAAGTCCTCTAACCATTGCTCTGTCGTGGCTCTTGATGCTACTGCCCAGTTCAAACACTTCGCATTGCATATTGACTCACATCAAACACTGTTCGATAGCAGCTCTGTTCGATACATCGATCATTAACTGGGTAGCAGAGATCGATTACCTTGGAATGAATTATTGGAACAGTTATGGTGTTGTTCGTCCACCTTTCAACTCCTGTGGAGCATAGGACTTGAGGTCTTCAACAAACACTCCAAGGCCGTCCTGATCGGTGGTATTCTCTTAACCCCAAGTTTTCCCCATTTTCTTCGTCTCTGCTCCTACTTTCTTCTCCCAGTATATTTTAACGTCCTCTTCGTCTCTGCTCCTACTTTCTTCTCCCAGTATATTGTGACCGTCCTCTTCGTCTCTGCTCCTACTTTCTTCTCCCAGTATATTGTGACCGTCCTTCGTCTCTGCTCCTACTTTCTTCTCCGAGTATATTGTGACCGTCCTCTTCGTCTCTGCTCCTACTTTCTTCTCCGAGTATATTGTGACCGTCCTCTTCGTCTCTGCTCCTACTTTCTTCTCCAGTATATTTGACCGTCCTCTTCGTCTCTGCTCCTACTTTCTTCTCCCAGTATATTTTGGACCGTCCTCTTCGTCTCTGCTCCTACTTTCTTCTCCCAGTATTTGACCGTCCTTCTTCGTCTCTGCTCCTACTTTCTTCTCCCAGTATATTTAACCGTCCTCTTCGTCTCTGCTCCTACTTTCTTCTCCCAGTATATTGTGACCGTCCTCTTCGTCTCTGCTCCTACTTTCTTCTCCGAGTATATTGTGACCGTCCTCTTCGTCTCTGCTCCTACTTTCTTCTCCCAGTATATTGTGACCGTCCTCTTCGTCTCTGCTCCTACTTTCTTCTCCCAGTATATTGTGACCGTCCTCTTCGTCTCTGCTCCTACTTTCTTCTCCCAGTATATTTTGACCGTCCTCTTCGTCTCTGCTCCTACTTTCTTCTCCCAGTATATTGTGATCGTCCTCTTCGTCTCTGCTCCTACTTTCTTCTCCCAGTATATTTTGACCGTCCTCTTCGTCTCTGCTCCTACTTTCTTCTCCCAGTATATTGTGACCGTCCTCTTCGTCTCTGCTCCTACTTTCTTCTCCCAGTATATTTTGACCGTCCTCTTCGTCTCCTCAATATTTACCTTCTCTGGAAGATTACATAAACATATAATGGACATATGGACATTAGACAAGAAAACAGAACAGAAAATTGAAGCCTTTGAAATGAGGATTTATAGAAGAATAGGTAGAATTGGATGGAAACAAAAGATAACAAACGATGAAGTTTTAAAACAACTGAAAATAAAAAGAGAACTGCTGAACACAATAAAGACAAGACAAATTAAATTTTTGGGGCATGTTAAAAGACACAACAGCCTACTAAAAGTAATATTGGAAGGAAAAATACAAGGTAAAAGAGGCAGAGGCAGACCAAGACTAACATGGACGAGTAACATCAAAAGATGTACAAGTCAATCTATGACAGCCTGCACCATCAAAGCAAGAAACAGAGTAGAATGGCGATCCATGGTAGCGAACCTTCGTTGCGGAGAGAGCACACGATGATGATGATGATGATGAAACTTATAATAAAGACAAAGAGGACGTTCTGAAATGCAAAATAAAAGTTGAATTATCAATATCAGCTCAACTTGTACATTACGCATTGTTGGTGTTTTTCAGCAGCCTAGATCTGCAGGTTAAAGAAATGCTTTTCCTTTCCGCCCATTATTGACTGACCGTCCGAGGCGGGCCTATGTTTGGACGTAAAGCCAGGTATTGATATAACGAACGAGAACTTCAATGAAGGCCATTTATCAACTAGATCAAGCTGTAGAGTGTGACAGGTGGGACAGCACATTCTACTGTCCATAATCACTTTTCAACATACTCTAGCCGTAACGTTTACCTTTATAATGTAATCTGATCAACTATATAACTCGTTATAATATAATGTAATCTGATCAACTATATAACATATAACATATAACTCGTTATAATATAATGTAATCTGATCAACTATATAACTCGTTATAATCTAATGTAATATGATGAACTATATAACTCGTTATAATCTAATGTAATATGATGAACTATATAACTCGTTATAATATAATGTAATATGATGAACTATATAACTCGTTTAAAGATGGAAGAAAGGAGACAAGCGAAGAACACTGCCCTATACGATAAAATAGATAATGAAATACGCAAAATGTGCAAAAAGGCAAAAAGAAGACTGGCTCAGCCAAAAATGTATAGAAATAGAAACTATGGAAAGCAAACAAGGCTTAAGAGGAATGCACACAGAAATAAAGAGAATGACTAATACAAATTTTTTAAAGCCACAGAAGGTGGATGCATTGCAGACAAAAAAGCAAAAATGCTAACAGACAATAAAGATATTATAGATAGATGGCAGGAATATATATAACAGAACTATTTCATGATCAAAGGGACAAGAAACCAGTTATAAAATGTACATCAGGCTATAAAATCTTAAAATCTGTGGTGGATCTTCTTCTTTTCTTCTACTTTCCTTCCTCATCTGCCTTTCAGCGTCGAGGGGAGACATAATTTGCGGTCTTTTGCTCTTCTGTTCGCCTCTGCTGCTGTTATGTTTCCTAGTGCTTCTAATATTCCATCGATCCATCTTTTTCGTGGTCGACCCTTGGATCTGATGTTCTCACAACGTTTGTTGAAGGCTCGTTGTGCTGTGTTTTGTTCTTTCTGCCTTGTCACGTGGCCGAACCATTTTATCTGTTGTTTCCTTATATATTCTATGGCTGGGGCTATTCCTAGCTTTTTTCTCAGTTCTTCATTTCTGATCTTATCTCTCAGACTGTTTCATGTCATTCGTCTAACACATTTCATCTCTGTAGAGGTTATTTTTCTTATTGTTCTTGCATCTAGAGTCCAGGTCTGGCATTGGTCTGTGGTGGATAAAGATATAAAAACAATGAAAAAGGGAAAAGCAGCAGGACCTGACAGCATACAGATAGAGATGATACAGGCACTAGAAGATTTTGGCATCGAAGTGATCATAGACATATGCAACGACATACACCATACAGGATACATACCAAATGAACTAAAAACATCAACTGTCATTGCATTGCCTAAAAAGAATGGTTCAGTTGAATGCAGTGACTTCTTTAGAACAATAAGCCTAATGAGCCATGTAACAAAAATCTTGCTAAAAGTTATATAAGGAAGGATTCAGAATAAAATCAATACTGAATTAGATGAGCAGCAATTTAGATTTAGGAAAAATAGCGGGACAAAAGAAGCCATATTCTGCATTAGAACATTAATCGAAAAGTACACAGAAGTAAACAAACCAATACATGCCTGCTTCATAGACTACACCAAAGCTTTTGATAGAGTACACCACAAACAACTTATAGAATGACTAAAAGAGATACATCTAGATGACAGGGACATACGACTAATAGGTAATCTATACTGCGAGCAAACAGCAATAATAAAATATAACAAAGATAACTCTACACATAATGATATAAAAAGAGGAGTAAGACAAGTATGCATCCTATCACCAAGCTTGTTCAATCTATACACTGAGCAAATCTTTAAAAACATCATAGAGATGCCAGGCCTACAAATTAATGGAAAGATAATCAATAACCTAAGATATGCTGACGATACTGTTCTACTAGCAGAAAATCCTAAAGATCTACAATAATTACTTAATGAAATAAACACGACAAACAAAAAATATGGACTAGATATGAATATCAAAAAGACTAAAACTATGATCATAAACAAAGAAAATACTCAAAACCCACAAGTGGATATCAACATTGAAGGAATAGACCTGGAAACAGTTCAGAACTATAACTACCTTGGACATACTATAACCAGTGATGGAAAATGTACAACTGAAATAAACAAAAGGATAGGAATGGCAAAAAGTAATTTTAATGTCATGAAGAACATACTAACATCAAAACAAATAACACCAGGGCTAAAACTACGAATAGCAAAATGTTACATCTTTTCAATATTCCTATATGGTGCAGAAACATGGACATCAGACAAGAAAACAGAACAGAGAATTGAAGCCTTTCAAATGTGGATATATAGAAGAATAGGTAGAATTGGATGGAAGGAAAAGGAAACAAACGATGGAGTCTTGAAACAATTAAAAATGAAAAGAGAAATACTAAACACAATTCAAACAAGACAAATGCGATTTTTGGGCCATGTTAAAAGACACAATAGCCTACTAAAAGTAATCCTGGAGGGGAAAATATAAGGTAAAAGAGGCAGTGGCAGACCAAGACTAACATGGACGAGTAACATCAAAAGATGGACAAATCAGCCTATGACAACCTACACCATCAAAGCAAGAGACAGAGCAGAATGGCGCTCCATGGTAGCCAATCTTCGTTGCGGATACGGCACTCGATGATAATGATATAACTCGTTATAATATAATGTAATCTGATCAACTATATAACTCGTTATAATATAATGTAATCTGATCAACTATATAACTCGTTATAATATAATGTAATCTGATCAACTATATAACTCGTTATAATATAATGTAATTTAATCAAGTACATAACTCGTTATAATAAAATGACTGAATACAGATCTCTGCTCAAAAACCCTTCATGACATCAACACTGCACCACATGGCCGAAACGTTCGTTAAAATCTGTCATGATCCACGTTATAACTGTTAAAATCTGTCATAATCCAAGTTATAACTGCTAAAATTTGTCATAATCCAAGTTATAACTGCTAAAAACTATCATGATCTACGTTATAAATGCTAAAATCTTTCGTGTTTGTGGTCCACTACTAAAATATGTCGTGTCTGTGGTCCACTACTAAAATATGTCGTGTCTGTGGTCCACTACTAAAATATGTCGTGTTTGTGGTCCATTACTAAAATATGTCGTGTCTGTGGTCCACTACTAAAATATGTCGTGTCTATGGTCCACTACTAAAATATGTCGTATCTGTGGTCCACTACTAAAATAAGTCGTGTTTGTGGTCCACTACTAAAATATGTCGTGTCTATGGTCCACTACTAATAACTGTCTATGGTCCATTACTAAAATCTTTCGTGTTTGTGGTCCACTACTTAAATATGTCGTGTCTGTGGTCCACTACTAAAATATGTCGTGTCTGTGGTCCACTACTAAAATATGTCGTGTCTGTGGTCCATTACTAAAATATGTCGTGTTTGTGGTCCATTACTAAAATATGTCGTGTCTGTGGTCCACTATTAAAATATGTCGTGTCTGTGGTCCACTACTAAAATATGTCGTGTTTGTGGTCCACTACTAAAATATGTCGTGTTTGTGGTCCACTACTAAAATATGTCGTGTCTGTGGTCCACTACTAAAATATGTCGTGTTTGTGGTCCATTACTAAAATATGTCGTGTCTATGGCCCACTACTAAAATATATCGTGCCTATGATCCACTACTAAAATATGTCGTGTTTGTGGTCCACTATTAAAATATGTCGTGTTTATGGTCCACTACTAAAATCTTTCGTGTCTATGGTCCACTACTAAAATATGTCGTGTTTGTGGTCTACTACTAAAATATGTCGTGTCTGTGGTCCACTACTAAAATATGTCGTTTCTATGGTCCACTACTAAAATATGTCGTGTCTATGGTCCACTACTAAAACCTGTCTATGGTCCATTACTAAAATATGTCGTGTCTGTGGTCCACTACTAAAATATGTCGTGTCTATGGTCCACTACTAAAATATGTCGTGTCTATGGTCCACTACTAAAATATGTCGTGTCTATGGTCCACTACTAAAATATGTCGTGTCTATGGTCCACTACTAAAATATGTCGTGTCTATGGTCCACTACTAAAATATGTCGCGTCTATGGTCCACTACTAAAATATGTCGTGTCTATGGTCCACTACTAAAATATGTCGTGTCTATGGTCCACTACTAAAATATGTCGTGTCTATTGTCCACTACTAAAATATGTCGTGTCTGTGGTTAACTACTAAAATATGTCGTGTCTGTGGTCCACTACTAAAATATGTCTTTCTGTGGTCCACTACTAAAACCTGTCTATGGTCCATTACTAAAATCTTTCGTGTCTGTGGTCCACTACTAAAATAAGTCGTGTCTATGGTCCACTACTTAAATATGTCGTGTCTGTGGTCCACTACTAAAATATGTCGTGTCTGTGGTCCACTACTAAAATATGTCGTGCCTATGGTCCACTACTTAAATATGTCGTGTCTGTGGTCCACTACTAAAATATGTCGTGTCTGTGGTCCACTACTAAAATATGTCGTGTCTGTGGTCCATTACTAAAATATGTCGTGTTTGTGGTCCATTACTAAAATATGTCGTGTCTGTGGTCCACTACTAAAATATGTCGTGTTTGTGGTCCACTACTAAAATATGTCGTGTTTGTGGTCCACTACTAAAATATGTCGTGTCTGTGGTCCACTACTAAAATATGTCGTGTTTGTGGTCCATTACTAAAATATGTCGTGTCTATGGCCCACTACTAAAATATATCGTGCCTATGATCCACTACTAAAATATGTCGTGTCTGTGGTCCGCTACTAAAATATTTGTGTCTGTGGTCCACTGCTAAAATATGTCGTGTCTGTGGTTCACTACTAAAATATTTTGTGTCTGTGGTCCACTGTTAAAATATGTCGTGTCTGTGGTCCACTACTAAAATATTTTGTGTCTGTGGTCCACTGCTAAAATATGTCGTGTCTGTGGTCCACTGCTAAAATATGATGTGTCTGTGGTCTACTACTAAAATATGTGTCTGTGGTCTACTGCTAAAATATGTCGTGTCTGTGGTCCACTACTAAAATATGTTGTGTCTGTGGTCCACTGCTAAAATATGTTGTCTGTGGTCCACTGCTAAAATATGTTGTGTCTGTTGTCCACTACTAAAATATGTCGTGTCTGTGGTCCAGTGCTAAAATATGTCGTGTCTATGGTCCAGTGCTAAAATATGTCGTGTCTGTGGTCCACTGCTAAAATATGTCGTATCTGTTGTCCACTGCTAAAATATGTCGTGTCTGTTGTCCACTACTAAAATATGTTGTGTCTGTTGTCCACTACTAAAATATGTCGTGTCTGTGGTCCAGTGCTAAAATATGTCGTGTCTATGTTTTACAATAAAATGTTGTTCCTAATTTGTCATGACTTGACAAAGTTCTACGAAACATTGAATTCTGCAGCTTATAGCGGTCCATAACTTTCTATTTCAAAATCTGTCTATTAATTCCATTGTCGATTTCCTACCGAATGATTCTCTTCATCCGTCTGGAATTATTTCTCTCTGTTTACCTTTATCTTTTCTTCCCTAAATTGTTCCACTTGTCACCAAATATTGTATAGTCCGTTCAGAAATTCATAATCACACCTGAATTAGTTTTGCGTGATAGCCGCTTGTTATTTTGGTTTCAAAATTTGCATGCAATCTTAGAATATTGATGACGTTATAGAAATATTTTTTGCTCTTAGAAATTTGATCTATAGTCCGTTCAGAAATTCATAATCACAATCGGACTATAGTCTAAAAGTTTTCTTCTTTATAACTATGCAAAAGTTTACTTTTTTACTATGTCAGCACTTCCTTAGGGAATCCAAGATGGGGCATTTATATTGTGATATTCATGACCCAGAGAGACGAACGCAACTCGCGCTTGGTCTTAATAGATCGTCATTTTCTCGTTGGATTAAACAAGACTCAAAGTGCACTCATGTCAATCAAGGAAGGAAAAGGAAAGTCGACAACTTTTACATGGATGTCATAAAACGTGAGATATTGAAAATGTTTGCTAATAATGTACTTGTTACTCTCAGGAATTTGAAATTAAAATTGCATGCAGACTGCAATATTGACATTTCTAAAAGTACTCTATGGAAGATTGTGCGAGGAGCCGGCTTCACTTTCAGAAAAACTGTTGGGGCAGGAATATTATTTGTGGAAAACCACACTTGGTCATTGCTCGAAGCAAATACCTGAGACAGATCCGTGAGCGGCGGAGTGAACGGTATGATATTGTATATTTAGACGAATCATGGGTCAACGCACCTATGCTAAAGAATGGCAGTCAGTAAATGGCAAACTCAAAAGAACAATTCCGAGCAGCAAAGGCCAGCGCATTATATTAACGCATGCTGGAAGCACTGAAAACGGCCTTGTCCATGATGCGGGACTTATTTTCCAATCAAAAAGTACCGACGGTAGGGACTACCATACTGAAATGAATGGAAACATTTTCAGGCACTGGTTGGAGAACGATCTTTTACCAATCCTGGAGAGACCTTCATGCATAGTCATGGATAATGCATCATACCACAATGTCGTATCAGAGGAAGACAAAGTGCCTACTGCATCAAATACAAAAGAGCAAATTAGAACATGGCTTGCGAATGAAAATGTCAAATTTGACGACACATATTTAAAACCCGAATTGTTACAACTTGTGAAGAATACGAATAAGAAAAGATGTACCATGTTGACAAAATCATTGAGAAATACGGACACACCTTCTTCGACTCCCTGCATATCATGCGCACCTTAATCCAATCGAACTTGTCTGGGCTCACGTCAAAGGACAAGTTGCAGAACAGAACAGGACGTTTAAAATGTGTGATGTTGAAGTTCTGACACGCGAGTCTCTCTCAAAAATAGACATTCCGTTCTGGAAGAAGTGTGTTGAACATGTGCTGCGGGTGGAAGATGAGTACTGGAAACGAGATGGATTACTATTTGTCCAGCCAGTAATGATTATCAACCTCTTGGAATCGTCAGATTCGGAATGATTAAAATTAAGATGAATTCAATTCCAGCTGCAGTTAGGACGTCCTGGGGTCTAATGGTGACCGAAGGACAACACTAATTGTAACCAATTGAATTCATGTTTGCAAATACACATAACGAACAACACCCACAATTAAGCACTATGTAGATACGCCTCTGACAAGAATTGCAGTAAACTGGAAAATTTAACACGATTACTGTAAACTCTAAAATTTGAATCAACTTGTGTGATATCGTCATAAAAGATCAAAGGAATTCGCTGATGTGCAAAATCTGTTGTGTTTGTGGAATAAAAAATACCAAAATCTTTGCGTCATCAATATTCTAAGATTGCTTGCAAATTTTGAAACCAAAATAACAAGCGGTTATCACGCAAAACTAATTCAGGTGCTATTATGAATTTCTGAACGGACTATAGTTGTTAACTTGCCGAAACATGGCAGCCTTGATTATTGATTTCTTCTGATATTGGAATAAGCTTTCCTGTCTCTGTGGCCACTTATAGAACGTCCCCATTTTTATTTTAGCTGTCCATGGTTTTTTTTTTAACTTTCCTCTAAAACCACATTTATGTGGCGTCCAACAAATTGCTTGTCTATTACTCGATTGTCGATGGCTCGCATCCATAGGTCTAGATTGAGTTTGGGTCCATATAACACTAAACAAACCTATTATTTGGACATTATGTACCAGTCTATATTGTCTTGTGTTTGTACGCACACACAATGTTGTATGTGTGTGACTGCCAGAAATGTATGTCAAACTATGCAGCTGTCAAAGATAATATGTCTATCTATATGTCAAAGATAATACGTCTATCTCTATGTCAAAGATAATACGTCTATCTCTATGTCAAAGATAATATGTCTATCTCTGTGTCTGTCAAAGATAATACGTCTATCTCTGTGTCAAAGATAATATGTCTATCTCTGTGGTTGTCAAAGATAATATATCTATCTCTGTGTCAAAGATAATATGTCTATCTCTGAGGCTGTCAAAGATAATATGTCTATCTCTGTGGCTGTCAAAGATAATATGTCTCTGTCTGTGGCTGTCAAAGATAGTATGTCTATCACTGTGTCAAAGATAATATGTCTATATCTGTGTCTGTCAAAGATAATATGTCTATCTCTGTGTCTGTCAAAGATAGTATGTCTATCTCTGTGTCTGTCAAAGATAGTATGTCTATCACTGTGTCAAAGATAATATGTCTATCTCTGTTTCTGTCAACGATAGTATGTCTATCTCTGTGTCAAAGATATGTCTATCTCTGTGTCTGTCAAAGATAATATATATATATCTCTGTGTCAAAGATATGTCTATCTCTGTGTCTGTCAAAGATGATATATCTATCACCGTATCAAATATAATATGTCTATCTTATGTCTGTCAAAGAAAATATATCTATCACCGTCTCAAAGATAATATGTCTATCTCTGTGTCTGTCAAAGATAATATGTCTGTTTCTATGTCAAAGATAAAATGTCTCTCTCTGTGTCAAAGATAATATGTCTATCTCTGTGTCAAAGATAATATGTCTATCTCTGTGTTAAAGATAATATGTATATCTCTGTGGCTATCAAAGATAATATGTCTATCTCTGTGGCTATCAAAGATAATATGTATATCTCTGTGGCTATCAAAGATAATATGTCTATCTCTGTGGCTATCAAAGATAATATGTCTATCTCTGTGGCTATCAAAGATAATATGTCTATCTGTGGCTATCAAAGATAATATGTCTATCTCTGTGGCTATCAAATATAACATGTCTATCTTTGTGGCTATCAAATATAATATGTCTATCTCTGTGGCTATCAAAGATAATATGTATATCTCTGTGTCAAAGATAATATGTCTATCTCTGTGGCTATCAAAGATAATATGTCTATCTCTGTGGCTATCAAAGATAATATGTCTATCTTTGTGGGATTCAAAGATAATATGTCTATCTCTGTGGCTATCAAAGATGATATGTATATCTCTGTATCAAAGATAATATGTCTATCTCTGTGGCTATCAAAGATAATATGTATATCTCTGTGTCAAAGATAATATGTCTATCTCTGTGGCTATCAAAGATAATATGTCTATCTCTGTGTTAAAGATAGTATGTCTATCTCTGTGGCTATCAAAGATAATATGTCTATCTCTGTGGCTATCAAAGATAATATGTCTATCTCTGTGGCTATCAAAGATAATATGTCTATCTTTGTGGCTATCAAATATAATATGTCTATCTCTGTGGCTATCAAAGATAATATGTCTATCTTTGTGGCTATCAAATATAATATGTCTATCTCTGTGGCTATCAAAGATAATATGTCTATCTCTGTGGCTATCAAAGATAATATGTCTATCTTTGTGGCTATCAAAGATAATATGTCTATCTCTGTGGCTATCAAATATAATATGTATATCGCTGTGTCAAAGATAATATGTCTATCTCTGTGGCTATCAAAGATAATATGTCTATCTCTGTGTCAAAAATAATATGTGTCTATCTCTGTGGCCATCAAAGATAATATGTCTATCTCTGTGGGATTCAAAGATAATATGTCTATCTCTGTGTCAAAGATAATATGTCTATCTCTGTGGCCATCAAAGATATTATGTCTATCTCTGTGGGATTCAAAGATAATATGTCTATCTCTGTGTCAAAGATAATATGTCTATCTCTGTGTCAAAGATAATATGTCTATCTCTGTGGGATTCAAAGATAATATGTCTATCTCTGTGTCAAAGATAATATGTCTATCTCTGTGGCCATCAAAGATATTATGTCTATCTCTGTGGGATTCAAAGATAATATGTCTATCTCTGTGTCAAAGATAATATGTCTATCTCTGTGTCAAAGATAATATGTCTATCTCTGTGGGATTCAAAGATAATATGTCTATCTCTGTGTCAAAGATAATATGTCTATCTCTGTGTCAAAGATAATATGTTTATCTATGTGGCTGCCATAGATAATATGTTTATGTTTATGTCCAAAAGATAATATCTCTATAGCTCTGTTTAGCAGTCAAAGTTATGTGACTCTACATGACTGCGACACAATGTGTGTCAAAGATAATCTTCTATCTGCTTGTCTATTTTAGTTATGGATCAATAATCTATGTCTCAATCTGTGATCTGTGACAATCACAGATGTATGTGTCTATTTGGTGATTATCAATGATGTATATGACTATTTATTACCGGCTTTTGGAATCCGTTGAACTGAAACAAGATAGTTAGCACCTAACAGTTTTCAATTTGTAAACGAAACAGCGATCGAATGTGTGATGTTTTGAAAGTTGATTAGTTTAATGTTGACATTGTGCTGTGACCTGCTAATCTCTTCTGTGAAGTACACGCCTTTAGAGAAAGAGGACTGTTTACAATTTCAAATGAAGTACGGACGAATGTTATCTTCGTTTGTTTGTCTGCTCTCTTATTTGTTTTCTAGTTTGTTTGTCTGCTCTCTTATTTGTTTCTAGTTTGTTTGTCTGCTCTCTTATTTGTTTTCTAGTTTGTTTGTCTGCTCTCTTATTTGTATTCTAGTTTGTTTGTCTGCTCTCTTATTTGTTTTCTAGTTTGTTTGTCTGCTCTCTTATTTGTTTTCTTGTTTGTTTGTCTGCTCTCTTGATTTCTAGTTTGTTTGTCTGCTCTCTTATTTGTTTTCTTGTTTGTTTGTCTGCTCTCTTATTTGTTTTCTAGTTTGTTTGTCTGCTCTCTTATTTGTTTTCTAGTTTGTTTGTCTGCTCTCTTATTTGTTTTCTTGTTTGTTTGTCTGCTCTCTTATTTGTTTTCTAGTTTGTTTGTCTGCTCTCTTACTTGTTTACCAGTTTGTTTGTCTGCTCTCTTATTTGTTTTCTAATTTGTCTGCTCTCTTACTTGTTTACCAGTTTGTTTGTCTGCTCTCTTACTTGTTTACCAGTTTGTTTGTCTGCTCTCTTACTTGTTTTCTAGTTTGTTTGTCTGCTCTCTTATTTGTTTTCTAGTTTGTTTGTCTGCTCTCTTATTTGTTTACCAGTTTGTTTGTCTGCTCTCTTATTTGTTTACCAGTTTGTTTGTCTGCTCTCTTATTTGTTTACCAGTTTGTTTGTCTGCTCTCTTACTTGTTTACCAGTTTGTTTGTCTGCTCTCTTATTTGTTTTCTAGTTTGTTTGTCTGCTCTCTTATTTGTTTACCAGTTTGTTTGTCTGCTCTCTTATTTGTTTACCAGTTTGTTTGTCTGCTCTCTTATTTGTTTTCTAGTTTGTTTGTCTGCTCTCTTATTTGTTTACCAGTTTGTTTGTCTGCTCTCTTATTTGTTTACCAGTTTGTTTGTCTGCTCTCTTACTTGTTTACCAGTTTGTTTGTCTGCTCTCTTATTTGTTTTCTAGTTTGTTTGTCTGCTCTCTTATTTGTTTACTAGTTTGTTTGTCTGCTCTCTTGAACTTATTCTGAGCGAAATGATTTAAAGGCGGACTGATATACATTTATATTTTACTTTCTTTCTTTTATTCCTCATTTGCCTTTCGACATCGAGGGGAAATACGGTTCGCGGTTTCTTGCTCTTCTATTGGCCACTTCTGAGACTTCATGGTCTAGTGTTCTTGTATCGTTAGTTGTGACTCGTGCTCAATTTAGTTCTGTATGTCTTATCACAGGCCCGAACCACTTGGTCTCTTGTCGCTTTATGTATTCAATAACTGGTTCCGTTCCTAGTCTTTTTCGTAACTCTTCATCTCCGATCTGACCCCTCAGACTTTAACCTGCCATGCATCTGACACACTTCACATCTGTGGTCGTAATTTTTCTAATAGTTCTTGAATCTAAGGTCCATGTCTGACACTGGTAGCATAAGATGATAAAGATAGTCTTATAAATAGCTCGCTTCACTTCTAACGTTACTTCTTTGTTGGACAGTGGTGGTGAGATCCTAACGTTACTTCTTTGTTGGACAGTGGTGGTGAGATCCTAACGTTACTTCTTTGTTGGACAGTAGTGGTGAGAACCTAACGTTACTTCTTTGTTGGACAGTAGTGGTGAGAACCTAACGTTACTTCTTTGTTGGACAGTGGTGGTGAGAACCTAACGTTACTTCTTTGTTGGACAGTGGTGGTGAGATCCTAACGTTACTTCTTTGTTGGACAGTGGTGGTGAGATCCTAACGTTACTTCTTTGTTGGACAGTGGTGGTGAGAACCTAACGTTACTTCTTTGTTGGACAGTGGTGGTGAGATCCTAACGTTACTTCTTTGTTGGACAGTAGTGGTGAGATCCTAACGTTACTTCTTTGTTGGACAGTGGTGGTGAGAACCTAACGTTACTTCTTTGTTGGACAGTGGTGGTGAGAACCTAACGTTACTTCTTTGTTGGACAATGGTGGTGAGATCATAACGTTACTTCTTTGTTGGACAGTGGTGGTGAGAACCTAACGCTTACTTCTTTGTTGGACAGTAGTGGTGAGATCCTAACGTTACTTCTTTGTTGGACAGTGGTGGTGAGAACCTAACGTTACTTCTTTGTTGGACAGTGGTGGTGAGAACCTAACGTTACTTCTTTGTTGGACAGTAGTGGTGAGATCCTAACGTTACTTCTTTGTTGGACAGTGGTGGTGAGATCCTAACGTTACTTCTTTGTTGGACAGTGGTGGTGAGAACCTAACGTTACTTCTTTGTTGGACAGTGGTGGTGAGATCCTAACGTTACTTCTTTGTTGGACAGTAGTGGTGAGATCCTAACGTTACTTCTTTGTTGGACAGTGGTGGTGAGAACCTAACGTTACTTCTTTGTTGGACAGTGGTGGTGAGAACCTAACGTTACTTCTTTGTTGGACAATGGTGGTGAGATCATAACGTTACTTCTTTGTTGGACAGTGGTGGTGAGAACCTAACGCTACTTCTTTGTTGGACAGTAGTGGTGAGATCCTAACGTTACTTCTTTGTTGGACAGTGGTGGTGAGAACCTAACGTTACTTCTTTGTTGGACAGTGGTGGTGAGAACCTAACGTTACTTCTTTGTTGGACAGTAGTGGTGAGATCCTAACGTTACTTCTTTGTTGGACAGTAGTGGTGAGAACCTAACGTTACTTCTTTGTTGGAAAGTGGTGGTGAGAACCTAACGTTACTTCTTTGTTGGACAGTGGTGGTGAGAACCTAACGTTACTTCTTTGTTGGACAGTGGTGGTGAGAACCTAACGTTACTTCTTTGTTGGACAGTAGTGGTGAGATCCTAACGTTACTTCTTTGTTGGACAGTAGTGGTGAGAACCTAACGTTACTTCTTTGTTGGACAGTGGTGGTGAGATCCTAACGTTACTTCTTTGTTGGACAGTAGTGGTGAGATCCTAACGTTACTTCTTTGTTGGACAGTAGTGGTGAGATCCTAACGTTACTTCTTTGTTGGACAGTAGTGGTGAGATCCTAACGTTACTTCTTTGTTGGACAGTGGTGGTGAGAACCTAAAGTTACTTCTTTGTTGGACAGTGGTGGTGAGATCCTAACGTTACTTCTTTGTTGGACAGTGGTGGTGAGATCCTAACGTTACTTCTTTGTTGGACAGTAGTGGTGAGATCCTAACGTTACTTCTTTGTTGGACAGTAGTGGTGAGAACCTAACGTTACTTCTTTGTTGGACAGTGGTGGTGAGATCCTAACGTTACTTCTTTGTTGGACAGTAGTGGTGAGTCCTAACGTTACTTCTTTGTTGGACAGTAGTGGTGAGATCCTAACGTTACTTTTTTGTTGGACAGTAGTGGTGAGATCCTAACGTTACTTCTTTGTTGGACAGTAGTGGTGAGATCCTAACGTTACTTCTTTGTTGGACAGTAGTGGTGAGAACCTAACGTTACTTCTTTGTTGGACAGTGGTGGTGAGATCCTAACGTTACTTCTTTGTTGGACAGTAGTGGTGAGAACCTAACGTTACTTCTTTGTTGGACAGTAGTGGTGAGAACCTAACGTTACTTCTTTGTTGGACAGTAGTGGTGAGATCCTAACGTTACTTCTTTGTTGGACAGTGGTGGTGAGATCCTAACGTTACTTCTTTGTTGGACAGTGGTGGTGAGAACCTAACGTTACTTCTTTGTTGGACAGTAGTGGTGAGATCCTAACGTTACTTCTTTGTTGGACAGTGGTGGTGAGATCCTAACGTTACTTCTTTGTTGGACAGTGGTGGTGAGATCCTAACGTTACTTCTTTGTTGGACAGTGGTGGTGAGAACCTAACGTTACTTCTTTGTTGGACAGTAGTGGTGAGATCCAACGTTACTTCTTTGTTGGACAGTGGTGGTGAGATCCTAACGTTACTTCTTTGTTGGACAGTGGTGGTGAGATCCTAACGTTACTTCTTTGTTGGACAGTGGTGGTGAGAACCTAACGTTACTTCTTTGTTGGACAGTGGTGGTAAGATCCTAACGTTACTTCTTTGTTGGACAGTGGTGGTGAGATCCTAACGTTACTTCTTTGTTGGACAGTAGTGGTGAGATCCTAACGTTACTTCTTTGTTGGACAGTAGTGGTGAGATCCTAACGTTACTTCTTTGTTGGACAGTGGTGGTGAGATCCTAACGTTACTTCTTTGTTGGACAGTGGTGGTGAGAACCTAACGTTACTTCTTTGTTGGACAGTAGTGGTGAGATCCTAACGTTACTTCTTTGTTGGACAGTGGTGGTGAGAACCTAACGTTACTTCTTTGTTGGACAGTGGTGGTGAGGACCTAACGTTACTTCTTTGTTGGACAGTAGTGGTGAGATCCTAACGTTACTTCTTTGTTGGACAGTAGTGGTGAGAACCTAACGTTACTTCTTTGTTGGACAGTGGTGGTGAGATCCTAACGTTACTTCTTTGTTGGACAGTAGTGGTGAGATCCTAACGTTACTTCTTTGTTGGACAGTAGTGGTGAGATCCTAACGTTACTTCTTTGTTGGACAGTAGTGGTGAGATCCTAACGTTACTTCTTTGTTGGACAGTGGTGGTGAGAACCTAACGTTACTTCTTTGTTGGACAGTGGTGGTGAGATCCTAACGTTACTTCTTTGTTGGACAGTGGTGGTGAGATCCTAACGTTACTTCTTTGTTGGACAGTAGTGGTGAGAACCTAACGTTACTTCTTTGTTGGACAGTGGTGGTGAGAACCTAACGTTACTTCTTTGTTGGACAGTGGTGGTGAGAACCTAACGTTACTTCTTTGTTGGACAGTGGTGGTGAGAACCTAACGTTACTTCTTTGTTGGACAGTGGTGGTGAGAACCTAACGTTACTTCTTTGTTGGACAGTGGTGGTGAGAACCTAACGTTACTTCTTTGTTGGACAGTGGTGGTGAGATCCTAACGTTACTTCTTTGTTGGACAGTAGTGGTGAGATCCTAACGTTACTTCTTTGTTGGACAGTGGTGGTGAGATCCTAACGTTACTTCTTTGTTGGACAGTGGTGGTGAGATCCTAACGTTACTTCTTTGTTGGACAGTGGTGGTGAGAACCTAACGTTACTTCTTTGTTGGACAGTAGTGGTGAGATCCAAACGTTACTTCTTTGTTGGACAATGGTGGTGAGATCCTAACGTTACTTCTTTGTTGGACAGTGGTGGTGAGATCCTAACGTTACTTCTTTGTTGGACAGTAGTGGTGAGATCCTAACGTTACTTCTTTGTTGGACAGTGGTGGTGAGATCCTAACGTTACTTCTTTGTTGGACAGTGGTGGTGAGAACCTAACGTTACTTCTTTGTTGGACAGTAGTGGTGAGATCCTAACGTTACTTCTTTGTTGGACAGTGGTGGTGAGAACCTAACGTTACTTCTTTGTTGGACAGTAGTGGTGAGATCCTAACGTTACTTCTTTGTTGGACAGTGGTGGTGAGATCCTAACGTTACTTCTTTGTTGGACAGTGGTGGTGAGAACCTAACGTTACTTCTTTGTTGGACAGTAGTGGTGAGATCCTAACGTTACTTCTTTGTTGGACAGTAGTGGTGAGATCCTAACGTTACTTCTTTGTTGGACAGTGGTGGTGAGAACCTAACGTTACTTCTTTGTTGGACAGTAGTGGTGAGAACCTAACGTTACTTCTTTGTTGGACAGTGGTGGTGAGAACCTAACGTTACTTCTTTGTTGGACAGTGGTGGTGAGAACCTAACGTTACTTCTTTGTTGGACAGTGGTGGTGAGAACCTAACGTTACTTCTTTGTTGGACAGTAGTGGTGAGATCCTAACGTTACTTCTTTGTTGGACAGTAGTGGTGAGAACCTAACGTTACTTCTTTGTTGGACAGTAGTGGTGAGATCCTAACGTTACTTCTTTGTTGGACAGTAGTGGTGAGATCCTAACGTTACTTCTTTGTTGGACAGTAGTGGTGAGATCCTAACGTTACTTCTTTGTTGGACAGTAGTGGTGAGATCCTAACGTTACTTCTTTGTTGGACAGTAGTGGTGAGATCCTAACGTTACTTCTTTGTTGGACAGTAGTGGTGAGAACCTAACGTTACTTCTTTGTTGGACAGTAGTGGTGAGATCCTAACGTTACTTCTTTGTTGGACAGTGGTGGTGAGAACCTAACGTTACTTCTTTGTTGGACAGTAGTGGTGAGATCCTAACGTTACTTCTTTGTTGGACAGTAGTGGTGAGATCCTAACGTTACTTCTTTGTTGGACAGTGGTGGTGAGAACCTAACGTTACTTCTTTGTTGGACAGTAGTGGTGAGATCCTAACGTTACTTCTTTGTTGGACAGTGGTGGTGAGATCCTAACGTTACTTCTTTGTTGGACAGTGTGGTGAGAACCTAACGTTACTTCTTTGTTGGACAGTGGTGGTGAGATCCTAACGTTACTTCTTTGTTGGACAGTAGTGGTGAGAACCTAACGTTACTTCTTTGTTGGACAGTAGTGGTGAGATCCTAACGTTACTTCTTTGTTGGACAGTAGTGGTGAGATCCTAACGTTACTTCTTTGTTGGACAGTGGTGGTGAGATCCTAACGTTACTTCTTTGTTGGACAGTGGTGGTGAGATCCTAACGTTACTTCTTTGTTGGACAGTGGTGGTGAGATCCTAACGTTACTTCTTTGTTGGACAGTGGTGGTGAGATCCTAACGTTACTTCTTTGTTGGACAGTGGTGGTGAGATCCTAACGTTTCTTCTTTGTTGGACAGTGGTGGTGAGATCCTAACGTTACTTCTTTGTTGGACAGTGGTGGTGAGAACCTAACGTTACTTCTTTGTTGGACAGTAGTGGTGAGAACCTAACGTTACTTCTTTGTTGGACAGTAGTGGTGAGAACCTAACGTTACTTCTTTGTTGGACAGTGGTGGTGAGATCCTAACGTTACTTCTTTGTTGGACAGTGGTGGTGAGAACCTAACGTTACTTCTTTGTTGGACAGTAGTGGTGAGAACCTAACGTTACTTCTTTGTTGGACAGTAGTGGTGAGATCCTAACGTTACTTCTTTGTTGGACAGTAGTGGTGAGATCCTAACGTTACTTCTTTGTTGGACAGTAGTGGTGAGATCCTAACGTTACTTCTTTGTTGGACAGTGGTGGTGAGATCAGAACGTTACTTCTTTGTTGGACAGTGGTGGTGAGAACCTAACGTTACTTCTTTGTTGGACAGTAGTGGTGAGAACCTAACGTTACTTCTTTGTTGGACAGTAGTGGTGAGAACCTAACGTTACTTCTTTGTTGGACAGTAGTGGTGAGATCCTAACGTTACTTCTTTGTTGGACAGTGGTGGTGAGATCCTAACGTTACTTCTTTGTTGGACAGTGGTGGTGAGATCCTAACGTTACTTCTTTGTTGGACAGTGGTGGTGAGATCCTAACGTTACTTCTTTGTTGGACAGTGGTGGTGAGATCCTAACGTTACTTCTTTGTTGGACAGTGGTGGTGAGATCCTAACGTTACTTCTTTGTTGGACAGTGGTGGTGAGAACCTAACGTTACTTTTTTGTTGGACAGTAGTGGTGAGAACCTAACGTTACTTCTTTGTTGGACAGTAGTGGTGAGAACCTAACGTTACTTCTTTGTTGGACAGTGGTGGTGAGATCCTAACGTTACTTCTTTGTTGGACAGTGGTGGTGAGAACCTAACGTTACTTCTTTGTTGGACAGTAGTGGTGAGAACCTAACGTTACTTCTTTGTTGGACAGTAGTGGTGAGATCCTAACGTTACTTCTTTGTTGGACAGTAGTGGTGAGATCCTAACGTTACTTCTTTGTTGGACAGTAGTGGTGAGATCCTAACGTTACTTCTTTGTTGGACAGTGGTAGTGAGATCCTAACGTTACTTCTTTGTTGGACAGTGGTGGTGAGAACCTAACGTTACTTCTTTGTTGGACAGTAGTGGTGAGAACCTAACGTTACTTCTTTGTTGGACAGTAGTGGTGAGAACCTAACGTTACTTCTTTGTTGGACAGTAGTGGTGAGAACCTAACGTTACTTCTTTGTTGGACAGTAGTGGTGAGATCCTAACGTTACTTCTTTGTTGGACAGTAGTGGTGAGATCCTAACGTTACTTCTTTGTTGGACAGTAGTGGTGAGATCCTAACGTTACTTCTTTGTTGGACAGTGGTGGTGAGATCCTAACGTTACTTCTTTGTTGGACAGTGGTGGTGAGAACCTAACGTTACTTCTTTGTTGGACAGTAGTGGTGAGAACCTAACGTTACTTCTTTGTTGGACAGTAGTGGTGAGAACCTAACGTTACTTCTTTGTTGGACAGTAGTGGTGAGAACCTAACGTTACTTCTTTGTTGGACAGTAGTGGTGAGAACCTAACGTTACTTCTTTGTTGGACAGTAGTGGTGAGAACCTAACGTTACTTCTTTGTTGGACAGTGGTGGTGAGATCCTAACGTTACTTCTTTGTTGGACAGTGGTGGTGAGAACCTAACGTTACTTCTTTGTTGGACAGTAGTGGTGAGAACCTAACGTTACTTCTTTGTTGGACAGTAGTGGTGAGAACCTAACGTAACTTCTTTGTTGGACAGTAGTGGTGAGATCCTAACGTTACTTCTTTGTTGGACAGTGGTGGTGAGAACCTAACGTTACTTCTTTGTTGGACAGTGGTGGTGAGATCCTAACGTTACTTCTTTGTTGGACAGTGGTGGTGAGATCCTAACGTTACTTCTTTGTTGGACAGTAGTGGTGAGATCCTAACGTTACTTCTTTGTTGGACAGTAGTGGTGAGAACCTAACGTTACTTCTTTGTTGGACAGTGGTGGTGAGAACCTAACGTTACTTCTTTGTTGGACAGTGGTGGTGAGAACCTAACGTTACTTCTTTGTTGGACAGTGGTGGTGAGAACCTAACGTTACTTCTTTGTTGGACAGTGGTGGTGAGAACCTAACGTTACTTCTTTGTTGGACAGTAGTGGTGAGATCCTAACGTTACTTCTTTGTTGGACAGTAGTGATGAGATCCTAACGTTACTTCTTTGTTGGACAGTGTTTGGGAGATCCTAACGTTACTTCTTTGTTGGACAGTGGTGGTGAGATCCTAACGTTACTTCTTTGTTGGACAGTGGTGGTGAGAACCTAACGTTACTTCTTTGTTGGACAGTAGTGGTGAGATCCAAACGTTACTTCTTTGTTGGACAATGGTGGTGAGATCCTAACGTTACTTCTTTGTTGGACAGTGGTGGTGAGATCCTAACGTTACTTCTTTGTTGGACAGTAGTGGTGAGATCCTAACGTTACTTCTTTGTTGGACAGTGGTGGTGAGATCCTAACGTTACTTCTTTGTTGGACAGTAGTGGTGAGAACCTAACGTTACTTCTTTGTTGGACAGTAGTGGTGAGATCCTAACGTTACTTCTTTGTTGGACAGTGGTGGTGAGAACCTAACGTTACTTGTTTGTTGGACAGTAGTGGTGAGATCCTAACGTTACTTCTTTGTTGGACAGTGGTGGTGAGATCCTAACGTTACTTCTTTGTTGGACAGTGGTGGTGAGAACCTAACGTTACTTCTTCGTTGGACAGTAGTGGTGAGATCCTAACGTTACTTCTTTGTTGGACAGTAGTGGTGAGATCCTAACGTTACTTCTTTGTTGGACAGTGGTGGTGAGAACCTAACGTTACTTCTTTGTTGGACAGTAGTGGTGAGAACCTAACGTTACTTCTTTGTTGGACAGTGGTGGTGAGAACCTAACGTTACTTCTTTGTTGGACAGTGGTGGTGAGAACCTAACGTTACTTCTTTGTTGGACAGTGGTGGTGAGAACCTAACGTTACTTCTTTGTTGGACAGTAGTGGTGAGATCCTAACGTTACTTCTTTGTTGGACAGTAGTGGTGAGATCCTAACGTTACTTCTTTGTTGGACAGTAGTGGTGAGAACCTAACGTTACTTCTTTGTTGGACAGTAGTGGTGAGATCCTAACGTTACTTCTTTGTTGGACAGTAGTGGTGAGATCCTAACGTTACTTCTTTGTTGGACAGTAGTGGTGAGATCCTAACGTTACTTCTTTGTTGGACAGTAGTGGTGAGATCCTAACGTTACTTCTTTGTTGGACAGTAGTGGTGAGATCCTAACGTTACTTCTTTGTTGGACAGTAGTGGTGAGAACCTAACGTTACTTCTTTGTTGGACAGTAGTGGTGAGATCCTAACGTTACTTCTTTGTTGGACAGTGGTGGTGAGAACCTAACGTTACTTCTTTGTTGGACAGTAGTGGTGAGATCCTAACGTTACTTCTTTGTTGGACAGTAGTGGTGAGATCCTAACGTTACTTCTTTGTTGGACAGTGGTGGTGAGAACCTAACGTTACTTCTTTGTTGGACAGTAGTGGTGAGATCCTAACGTTACTTCTTTGTTGGACAGTGGTGGTGAGATCCTAACGTTACTTCTTTGTTGGACAGTGTTGGTGAGAACCTAACGTTACTTCTTTGTTGGACAGTGGTGGTGAGATCATAACGTTACTTCTTTGTTGGACAGTAGTGGTGAGAACCTAACGTTACTTCTTTGTTGGACAGTAGTGGTGAGATCCTAACGTTACTTCTTTGTTGGACAGTGGTGGTGAGATCCTAACGTTACTTCTTTGTTGGACAGTGGTGGTGAGATCCTAACGTTACTTCTTTGTTGGACAGTGGTGGTGAGATCCTAACGTTACTTCTTTGTTGGACAGTGGTGGTGAGATCCTAACGTTACTTCTTTGTTGGACAGTGGTGGTGAGATCCTAACGTTACTTCTTTGTTGGACAGTGGTGGTGAGATCCTAACGTTACTTCTTTGTTGGACAGTGGTGGTGAGATCCTAACGTTACTTCTTTGTTGGACAGTGGTGGTGAGAACCTAACGTTACTTCTTTGTTGGACAGTAGTGGTGAGAACCTAACGTTACTTCTTTGTTGGACAGTAGTGGTGAGAACCTAACGTTACTTCTTTGTTGGACAGTGGTGGTGAGATCCTAACGTTACTTCTTTGTTGGACAGTGGTGGTGAGAACCTAACGTTACTTCTTTGTTGGACAGTAGTGGTGAGAACCTAACGTTACTTCT
This sequence comes from Megaustenia siamemsis, assembly GCA_032433765.1. Classification (NCBI taxonomy): domain Eukaryota; kingdom Metazoa; phylum Mollusca; class Gastropoda; order Stylommatophora; family Ariophantidae; genus Megaustenia; species Megaustenia siamemsis. Next base: position 75,387,880 of record JAVIAB010000126.1, on the reverse strand, counting down.
TTGTTGGACAGTAGTGGTGAGATCCTAACGTTACTTCTTTGTTGGACAGTAGTGGTGAGATCCTAACGTTACTTCTTTGTTGGACAGTGGTGGTGAGATCAGAACGTTACTTCTTTGTTGGACAGTGGTGGTGAGAACCTAACGTTACTTCTTTGTTGGACAGTAGTGGTGAGAACCTAACGTTACTTCTTTGTTGGACAGTAGTGGTGAGAACCTAACGTTACTTCTTTGTTGGACAGTAGTGGTGAGATCCTAACGTTACTTCTTTGTTGGACAGTGGTGGTGAGATCCTAACGTTACTTCTTTGTTGGACAGTGGTGGTGAGATCCTAACGTTACTTCTTTGTTGGACAGTGGTGGTGAGATCCTAACGTTACTTCTTTGTTGGACAGTGGTGGTGAGATCCTAACGTTACTTCTTTGTTGGACAGTGGTGGTGAGATCCTAACGTTACTTCTTTGTTGGACAGTGGTGGTGAGAACCTAACGTTACTTCTTTGTTGGACAGTAGTGGTGAGAACCTAACGTTACTTCTTTGTTGGACAGTAGTGGTGAGAACCTAACGTTACTTCTTTGTTGGACAGTGGTGGTGAGATCCTAACGTTACTTCTTTGTTGGACAGTGGTGGTGAGAACCTAACGTTACTTCTTTGTTGGACAGTAGTGGTGAGATCCTAACGTTACTTCTTTGTTGGACAGTGGTGTTGAGATCCTAACGTTACTTCTTTGTTGGACAGTGGTGGTGAGAACCTAACGTTACTTCTTTGTTGGACAGTAGTGGTGAGATCCTAACGTTACTTCTTTGTTGGACAGTGGTGGTGAGATCCTAACGTTACTTCTTTGTTGGACAGTGGTGGTGAGAACCTAACGTTACTTCTTTGTTGGACAGTAGTGGTGAGAACCTAACGTTACTTCTTTGTTGGACAGTGGTGGTGAGAACCTAACGTTACTTCTTTGTTGGACAGTGGTGGTGAGAACCTAACGTTACTTCTTTGTTGGACAGTGGTGGTGAGAACCTAACGTTACTTCTTTGTTGGACAGTAGTGGTGAGATCCTAACGTTACTTCTTTGTTGGATAGTGGTGGTGAGATCCTAACGTTACTTCTTTGTTGGACAGTGTGGTGAGAACCTAACGTTACTTCTTTGTTGGACAGTGGTGGTGAGATCCTAACGTTACTTCTTTGTTGGACAGTAGTGGTGAGAACCTAACGTTACTTCTTTGTTGGACAGTAGTGGTGAGATCCTAACGTTACTTCTTTGTTGGACAGTAGTGGTGAGATCCTAACGTTACTTCTTTGTTGGACAGTGGTGGTGAGATCCTAACGTTACTTCTTTGTTGGACAGTAGTGGTGAGAACCTAACGTTACTTCTTTGTTGGACAGTAGTGGTGAGAACCTAACGTTACTTCTTTGTTGGACAGTGGTGGTGAGATCCTAACGTTACTTCTTTGTTGGACAGTGGTGGTGAGAACCTAACGTTACTTCTTTGTTGGACAGTAGTGGTGAGATCCTAACGTTACTTCTTTGTTGGACAGTGGTGTTGAGATCCTAACGTTACTTCTTTGTTGGACAGTGGTGGTGAGAACCTAACGTTACTTCTTTGTTGGACAGTAGTGGTGAGATCCTAACGTTACTTCTTTGTTGGACAGTAGTGGTGAGATCCTAACGTTACTTCTTTGTTGGACAGTGGTGGTGAGAACCTAACGTTACTTCTTTGTTGGACAGTAGTGGTGAGAACCTAACGTTACTTCTTTGTTGGACAGTGTGGTGAGAACCTAACGTTACTTCTTTGTTGGACATTGGTGGTGAGAACCTAACGTTACTTCTTTGTTGGACAGTGGTGGTGAGAACCTAACGTTACTTCTTTGTTGGACAGTAGTGGTGAGATCCTAACGTTACTTCTTTGTTGGACAGTGGTGGTGAGATCCTAACGTTACTTCTTTGTTGGACAGTGGTGGTGGTGAGATCCTAACGTTACTTCTTTGTTGGACAGTGGTGGTGAGATCCTAACGTTACTTCTTTGTTGGACAGTGGTGGTGAGATCCTAACGTTACTTCTTTGTTGGACAGTGGTGGTGAGATCCTAACGTTACTTCTTTGTTGGACAGTGGTGGTGAGAACCTAACGTTACTTCTTTGTTGGACAGTAGTGGTGAGAACCTAACGTTACTTCTTTGTTGGACAGTAGTGGTGAGAACCTAACGTTACTTCTTTGTTGGACAGTGGTGGTGAGATCCTAACGTTACTTCTTTGTTGGACAGTGGTGGTGAGAACCTAACGTTACTTCTTTGTTGGACAGTAGTGGTGAGAACCTAACGTTACTTCTTTGTTGGACAGTAGTGGTGAGATCCTAACGTTACTTCTTTGTTGGACAGTAGTGGTGAGATCCTAACGTTACTTCTTTGTTGGACAGTAGTGGTGAGATCCTAACGTTACTTCTTTGTTGGACAGTGGTGGTGAGATCATAACGTTACTTCTTTGTTGGACAGTGGTGGTGAGAACCTAACGTTACTTCTTTGTTGGACAGTAGTGGTGAGAACCTAACGTTACTTCTTTGTTGGACAGTAGTGGTGAGAACCTAACGTTACTTCTTTGTTGGACAGTAGTGGTGAGATCCTAACGTTACTTCTTTGTTGGACAGTGGTGGTGAGAACCTAACGTTACTTCTTTGTTGGACAGTGGTGGTGAGAACCTAACGTTACTTCTTTGTTGGACAGTAGTGGTGAGATCTGTCCAATAACTTGACAAGCTTTATGACATCTTGGCTGTATTTATAATTATTTTACTATAGTATGCAATAATATGTTACAATAATTAATAGTGTATATGCATGTTCAAGTATGAAAAATGTACAAGCAGCCAGAAAACTGATGCAACAAACATACTTTAGTCATAAGAATAGTCTGTTGTATTGTAATGCAGATTGACTGACAGAAGTTTCAGCCTGATCTCGTGACGTCAAGAGGCGCTCGCTAGGGATTGAATGAAACGGCCGTGACCTTATGGCTCCCAAGATCTCTGCCCTAGACTTAAGTCAAGAGTCTCATACAGGCAGGCGGGTTTTATAAGTCTAGACCAGTGATTCTAAAACTGCGGTCCGTGATGCTGTCACAGGGGGACCGTGGTGCCGCCACAGGAGGTCCGCGGATGCCATCACAGAGGATCCGCGGATGCCGTCGCAGGAGGTCGGCGGTGCCGTCGCATGGGGTCCGCCGTAAAGGAAAGTTTGAGAACCGCTAGATCATCTATAGAAGTTTCTTTACTTTCCCTTCCTGTCCTTCACCCGATGACTACTCAGGGAAACGATTGTGCTCTTCATCATCATCCGTCCTTAAAAGACGTTACGTGGATGCAGATACGTTGGGTTGGGGTTTTGTAGGAAACATATTTGCACTTTTCGACCCAACACATCCGACTTCAACATGGCATTTTTAAGAACCTGGTTGCTTCCCTCTTCGATCTCTACTCGGTTGACCAGACTAGACAGGTTAGTCTGTTTCTAGAGGCACAGCGAAGAAGTGGAGTGGGGTCTGGATGGTTATGGTTCACCGATCCTGGCACAAGCCACCAGCTATGAGTCGTGACAGCATCTAGCTCTGCTGCTGTCTGGCGCCTAACCTCCTATAGAAGTTAGACATAATAGAAAGAAAGCAATGTGGCGGTACGTATATATCATAGTTAACCAGTACTCAAGAAAAGAAGTCAAAGTTTCCGGATGTGTGAAATCAAAGGAAGGAATTATAATAATAGGACGGAGAAGACAATGGAAAGATGGACAGAATATATCAGTCAACTCTATGATGATGAATGACAAGAGCTAAACAATTCATACAAAGACACAGGCCCATCAATGATGCAGAGTGAAGTTGAGGACGCAATAGTAGTATATATCCAGTGATTGGACCCCTGAAAGTCCTTCCAGAAGCACCTAAATCCTTATATAAATAGTCTACCCTCACATGGAAGCACATTTTTTGGTGCCGTTTTTCCTTATATGAGAGTCTTCATTTTTCCTTATATGAGAGTCTAACCGCCCATTTTTGTTCCGGTCGTGGTGACCTCTCGTGGCGGCGTCGGGTGACCTCTCGTTGACCTCTCGTGGTGGTGTTGTGGTGACCTCCCGCGGCGGTGGTGAAGGGGTGGTGGTGGTGGTATCATAACTTTCTCATTCTTTGTACTTTCAATGGTGCCGTAACTTTCATATCTATTCTTTCTTTATACTCTCGGGCAATAAAAAACAGTGACAAGTTTATTTATTGTTTTAAAAACTTCCTTTAGAATTAAAGGTAACATCTTAGGCCGTTACACACGCTACACGAAGGCGCATTACCGAACTTAGTAACTACACGCCAAACACCGCGTTAATTAAGCGAGATCAAGAGCTCGGTAGACGCGCAGCGAAGACGCGCCGCGAAGAATCGCCGCAAGGGGCCGCGTTTAACGTTAAGCGCGATCAAAGAGTTACCGGTAGACGCGCAGCAAGGGGCCGCGTTTACATCAAGAATCCGCCTCCCGTGAGTACTTACTTCCCGTTAGACGGACCGCGTTTACATCAAAGGTTTACTCTTGAGCACACTAAAAAATTTATCGCCGTAGCCGGTAAGTGTTCATCAGGAGAGTCATTTAACAGGGGAATTTTACGATACCGATGTTTTAATGTGAGACGCTTGGGGTAATTACAGTGACAAGTTATTTATTTATTTCACAAGTTATTTATTTATTGTTTTATTCGTATATATATCTCACAATAGATAACACAGGGGTAGACAATAATATAGTCTTTAACTATTGTACATTATAGACAAGAATAATACATAAGAAACAAAGTAGTTTATTTACAAGAAGTAATACATGATACTGTTAAATTGCTAAAGGGGAGGTGGTCACGCATGATGGATGAATGTAGATTGTCGACTGTGCCATGATGGATGAATGTAGGTTGTCGACTGTGCCATGATGGATGAATGTAGATTGTCGACTGTGCCATGATGGATGAATGTAGTTGTCGACTGTGCCATGATGGATGAATGTAGATGTCGACTGTGCCATGATGGATGAATGTAGTTGTCGACTGTGCCATGATGGATGAATGTAGGTTGTCGACTGTGCCATGATGGATGAATGTAGGTTGTCGACTGTGCCATGATGGATGAATGTAGGTTGTCGACTGTGCCATGATGGATGAATGTAGTTGTCGACTGTGCCATGATGCCTGTATGTAGTTGGCTAGTGTGCCATGATGCCTGTATGTAGATTGGCTAGTGTGTCGGAATGGCTGTATGTAGGTTGTCTAGTGTCGCATGATGGTTATATGTATGTTGTCTAATGTGTCGGGATGGATGAATGTAGATTGGCTAGTATGTCAGGATGGCTGAATGTAGGTTCTGTCTAGTGTGTCGTGATGAGTGTATGTAGATTGTCTAGTGTGCCATGATGGTTGTATGTAATTGTCGAGTGTGCTCCAACAAATCACAGCGCCATTTAAACGTCTTTGAACACAATGGACACAGATGTTCACCAGAAGAAACTTCATTATGAGAACCATCTGGAGAAAATCCATTATCCCTTTCGTCAACCATATTTAACATACCTAGTTTAACTTCATCAAACAAAAACATTTCGTTGTAATAGTCATCTCGTTGTAACAGTCACGTATGTCATGTCATTGTAACAGTCATGTCAATGTAACAGTCATGTCAATGTAACAGTCATTTCGTTGTAATAGTCATCTCGTTGTAACAGACACGTATGTCATGGCGTTTTATCAGAGACGTATGGTATGTCGTTGTAACAGACATGTCGTCTTTAGCACTTCAACGAATAACAGACAACAGTAATGGTGAACCTTACAGATAAGAAAACTTAGTTCCAAACCCAAATTTTCGTCTCATAACTAAAAAGTTGAACTCAAACATTAAAAATCTAGGTCCAAAGTCAAAATAGTTAGACACGGTAGGGCAAAAGGGCATATTCTTTCCAACCAATACTCCCTTTTCTTCTACACATCTGCATCTCGAAGCCTTCGAATTTATATTCAATGTTTGGCTACTGACTATATTTTGCGCCGATTGCTCAGAGTCGATTCTATATTCAACCACTGAACTCTCTGTCGATGTAGTAGATACGTATGTCATGTCAATGTAACAGTCATGCCAATGTAACAGTCATGTCAATGTAATAGCCATGTCGTTGTATCAGTCATGTCGATGTAGTAGACCGTATGTCATGTCATTGTAACAGTCATGTCAATGTAACAGTCATGTCAATGTAACAGTCATTTCGTTGTAATAGTCATCTCGTTGTAACAGTCACGTATGTCATGTCGTTTTATCAGAGACGTATGGTATGTCGTGATGGATGAATGTAGGTTGTCGACTGTGCCATGATGGATGAATGTAGGTTGTCGACTGTGCCATGATGCTTGTATGTAGATTGTCTAGTGTCGCATGATGTTATATGTATGTTGTCTAATGTGTCGGGATGGCTGAATGTAGATTGGCTAGTATGTCGGGATGGCTGAATGTAGGTTCTGTCTAGTGTGTCGTGATGAGTGTATGTAGATTGTTTAGTGTCGCATGATGGTTGTATGTAATTGTCGAGTGTGCTCCAACAAACCGCCGTGTCATTTAAACTTCTTTGAACACAATGGACACGGATGTTCACCAGAAGAAACCTCATTATGAGCACCGTCTGGAGAAAATCCAATAACCCTTTCGTCAACCATATTTAACATACCTAGTTAAACTTCAATCTCAACAATACTTATCATACCTACTTTAAACACATTAATAAATTGAATAACCTTTTATCGATAAGCCTTAACGTACTTTAAGAGAAAACAATCCAACTTACTGTGTAAATAGAATCTCAATCCGTTAGAATGAATAGTAACTTTCCTTGAAGCAACCAAACTTATAACACGAAAGCCCTGAAGGGTCTAGTTTAAATATATCCTGGTAACAAATGAATACATTATCCAATCAGCGAGTGACTATGCCAACATCGACTGATATCTGGATTAACCAACCAGAGAAGAGTATTAGCATGGGAGGCGGAGCAAAGAAATGACTGACATCTGTATTATAACCATTCAGAAAAGAGCATTACTATGACGGCAGAGTGATTAACCAATTATAGAAGAGCGTAACTTTGAAAACGGTTCCAGTTCCATCTTAGGGTAAATGAATTGGTCGGGTTCTCAGCGAGGATCGTGGGCGTTTCTGGTCCATATAATGTGTTTGGATAAACTTATGAAGGAGTTTATGTTCCTGGGGTTGATATTATTCATACATAGGATAAGGCGTGTAAGAAACATTCCAAGTTTTATAAAGCGATGCTAACCTAGTATATACATTATCGGAGAGAAATGAGGTGTTATTTACTGGAATAATTCAGAGAGTCGGTGGTCATGATATCTACGCCACGTTTGTAACCATCGTTATCGAAATACTTTCAGATCGAATTCGCAATTTCGGTCGTCTTGTTGTTCTATATACCCTCGCCTATCGATTAGTTAAGAATCATGTTAAAGACAAGTTCGACTCTGATTCCGACATTTGTACTTTAGAAACGGACTTTGGTACTTGGACCGGTGGTATCATCGGAAGAGAATTTGGAGAGTGGTTACTAAAAGAAGGTGGTTTGGAAAATTTTCTAGACCTCTCTAACGAAGAAGCTACAACACTGTGGACTCTACTTCACAACAGCCTTTGGTCTTTAAGAGCTTTACCTAGAAATGTTTATCTGTGAGTTTATATATTTTCCCTAATAAAAGTTTGGTAACCCCACAGCATTTGTTACTGCCTTACAATATTGTTTACCAGGTCACGACACCCTCTCACACTGATGATGAGGGTTGTCCTGTAGTAGGCCTGTGATTGTAATAAGAATGGTTTGCTCCAGCTTTGAAATCTGAAATTTTCACAAAAAGAGATGGTGTTACTCAGTTCCCTTATAATGGGGATGTTGAGTTACTAAAAAAGATTTTGATCTCTGATGCAATACCTGATTAGTTACTAAAATAGAATGTGACCTATGATCCAATAACAGAATACTCATTGTACTGGTGACCAATTGAGACTGTATGTACTCATTCACCCAATACTCTCACATCAACATGGAAAAGTAAACTCCCAGTCATAGAAAAGTATGTTGTCACGATAGGTGTGTCAATAACAAGGAATAAAAATCATTAAAGACATCCTAATTAAATTGTGAAATTTTGGTGGTTGAGAGATAAATCTGAAGATAAGCACATCAAACTATAAGAACAAGGAAACAATCGTATATTACATACACTTAGAGCCAGTGTTAAGTTACACGTATTTAGTTAAAATAGAAGGTTATAAATTGAGTAGAGGTAAACTTATACCTTATGGCTCATCTACTTTTTCGAATAAACTCAAGTTCAGAAGAGGAAGACAGTGATGAAGATAGTGATTTGTCAATGAGCACGCAAACCACGACAATATGGCCTAGTGGTAATTTAATAATGTTTAACTTTAGACTCAATTTTCAAAAAGACAAATATACGTGAAAGGTTTTTAAACTCTAGTGAAACCTCTGACACCTACATCACCGCTCTCAAAATCAGGGAGCTGGAAGACTGGAGATTCCAACTGAAATAATTAACAACCACTCCTCGACTGGTAATAGAGATATACAAATCTTTGAACATGATATTTATTTTGAACAAATTAACGCAACGTGGAACGAACAATACGCTTGCAGCCAGCAAGGTGATCCACTAAACGATAGAGCTACCAAGGTAAGTAATTGCTTTGGAGTCGAGTTTACCTTTTGATTTTGATATTCTCTGTTTCTCCTTCGTTATCTTTATTACTGTGTTATTACACAACTAGTAGAGACATTATCTTTATTGATGATGATAAATAGTAAATTTCCACGTGTAATGAAAATTTGAAACTAGTTGCTAGTAATGATTAACGTTATAGTAAAGGAAACCGAAAAATAAAGGACTCATCCTTAATACCATAAAGAAGTAACTGTAACATCAAAGAAAAAGACAAGTGGAATAATATTAATACTGGTAAATCATTTGAAGTGTTATCCTCTGGAGGTGGAGTAGAGTAAATTTTACGTAGAAGCAGGTTTAACTTATCCAAGAGACTCATGGACAATAGGTTACTAGGTGAGAAGCGAAGAGATATCTTCCGATGATACCACCGGTCCAAGTACCAAAGTCCGTTTCTAAAGTACAAATGTCGGAATCAGAGTCGAACTTGTCTTTAACATGATTCTTAACTAATCGATAGGCGAGGGTATATAGAACAACAAGACGACCGAAATTGCGAATTCGATCTGAAAGTATTTCGATAACGATGGTTACAAACGTGGCGTAGATATCATGACCACCGACTCTCTGAATTATTCCAGTAAATAACACCTCATTTCTCTCCGATAATGTATATACTAGGTTAGCCATCGCTTTATAAAACTTGGAATGTTTCTTACACGCCTTATCCTATGTATGAATAATATCAACCCCCAGGAACATAAACTCCTTCATAAGTTTATCCAAACACATTATATGGACCAGAAACGCCCACGATCCTCGCTGAGAACCCGACCAATTCATTTACCTTAAGATGGAACTGGAAACGTTTTCAAAGTTACGCTCTTCTATAATTGGTTAATCACTCTGCCGTTCATAGTAATGCTCTTTTCTGAATGGTTATAATACAGATGTCAGTCATTTCTTTGCTCCGCCTCCCATGCTAATACTCTTCTCTGGTTGGTTAATCCAGATATCAGTCGATGTTGGCATAGTCACTCGCTGATTGGATAATGTATTCATTTGTTACCAGGATATATTTAAACTAGACCCTTCAGGGCTTTCGTGTTATAAGTTTGGTTGCTTCAAGGAAAGTTACTATTCATTCTAACGGATTGAGATTCTATTTTACACAGTAAGTTGGATTGTTTTCTCTTAAAGTACGTTAAGGCTTATCGATAAAAGGTTATTCAATTTTATTAATGTGTTTAAAGTAGGTATGATAAGTATTGTTGAGATTGAAGTTTAACTAGGTATGTTAAATATGGTTGACGAAAGGGTTATTGGATTTTCTCCAGACGGTTTCTCATAATGAGGTTTCTTCTGGTGAACATCCGTGTCCATTGTGTTCAAAGAAGTTTAAATGACACGGCGGTTTGTTGGAGCACACTCGACAATTACATACAACCATCATGCGACACTAGACAATCTACATACACTCATCACGACACACTAGACAGAACCTACATTCAGCCATCCCGACATACTAGCCAATCTACATTCAGCCATCCCGACACATTAGACAACATACATATAAGCATCATGCGACACTAGACAATCTACATACAAGCATCATGGCACAGTCGACAACCTACATTCATCCATCACGACATACCATACGTCTCTGATAAAACGACATGACATACGTGACTGTTACAACGAGATGACTATTACAACGAAATGACTGTTACATTGACATGACGGTTACATTGACATGACTGTTACAATGACATGACATACGTGTCTACTACATCGACATGACTGATACAACGACATGGCTATTACATTGACATGACTGTTACATTGGCATGACTGTTACATTGACATGACATACGTATCTACTACATCGACAGAGAGTTCAGTGGTTGAATATAGAATCGACTCTGAGCAATCGGCGCAAAATATAGTCAGTAGCCAAACATTGAATATAAATTCGAAGGCTTCGAGATGCAGATGTGTAGAAGAAAAGGGAGTATTGGTTGGAAAGAATATGCCCTTTTGCCCTACCGTGTCTAACTATTTTGACTTTGGACCTAGATTTTTAATGTTTTGAGTTCAACTTTTTAGTTATGAGACGAAAATTTGGGGTTTGGAACTAAGTTTTCTTATCTGTAAGGTTCACCATTACTGTTGTCTGTTATTCGTTGAAGTGCTAAAGACGACATGTCTGTTACAACGACATACCATACGTCTCTGATAAAACGCCATGACATACGTGTCTGTTACAACGAGATGACTATTACAACGAAATGACTGTTACATTGACATGACTGTTACAATGACATGACATACGTCTCTGAAAAAACGAAATGACTATTACAACGAAATGACTGTTACATTGACATGACTGTTACATTGACATGACTGTTACAATGACATGACATACGTGACTGTTACAACGAGATGACTATTACAACGAAATGTTTTTGTTTGATGAAGTTAAACTAGGTATGTTAAATATGGTTGACGAAAGGGATAATGGATTTTCTCCAGATGGTTTCTCATAATGAAGTTTCTTCTGGTGAACATCTGTGTCCATTGTGTTCAAAGACGTTTAAATGGCGCTGTGATTTGTTGGAGCACACTCGACAATTACATACAACCATCATGGCACACTAGACAATCTACATACACTCATCACGACACACTAGACAGAACCTACATTCAGCCATCCCGACATACTAGCCAATCTACATTCATCCATCCCGACACATTAGACAACATACATATAACCATCATGCGACACTAGACAACCTACATACAGCCATTCCGACACACTAGCCAATCTACATACAGGCATCATGGCACACTAGCCAATCTACATACAGGCATCATGGCACAGTCGACAACCTACATTCATCCATCATGGCACAGTCGACAACCTACATTCATCCATCATGGCACAGTCGACAATCTACATTCATCCATCATGGCACAGTCGACAACCTACATTCATCCATCATGGCACAGTCGACAATCTACATTCATCCATCATGGCACAGTCGACAATCTACATTCATCCATCATGGCACAGTCGACAACCTACATTCATCCATCATGGCACAGTCGACAATCTACATTCATCCATCATGGCACAGTCGACAACCTACATTCATCCATCATGGCACAGTCGACAATCTACATTCATCCATCATGCGTGACCACCTCCCCTTTAGCAATTTAACAGTATCATGTATTACTTCTTGTAAATAAACTACTTTGTTTCTTATGTATTATTCTTGTCTATAATGTACAATAGTTAAAGACTATATTATTGTCTACCCCTGTGTTATCTATTGTGAGATATATATACGAATAAAACAATAAATAAATAACTTGTGAAATAAATAAATAACTTGTCACTGTTAATTACCCCAAGCGTCTCACATTAAAACAACCACCCAGTAAAATTCCCCTGATAAATGACTCTCCTGATGAACACTTACCGGCTACGGCGATAAATTTTTTAGTGTGCTCAAGAGTAAACCTTTGATGTAAACGCGGTCCGTCTAACGGGAAGTAAGTACTCACGGGAGGCGGATTCTTTGATGTAAACGCGGCCCCTTGCTGCGCGTCTACCGGTAACTCTTTGATCGCGCTTAACGTTAAACGCGGCCCCTTGCGGCGATTCTTCGCGGCGCGTCTTCGCTGCGCGTCTACCGAGCTCTTTGATCTCGCTTAATTAACGCGGTGTTTGGCGTGTAGTTACTAAGTTCGGTAATGCGCCTTCGTGTAGCGTGTGTAACGACCTAAGTTGTTACCTTTAATTCTAAAGGAAGTTTTTTAAAACAATAAATAAACTTGTCACTGTTTTTATTGCCTGAGAGTATATAGAAAGAAGAGATTTATGAAAGTTACGGAACCATTGAAAGTACAAAGAATGAGAAAGTTATGATACCACCACCACCCCTTCACCACCGCCGCGGGAGGTCACCACAACACCACCACGAGAGGTCAACGAGAGGTCACCCGACGCCGCCACGAGAGGTCACCACGACCGGAACAAAAATGGGCGGGTAGACTCTCATATAAGGAAAAATGAAGACTCTCATATAAGGAAAAACGGCACCAAAAAATGTGCTTCCATGTGAGGGTAGACTATTTATATAAGGATTTAGGTGCTTCTGGAAGGACTTTCAGGGGTCCAATCACTGGATATATACTACTCGCAATTGAACACGTGAAAAGAGGCAAAGCTCCAGGTCCCGACAATATAACAATCGAAGAGATAAATGCATTAGGAGAGCTGGGAGTACAAGTCATAACAAAACTACTCAATGACATATATAACACCGGACACATACCCGAAGATCTACTAAAGTCTATCGTTGTAGCCATACCGAGGAAGTCAGGCGCCACTGATTGTGAAGACCATCGCACTATTAGCCTCATGAGCCATATGACGAAAATTTAATAAGAATCATCATGAGACGTGTAAGGAACAAAATAAAACCAGAAATAAGTGAGGAACAATGTGGATTTGTGGAAGCAAAAGGCACCAATAATGCAATATACATCTTGAGAACATTGATAGAAAGAGCTATAGAGGAAAAGAAAACTATGTGTGCTTTATAGACAACACAAAAGCATTTGACAAAGTAAAGCATGTGGAAGTAATCAATATGCTGGAGAAATTAAACATTGATAGCAAGGAATTGCGAATCATAAACAAAACATGTACTGGCAACAAACAGCAGCTATACGAATTAGCAACCAAACTGGACAATTCCAATATATAAAACAAAGCTGTGTTCTGTCGCCGGATTTGTTTTCACTTTACAGCAAAAATATTATGAGATCAATAGTAGACAAAAAAGGAATTGAAGTCAACGGTCTCGACATAAATAATTTGTGATAATCGGATGACTCATTGATAGTTGTGTTCACTTTCAGTGCGGTTTCGCCTGATATCTTAATAGCAGAGACAGAGAGTGAACTACAAGAAATGATAGACATATAGTAAAAGAAAGCAACAAGAAAGGTCTAAGTCTGAATAGCGAGAAAACAGAAGTAATGGTCATATTGAAGAAACAATCATCACCATCATCATTAAGTGCCATCTCCGTAACGAAGGTTGGCTACCATGGAGCGCCATTCTGCTCTGTCTCTTGCTTTGATGGTGCAGGTCGTCATAGGCTGACTTGTCCAACTTTTGATGTTACTCGTCCATGTTAGTCTTGGTCTGCCTCTGTCTCTTGTACCTTGTATTTTCCCTTCTATGATTACTTTTCATCACCATCATGCAGCATAAAAATAAACAGGACAAATAATCTGAAACAAGTGCAACGTTTCAAATACTCGGACACAACAATAACATCAGATTGAAGATGCACCACAGAAATAAAAAGCAGAATAGCTCAGGCCAAAATAGCATTTCAGAAAATGAAAAATATCTTATACAACAAATCTATGTCAATAGAAGTGAGAAAGAAAGTTCATCGGTGCTATATAGTGTCAATTCTGATCTATGGAAGCGAATCATGGACAATAGACAAACAAATGAAAAGACGATTAAAGGCCACTGAGATGGGATTTCTCAGAAGAATGTTGAAAGTTCCCTAGACAGCTTAAAATACCAACGAGGAAATTCTCAAAGAGGCGAACACAAAAAGGGAACTCCTAAAAAACATCAGAAAGAAACAATCAACATTTTTCAGGCACATCATGAGAAGAGGAAAGTTGGAATACTTGGTTACAACGCAAAATGCAAGAAAATAGTGATCGCAGACGACAAAGAGAGAAAATACTCGATAGCCTGATGTCATGGCATGGCAAACAGTCAACAACAGAACTTATACGATGCTCTGTAGATAGAAGATTGTGGAAGGACATGATAGCCTACGCCAACCGATATGGCACATGATAACAATGAACCAGATACACAGCGAACAGAGTTTCATGACAGCGAAATACAATTACAAAAACACACGACAATGGATAATTAATCGTTACATCCAGGCTAAATTATACAACTGTCGGTAGAGAAGACTGGAGAAGCTTATGTTCAGTTTTCTAGACTAACTCGCTTGGTAAGTTCTTGAATAAGTCTACGTGCTAGTTCTTGTGTTTTCTCATTGAATTATGTACACGTTAATTATTGTGTTTTCTCATTGAATTATGTACACGTTAATTATTGTGTTTTCTCATTGAAAGTGTACTCGTCAGATGTGTTTTGTTATTGAATTATATACACGACATTTGTGTTTTGTCATTGAATTATATACACGACATTTGTGTTTTGTCATTGAATTATATACACGACATTTGTGTTTTGTCATTGAATTATATACACGACATTTGTGTTTTGTCAGTGTATTATATACACGACATTTGTGTTTGTCATTGAATGTGCACACGCCAGTTCTTGTGTTTTGTCATTAAATTTGTACACTCCAGCTGTTGTGTTTTGTCATTGAATTATATACATGATACCTGTGTTTTGTCATTGAAAGTGTACACGCCAGTTGTTGTGTTTTGTCATTAAATGTGTACACGCCAGTTGTTGTGTTTTGTCATTAAATGTGTACACGCCAGTTGTTGTGTTTTGTCATTGAATTATATACATGATAGCTGTGTTTTGTCATTAAATGTGTACACGGCAGTTGTTGTGTTTTGTCATTGAATTATATACATGATAGCTGTGTTTTGTCTTTAAATGTGTACACGCCAGCTGTTGTGTTTTGTCATTGAATTATATACATGATACCTGTGTTTTGTCATTGAAAGTGTACACGGCAGTTGTTGTGTTTTGTCATTGAATTATATACGTGATAGCTGTGTTTTATCATTAAATGTGTACACGCCAGTTGTTGTGTTTTGTCATTGAATTATATACATGATAGCTATGTTTTGTCATTAAATGTGTACACGCCAGCTGTCGTGTTTTGTCATTGAATTATATACATGATAGCTGTGTTTTGTGATTGAAAGTGTACATACCAGCTGTTGTGTTTTGTCATTAAATGTGTACACGCCAGCTGTTGTGTTTTGTCATTGAATTATATACATAGTAAAAAGTAAAGAGCCCCCGTCACGCCAAATGGCGTATAGAGAATACAGTGTTAGTGACCATCAATTTTACAGACCTTTTGCACATGATTTTTGGGGAAATGTGGTCGGTATTGCGCCCGTGCCGCTTTACTTTCCCAGAAAAAAATCCGGTACCCATTAAAGGCTGGGTGAACCGGAAGCCGTCGGTCGGGATCGAACCCTACCTCTTGTCCTTTGTAGTCCAGTTCACTAACCACTGAGCTATCGCGGCTCCCGAATTATATACATGATAACTGTGTTTTGTCATTGAATGTGTACACATCAGTTGTTGTCTTTGGTCATTGAATTATGTACACGTTAATTGTTGTGTTTTGTTATTGAATGTGTACTCGCCAGTTGTGTTTTGTCATTGAATTTGTACTCGCCTGTTGTTGTGTTATGTCATTCAATGTGTACACGCCAATTGTGTTTTGTCATTGAATGTGTACACGTCAGTTGTGTTTTGTCATTGAATGTGTACACGTCAGTTGTGTTTTGTCATTGAATGTGTACACGCCAGTTGTGTTTTGTCATTGAATGTGTACACGCCAGTTGTGTTTTATCATTGAATGTGCACACAAGAGCTCCATGAACAGACTCGCAGAACCAACAACCATCTCACTTCCAGGAAATAGAGGCTGGTGACTAGGTCATGTACAGGAGTAGGTCATGTCCAGAAGTAGATCATGTACACTGTACAGGATTAAGTCGTGTACAGGATTAGATCATGTACAGGACAGCTGAAACCCTTCGATGGAACGTACGATCGCAATGTGAGACTAACTAATGTGAACAAGAAATCTGCCCAGTGTTTCTTTTAATTCAGAGAACAAATCCACAAATCTGCATAACTCAAGTAGCCAGGACAAGAAGAGGAAATCTTCGGAAAAACATCCAGAAACTCACCGAGAACATCAAGGAACTCAAAAGGAACATCAATGAACTCATACAGAACATCAAGGAACTCACAGAGAACATCAATGAACTATTAGAGTACAAGAAGAAATTCACATACAGCAACAAGAAACTCACCGAGAACATCAAGGAACTCATAGAGAACATCAAGGAACTCACAGCGAACATCAAGAAACTCATAGAGAACATCACTGAACTTATAGAGAACAACAAGAAACTCACATACAGCAACGAGAAACTCACCGAGAACATCAAGGAACCCATAGAGAACATCAAGGAATTCACAGAGAATATTAGGGAAATTACAGAGAACAACATGGAATTCACAGAGATAATCAGGGAACTCACATAGAACATAAAGAAACTCACAGAGAACATGAAGAAATTCACAGAGAACATCAAGGAACTTGCAAAGAACACCAAGGAACTTGCAAAGAACACCAAGGAACTCACAAAGAACATCAAGGAACTCACAGAGAACATCAAGGAATTCATAGAGAACTGGGAACTCACGGAGAATATCAAGGAACTCAATACACATAGAACATCGAAAAATTCACAGAGAGCAATAAGAAACCCACAGATAACATAAAACAAACTCGCACAGAACAAAAAACTCATAGAAAACATCGATGACCTTGCATAGAATATCAAGCAACTCACATAGAACTTGAAGGAACTCACATAGAAGATCAAGGAACTTAATAGAATTAAAGTGATTCATAAGATGACAAGTACGGAAGACTGAAGATAAGTGTCAAGGAAAGCATTTGAAATGTTCACCAAGAAAGGTCCAGTCGTAAGGAATGAACAACGATCCCAAAAGTTATAGGTCATGTCACAAATGTCACGGCCCAGTTAGTCGGCTGAGAACAGTTAGTTGAGAACAAGGACATCATTTCATTTAACGGTTAATGGGGTAGAGACTGTCGACAGAGTTCTGAAAGTTCCAATTTCTAAGTTGATATTGTCGTCATTTGATGAATGTAATTGTTCATTAGAGACATTTTCTGTTGTTAGAAAGGTCAGTACAAAAGTTGATCAAAGTGCAGTGGGAGAAGAGTAGGGTGTGCAGCATTATTTGTTGACTTTTATAAACAATCAGGCTTTCATCAAAACATACAGTCAACAAGAGTCACAAGATAATGGCGATGGTCGTCAGCGGAGTTTCACATTACAACGTTGTATTGTTGTCGAGTAGGTGAGAAATAACAGATGACGGAGAGAGCCAGTAGTGGGGTGTGACGTACATTTATACAAGGTATGTTGACAGCTTTACAAAGAAGGAACACAACAAATTACTGACGTTTCGGCCTTCACTTACCGCAGTACTATTGTTAACAGCTTTACCGTAGCACTGCAGTTATTTGCCTGTTCCCTCCTCATGGCATTCAACTGGGTGGTGTCACAAGGCTACACCTGTATACTGAGTGATTCGATGAGTATGATTTTAACAAGTGGAGGCGGGCTCTGTACGCATGCAATAGGTAGAGTTATTGCAGAAGTCAAAAATACGTTAGGTCACCTCTGTCTCCGTCCTATGACATTAAGGAGTACGGGGAAATGAAAGAGCGGACAGGTTGGCTAGCTGCGCTATTGTTGAGGGCGGCCAACAAATGGATCAGGCGGACATCATCAATGCCCTCCGGGAAGTGGGAAGAGCACAGGACTTCGACAACCATGAATTCACGTCATTTCTTCGGATGAAAGAGATGGGAGTTAAGATGGGCACAGCCAGAAACGAGAAACTTAGTGGCCGTGTAAGAAGACTTATCAACCAACACAGAACTGGAGTCGTAGTCGCTGGACACTTCGAGACTTTCTGATGAGGGGATCTGAGACCTATGGAATGTTCGAAGTGCAATGATGATGACCCGCAAATAACTCAATAACTCCCTCCCCAAAGATGACGGAAATGGAACCAATGGGATCCGATTCTGGAATATTTGATTTGTGCGAGGACGTTGTGTTTCAAGAGATCAATAAATCTGTCATTGGCGTAGTACAACAATGTATCCTGTTAATAATATTATTCAGGAGACGGTGGAAAGTGAAATTAGATGGATGTAGCATTATAGATGAATTGGATGTAGCATTATAGATGAATTGGGTGTAGCATTATAGATGAATTGGGTGTAGCTGTAGCTATATGTGGATCCTCGATGGCTGAGTGATTAGGCTGTTTGTTTTCTCATCACAAGAGTTCGGGTTCACTTCTCAGAAATGACGAATTTTTTTTTGTCCAGGGTTCACACAACCTCTAAAATTCTGTGCCAGAAATGTTTCTGGGAAGTAAAGGCGGCCTGGTCTTATTGAGTTATTAGCGGGTCATCATCATTGCATTCCGAACATGTCCATAGGTGCTCAGATTCCCTCTTCGGCAAGTCTCGCAGTGTCCAGCAACTGAGAACTCCAGTTCTGTGTTGGTTGATAAGTCTTCTTACACGCCCACTAAGTTTCTCATTTCTGGCTGTGCCCATCTTACCTCCCATCTCTTTTATCCAAAGAAGTGAACTGGACTCATGGTTGTCGAAGTCTTGTGTCCTTCCCACTTTCCGGAGGGCACTGATGATGTACGCCCGAACTATTGGTTGACCGTCCTCAACAATAGCGCAGCTAGCCAACCTGTCCGCTCTTTCATTTCCCCGTTCTCACGCATGTCCTAGGACGTAGACGAAGGTGACCTTACTATTGTTTACTTCAGCGATGACTCTACCCATTGTATGCGTACAGATCCCGCCTTCACTATTCTTATCATGCTCATCGAATCACTCAGTATACAGGTGTGGGTGTAGTCCTGTGACTCTAACTAGAAGAATGCCTTGTTCACTGCCACCACCTCCATTGTCATGCTACTCGTGGTCATAATGTCTGCACCAGTCTTCTTTGACTATTCTGCCTGCCGAGCGTGCTGTAAATGCCGGTGCACTCCATTGGTGTCGTATTACAGATCCGTCTGTATAGATGACTGCATCTTTCTTATCGGTGTTATCCCAGATGAGACCGTTGACCTCAGCATTAACCACGACCGGGTTCTGTTTCCTACTTTTCCTGTCGAGTGTGACAATACACGAGAATATCCCCCTGAATGACGTAGGCACCGGTATCCAGCGTTGATATTGGTAAGCCCACAGACCTGTTTGATGACATCTTCTGCTCGGCCCACCCATGATTTGCCTCTTTTTAGCCTGACACCCTTCCCGGTGTTAAATTCATGATGCAATGGATGCTCTTTATCAATACTTATCTTCAGGTATGTTCGCGCCCTACAGATCTTGATCCTGTCATCCATTGTTGGAAAGTCGAGAAGATACCTCATTGCTACACAGGGAGTGTCCCTCGTACACCCCATGCGCATAGCTTCATTCTGCATTTTCTCCAGCTTGTCAATTTGCGTCTTACTGTAAGAACTGTCAGGGCATACTTGATTGGTGCGAGGACTAGTCCCTGGAACAGAAGGGTAAGTAGCCTCTGCTCGATGTTGGCAGCTGCCATGACCTTCAAGGCGGCTAATCCTTTGCGGGATTTTGTTATCACATGGTAGACGTGGTCCGGGAAACACAGGCTGCGATCAAACTTAACTCCGAGGTAAGTCATCACCCTGTCCCTAGTCACATCATCAGCTCCCATTTGTACTACCAGTGTTTCCGTGTTAAAGATGTGATTGTTAAGCTAGAACCATGCAACCGATACTTTATTAGGGTTAACTAATGCCCCTAATACTCCACACCAGCAAGAAGTGCGATCGAGTTCGTTTTGCATTGTGGATGCGATTTCACTTCTGTCTCTTCCCTGTCGATATACAAGAATATCATCAGCAAACGTCATAGTTCTTTCCCTCCCATCCAGCTGTTGCTCCGTGATCGTTATTGTGTACACGTTAAACAGAACTGGTGACAATGGTGAGCCCTGTGGCAGTCCTGGGCATCCCTGGCTTGGATAACCAACTTCCCCATCTGAGTATCACCTTCCTCTGAAACAGTGCCGCAGCGATCCATCTGATCAGGAAGGGGTGCACCGCCAGTTTGAGGAGCATATGCATGAGGTATTCAAATGCTACCCTGTTGTATGCATCCTCCAGATCTATAGCAGCAGCACATGTCTCCTCTCGTCTGTGGAAGCCTTCGAAGACGTCATAGGCAAAGACTGCCGCATTGAGCCATGTCTCTTTGTTATATCTATAACCTCCGAGTGTAATTGGGAATGCGCGCTTCTGTTCAAGGTGACAGGTGAAGACACAGGCAACTATTTTCTACAGTAGCTTGCCCGCGGTGTTTTGCATTGTGATGATTCTGTAGGCACTGATCTGAGAATGGTCCCAGTTTGACTTCGGTAGCGGTTGTAAGTAGCCGTGTAGCTACTCCTGTCTTAATCTGGACACTCTGAATGCGTGCATTAAACTCTTTGGCCATTTTTTGCAAATCGTCGTCTGCTAAATCGCCAACAATGTCGTACCGAACACCATCTGGACCAGGAGCAGTGTTGTGTGACCTTTGATGCGTTGTGCGAATGGTATTGGTTGTGATTGTGAGATCTTCTCCCGGCACTACATGCTCACACAGGGAACCCCGTATCCTCACTCTTACAGCCTCACTTGCGGCCTGATCTGATACCGACTACATCAGCCACAAATGTGCCGTGGTCATAGAAAATTATGGTCACCAACACCGTAGTCCCCTAGCAAGACAAGGAAGGGAGCCATTACAATTTAGTAGTTATATGTGCCAACTATTATATGTGTGCCAACTTATATGTGCCACCTGTTATATGTGTGCCAACTTATATGTGCCAACTGTTATATGTGTGCCAACTTATATGTGCTAACTGTTATATGTGTGCCAACTTATATGTGCCAACTGTTATATGTGTGCCAACTTATATGTGTACCAACTGTTACATATGTACCAACTGTTATATGTGTACCAACTGTTACATATGTACCAACTGTTATATGTGTACCACTGTTATATATGTGACAGCTGTTTGATGTGTACAAACTGTTATATGTGTACCAACTAATACATGTGTACCAACTGTTATATATGTGACAGCTGTTACATGTGTACCAACTGTTATATGTGTACCAACCAATACATGTGTACCAACTGTTACATGTGTACCAACTGTTATATGTGTACCAACCAATACAAGTGTACCAACTGTTATATGTGTACCGACTGTTATATGGGTACTAACTGTTATATGTGTGCCAGCTATTATATGGGTACCAACTGTTATATGTGTGCCAGCTATTATATTGGTACCAACTGTTATATGTGTGCCAGCTATTATATGGGTACCAACTGTTATATGTGTGCCAGCTAATATATAGGTACCAACTGTTATATGGGTGCCAACTGTTATATATGTGTCAGCGATTATATATGTGCCAACGGTTATATGTATACCATCTTATCTTTTGGGTCACTATTGATTGAGACATTAGATACTGAGTCACCGGCTGGACATTCATTAGAAAGGTGGTGTTTTAGATGGACGTCAGAGATTTTCTGTTGTTCAGAGATGAACGGAATGTAGAGATGTTTATATACCAGAACGTAGAAGTCTACATGTATGTAAGTTTATATACCAGAATGTAGAAGTCTACATGTATGTAAGTTTATATACCAGAACGTAGAAGTCTACATGTATGTACGTTTATATACCAGAATGTAGAAGTCTACATGTATGTAAGTTTATATAACAGAATGTAGAAGTCTACATGTATGTAAGTTTATATACCAGAATGTAGAAGTTTACATGTATGTAAGTTTATATACCAGAACGTAGAAGTCTACATGTATGTAAGTTTATATACCAGAATGTAGAAGTTTACATGTATGTAAGTTTATATACCAGAACGTAGAAGTTTACATGTATGTAAGTTTATATACCAGAATGTAGAAGTTTACATGTATGTAAGTTTATATACCAGAACGTAGAAGTTTACATGTATGTAAGTTTATATAACAAAACGTAGAAGTATACCATTAGGGAAGTTTATATAACAGAACGTTGAAGTCTACATGTAGGAAAGTTTATATAACAGAATGTAGAAGTCTACATGTAGGGAAGTTTATATAATAGAATGTAGAAGTCTACATGTAGGGAAGTTAATATAATAGAATGTAGAAGTCTACATGTAGGGAAGTTAATATAATAGAATGTAGAAGTCTACATGTAGGGAAGTTTATATAATAGAATGTAGAAGTCTACATGTAGGGAAGTTAATATAATAGAATGTAGAAGTCTACATGTAGGGAAGTTTATATAATAGAATGTAGAAGTCTACATGTATGTAAGTTTATATACCAGAATGTAGAAGTTTACATGTATGTAAGTTTATATAACAGAACGTAGAAGTCTACATGTATGTAAGTTTATATACCAGAATGTAGAAGTTTACATGTATGTAAGTTTATATACCAGAACGTAGAAGTCTACATGTATGTAAGTTTATATACCAGAATATAGAAGTCTACATGTATGTAAGTTTATATACCAGAATGTAGAAGTCTACATGTATGTACGTTTATATACCAGAATGTAGAAGTTTACATGTATGTAAGTTTATATAACAGAACGTAGAAGTCTACATGTATGTAAGTTTATATACCAGAATGTAGAAGTTTACATGTATGTAAGTTTATATACCAGAATGTAGAAGTCTACATGTATGTAAGTTTATATACCAGAACGTAGAAGTTTACATGTATGTAAGTTTATATAACAAAACGTAGAAGTATACCATTAGGGAAGTTTATATAACAGAACGTTGAAGTCTACATGTAGGAAAGTTTATATAACAGAATGTAGAAGTCTACATGTAGGGAAGTTTATATAATAGAATGTAGAAGTCTACATGTAGGGAAGTTAATATAATAGAATGTAGAAGTCTACATGTAGGGAAGTTTATATAATAGAATGTAGAAGTCTACATGTAGGGAAGTTTATATAATAGAATGTAGAAGTCTACATGTAGGGAAGTTTATATAACAAAATGTAGAAATCTACATGTAGGGAAGTTTATATAACAAAATGTAGAGGTCTACATGTAGGGAAGTTCAAATATAATAGAATGTAGAAGTCTACATGTAGGGAAGTTTATATAACAGAATGTAGAGGTCTACATGTAGGGAAGTTCATATATAATAGAATGTAGAAGTCTACATGTAGGGAAGTTTATATATAACTGAACGTACAGGTATATATTTAGGGACGTTTATATAACTGAACGGATAGGTATATATTTAGGGACGTTTATATAACTGAACGGATAGGTATATATTTAGGGACGTTTATATAACTGAATGGATGGGTATATATTTAGGGACGTTTAACAGATGGGGTGGTTTAATAGAGTTATGATGTTAGTTAGGACGAGATGGCGAGTATGCACGTATAACAAGAACATCTAGAGCCGTGAAATAGTTTAATCCAGTCCGTTATTGCGAGGATAGTGTGTATCACTTGTAACTAGGAGAGAAGTAAAGTAAAGAGCCTCCGTCACGCCAAGTGGTGTATAGGGAATATGGTGTTAGTGACCATAAATTTTACAGACCAACAGCACATGATTTTTGGGGTAATGTGGTCGGTATTACGCCCGTGCCGCTTTGCTTTCCCAGAAAAAAATCCGGTACCCACTTAAGGCTGGGTGAACCCAGAAGCGTCGGTTGGGATCGAACCCTACCCCTTGCCCTTTGTAGTCCTAGGAGAGAAGAGTATACTATACTATTTATATTAATGTGTCGAGAAGAAGACAAGTAAAGGTAGGAGCAAAGGTTGATCTTTAAGCGCTTGATGGCAAGTCTACTGATGCAACTGGTAGTCTGATGTTCTGTGGATACCCAAGGTGGTACCTGGCATGGCAATCAACATAAAACAATACCTACCACCACCAAGAAACATCTGTTACGGAGTTTATTCATTCCAACATTGTGCTACCAATGCCAAACATAGTCACTTACGTCTAAGCATGAAAAGAAAGCTTGCCACCACAGAGATGGGATGTCTGCGAAACACGCTTGGAGTGACCAGAAAAGACAGAATCAGAAATGATATTATAAGAGAAAGAGTAGACACCGAGCCAATCCTAAGCTACATACAGAAACAACAAATAAACTGCTTTGTCCATCTAGAAAGAATGCCGTGTGATTCCTTACCATACAAAGTGTATATTAAAAGAGAAAAAAAGGAGAAAAGCCATTGAGGTAGACCCAGAGTAAGATGGTCAGAGAACATCAAAGAAACGCTAAACACATCAATTAACAACGAGTGAAGCGGCGAAAAGGGAGAGAACCAGAACTATGTTATCTCCCTCGACACCCGGACGGGTTCAAGAGAACGTGAAGAAAGAAGACAAAATGGCAGTGAGTAAAGCTATCAAGATCTGTCCCTAATGTTCAATTATATTTCGATATTCTTGCAAGACGTGATCAACCTTCAACAATAACAAAATGTTCAATTATATTTCGATATTCTTGCAAGACGTGATCAACCTTCAACAATAACAAAATGTTCAATTATATTTCGATATTCTTGCAAGACGTGATAAACCTTCAACAATAACAAAATGTTCAATTATATTTCGATATTCTTGCAAGACGTGATCAACCTTCAACAATAACAAAAAATGATGTAGACAAGTCAATATGTTGCTCCACTATTATAATTACTCCACATTTACTGTAGCCAAGACTTTACTTTAGGTCTGCCATTACTTTTACTGTAGCCTCGACTTTACTTTAGGTCTGCCATTACTTTTACTGTAGCCTCGACTTTACTTTAGGTCCCCTCCATTTTTACTGTAGCCTTGACTTCACTTTAGTCTTGCCTCCATTTTTACTGTAGCCCTAGTTTTTGATCCATGTTCTGATCTATTGTAGCCCCAGTTTTACTTCACATCTGTTTTTTCTTGTACTGTAACTGTTGTACTATAACTGTTGTCCTGTAATTGTTGTACTGTAACTGTTGTGCTGTAACTTGTGTACTGTAACTGTGGTACTATAACTGTTGTCCTGTAACTGTTGTACTGTAACTGTTGTCCTGTAACTTGTGTACTGTAAATGTTGTCCTGTAACTGTTGTCCTGTAACTGTTGTACTATAACTGTTGTCCTGTAACTTGTGTACTGTAACTGTTGTACTGTAACTGTTGTACTGTAACTGTTGTACTGTAACTTGTGTACTGTAACTGTTGTACTGTAACTGTTGTACTGTAACTGTTGTACTGTAACTTGTGTACTGTAACTGTTGTACTGTAACTGTTGTACTGTAACTTGTGTACTGTAACTGTTGTACTGTAACTGTTGTCCTGTAACTTGTGTACTGTAACTGTTGTACTGTAACTTGTGTACTGTAACTTGTGTACTGTAACTGTTGTCCTGTAACTGTTGTACTATAACTGTTGTCCTGTAACTTGTGTACTGTAACTGTTGTACTGTAACTGTTGTACTGTAACTGTTGTCCTGTAACTGTTGTACTGTAACTGTTGTACTGTAACTGTCGTCCTGTAACTGTTGTACTGTAACGTGTATACTGTAACTGTTATACTGTAACTGTTGTACTGTAACGTGTGTACTGTAACTGCGCCCTTACTTTAGGTCCACTTTTAATGCAGCCCAATCTTTGCTTTAGGGATATCCCCACAATTTCTCCACTACGTTCGGAGTGCAGGGATGATGACCCGCAAATAACTCAATAATTTATCAACTGTTATTTATCTACATCTCCACTGTTATTTACCAACATATCCACTGTTATTTATCTACATCTCCACTGTTATTTACCAACATCTCTACTGTTATTTACCAACATCTCTACTGTTATTTACCAACATCTCCACTGTTATTTACCAACATCTCCACTGTTATTTACCAACATCTCCACTGTTATTTATCTACATCTCCACTGTTATTTATCTACATCTCTACTGTTATTTATCTACATCTCTACTGTTATTTATCTACATCTCTACGGTTATTTATCTACATCTCTACTGTTATTAATCTACATCTCTACTGTTATTTATCTACATCTCTGTTGTTATTTATCTACATCTCTACTGTTATTTATCTACATCTCCACTGTTATTTATCTACATCTCTACTGTTATTTATCTACATCTCTACTGTTAATAATTTACATCTCTGTTGTTATTTATCTACATCTCTACTGTTATTTATCTACATCTCCACTGTTATTTATCTACATCTCTACTGTTATTTATCTACATTTCTACTGTTAATAATTTACATATCTGTTGTTATTAATCTACATCTCTACTGTTATTTATCTACATCTCCACTGTTATTTATCTACATCTCCACTATAATTTATCCACATCTCCACTATTATTTATTAAATTCCCACTGTTATTTATTGACATCTCCACTTTTCCACTATTATTTATCTACATCTCCACTATAATTTATCAACATCTCCACTATTATTTATCGACATCTCCATTATTAATTATCGACATCTCCACTATTATTTATCGACATCTTCTACCTTTTAGCTCCCAGTGGAGCATAGGTCTTCAACAAACACTTTCCAAGTCGTTCTGTTTTTTGCAATTCTTTTAAGGTCATTCCATGTCTTCCCCATCATCTTTATCTCTGCTTCAATCTGTCTTCTCCAAGAATTCCTTGGTCTTCCTCTTTGTCTTTTCCCCTGGGGATTCCAAAAAAAGGGCATGTTGTGTAATACTCTCAGTTGGCTTCCTTAGTGTGTGTCCTATCCAGTGCCATCATCTTCACTGTATCTCTTTATCCACTGGTATTTGACCGGTACATTTCCATAATTCCACGTTAGTGACTTTGTCCTGCCATTTCCATCCCTTTATTCTGCGCAAGCATCCATTAATGAAAGTCTGTACCTTCGTGATTGTCAATTTTGTTATTCTCCATGTTTCACAGCCATATAATAGAACCGACTTAACATTGGAGTTGAAAATTTGTATTTTTGTATTTAGCCTAATTTCTTTGGATTTCCATATGTTTCCCAGTGCAATGAAAGCTCCTCTTGCTTTTGATATCCTTATTTTGGTATCGTTTTATGTTCCTCCCTCTTTATCTATATTACTGCCCAGATATATATAAGATTGTACGTCTAGTAGAGGTATTTCTCCTAGTTTTATTTGGTTATTGCCAACTGCATTAATTCTCATAATGTTGGTCTTATCTCTATTAATCTTTAGTCCTAGCTGTTGTGATCTCTCATCTAATATACTCATTTTATCTTGCATCTGTTGGTGGCTGTGTGATAGGAGAGCTATGTCATCAGCAAAGTCTAAATCATCAAGTTGTTTGGTCAGTGACCACTGGATCCCATTTCTGTTGTTTTGAGTTATTTTCATAATCCAATCTATGGCCAGTAGAAAGAGAAATGGATACAGAAGGCATCCTTGCCTTACTCCTGTTCTTATTTCAAATGCTTCTGTAAGCTGTCCTTCATGCACCACACTACATTTTGTTCCTTCATACATTGTTTTTATCAGGTTAATAAACTTTATGGGGATTCCATAATGACTCAGCAACTTCCAAAGCATTCTTCTGTCTAAACTATCAAATGCCTTTTCGTAATCTATGAATCCAATATAAAGTGGGGATTTTAGTTCTAAACTTTGTTCAACTATTATACGTAGAGTAGTTATTTGATCAGCACATGATCTGTTCTTCCTAAAACCTGCTTGTTCATCTCTCAAGTGTTTCTCTATGGCCTCTTTTAGTCTCTCCAGAATGATTCTGCCTAATATTTTTCCTGGCACTGATAGTAGCATAATTCCCCTATAATTTGTGCACTCCTGTAAACCCCCTTTCTTTGGTAGTTTGATCATATAACCTTCTCTCCAGTCTTTAGGTATTTCTTCCCTCTCCCAAATTTTATCCAATAGATCATGTAACATCTTGGTAGAGGTGATAATATCTGCTTTGATGGCTTCCGAAGGAATTTCATCTGGTCCTGTGGCTTTACCATCTTTTAATAGTTTGATGGCTTTCATTATTTCTTCTATGCTTGGTTTTCCGCAGTTAACGTGTAACTCTTCTTCTGCTGGTAGTATATCTGGAGGATTATTTGAGCCGGGTCTGTTCAAAAGTTCTTCAAAGTGCTCTTTCCATCTCTCCATTTGTTCCCTTATATTACTAAGCAGATTTCCTTTCTTATCTTTGATAAAGGCGTTGATCTGTTTGTATTTTCCACCTAATTTCTTTGTGCTGTTGTACAGTTCTTTCATATTCCCTTTATTTGCTGCTTCTTCTGCCTCTTTAGCTAATTCATCTATATATTTCCTCTTATCCCTTTTAATGCATCTTCTCACTTCTTTGTTCACCTCTGTGTAAGCTTCCTGTGTCTTGGCTTTATTACTTCTTGTTTTGCTTTTATTTATGTCTGCTTTCTTGTTCTTTCTTTCTTTAATTTTATCCAGGGTCTCTGCTGTCATCCATGCCTTATTCTGGCGTTCTCTTTTCCCCAGTGTTTCTTCGCATGTCTCTTTCCATATATTTTTTACCTGTTTCCAATGATCTTCTATATTTATTGTATTTTCTAGTTGTTGGAGGACTTGGTATTTGTTTGATATTGTGACTGCGAATTTATCTTTAATTCCTTGTTCTTTAAGAAACCCTACATTGAAATACTTTCTGCCCTTATTCGTTGTAGTATACCTTTTTAATTTAATTTTAAGTTTGGCTAACAGAAGATGATGATCAGAAGCTATATCTGCCCCTCTATATACTTTTACATCCTGTAAGGATGACTTAAACTTATTATTAATACATATGTGATCAATTTGATTTTCCGTTCTATGATCTGGTGACACCCATGTAGCTTTGTGTATTCTTTTATGTTGGAATATTGTTCCTCCTAGGCTCATTTGATTAAGGGCGCAGAAATTCACAAATATCTCTCCATTCTCGTTTATATCTCCAAGTCCATGTTTTCCCATAATCTCTTCGAAGCCTCTGTTGTCTGATCCTACCTTAGCATTTAGGTCTCCCATCAAGATTATAATATCCTTGGCTCGTCTTGCATCCATCTGGCATTGTAGCTGTTTATAAAAATCATCTTTAACTGAGTCATCTTTATCGTTGGTTGGTGCATAGCATTGTATAATGTGTAATTTTATTTTGTTTTTGGTTGTTCTAAATGTTGCTCTCACCAGTCTTGGTCCCACTGCCTCCCATTCTATTAGTGTCTTCTGTGCATTCTTTGATAGCATTATAGATACCCCTTCGCTATGTTGTGCTCCTGGTTCCTGGTGTCCTGATGATAAAATCATCTCCCCTGTATTCAATTTTATTCTCTCCGCTCCCAGCCATCTTGTTTCACCCATTCCCAGAATATCTATCTTGTAGTTGGTCATTTCTGCTGCCACTTGTGCCGCTTTTCCCTGTTCGTTAAGGGTACGAACATTCCAGGTGCCAATTCTGGATGATTTCCTGGTAGACAAAGGGTGAGTCGGCAACCCGGACTCATTTATCGACATCTCCATTATTAATTATCGACATCTCCACTATTATTTATCGACATCTCCACTATTATTTATCGACATCTCCATTATTATTTATTGACATCTCCACTACTATTTATCGACATCTCCACTATTATTTATCGTATCGGCATCTCCACTATTATTTATCGACATCTCCACTATTATTTATCGACATCTCCACTATTATTTATCGTATCGACATCTCCACTATTATTTATCGTATCGATATCTCCACTATTATTTATCGTATCGATATCTCCACTATTATTTATCGTATCGACATCTCCACTATTATTTATCGACATCTCCACTATTATTTATCGACATCTCCACTATTATTTATCGTATCGATATCTCCACTATTATTTATCGACATCTCCACTATTATTTATCGACATCTCCACTATTATTTATCGACATCTCCACTATTATTTATCGACATCTCCACTATTATTTATCGTATTGATATCTCCACTATTATTTATCGTATCGACATCGCCACTATTATTTATCGACATCTCCACTATTATTTATCGTATCGATATCTCCACTATTATTTATCGACATCTCCACTATTATTTATCGACATCTCCACTATTATTTATCGACATCTCCACTATTATTTATCGACATCTCCACTATTATTTATCGTATCGATATCTCCACTATTATTTATCGACATCTCCACTATTATTTATCGACATCTCCACTATTATTTATCGACATCTCCACTATTATTTATCGACATCTCCACTATTATTTATCGACATCTCCACTATTATTTATCGACATCTCCACTATTATTTATCGACATCTCCACTATTATTTATCGACATCTCCACTATTATTTATCGTATCGATATCTCCACTATTATTTATCGACATCTCCACTATTATTTATCGACATCTCCACTATTATTTATCGACATCTCCACTATTATTTATCGACATCTCCACTATTATTTATCGACATCTCCACTATTATTTATCGACATCTCAACTATTATTTAAGTACATCTCAACTATTATTTAAGTACATCTCCACTATTATTTATCGACATCTCCACTATTATTTATGTACATTTCCACTGCCAGACCCCACCAGTCGCCTTAATACCGACGTTATTTGAAGCGGGTAGTAGAAAATAAAAGAAGGGAATTGTTATGTTTCGCGTGAATGCATATAACAATCCCTCCGCTACCTTGCCCTAATCTCAACACCCCACCTCCCTCCTCAGCGACCACAACAAAATTCAGTTTGCTCAATGATGCAAGTAAATATAGTCAGTTCAGCCTAAACAAACACAGTTTTGTTCAATAAAAGGCACTCTTCAGCAGGGATCAGGTGTGGCTTCCATTGACACTCGCCTCTAGCAATGTCTCAGCCTCAAGAAAATGGAGGGACACTGTTCCCCGACCTCCATAACAGAAGTAATGGGCAACGCCCACATAATCATCGTGTGCCGTTCTCACATGGAAATTTGGCTAGCATGGATCGCCATTTCTTGACATGATGCTTCACACCAGCTCTCCTATATATTTCTTGGTGGTCAGCCCACTTTAGTCCCCCTGCCTCAGTGTCTCACAGACAATGAGACAACACATGACAACATTCCCTACTGTGTTTCTCCTACAGGAAATGTCGACTAGCCCAGTTAGTCAAGTGGTAGCGTCGACGTGCACACGCGGGGAGAGCCCTGCACGAGCCAGAGAGTAAGAGGCGAACCAAACCTGGCCGTTTTCAGGGGTCATCCGTAAAGATTCTCCCTATCCCCACCCCTCCCCTCCACAATTCCTGAGCTTGTGTTAACGAAAACAAAAATGTGACGTTCCCTGTGTAATTTCCAAGGCGGACAATAGAAAAGACTTATGGCTTCTGTTGACGAGACTTGTCCAGTTCTGGGTCAAGGAAAAGAAATGCATAAACATGAGAAGCTGCAGTCAAGCTGTAAGGTGAAATGGAAAACAAAAATGTATAGAAAATACGGTATGGTTAAATCTTTACGTAATAAATGGACGACACAAATTAGAATAACGTTTCGGCACACCAGGCCTTCAGCAGGAACAAACGTACAACACACACACCGATATGTTTTTAAAACAACAAAAAATAATAATTTGTAACTAGAAGGAGAAAAAAAAATAAGAATAAAAGGTGTTCCGTGCAAACTGTGGGCAGACTAGCATGTGTAATCTGTGTGTGGGTAGACTACCTTGTGTAATCTGTGTGTGGGTAGACTACCTTGTGTAATCTGTGTGTGGGTAGACTACCTTGTGTAATCTGTGTGTGGGTAGACTACCTTGTGTAATCTGTGTGTGGGTAGACTACCTTGTGTAATCTGTGTGTGGGTAGACTACCTTGTGTAACTTGTGTGTGGGTAGACTACCTTGTGTAATTTGTGTGTGGGTAGACTACCTTGTGTAATCTGTGTAGGCAGACTACCTTGTGTAATCTGTGTGTGGGTAGACTACCTTGTGTAATCTGTGTGTGGGTAGACTACCTTGTGTAATCTGTGTGGGCAAACTACCTTGTGTAATCTGTGTGTGGGTAGACTACCTTGCGTAATTTGTGTGTGGGTAGACTACCTTGCGTAATCTGTGTGTGGGTAGACTACCTTGTGTAATCTGTGTGTGGGTAGACTACCTTGTGTAATCTGTGTGGGCAGACTACCTTGTGTAATCTGTGTGTGGGCAAATTACCTTGTGTAATCTGTGTGTGGGTAGACTACCTTGCGTAATTTGTGTGTGGGTAGACTACCTTGTGTAATCTGTGTGTGGGTAGACTACCTTGTGTAATCTGTGTGTGGGCAGACTACCTTGTGTAATCTATGTGTGGGCAAATGGGAAAACTACCTTGTGTAATCTGTGTGTGAGAACTTCTGATTATTCATGATGTGTGCGCACATTTTCACTTGTATGCGCGCACATGTACTCCGTGCGTGTACTGTGGCGTTCATTCACCTTTTGCCTACAGCACCGTTTGCAGGGAACACCTTTTATTCTTATTTTTTTAATTGTGATTTCTCATTCTAGTTACAAATTATTATTTGTTTTTATTATTTATTATTTTTTGCTTTAGATACATATTTGTGTGTGTGTGTTGTATGTTTGTTTCTGCTGAAGATCTATTGGGCCGAAACGTTGTTCTAATTTGTGTCGTCAACTTATTACATAAAGCTTTAACCATACCGTTTTTTCTATGTTTTTCACTTCTGCTGATTAAGATACTAAAACGCGGTCATCTCTATTGATGAAACAAAAACAGCCACAGGCGATTTATTATTCAAATAATTACAGCTGATCAACAATCACAGAAAACATCGGAAATTGATCTGGAAGTAATTACAGAAACAGGAAAATCAGTCTTGGATACAGTTGATGTCAACATGGTAGTCTTTAATGAAACAGCCACGGAAACAGGAGAATCTACTCCAGAAACAATCATAGAAACAGGAGAATCTACTCCAGAAACAATCATAGAAACAGGAGAATCTACTCCAGAAACAATCATATAAACAGGAGAATCTACTCCAGAAACAATCACAGGAAAAGAAGAATCTACCCCAGAAACAATCAAAGAAACAGGAGAATCTACTCCAGAAACAATCAAAGAAACATGAGAATCTACTCCAGAAACAATCACAGGAAAAGAAGAATCTACTCCAGAAACAATCAAAGAAACAGGAGAATCTACTCCAGAAACAATCAAAGAAACAGGAGAATCTACTCCAGAAACAATCAAAGAAACAGGAGAATCTACTCCAGAAACAATCAAAGAAACAGGAGAATCTACTCCAGAAACAATCATAGAAACAAGAGAATCTACTCAGGAGAAATGTAAAAAGTAGAAAAAAAGTATATGGTTAAAGCTTTACGTAACTAATCAACAGCATAAATTTGACCGACGTATCAGTTCAATGTGCCTTCAGCAGGAACAATGAACAATACACACACACATACACACACACACACACATACACAGATATGTAAGTAAATAAATTTAGCACTACATAGCTAACTAATAATGAGGTATCTAAAAAAAAAATTCGAATTAGATTGAGAAATACAAATAAATGTACCCCTGTGTGTAGCGCTGTGGCCAGAAGGAATATGAACGTGGGCTAGTCCGCGCAGGATACCTGGTGTATCTGACCAGCTATTCATCATCATCATCATGTGCCATACCAGTTGGCGTAGGCGATTATGCCCTTCCACACTCTTCTATCTACAGTGCATCGTATCAGTTCTGTTGTTGACTGTTTGCCATGTCATGACACCAAGCTATCCAGTATTTTCTCTCTTAGTCGTCCGCGATCTCTCTTTCCTTTTATTTTGGCAGTTGTAACCAAATATTCCAACTTTCCTCTTCTCCTGATGTGCCCGAAAAATGTTGATTGTTTCTTTTCTGATGTTTTTTAGGAGCTCCCTTTTTGTGTTGGCCTCTTTGAGAACTTCCTCATTGGTCTTTTTAGCTGTCCAGGGAAATTTAAACATTCTTTTGAGAAATCCCATCTCTGTGGCCACTAATCGTGTTTTCATGTGTTTGTCTACTGTCCATGGTTGGCCTCCTTAGGTCAGAATTGGCTCTATATAGCACCGATGAACTCTCTTTCTCACTTCTATTGACATAGTTTTGTTGCATAAGACGGTTTTCATTTTCTGAAATGCTATTTTGGCCTGAGCTATTCTGCTTTTTATTTCTGTGGTGCATCTTCCGTCTGATGTTATTATTGTGCCCTAGTATTTGACGCGTTGCGCATGTTTCAGATTTGTCCTGTTCATTTTTATGCTGCATGCTGGCGATGATGTTTTCTTCGATATAACCATTACTCTGTTTCTTTACTATTCAGACTGAGACCTTTTTTTCTGCTTTCCTTTACTATTATGTCTAGCATTTCTTGTAGTTCATTCTCTGCCACTGCTGTTAAGACTATGTCATCGTATATCGCAAATTATTTATGTTGTGACCGTTGACTTCAATTCCTGTATTGTCTACTGTTGATCTCATAATATGTTTGCTGTAAAATGAAAACAAATCCGGCGACAGAACACAGCCTTGTCTGATTCCTTGTTTTATATATTGGAATTGTCCTGTCTGGTTGCTAATTCATATAGCTGCGGTTTGTTGCCAGTACATTTTTTTAAATGATTGGCAGATCCTTGCCATTAATGTTTAATTTTGTCAGCATATTGATTACTTCCACATGCTTTACTTTGTCAAATGCTTTTGTGTAGTCATATAATAAAGCAAAAAGAGTTTTCTTATCCTCTATAGCTCTTTCT
Organism: Megaustenia siamemsis; assembly: GCA_032433765.1. Classification (NCBI taxonomy): domain Eukaryota; kingdom Metazoa; phylum Mollusca; class Gastropoda; order Stylommatophora; family Ariophantidae; genus Megaustenia; species Megaustenia siamemsis. Next base: position 75,352,373 of record JAVIAB010000126.1, on the reverse strand, counting down.
ATCAATGTTCTCAAGATGTATATTGCATTATTTGTGCCTTTTGCTTCCACAAATCCACATTGTTCCTCACTTATTTCTGGTTTTATTTTGTTCCTTACACGTCTCATGATGATCCATAGTAATATTTTGACTATTATGAGGGTATCGGGAAGGCCAAAATACATGTGGAAGAGTTCTAAAAATATGTGGGTGTATATCATATAGGTAACCTCAACTATAACGGCTTTGTTTCGACGTATCTACGTATATACAACCGTGCGAGAACACACATACCAGTATACATATATATATATATATATATATATATATATATATATATATATATATATATATATATATATATATACACCCACACACAAACACATATATACATACACACACCAATATATATATCCCCATATATACAGATACATATATCCATATACAAGTATGTGTGTTCTCGCACGGTTGTATATACTTAGATACGTATAGACATTGCTGGTGACGTTATAGTGGAGATTGCCTTTATAATATACACCCACATATTTTTAGAACTCTTCCACTTGTGTTTTGGCCCTCCCAATTGCTGGTCAACTACGCCAAGTATCCTGCACGGACTAGCCCTCATTCATTTACCTTCTGACCACAGCGCTATACGCACGGACATTTTTATATCTCATTCTAGTTCGAAATTATTATGTTTTAGATATTTCTTTATTAGTTAGCAATTTAGGGCTAATTTTATTTACTGGCATATTTGTGTGTGTGTTGTTGTTTATTGTTCCTGCTGAAGGCTACGGAGCTGAAACGTCTATCAAATTTGTACCGTCTTTCAATTACGTAAAGCTTTAAATATACCACATTTTGCTGTTTTTTTTTCATTTCCCCTTTACAAGCAGCTTTACTGCAGCTTCGCATTTTGATGTCTTAACCCACAAAATCTACTCTAGAAACAGTCACAGGAACTGGAGAATCTTTTTTTTTTAAATTACAGAAACTGGAGAATCTTTTTTTTTAAATTACAGAAACTGGAGAATCTTTTTTTTTTTTATTACAGAAAAAGATAATCTACTCCAGAAACAATCACAGAAACAGGAGAATCTATTCTGGGCGCTATCATAGGAACAAGTCAACCGACCATACATACAGTCACAGAACCTCTGTGCATGCCGTTTTTTTTTTTTTTTTTTTTTTTTTTGCGTATTATCTTTCATTATAAACATGGAAATCAAGGATACACTTAATAACGGACACCCACATTGAGGCCATGCGTAGGCGTGAAAATTTTAAAATATCTCCTTGAAGCCGTTTTTTTTAATGCCGTATTCTTTATTCAGCAAACGACATTTAAAAACCGTCAATTTGAAGCAGTAATTTCTGTATCAGCCGATCCTTGTAGCAGAAGATAAGAAGAAGTCTTATTTTGATGAAGCGCTATACGATCATCTGTTTCCACAGATTTCTTTGCATGATCATATATACATCATCGGATACTTGAACCACCACTGTACTTTAAGTACTTGATCCTTATAGCCTCTGCTCTTTTCACAACCACGGGCACGCTCAAGCTTGCGGCCCTTGTAACAACAATTGGCCTGGTGTGACTGTATGGAACACCAGGGGTCAACCAATTTGCTTGTATGCCCTACGTACTTTCTTGGGGCCCTGACCAATACAGTGTCCCGACCTTTTGGGAACTCAAACCGCCAACTGATTCACGATCAAATCTCTCCTCCTGCTTTACTGATAAAACCAGGAACCCGTTCAGTGACCCGCAGATTACGCACTCTCGGTTTCGTCAGAAAGTGTATGCGAATATCATCAGCGATAGCCCCCACCATGACAGCCACATCTCACATGTCTTTTGACGATTTGTGGTTTCAACAATTAAACAAAAGGTCAACTAATTGTCTCATGTCAAATAAAATATAAATATTAAATGTTTATTAATTTAAAGAACAATTCCAATTATAATATTTACATCAGCACGTAACAACTCTCCAGCAGCAAGAGTCGTTCATTCAGGACTTGTTAACACTGATTAACTGCCAAGGCTCTCCTTCCAAGAGCAAGCCAACATCCTGACTCTCTCTCTCTCTCTCTCTCTCTGCCCACTTCTAACTGTCCTTTTTTCAACTCTACTCCCCACTAACTAAACTATCGTTTTTCTTACGTCACCCTCCTGTCTACCCCCCGTTCCATTTGGTGCACCGTTTCTTTCGCTTTCCTCTCAATCTCTTTTGCTCGCTGCGCAACTATATTTCATTCTGACTTCTGCAACTATTTGGTCCACTGTTATACTACACATCCTGCTCTATACTCCCTGCTTCATCCTGACTACGTAGGAGGACATATACAAGGTCTACAAATAATTATATTATTAACGGATGCGCGGCCAGATAGATAATAGCAGAAAGCACGTGTGGCCGCTATATATATAGGGAGTCTTACGCTTAGACGGGACACTCACTCAGACTCTCTCACTCACACACACAGATACGCCGAGAGAGGGATACTCACTCACTCTCACACACGCCGAGAGAAAGACGACCCACACACTGAGAGAAGTAATTAGTCACAGTGAGAACATTAGAGAGCAGGGAAAGTCAGGAAAGTGAGTGAGCCAAATATTCACGGACTGATACCAGGGCAGTACAATTAGAAAGACTGCCAACTAGGATAGCTAGACAAGATGTTCGAACAAGATCAATATTAGATCAAAGTGAATAGATTAACTGATCTAGTAAGTCCACAACAGGACTTTTGTATAGCCAGCTAAAAGTATAACCTGTGATGTGTTAAATAATTCTAGGAGTGTGAGATTCAGCGGTTATCCAGACCGCCAAGTTGTATGATATTGACTGTAGCCTAGAAGTAAGGTGTGGTACAAATAATTCATGAAATGTGTTAATGTAACTTGTGACTATCGAAATATAAATAGTACATAAATAAAAATGCTTGTTGTTATTGTACACCTCAAGATTTTGTCGATTGTTATGGTCGAAAGGATAAGATTTGACTTGAAGAATGTGTTAAAGAAAGGAAGAACGAGACGGTCTAATAATAACAGAATATGAAGTATGCGAACGAACGAAGCAACACAACGTGGAGACATGATCATAAATGATCAAGTTCAAGAACAAATCTAAAAAGTTCTCCATTCAAACGTTTAGTCAACGAACATTGACACAAGACAGGAAAGTTCTCCATTCAAACGTTTAGTCAACGAACATTGACACAAGACAGGAAAGTTCTCCATTCAAACGTTTAGTCAACGAACATTGATACAAGACAGGAAAGTTCTCCATTCAAACGTTTAGTCAACGAACATTGATACAAGACAGGAAAGTTCTCCATTCAAACCTTTAGTCAACAAACATTGACACAAGACAGGAAAGTTCTCCATTCAAACGTTTAGTAAACGAACATTGACACAAGACAGGAAAGGATCTTTTACATCGTGTCATTTTGTATGTGTTTATATAGTTTTACGAAGAAAATGCAGCAAGACTAGACCCACTAATAGCTAATAAGAAAAAAGCTTTACTGAACTTCAATAATAATCCCAATAAAATCACCAAGGATCAGCTCAAACATGCGCAAGCCACCCTACAACGCGAAGCAAGAAGATGCGCAAACGAATACTGGAACAATCTATGCTCTGAAATACAGAAAGCCTCAGACAGGGGCGACTCAAAAACCATGCATGACAATATAAAAAAGGCCCTTGGACCAAAAATAACAAAATTAGCCCCCCTAAAATCCAAGTTTGGAGAACCTATTACTGACAAGGGACAACAAATGCAAAGATGGGTTGAACACTACTCTAATCTATACAGTGACGACAGACCAGCAAACACAGCTCTAGCACAATCAATACCCAAATATCCTACAATGTTTGAACTGGATGTTGAGCCTACTATGAACGAACTTGCTGACGCTATAAATGCCCTCTCAAGAGGAAAAGCTGCAGGAAATGACAACATTCCCACAGATGTACTAAAGGACAACCTAAGCGTACTACTTCCACACCTATACAAACTGCTAATTAAATGCTGGAGAAACGGAGAAATACCTCATGATATGAGAAATGCCAAGATTATAACGCTGTACAAGAATAAAGGAGACAGGGGTGACTGCAACAATTACAGAGGCATTTCTCTCCTTAGCACAACAGGCAAAGCTTTTGCTAGAGTCGTACTTAATCGCCTGCATAGACTTGCAGAACGGGTGCTTCCCGAGTCCCAATGCGGTTTCAGACCCGGGAGATCAACCATAGATATGATCTTCACTCTTAGACAACTGCAGGAAAAATGTCGGGAACAAAATATGCCGCTCTATATTGCCTTTGTGGATCTCACAAAGGCATTCGACACAGTAAACAGAGATGGTCTCTACAAGGTGTTAGAAGGCATAGGCTGCCCTCCTAAATTACTTAGGCTGATAATTTCCTTCCATGAAGACATGAATGGCAAAGTCCATTTTGATGGGAGTCCATCAGAGAATTTCAAAGTCAACAAAGGAGTGAAACAGGGATGTGTCCTCGCCCCCACCCTTTTTGGTATATTTTTTGCTGCCCTCCTAAATTACACCTTCGAAAACAGCTCAGGAGATATTTACATTCGCACTAGACCAGATGGCTCACTGTTCAACCTAGCACGACTAAGAGCAAAAACCAAAACAAATGTTGCCCTACTTAAAGAATTTTTATTTGCTGACGATGCAGCCCTAGTCGCTCATAGTGAGGCCACCCTACAGTCGCTGATCAACAACCTGGATAAAGCATGCGACCTTTTTTCACTGTCAATTAATGTTCAGAAGACAGTAATACTAAATCAAGGTGACTTCAAACCTATATCTATTACTCTAAAAGACTGTCCACTAGAATCAGTACAGAAATTTACATATCTTGGATCCACAGTTACGCAAACCATCTCTCTTGATGAAGAAATAAACTGTCGAATTGGTAAGGCAGCTACGACCTTCGGCAAACTCACAAAAAGGGCATGGAACAACACGAAACTAACTCAAAAGACTAAACTCTTAATATATCAAACTTGTGTGCTTAGCACACTACTATATGGATCCGAAACCTGGACAACATACTCAAACCAGGAAAAAAGACTAAATGTCTTCCACATGCGATGTCTCCGCAAAATAATGCACATCAAATGGCAGGACAAAATAACCAACTTAACTGTCCTGCAACGTGCTAAGACCCTAACAATCATGTCGATGCTCAGAAGTCGAAGGCTAAGATGGCTGGGGCATGTCCAACGGATGGAAGAAAAACGCATTCCTAGGCAAATACTATATGGCGAGCTAAAACACGGAAAACGACAAATCGGCAGACCTAAACTACGATATAGAGATATCTGCAAATCATCTCTGAAAGACTTCTCCATCTGTGAAAACGACTGGCAACATCTGGCAAGTGATCGCACATCATGGAGAGCACGTATAAGGAACGGTATAACAACATTTGAGACTGTTCTAAGACAGGACTTAGAAGAGAAGAGACTCATGAAAAAGGATGGTAAACCCTGTGGACCAGCGAGCCTGACCTGTTCATTATGTGACCGCGTGTGTTTGTCAAACATTGGTAGAATTAGCCACGAGAGAAGCTGTTCGGCAAAAACAATACCTCAAAAAAATACGCAATAGCCTCCACTAGACCGTCTGACAAGACAAAAAGGGCCATATATATAGTTTTACGTGGGACACTATATGTATTTATATTGTTGTAAGTGGGACAATATATGTGTTATATAGTTGTTTGTGGGACAGTATATGCATTTATATTGTTGTAAGTGGGACACTATATGTAATTATATTTTTGTAAGTGGGACACTATATGTGTTTATATAGTTTTACGTGGGACACTATAAGTATTTATATTGTTGTAAGTGGGACACTATATGTATTTATATTGTTGTAAGTGGGACACTATATGTATTTATATTGTTGTAAGTGGGACACTATATGTATTTATATTGTTGTAAGAGAAACACTATATGTATTTATATTGTTGTAAGTGGGACACTTTATGTGTTATATAGTTGTAAGTGGGACACTATATGTATTTATATTGTTGTAAGTGGGACACTATATGTAATTATATTGTTGTAAGTGGAACACTATATGTATTTATATTGTTGTAAGTGGGACACTATATGTGTTATATAGTTGTAAGTGGGACACTATACGTATTTATATTGTTGTAAGTGGGACACTATATGTGTTTATATAGTTGTAAGTGGAACACTATATGTATTTATATTGTTTAAGTATGGCACTATACGTATTTATATTGTTGTAAGTGGGATAATATATGTATTTATATTGTTGCAAGTGGGACACTATATGTAATTATATTGTTGTAAGTGGGACAATATATGTATTTATATTGTTGTAAGTGGGACACTATACGTAATTATATTTTTGTAAGTGGGACACTATATGTGTATATATAGTTGTACGTGGGACACTATATGTATTTATATTGTTGTTAAGTGGAACACTATATCTATTTATATTGTTGTAAGTGGGACAATATATGTATTTATATTGTTGTAAGTGGGATACTATATGTATTTATATTGTTGTAAGTGAAACACTTGAAACAGGGAATAAAAGAGGGTGTGTGAAACGGCTTTTAGCAGGGTGATAAGTGAAACAGAGTATAGATAAGAGTTGACTGAAACAGGCTAAATTAGTAGGGAAATAGTAAACAGAATTGGGAGATAATGGGAGATAAGTGGAAGTGGTCAGGTGTGCGTGAGTTGGGTGAACTGTTTTGGGAGAAGGGGCTAAATAAGCGTGAATTGGGTGAGCTGTTTTAAGGGAAGTGGAGAAACGAGAACAGAGGGAGAGTTTTAAGTTAGTTGCATTCGAGCACTAGTCCAGTGCGGACGTCTGCGGAAATTAAGTCGATACCGTGGGCTCGGGGAGAGTAGTTTGACAGATGAAAGTTAAGTAATTCTAGGGCGGCAGCCAGATAGTTTAGTTGTAATATTTCCAGAATTTGTGAATGTCAATTAATAAGTGTGTGTGTTAGATGATTAGAATAGAATAGGTGTGAATGCAGCGGATAAGGTTAGGGTTACGTTATCTGCACGAAAGCTGATTATGAATCAGCGCAATCGACACAATAGGACATTGTTGGAGATTTGTTTGATTGTCCAACAGTAGGCGACTTCAAGGAGGTCGTAGCGGGAAACTTGGGAAGCTTGTGGATAGCTTCTACGATGAATAATTGATTTTGCCGATCATGTTGATCGCACACATAATTGGAAACTTCGAGCAAGATTCCATAGAGACTTGGTAAGCTTATGAGTAGCTGTTACTATGAACAATTGATTTTGTCGATCATGTTGATCGCACACATAACTGGAAACTTCAAGCAAGGGTTCCTTAGAGACTTGGTGAGCTTATGAATAGCTTTTACTATGAATAGAGACTTTTGTCGATCATTTTGATCGCACACATAATTGGGAACTCTACACGAGAGTTTTACAGAGTCGGGGCTGTATAGTCAGTCCACGAGGAATACACCTGAGGGTGGCAATATAGTTAACCATGGGAGGAAATTATTCATGTCAATATGTGTATTATATAATTGTGAACTGTTTTGTATGATCCGGACATGCGCCTTGTTGATTAAAGATGTCTTTGTGTACAGTGTGGACTTGTGTTAAGTTCATTAAAGCATCTTAATTGTTCCAACGGTCTAGCGAGTGAACGAACTGGGGGAAGTCGCAGAGAATTAGCAACGGCATAACGTGAAGTACAAACTATAGATCATGACGGTCCAAAGAGACTGGCATTGGCAGTGAGAACAAGTAGCAAATCATAAAGAGTGGCGAGCAAATCGTCATCAGCAATCCGCCCATTAGCAGCGTCACGAGTCATAGCTCATCGCGCGGAAGCACCTGTGGTAATGATGGCTCGTGGTGAAGAGAGATGATAAACAGGCTCAAGGTTGAAGAGCTGTCAGTCGATCGTTCATTGGTTGTCAATTATTGCAGTTGGTTTTCAGCGTTCAAGACGGTCATATCATTACATCAACATCTGAAGATCAGCAACAGCAGATCAATACAAGAGAAAGTCGGCCCGCGTGAGGGGCAGTGATTGTAGAGTGGTTAGTGCTTCGCGCAGTGGCCGCGACAAACTGTTACATTTGGCGCTGATCAACGTTAGATCGTTCGCAACAAAAAGAGGAGAAGGCGCGGAAAGAGAAAAGGAGAAATACGATTAAGTATTCTAAGGATCATCGAGGATGTGATTCAGTAATTAGTTAATTAAAAGTGAGTGAAAGATAGTATGTGAATGGAAGGGTGATTTAAAAAAATGGTCAATTACAAAGAAACGAGTGTGATAAAGACGTATTGGAGTCATGTGTATCGTAAAGTTTTTTTTTTAGTTAGAATAGAGCTAACGATTGAAAGAAAAGAAAGGGAAGGGGGTAGAGTAGGGAAATGAATAGGATTTAAAGTGATAGACACACTTGGCTGGAATACAGAAATAAAGGAATATATTGTGTGAGATGAGACAATTATTTGAAGATGGAGTTGGACATGAGATGTAAGAGATATTGTGTAAAATGCTGAATTTTTTTTGTTGTTAAAGGTATATTGTTGAATGTACCAATAGAAAGACCTCTACAAAGAGGGGGAAAATAATTAACAGATGGAGGGTATATCTCAAGAAGGTTACATGTGGCAGGCGGTGCAGAAGATGGGAGAAGTGGTTGAAAGGTTAGGTGGTAGCTTGCAGATGCAGGAGATATCATGTAGAGTACCAATATTTGGGGGACAGGTACAGAAGTTCGAAGATTGGGTACAAGCAATTGAGTTCTGGGGTAATAGGAAAAATTTTAACCACGTAGAGTGGAAAGACTTAGCAGTAGCCACAAGTCAAAGGGCAGTGCTATCGTGTGTAAGTAGAAGAGTTGAGGATAGGAAGGAAGAACCATGGCAGGAGTTTAAATCATACTTAGCAAGTAAGTATGGGAGATTTCAGGATGAACAGCACGCGTTAATGGAGTTACAAAGGGTAAGACAAGAGAAGTATGAAACAATACAGAAGTATGACGAAAGGATAAGGGAGATGACAGAAAGAGGATTTGGAAAAGGGGTAGAGTCAGAGCAGATAGACAAAATACTAATAGCAATATTGATAGAGGGAGTAAGAGACGGGGGTTAAAGTTGACATTATCAAGAAAAAAGAAAACAAAAATGTCGCAGTTATTAGACATAGCAATTGAAGGAGAAGGGTTAGTAAGAAGATTTGAAGAACATAATCAACAAAGAGAAAAGAGTGTGACAGATAGATAGGAGAGTCCGATGGAAGTAGACCACTTTAGGAGAAGGAAGGAGCAGCAAGAAAGTAGACAAATAGTGAATAGCATACAAGAGGGAAGAACATGCTATAGATGTGGGAAGGTAGGACATATAAAATATGAATATAAACAAGGAAGTATTAGACAAAGAAAGGGGCAGATAATAGAGGTATGGGAGACAAGAAGATGTTATGGATGTGGGAAAGTAGGGCATTTAGTGGGTAGGTGTAGAGAAACAAATAGGGCACAGGAAAGGAAGGATAAATGGTAAGGAATAATAGTTGGGAAGTTATTATAGATGATTAAATAACTTGGAGAAGGTATAAGGCAGTTAAACAGGGAATAAAAGAGGGTGTGTGAAACGGCTTTTAGCAGGGTGATAAGTGAAACAGAGTATAGATAAGAGTTGACTGAAACAGGCTATATTAGTAGGGAAATAGTAAACAGAAATGGGAGATAATGGGAGATAAGTAGAAGTGGTCAGGTGTGCGTGAGTTGGGTGAACTCTTTTGGGAGAAGGGGCTAAATAAGCGTGAATTGGGTGAGCTGTTTTAAAGGAAGTGGAGAAACGAGAACAGAGGGAGAGTTTTAAGTTAGTTGCATTCGAGCAGTAGTCCAGTGCGGACATCTGGAGAAATTAAGTCGATACCGTGGGCTCGGAGAGAATAGTTTGACAGATGAAAGTTAAGTAATTCTAGGGCGGCAGCCAGATAGTTTAGTTGTAATATTTCCAGGATTTGTGAATGTCAATTAATAAGTGTTTGTGTTAGATGATTAGAATAGAATAGGTGTGAATGCAGCGGATAAGGTTAGGGTTACGTTATCTGCACGAAAGCTGATTATGAATCAGCGCAATCGACACAATGGGACATTGTTGGAGATTTGTTTGATTGTCCAACAGTAGACGACTTCAAGGAGGTCGTAGCGGGAAACTTGGGAAGCTTGTGGATAGCTTCTACGATGAACAATTGATTTTGCCGATCATGTTGATCGCACACATAATTGGAAACTTCGAGCAAGATTCCATAGAGACTTGGTAAGCTTATGAGTAGCTGTTACTATGAACAATTGATTTTGTCGATCATGTTGATCGTACACATAACTGGAAACTTCGAGAAAGATTCCATAGAGACTTGGTAAGCTTATGAGTAGCTGTTACTATGAACAATTGATTTTGTCGATCATGTTGATCGCACACATAATTGGAAACTTCAAGCAAGGGTTCCTTAGAGACTTGGTGAGCTTATGAATAGCTTCTACTATGAATATAGACTTTTGTCGATCATGTTGATCGCACACATAATTGGAAACTTCGAGCAAGATTCCATAGAGACTTGGTAAGCTTATGAGTAGCTGTTACTATGAACAATTGATTTTGTCGATCATGTTGATCGCACACATAACTGGAAACTTCAAGCAAGGGTTCCTTAGAGACTTGGTGAGCTTATGAATAGCTTCTAATATGAATAGAGACTTGTGTCGATCATGTTGATCGCACACATAATTGGGAACTATACACGAGAGTTCTACAGAGTTGGGGCTGTATAGTCAGCCCACGAGGAATACACCTGAGGGTGGCAATATAGTTAACCATGGGAGGAAATTATTCATGTCAATATGTGTATTGTATAATTGTGAACTGTTTTGTATGATCCGGACATGCGCCTTGTTGATTAAAGATGTCTTTGTGTACAGTGTGGACTTGTGTTAAGTTCATTAAAGCATCTTAATTGTTCCAACGGTCTAGCGAGTGAACGAACTGGGGGAAGTCGCGGAGAATTAGCAACGGCATAACGTGAAGTACAAACTATAGATCATGACGGTCCAAAGAGACTGGCATTGGCAGTGAGAACAAGTAGCAAATCATAAAGAGTGGCGAGCAAATCGTCATCAGCAATCCGGCCATTAGCAGCATCACGAGTCATAGCTCATCGTGCGGAAGCACCTGTGGTAATGATGGCTCGTGGTGAAGAGGGATGATAAACAGGCTCAAGGTTGAAGAGCTGTCAGTCGATCGTTCATTGGTTGTCAATTATTGCAGTTGGTTTTCAGCGTTCAAGACGGTCATATCATTACATCAACATCTGAAGATCAGCAACAGCAGATCAATACAAGAGAAAGTTGGCCCGCGAGAGGGGCAGTGCTTGTAGAGTGGTTAGTACTACCTGTTGTGCGCTGTTGTGCCCCTGCTACACACTATATGTATTTATATTGTTGTAAGTGGAACACTGTATGTATTTATATTGTTGTAAGTGGGGCACTATATGTATTTATATTGTTTTAAGTGGGACACTATATGCATTTATATTCTTGTAAGTGGGAAATATGTGTATTTACATTGTTGTAAGTGGAACACTATATGTATTTATATTCTTGTAAGTGGGACAATATATGTATTTATATCGTTGCATATGTGGTGTATGTGTGACACTATGTTTTTATGTCTACATAAACTTATATTGTAAGTCTCTGTCTATGTGTTGCTGTCCGGGTATGTTCACGGCCGTGTGTATATGTATCCGCGACAATGTGTGTTTGTGTGTGTGTGTTTGTATGTGGTGATTTAAAAAAAATATATAATGAGGTGTCACGTGTCGAAGGTGGCACTAGGCGATGTCTATCGTTGGTTGGTGTCTTTGCTGAACGATTAACTTCTCCTTGATGAGGTCGTCGCCATTTGCTCTCGGCGACCGGTGATGCGTGGATGATTGGCTGCATTAGTCAGCTCTCGCTTCACACTCAGCTCTAGCTACACACTCAACTCTAACTTCACACTCAGCTCTAACTTCACACTCAGCTCTAATTTCACACTCAACTCTAGCTTCACACTCAGCTCTAACTTCACACTCAGCTCTAACTTCACACTCAGCTCTAACTTCACACTCAGCTCTAACTTCACACTCAGCTCTAACTTCACACTCAGCTCTAACTTCACACTCAGCTCTAACTTCACACTCAGCTCTAACTTCACACTCAGCTCTAGCTACACACTCAACTCTAACTACACACTCAGCTCTAACTTCACACTCAGCTCTAACTTCACACTCAGCTCTAGCTTCACACTCAGCTCTAGCTTCACACTCAGCTCTAACTTCACACTCAGCTCTAGCTACACACTCAGCTCTAACTTCACACTCAGCTCTAACTTCACACTCAGCTCTAACTTCACACTCAGCTCTAACTTCACACTCAGCTCTAACTTCACACTCAGCTCTAGCTACACACTCAGCTCTAACTTCACACTCAGCTCTAACTTCACACTCAGCTCTAACTTCACACTCAGCTCTAACTTCACACTCAGCTCTAACTTCACACTCAGCTCTAACTTCACACTCAGCTCTAACTTCACACTCAACTCTAGCTACAGACTCAGCTCTAGCTTCACACTCAGCTCTAACTTCACACTCAGCTCTAGCTACACACTCAGCTCTAACTTCACACTCAGCTCTAGCTACACACTCAACTCTAACTTCACACTCAGCTCTAGCTACACACTCAACTCTAACTTCACACTCAGCTCTAGCTACACACTCAACTCTAACTTCACACTCAGCTCTAGCTACACACTCAGCTCTAGCTACACACTCAGCTCTAACTTCACACTCAGCTCTAGCTACACACTCAACTCTAACTTCACACTCAACTCTAACTTCACACTCAGCTCTAACTTCACACTCAACTCTAACTTCACACTCAACTCTAACTTCACACTCAACTCTAACTTCACACTCAACTCTAACTTCACACTCAGCTCTAACTTCACACTCAACTCTAACTTCACACTCAGCTCTAGCTACACACTCAACTCTAACTTCACACTCAACTCTAGCTACACACTCAACTCTAACTTCACACTCAACTCTAACTTCACACTCAACTCTAACTTCACACTCAGCTCTAACTTCACACTCAACTCTAACTTCACACTCAACTCTAACTTCACACTCAACTCTAACTTCACACTCAACTCTAACTTCACACTCAGCTCTAGCTACACACTCAACTCTAACTTCACACTAAACTCTAACTTCACACTCAGCTCTAACTTCACACTCAACTCTAACTTCACACTCAGCTCTAACTTCACACTCAACTCTAACTTCACACTCAGCTCTAACTTCACACTCAGCTCTAGCTACACACTCAACTCTAACTTCACACTCAGCTCTAACTTCACACTCAGCTCTAGCTACACACTCAACTCTAACTTCACACTCAGCTCTAGCTACACACTCAACTCTAACTTCACACTCAGCTCTAGCTACACACTCAACTCTAACTTCACACTCAGCTCTAACTTCACACTCAGCTCTAACTTCACACTCAGCTCTAACTTCACACTCAACTCTAGCTACAGACTCAACTCTAACTTCACACTCAGCTCTAGCTACACACTCAGCTCTAACTTCACACTCAAATCTAACTACACACTAAGCTCTAACTACACGCTCAATTGTAACTAAACATTCAGATCTATCTACACACTCAGCTGTAACTACAAACTAAGCTCTAACTATACGTTCAACTCTAAATACACACTCAACTCTAGCTACACGCTAAACTCTAACTATACACTTAACTCAACCCACACACTCAACTCTATCCACACGCTCAACTCTAACTACACGGTCAACTCTAACTACACGGTCAACTCTAATTACATGGTAAACTCTAACTACACACTTAACTCTAACTACACACTCTAACTACAAACTCAAATCTAACAACACACTCAACTATACTTACACACTCAACTATACTTACACACTCAACTCTATCCACACGCTCAACTCTAACTACACGGTCAACTCTAACTACACGGTCAACTCTAATTACATGGTAAACTCTAACTACACACTTAACTCTAACTACACACTCTAACTACAAACTCAAATCTAACAACACACTCAACTATACTTACACACTCAACTATACTTACACACTCAACTATACTTACACACTCAAATCTACCTACACACTCAACTCTAACTATACATTCAATTTCTAATTATACAGTCAACTTCTAATTAAACAGTCAGCTCTAACTTTACAGTCAATTCTAACTATACAGAAAACTGTAACTATACAGCCAGCTCTAACTATACAGTCAACTTCTAATTATACAGTCAGCTCTAACTTTACAGTCAACTCTAGCTATACAGTCAGCTGTAATTATACAGTCAACTCTAACTATACAGTCAACTCTAACTATACAGTCAACTCTAACTATACAGTCAGCTCTAACTATACATAAAACTCTAACTATACACCAGTCAACTCTAACTATACAGAAAACTGTAACTATACAGCCAGCTCTAACTATATAGTCAACTTCTAATTATACAGTCAGCTCTAACTTTACATTCAACTCATTTATACAAATGAACTCTAACTATACAGTCAACTCTAACTATACAGTAGTCAACTCTAACTATACAATCAACTCTAACTATACAGTCAACACTAGCTATACAGTCAACACTAGCTAAACAGTCAACACTAGCTATACTGTCAACTCTAACTATACAGTTAACTCTAACTATACAGTTAACTCTAACTATACAGTCAGCTCTAACTATACAGTCAACTCTAACTATATAGCAGTCAATTCTAACTATACAGTCATCTCTAACTATACAGTCAACTCTAACTATACCGTCAGCTCTAACTATACAGTCAGCTCTAACTATACAGTCAGCTCTAACTATACAGTCAACTCTAACTGCACAGAAATCAACTCTAACTATACAATCAACTCTAACTATACAGTTAACTCTAACTATACAGTCAGCTCTAACTATACAGTCAACTCTAACTATATAGCAGTCAATTCTAACTATACAGTCATCTCTAACTATACAGTCAGCTCTAACTATACAGTCAACTCTAACTATACAGTCAGCTCTAACTATACAGTCAACTCTAACTATACAGTCAACTCTAACTATATAGTCAGCTTTAACTATACAGTCAACTCTAACTATACATTCAACTCTAGCTATACAGCCAACTCTAGCTATACAGTCAGCTCTAACTATACAGTCAGCTCTAACTATACAGTCAACTCTAGCTATACTGTCAGCTCTAACTATACAGTCAACTCTAACTACTATACAGTCACCTCTAACTATACAGTCAACTCCAACTATTATACAGTCAGCTCTAACTATACAGGCAGCTCTATACAGTCAATTCTAACTATCCAGTCAGCTCTAACTATACAGTCAACTCTAACTATACAGTCAACTCTAACTATACAGTCAACTCTAACTATACAGTCAACTCTAACTATACAGTCAACTCTAACTATACAGTCATCTCTAACTATACAGTCAACTCTAACTAACCAGTCAACTCTAACTATACAGGCAGCTCTATACAGTCAACTCTAACTAACCAGTCAACTCTAACTATACAGTCAACTCTAACTATACAGTCAACTTTAACTATACAGTCAACTCTAGCTATACAGTCAGCTCTAATTATACAGTCAACTCTAACCATACAGTCAACTCTAACTATACAGTCAACTCTAACTATACAGTCAACTCTAACTATACAGTCAACTCTAACTATACAGTCAACTCTAACCATACAGTCAACTCTAACTATACAGTCAGCTCTAACTAACCAGTCAACTCTAACTATACAGTCAACTCTAACTATACAGTCAACTTTAACTATACAGTCAACTCTAGCTATACAGTCAGCTCTAATTATACAGTCAGCTCTAACTATACAGTCAACTCTAACTATCCAGTCAACTCTAACTATTGAGTCAGCTCTAACTATCCAGTCAACTCTAACTATCCAGTCAACTCTAGCTATCCAGTCAACTCTAACTATACAGTCAATTCTAACTATGCACTTCACTCAAACTATTCAGTCAGCTCTAACTATACAGTCAACTCTAACTGTACTGTCAACTCTAACTATTATACAGTCACCTTTAACTATTATACAGTCAGCTCTAACTATACTGTCAACTCTAACTGTTATACTGTCAACTCTAACTATTATACAGTCAGCTATAACTATACAGTCAAATCTAACTATACACTCAACTCTAACTATACAGTCAGCTCTGATTGACTGCGTACACCGGTTAGAATTTAACATCAATGTCTAGAGATAAATACAAATAAATGAAGATTGTTTGGGGAGGGGGGGGGGTTGATAGATCAGCGAATCACTTCAGGGGAAGAGCTATGTTGACACCACCGGGACACAAATTACAAATGATCAACAACAGAGATACAACAAGGAACAAGGGACAGCCTGCAACCGCAATCCTCAACGAGAAACCTGCGTGACGATCATTGTTATTGAAAACAATAAACTGCTTCGTTTTACACAGAAATAATTACTGGCTTCTGACGTGTCACTGTGGGTCAATATCTAAATGGAGAGAACATTATGGACGTCTGACGTGTCATTGTGGGTCAATATCTAAATGGAGAGAATATTATGGACATCTGACGTGTCATTGTGAGCCAATATCTAAATGGAGAGAACATTATGGACGTCTGACGTGTCACTGTGGGTCAATATCTAAATGGAGAGAATATTATGGACATCTGACGTGTCATTGTGAGCCAATATCTAAATGGAGAGAACATTATGGACGTCTGACGTGTCACTGTGGGTCAATATCTAAATGGAGAGAATATTATGGACGTCTGACGTGTCATTGTGGGTCAATATCCACATGGAGAGAATATTATGGACATCTGACGTGTCATTGTGAGCCAATATCTAAATGGAGAGAATATTATGGACATCTGACGTGTCATTGTGAGCCAATATCTAAATGGAGAGAACATTATGGACGTCTGACGTGTCACTGTGGGTCAATATCTAAATGGAGAGAATATTATGGACGTCTGACGTGTCATTGTGGGTCAATATCCACATGGAGAGAATATTATGGACATCTGACGTGTCATTGTGAGCCAATATCTAAATGGAGAGAACATTATGGACGTCTGACGTGTCACAGTGGGTCTATATCTAAATGGAGAGAATATTATGGACGTCTGACGTGTCATTGTGGGTCAATATCTAAATGGAGAGAACATTATGGACGTCTGACGTGTCATTGTGGGTCAATATCTAAATGGAGAGAATATTATGGAGATCTGACTTGTCATTGTGGGTCAATATCTAAATGGAGAGAATATTATGGACATCTCACGTGTCATTGTGGGTCAATATCTATATGGAGAGAACATTATGGACGTCTGACGTGTCATTGTGGGTCAATATCTAAATGGAGAGAATATTATGGACGTCTGACGTGTCATTGTGGGTCAATATCTAAATGGAGAGAAATTATGGACATCTGACGCGTCATTGTGGGTCAATATCTAAATGGAGAGAACACTATGGACATCTGACTTGTCATTGTGGGTCAATATCTAAATGGAGAGAATATTATGGACATCTGACGCGTCATTGTGGGTCAATATCTAAATGGAGAGAATATTATGGACATCTGACGCGTCATTGTGGGTCAATTTCTAAATGGAGAGAACATTATGGACATCTGACGCGTCATTGTGGGTCAATATCTAAATGGAGAGAACATTATGGACGTCTGACGTGTCATTGTGGGTCAATATCTAAATAGAGAGAATATTATGGACATCTGACGCGTCATTCTGGGTCAATATCTAAATGGGTAGAATATTTTGGACGTCTGACGTGTCATTGTGGGTCAACATCTAAATGGAAAGAACATTATGGACATCTGACGCGTCATTGTGGGTCAATATCTAAATGGAGAGAACATTATGGACGTCTGATGCGTCATTGTGGGTCAATATCTAACTGGACAGAACATTATGGACGTCTGACTTGTCATTGTGAGCCAATATCTAAATGGAGAGAACATCATGGACATCTGACTTGTCATTGTGAGCCAATATCTAAATGGAGAGAACATTATGGACATCTGTCGTGTCATTGTGGGTCATTATCTAAATGGAAAGAACATTATGGACATCTGACGTGTCATTGTGTGTCAATATCTAAATGGAGAGAACATTATGGACGTCTGACGCGTCTTTGTGGGTGAATATCTAAATTGAGAGAACATTATGGACATCTGACGTGTCATTGTGGGTCAATATCTAAATGGAGAGAACATTATGGACATCTGACGTGTCATTGTGGGTCAATATCTATATGGAGAGAACATTATGGACATATGACGTGTCATTGTGGGTCAATATCTAATTGGAAAGAACACTACTAAATCTCAATAACTTTAGATCTAGTAAGAAAGGGTAAAGAGACGGATGATAGGAGTGTTGTTACATGTTCACTCTGTACATGTATAGAAGTTCTATTGGTTATTGGTTCTTTTGGTTATGGAAGGCCTCGGTATCACATCAAACGAATTAAAATCCATAATCACTCAACCGCCCGTGCCAGTGGAATCATCCGAATTACTAACTCATCTCCCAAACAAAGAAAGGTAATTGTAGTCCCCATCGTAGCAGTCTCAGCACACGCCAAAAGACATAAGGCGAAACCGCGCAGAAAGTGAACACATCCAACCGTTCCCTGTCATACGATATCATAATTCATCGTAAACAATTGGAATATCGAAACATGGTCAAAACGGATAAGACACACAGCTCACAGTGTGCACAGAGCACTTAACTCTGTAGCTCCTGCAACAAGCCGGACTTGGAATATGAGGAAACTGCAACAAGGAACACTTTTCAGACATATCTTTCAATGGTTCCTGCCGCCTATCCACCATATACCGGAAGTTCACGTCCTCCCGAAAATGATGATCGTCATATTGAGAACAAAAAATGCATAGCGCTTGATGATGTTAGGACATCTTTCTTGACTCCAACCGAACATATAAACACAGTCGTCGAATTATCCCTGTGACACATCAAACAGACCCTATGGTTAGCGTACAACGAACGAAACACGGTGCAAATTCCCCAAAGAGGAAAATCTTCGGTCGACTTGATGGAGCAGTCCACATTAATGCGTTTCAGCATGTAAATAACTTGCGTCAAACAATTCCAACGTCGGCCATTGAACAGCACTCAATGTGACGTAAACCGCATGTCAACACTAGACGGTAAAGGTCGCTTTTACAATACTTGACTTGTCAAAAAGGAACATTGCTGTGTGTACTCGTCGGCGCAGATTTGCTAAGTAGAACATAATTTTGATTTCAAGACAGAAAATTGCATCACAGAGCCGAAATTAATCAAACCCCAGATGCATTTTCTACAGCGATCGAGAGAACGTGAAACGTTTCGCCATTTTGAAACGGAAGTTCTGTCATTTATAGAAGTATCAACTTGTAGCAAATACGCGAAACCTTGCTCTTTGGCTATGTGTCAGCTTCTTTACACATTAATGTGTTACTACTCTCTCTCTGACCTGAATTAAGGTATATGTGGGTACCCATATGTACTACTGATCTTAAGGTATGCTTCATCGCTTTCATAAAATGCTACTCTTTTCAAACCGAAACAATGTATGCATCAGCATGTGCATGCGATGTTACTCTTCCTGACCTCGGCTGTGTCTCCGTGGTGTGGGCTCAGAATACAACGTGAACCAATGAGCCGGCAGAAAGTCCCAAAGATGTTTATGATACCCGAGAGACGAGTTTCTGTCACATGCAAACCATTGACTGAATCACTGCCTTGCCCTAGCCGCGATGTACGCTCGAGGCCCATTTCGTTTGATCAACATCGATAATTGTTGTTGAGCCCCTTGAGTTCAACAAAGCACTACTTGTATTGTGCCCACTTCGTGATTCAAGGCAGCTCTTTCAGGATGACATTTATTGTTCGTAGAGTGTCGCAGTAACAGGTTCTCACGGTCTCCAAACATGTCTCATCTACATGTGTACATGTGTGTGTGTGTTTGTGTGTACATGTGTGTTTGTGTGAGAGAGAGCTCGGATTTAACATTCATTGCTTGCGCTTTGGCACTCCACCACTCCACATCTCCACCTCCCCATATCTCCACTTCTCCATCACTCCACATCCCAACCGCTCATCACCCCACATCTCTACTATTCCATCACTCCACATTTCTACTACTCCATCACTCCACCTCTCCATCATTCCACATCTTCACATTTCCATCACTCCACATCCCCACCTCTCATCACTCCACATCTCTACCTCCCTATTACTCCATCTCTCCATCACTCCACATCTACATCTCTCCCTCACACCACATCTCCACCTCTTCATCACTCCACATCTCCACCTCTTCATCACTCCACATCTACATCTCTCCCTCACACCACATCTCCACCTCTTCATCACTCCACATCTCCACCTCTTCATCACTCCACATCTCCACCTCTTCATCACTCCACATCTCCACCTCTTCATCACTTCACATCTCCATCATTCCACATCTCCATATCTCTCTCCCTCCACATCTCCACCTTCCTATCACTCCATCTCTCCACTCCACATGTACATCTCTTCCTCACTCCACATCTCCATCTCTTCAACAATCCACATCTCCATCACTCCTCATCACAACATCTTCACCTCTTCATCACTCCACATCTCCACCTCTTCATCACTCCGCATCTACATCTCTCTCCCTCCACATCTCCACCTTCCTATCACTCCATCTCTCCACTCCACATGTACATCTCTTCCTCACTCCACATCTCCATCTCTTCATCACTCCACATCCTCACCTCTCCCTCACTCCACATCCTCACCTCTTCATCACTCCACATCCTCACCTCTCCCTCACTCCACATCCTCACCTCTTCATCACTCCACATTCTCACCTCTTCATCACTCCACATTCTCACCTCTCCCTCACTCCACATCCTCACCTCTTCATCACTCCACATCCTCACCTCTCCCTCACTCCACATCCTCACCTCTTCATCACTCCACATCCTCACCTCTTCATCACTCCACATCCTCACCTCTTCCTCACTCCACATCTCCATCTCTTCATCAATCCACATCTCCATCACTCCTCATCACAACATCTTCACCTCTTCATCACTCCACATCTCCACCTCTTCATCACTCCGCATCTACATCTCTCTCACTCCACCTCCCTATCACTCCATCTCTTTATCACTCCCCATCTACATCTCTCCCTCACTCCACATCCTCACCTCTTCATCACTCCACATCTCCATCACAATCACATTCACAAATTCCCTCAACTCTGCTCTAGCAGACTACATATTTGTCAGGAAAAATGTAAAAAAAAAAAAAAAATGGTATGTTAGAAGCTTTACGTAATTAGTGGACGACACAGATTAAACGACGTTTCGGCCCAATAGGCCTTCAGCAGGAACACACACACAAAAAAACACACACACGGATATGTAAGTAAAACTAATGACATCCAAAACAAAAATAATCGAAATATGTTAAAGAAAATAAAAATGTCTATCCTGTATGTCAGGCCGAGGTCAAAATGAAAAGGAAATGGTAACCTGAGTGTGGCTGTCGTGAATGTGCAGAAATGTGCGCAAATGCACACAGAACCAGACGAGTTCACACAGGGGTCAGTGTGCAAACACAAAGGAGAAAGAATAGAACAGTAGACTAACAGGTGCTCAAAAGGCAGTAAGAGTGAGATGTCTGAGAGTGGGGTACAATGAAAACAAATGAGGGGTAAGGAGCACAGAAAAAAGGTATAGAGGAGAACACCGAAGTGTCTCATTGGGGACTAGAGGAGAAGAACTATAAATAGCATGGCATAGTAGATACCCAAAGAACCCAAATATGTGCAGTAGAGAAGGCTATGCAAAAGGGAAGGAGCAACCAAAAGGAAACTATGTGTATGAGTGTGATACATTCATGCCTCGTGGGGTCAGCGAACCATACTGGACTATGAGGCGATTTTCCAAAGTATAGCGTCTGCAGTTGCCAGAGTGACAAAGGACAATCCCAGTGACACGGATGTCGTCTTTGCCCTTGTGATCAGGGGAGTTGAAGTGGAAGAATACCTTCCCTTCCACAAGTTCTCAGTGTACCTTCCACAAATTCTCAGCTGCTCCTGCACAAGTTCTTAGTTGTACCTTCCACGAATTCTCAGCTGCTCCTGCACAAGTTCTTAGCCGTTCCTTCAACAAGTTCTTAGCTGTACCTTCCACATGTTCTCAGTTGTACCTTCAACAAGTTCTCAGCTGTTCCTTACACAAATTCTCAGCTGCTCATTCCCAAGTTCTTAGCTGTACCTTCAACAATCTCTCAGCCGTTCCTTCAGCAAGTTCTTAGCCGTAACTTTCACATGTTCTAAGCTGTACCTTTCACATGTTATCTGCACTAATATTCACATACATTTTCAATCAAAATCATTCCTTGGTTATTATTGTCTGATCATTTTTCTGGGTAATTGTTCCCAGGTAATTATTCACTGTTCGTTGTTTCCTGTTCTTTATTCCCTTTCATTATTCCCTGGTCATTATTACCTCATTATTATGTGATAATTATTCCATTGTCATTCTCTGTTCATTATTCCCTGTTCATTATTCCCTAGGCATTCTCTGGTCATTATTCCTTCTTCATTTCCTGATCATTATTCCCTGGTTATTATTACGAAATTATCATTCTCTCGTCCATTATTCACAGCCCATTATTCCCAGCCCCTTATTCACTGTCCATTATTCCCTGTCCATTATTCCCTGTCCATTATTCCCAAGACATCATTCCCTCGTGGAGGCGAAGGCGCGTCTCACATCAGCAGATCTAAAAGTTGTCAACGACCCACAGCTGATGACTTGCGCCAGTATCGGTGAACCAGAACCATCCAGACCCTGCTCCACCTCTCCGTGATGCTTCTAGTAACAGACTAGCCGGTCCAGTCTGGCCAAGGGAGTAGGGATATAAAAGGGAAGACAACCCGGTGCTTAAAAATGTCGTGCTGAAGTCGGATTGGCTGGGCCGAAAGGCGCGAATATCACAGTTATAGTGCAAACCAGAACACAGCGCATACACGCCCACTTAGTGTCATTTTAATGGCGGATGACGAAGAAGTGTACTTCTTTAGTCATCGGGGGAACGCAAGCAAGCAAGACATCATTACCTCGTTATCTTATTAAGTGATAATTATTCCTTGATCATTATTCCCTCGTCATCATTCCTTCTTCATTATTCCTTTGCCATTATTCCCAGGTTATCATTCCCTCTTTATTATTCCCTCGTCATCATTCCCTCTATTATTCCCTCGTCATCATTTCCTCTTCATTATTCCCTCGTCATCATTCCCTCCTTATTATTCCCTCGTCATCATTCCCTCTTTATTATTCCCAGGTTATCTTTCCCTCTTCATTATTCCCTCGTCATCATTCCCTCTTCATTATTCCCTGGTTATCATTCCCTCTTTATTATTCCTTCGTCATCATTCCCTCCTGATTATTCGCTGGTTATCATTCCTCTTTATTATTCCTTCGTCATCATTCCCTCCTGATTATTCGCTGGTTATCATTCCCTCTTTATTATTCATTCGTCATCATTCCCTCCTGATTATTCCCTGGTTATCATTCCCTCTTTATTATTCCTTCGTCATCATTCATTCTTCATTATTCCCACGTTATCATTCCCTCGTCATCATTCCCTCTTTATTATTCCATCATCATCATTCCCTCTTCATTATTCCCAGGTTATCATTCCCTCTTTATTATTCACCGTCATCATTCCCTCTTCATTATTCCCAGGTTATAATTCCCTCTTCATTATTCCCAGGTTATAATTCCCTCTTCATTATTCCCAGGTTATCATTCCCTCTTCATTATTCCCAGGTTATCATTCCCTCTTCATTATTCCCAGGTTATCATTCCCTCTTCATTATTCCCAGGTTATCATTCCCTCTTCATTATTCCCAGGTTATCATTCCCTCTTCATTATTCCCAGGTTATCATTCCATCGTCAATTTTTCCAAAGTCACCATTTCTAGGTCATCATTCACTCGTCACAATTCCCAGGTCATCCTTCCTTCGCCATCCTTCCCTCGCCATCCTTTCTCCGCCATCCTTCCCTCGCCATCCTTCCTACGTCATCCTTCCTTCGCCATCCTTCCCTCGCCATTCTTTCTCCGTCATCCTTCCCTCGCCATCCGTCCTACGCCATTCTTCCCTCGCCATCCTTTCTCCGCCATCTTTCTCCGTCATCCTTCCCTCGCCATCCTTCCTACGTCATCCTTCCTACGCCATCCTTCCCTCGCCATCCTTTCTCCGTCATCCTTACTTCGCCATCCTTCCCTCGCCATCCTTTCTACGTTATCCTTCCTTAGCCATTCTTCCCTCGCCATCCTTTCTCTCGTCATCCTTCTTTCGCCATCCTTCCTTCGCCATCCTTCCCCCGCCATCCTTCCCTCGCCATCTTTCCCACGTCATTATTCAATCGTCATCATTTCAAAGTCAAAATTCCCAGGGTATCATTCCCTCGTCCTTATTCCCAAGTCAACTTTCCCAAGTCATTATTCCTCGGTTACTATAACATTCCCTACATCACATTATAGCTCATCTACCTGGCACTCATCTTCAGGTCACTAGAACCTTCCCTATATCACATTATAGCTCCTCTACCTGGCACTCATCTCCAGGTTACTAGAACCTTCCCCATATCACCTTACAGCTCCTCTACCTGGCACTCATTTCCAGGTTACTAGAACCTTCCCTCCTTCACCTTACAGCTCCTCTACCTGGCGCTCATCTCCAGGTTACTGGTACATTCCCTATATCACCGGGGGCCTCGGTAGCCTACTTGGGAAAACCACCCGATTGGGCTACCGATGTGGGACAAGCCGTGTTCGATTCCCGCCGGGAGAAGTGTGAGATGTTCTCGTGGTTAGAAAAAAAATTCCCCCACGGTCGACCCAGCCGTTTGCGGAAATGGGTCCCAGGGTCAGGGTATTACCCTGGGAAGGTGAGGAATGTCACCTCGCATTGTGAGTTTCGATGCTTGAAGCGACACTATCCAGAAATCTCCGAACATTTCTGTATAGGCGGCCGAGCACATATGGGTGGAAACTAGTGTGCTAAGACGCCGGTTCAAGTCTCGTACTTTACCTTTCAATATATCACCTTACAGCCCTTCTACCTGGCGCTCATGTCCAGGTTACTCGAACCTTCTCCATATCATCTTACAGCTTCTCTACCTGGCACTCATCTCCAGATTACTAGAACCTTCCCTATATCACCTTACAGCTCCTCTACACGACGTTCATCTCCAGGTCACTAGAACCTTCACTATATCACCTTACAGCCGATCTCCCTGGCGCTCATCTCCGGGTTACAAGAACCTTCCCTATATCACCTTACAGATCCTCTACCTGGCACTCATCTTCAGGTTACTAGAACCTTCCCTATATCACCTTACAGCTCCTCTACCTGGCGCTCATCTCAATGTCACTAGAAACGGCCCTATATCACATTATAGCTCCTCTACCTGGCACTCATCTCCAGGTTACTAGAACATTCCCTATATCGCCTTACAGCTCCTCTACATGGCACTCATCTCCAGGTCACTAGAACCTTCCTTGTAATATCTTATAGCTCCTCTACCAGGCATTCATCTCCAGGTTAATAGAACCTTCCCTATATCACCTTACAGCTCTTTTGCCTATCGCTCATCTCCAGGTTACTAGAACCCTCCCTATATAGCCTTACAGCTCCTCTACCTGGCACTCATCTCAGGTTATTGGTACATTCCTTACATCACCGGGGGCCTCGGTCGGCTATTTGGGAAAACTACCCGACTAGCCTACCGATGTTCGGACAACACGTGTTCGATTCCCGCTGGGAGCAGTGTGAGATGTTCTCATGGTTGGAAAAATACCCCCATGGTCGACTCAGCCGTTGGCAGAAATGGGTACCAGGGTGTTACCCTGGGAAGGTGAAGAATGTCGCCTCACATCGTGAGTTTCGATACTTGAAGCGACACTATCCAGAAATCTCCGAAAATTTCTGGATAGGCGGCCGAGCACATATGGGTGGAAACTCGCGTGCTAAGGCGCTGGTTCAAGTCTCGTACTTTACCTTTAATTTTCCATATATCACCTTACAGCCACCCTACCTGGCGCTCATCTCCAGGTTACTAGAGCCTTCCTTATATCACCTTAATTCCACTCTACCTAGCGCTCATCTCCAGTTTACTAGAACCTTCCTTGTATCACCTTACAGCCCCTCTCACTGGCGCTCATCTCCAGGTTACTAGAACCTTCCCTGTATCACCTTACAGCCCCTCTCCCTGGCGCTCATCTCCAGGTTACTAGAACCTTCCTTATATCACCTTCACCTGGTACTCATCTCCAGGTCACGAAAAAACATCCCTATATCACCTTATAGCTCCTCTACCTGGCGATCATCTCCATGTTACTAGAACCTTCACTATATTACCGTATAGCTCTTCTACTATGCACTCATCTCCAGGTTACTAGAACCTTCCTTATATCACCTTTACCTGGTACTCATCTCCAGGTCACGAAAAAACCATCCCTATATCACCTTATAGCTCCTCTACCTGGCGCACATCTCCATGTTACTAGAACCTTCTCTATAATATCATATATCTCCTCAATCTGGCGCACATCTCCAGTTTACTAGAACCTTCCCTATATCACCTTACAGACACTCTAACTGGCGCTCATCTCCAGGTTACTAGAAACTTCCCTATATCACCTTACAGACACTCTAACTGGCGCTCATCTCCAAGTTACTACAACCTTCCTTATATCACCTTACAGCCACTCTACCTGGCGCTCATCTCCAGGTTACTAGAACTTTCCATATATCACCTTACAGACACTCTAACTGGCGCTCCTCTCCATGTTACTAGAACCTTCCCTATATCACCGTACAGCCACTCTACCTGACGCTCATCTCCAGGTTACTAAAACTTTCTCTCTACCGCCTCATAGCTCCTTTACCTGGCAGTCATCTCCAGGTTACTAGATCCTTCCATATATAGCCTTACAGCTCCTCTACCTGGAACTCATCTCCAGGTTACTAGAACCTTCCCTATATCGCCTTATAGCTCCTCTACCTGGCGCTAATCTCCAGGTTAATAGAACCTTCCATATATGGCCTTGGAGCTCAACTGCATGGCACTCATCTCCAGGTTATTAGAACCTTCCATATATGGCCTTGGAGCTCAACTGCATGGCACTCATCTCCAGGTTAATAGAACCTTCCATATATGGCCTTGGAGCTCAACTGCATGGCACTCATCTCCAGGTTATTAGAACCTTCCTTATATCACCTAACAGCTCCACTACCTGGCGCTCATCTTCACCTTACTAGAACCTTCCCTATATCACCTCAAAGCTCCTCTGCTTGGCGCTCATCTCCAGGTCACTAGAAACTTCCCTATATCACCTTAGAGCATCTCTCTCATGTCGCTCCTCTTCAGATTACTAGAACCTTCCCAATACCACCTAATAGCTCATCTACCTGGCACTCATCTCCAGGTCACTAGAACCTTCTTTCTATCACCTTATAGCCACTCTACCTGGCTGACATCTCCAGGTTACTAGAACCTTCCCTATATCACCTTATATCTCCTCTACCTGGCGCTCATCTCGAGCTTACAAGAACATTCCATATGTCACCTTATAGTTCCTCTACCTGGCGCTCATCTACAAGTTTCTAGAAACTTAGCTATATCACCTTATAGCTCCAATACCTGGCGCTCATCTCCAGATTACTAGAACCTTCCCAATATCACCTTACAGCCACTATAACTGGCGCTCATCTTCAGGTTACTAGAACCTTCCCTATATCACCTTACAGCCACTCTACCTGGCACTCATCTCCAGGCTACTAGAACCTTCTCTCTACCACTTTATAGCTCCTTTACCTGGCACTCATCTCCAGGTTACAAGAACCTTCCCTATATCACCTTATAGCCACTCTACCTGGCACTCATCTCCAGGACACAAAAAAACTTCCCTATATCACCTTATAGCTCCTCTACCTGGCGATCATCTCCAGGTTAATTGAACCTTCCCTATATCACCGTATAGCTCTTCTACTTCGCACTCATCTCCAGGTTACTAGAACCTTCCCTATATCACCTTACAGCCCCTCTTCCTGGTGCGCATCACCATATTTACTATAACCTTCCCTATATCACCTTACAGCCACTCTACCTGGCGCTTATCTCCAAGTTACTAGAACCTTCCCTACATCACCTTATAGCCCCTCTCCCTGGCGCTAATAACCAGGTTACTAGAACCTTCACTATATATCCTTACATCTCATCTACCTGGCAATCATCTCCAGGTCACACAAAAAACTTCCCTATATCACCTTATAGCTCCTCTACCTTGTGATCATCTCCAGGTCACTCGAACTTTCCCAATATCACCTTACAGAACCTCTACCTGGCACTCATCTCCACGTTACTAGAGACTTCATATATATCACCGCACTGCTTCTCTACATGGCACTCATCTCAAGGCTACTAGAACCTTCCCTATAGCACCTTACATCTCCTCTACCTGGCACCTTATCTCGAGTTTACTAGAACCTTCCCTTTATCACCTTACAGCTAATCTACCTGGCGCTCATCTATAGGTTACTAGAACCTTCACTATAGTATCTTATAGCTCCACTACCTGGCGCTCATCTATAGGTTACTAGAACCTTCACTATAGTATCTTATAGCTCCACTACCTGGCGCTCATCTATAGGTTACTAGAACCTTCACTATAGTATCTTATAGCTCCACTACCTGGCGCTCATCTCTAAGTTACCAGAACCTTACCAATATCATCTTACAACTCCTCTACCTGGCGCTCATCTCCAGGTTACTAGAACCTTCTCTATTATATCGTATAGCTCCTCTCCCTTGCGCTTATCACCACGTTACTAGAACCTTCCTTATAATATCTTTTAGCTCCACTACCTTGCACTCATCTCCGGGTTACTAGAACCTTCCCTATACCAACTTATACCTCCTCTACCTGGCGCTAATCTCCAAATTACTAGAACCTTCCATATGTAACCTTATAGCTCCTCTACCTAGCACTCATCTCCAGGCGACTAGAACCTTCTCTCTACCACCTTATAGCTCCTTTACCTGGCACTCAATTCCAGGTTACTAGAACCTTCCCTATATCACCTTACAGCTCCTCTACCTGGCGCTCATTTCAAGGTTACTATAACTTTACCCATATCACCTTACAGCCACTCTACCTGGCATTCATCTTCAGGTTATTAGAACCTTCCCTATATCACCTTATAGCACCTCTACCTGATGCTCATCTCCAGGTTACTAGAACCTTCCCTGTATCACCATACAGCTCTTCTACCTGGCACTCATCTACAAAAGACAAGGGGTAGGGTTCGATCCCAACCGACGGCTTCCGGGTTCACCCAGCCTTTAATGGGTAACGGATTTGTCACTAGAACCTTCCTTATATCATCTTATAGCCACTCTTCCTGGCGCTCATCTCCAGGTTACTAGAACCTTGCCTTTATCACCTTATAGCTCCTCTACCTGGCGCTCATCTCCAGCTTACTAGAACCTTCTCTATGTCACCTTATATCTCCTCTACCTGGCGCTCATCTCCAGCTTACTAGAACCTTCCCTATGTCACCTTATAGCTCCTCTACCTTGCGCTCATCTCCTGCTTACTAGAACCTTCCTAATATCACCTTACAGCTCCCCGACCTGGCGTTCATCTCCAGGACACTAGAACCTTCCCTTTATCACCTTACAGCCACTCTACCTGGCACTCATCTCCAGGTTACTAGAACCGCCCCTATATCACCTTACTGCTCCTCTACCTGGCACTCATCTCCAGGTTAATAGAACCTTCCCTATATCACCTCACAGCTAAACTACCTGGCGCTCATCTTCAGGTCACTGAACCTTCCCTATATCACCTTACAGCCCCTTTCCCTGGCGCTCATCTCCAGGTTACTAGAACCTTCCCTATATCACCTTACAGCCCCTTTCCTGGCGCTCATCTCCAGGTTACTAGAACCTTCCCTATATCACCTTACAGCGCCTCTACCTGGCGCTCATCTTATGTTACTAGAATCTTCGCTATATCACCTTACAGCGCCTCTACCTGGCGCTCATCTCCATGTTACTAGAACCTTCCCTATATCACCTTTCAGTCACTCTACCTGGCGCTCATCTCTATGTTACTAGAATCTTCCTTATATCACCTTACAGTCACTCTACCTGGCGCTCGTCTCTATGTTACTAGAATCTTCCTTATATCACCTTACAGCGCCTCTACCTGGCGCTCATCTTATGCTACTAGAACCTTCCCTATATCACCTTTCAGTCACTCTACCTGGCGCTCATCTCTATGTTACTAGAATCTTCCTTATATCACCTTTCAGTCACTCTACCTGGCGCTCATCTCTATGTTACTAGAATCTTCCTTATATCACCTTACAGACACTCTACCTGGCGCTCATCTCTATGTTACTAGAATCTTCCTTATATCACCTTACAGTCACTCTACCTTGTGCTCATCTCTATGTTACTAGAATCTTCCTTATATCACCTTACAGACACTCTACCTTGTGCTCATCTCTATGTTACTAGAATCTTCCTTATATCACCTTACAGTCACTCTACCTTGTGCTCATCTCTAAGTTACTAGAATCTTCCTTATATCACCTTACAGACACTCTACCTTGTGCTCATCTCTATGTTACTAGAATCTTCCTTATATCACCTTACAGACACTCTACCTGGCGCTCATCTCTATGTTACTAGAATCTTCCTTATATCACCTTACAGTCACTCTACCTGTCGCTCATCTCTAAGTTACTAGAATCTTCCTTATATCACCTTACAACGCCTCTACCTGGCACTCATCTCTTTGTTACTAAAACTTTACCTATATCACCTTACAACTCTTCTACCTGGCACTCATCTCCAGGTTACTAGGTACCTTCCTTATATCACCTTATAACTCCTCTACCTGGCACTCATCTCCAGGTTACTAGAACCTTCCCTATATCATCATGATTGAATGTCGTCTCCGCCATGAAGGTTGGCTACCATAGAGCGCCATT
This sequence comes from Megaustenia siamemsis, assembly GCA_032433765.1. Lineage (NCBI taxonomy): Eukaryota > Metazoa > Mollusca > Gastropoda > Stylommatophora > Ariophantidae > Megaustenia > Megaustenia siamemsis. The sequence goes on along the minus strand of JAVIAB010000126.1, from coordinate 75,321,033 downwards.
CTACTCTTTCTTTTGCTTTGATGGTGCAAGTTTACAATTTCACCTTGCAGCTACTCTACCTACCAATGACTCGCCATGTGTCCCTTAACGTAGTGACCTTTCCAAATTAAGATGCCAATATCTATCATCTGTGTTATTAAGAAGTCAATATTTTGTTATTATCTTATTTATTAAGAAGTCAATAATTTGTTATTATCTTATTTATTAAGAAGTCAATAATTTGTTATTATTTTATTTATTTAGAAGTCAATAATTTGTTATAATCTTATTTATTAAGAAGTCAATATTTTGTTGTTATCTTATTTATTAAGAAGTCAATAATTTGTTATAATCTTATTTATTAAGAAGTCAATAATTTGTTATTATCTTATTTATTAAGAAGTCAATAATTTGTTATTATTTTATTTATTTAGAAGTCAATAATTTGTTATAATCTTATTTATTAAGAAGTCAATAATTTGTTGTTATCTTATTTATTAAGAAGTCAATAATTTGTTATAATCGTATTTATTTTGAAGTCAATAATTTGTTATTATCTTATTTATTAAGAAGTCAATAATTTGTTATAATCTTTTTTATTATGAAGTCAATAATTTGTTATAATCTTATTTATTAAGGTGTCAATAATTTGTTATAATCTTATTTATTATGAAGTCAATAATTTGTTATTATCTTATTTAATAAGAAGTCAATAAATTATTATTATATTATTTATTAAGGTGTCAATAATTTGTTATTATCTTTTTTATTAGGAAGTCAATAATTTGTTATTATCTTATTAAGAAGTCAATAATTTGTTATAATCTTATTTGTTATGAAGTCAATTATTTGTTATTATCTTATTTATTAAGAAGTCAATAATTTGTTACAATCTTATTTATTAAAGTGTCAATAATTTGTTATAATATTATTTATTATGAAGTCAATAATTTGTTATTATCTTATTTATTAAGAAGACAATAATTTGTTATAATCTTACTTATTTAGAAGTCAATAATTTGTTGTAATCTTATTTATTAAGAAGTCAATAATTTGTTGTTATCTTATTTATTAAGAAGTCAATAATTTGTTATAATCTTATTTATTTTGAAATCAATAATTTGTTATTATCTTATTTATTAAGAAGTCAATAATTTGTTATGATCTTTTTTATTATGAAGTCAATAATTTGTTATAATCTTATTTATTAAGGTGTCAATAATTTGTTATAATCTTATTTATTATGAAGTCAATAATTTGTTATAATCTTATTTATTAAGGTGTCAATAATTTGTTATAATCTTATTTATTATGAAGTCAATAATTTGTTATTATCTTATTTATTAAGAAGTCAATAACTTGTTATAATCTTATGTATTATGAAGTCAATAATTTGTTATTATCTTATTTATTAAGGTGTGAATAATTTGTTATAATCTTATTTATTAAGGTGTCAATAATTTGTTATTATCTTATTTATTAAGGTGTCAATAATTTGTTATTATCTTATTTATTAAGGTGTCAATAATTTGTTATTATCTTATTTATTAAGGTGTCAATAATTTGTTACAATCTTATTTATTAAGGTGTCAATAATTTGTTATTATCATATTTATTAAGGTGTCAATAATTTGTTACAATCTTATTTATTAAGGTGTCAATAATTTGTTATTATCTTATTTATTAAGATGTCAATAATTTGTTATAATCTTATTTAGTAAGGTGTCAATAATTTGTTATTATCTTATTTATTAAGGTGTTAATAATTTGTTATAATCTTATATATTACTGGCTATATCTCTAGTGACACTTGTCCCGATAGTAATTTTGGGCTACAGTGCAAACAGACGTGTTCTGATGGCTGTGACATCATATGTGACCCGGAAAGTACAGACTGTACGTGCAAGGAAACGTAATACGGACCAGACTGCACTCTCAAAAGTCCGGACAACTGTTTCAACGACACCTGTGAACAGTCAACCGGGAACTGTACATGCAAGGGAACGTTCTACGGGTCAGACTGCACTTTCAAATCTCCGGACAACTGTTTGAACGAAACCTGTGAACAGTTAATCGGGGCCTGCGTCTCGTATGTCGATGATTCCCACGTTAAGAAGAGTACTACAACAAACCCAAGCATTTGGATACCTTAATGTGTTTCTGTGCTGGACATGGTTCATTTCTTGGTGTTTTTCTGTGAAGCCATGGCTCATATCTTGATGTGTTTCTGTGCTAGCCATGGCTCATATTTTAACTTGTGTGTGTGTGCTGGCCATGGCTCATATCTTGGTGTGTGTCATGTTAGTCATATCTCATATCTTGGTGTGTCCTTCTTAATCATGTCTCATATCTTTATGTGTGTATGTGTTTAGTCATATCTCATATCTTAGTGTGTATCTGTGTTAGTCATGTGTCATATCTTTGGGTGTGCATGTTTGGGTTAGATATCTCATATCTTTGTGTGCATGTTTATGTTAGACATATCTTATATCTTTGTGTGTGCATACCTGTGTATGTGACATCTCATATCCTTGTGTGTGCATGTCTATGTTGATCATATCTCATATCTTTGTGTGCATGTCTATGTTAGGCACGTGTCATATCTTTGTGTGTGCATGTCTATGTCAGTCATATCTCATATCTTTATGTGCATGTCTATGTTAGTCATGTGTCATATATCTTGATGTGTGTCAGTGTTAGTCACGCCTCGTATCGCCGTGTGCAAGTCTGTGTTGGTCACATCTCTTATCTTTGTGTGTGCATGTCTGTGTTAGTCACATCTAGTGACTCGGGCAGATGGTGCTCGTAAACCTGGGAGGGCCGACCATCTAAGGGCAGAATCCCCCTACAGAAAAGATCATCTGTTGCCTTGCAGGAAGATTGGGGACAATCAAAGGCTAAGGAATGCAAACCTGAATAAAATGATGGCTGAAATCGGATGCACTGGGCCACTGGCGCAGAACACAGTGCAACGTTTTAACGGGTGTTCGATTCAGAGTGGATCTGGCAGACTCTAACTGTGATGTTCTGCCTGTGGGGGCGATCAACACACTTAACCTGACAGCAGACTTCATGTGAGAGTCTGGGATCCTACTCTGATTGAGTCCTGATCACAGATATATATATATATATATATATATATATATATATATATATATTAACGTGTCAATAATTTATTATTATCTTATTTATTAAGATGTCAATAATTTGTTATTATTTTATTTATTAAGATGGCAATAATTTCTTATAATCTTATTTATTAAGGTGTCAATAATTTCTTATAATCTTATTTATTAAGGTGTCAATAATTTCTTATAATCTTATTTATTAAGGTGTCAATAATTTGTTATAATCTTATTTATTAAGATGTCAATAATTTGTTATTATCTTATTTATTAAGATGTCAATAATTTGTTATTATCTTATTTATTAAGATGTCAATAATTTGTTATTATCTTATTTATTAAGGTGTCAATAATTTGTTATTATCTTATTTATTAACATGTCAATAATCTGTTATTGTCTTATTTATTAAGATGGCAATAATTTGTTATTATCTTATTTTGTAAGTGGCCCTTAGCTCTGACTTAACTCTCAATCTGTCAATATCTTCTTCGCTGATTACTTTTATCTATTTGGTCGCTCGGTGATTTCTTTTCTCCTTATCTCTTGTTCTCTCCTTCAACTTATGTCTCATTATTTGTCGTATCACACTTCTTTCCGTTACATTTATATTTTTACATCGTAGTTTGGAACTAGACGAACTCCAATTTCTTCAGTAAAAGCTGGGAATGTCAAGAGAACCATTATGACTCACCACACTTATGGACTTCTTCGTATCAGCTCGTACATTAGCACAACTATCTATAACTTTCCACCCTCGCATCTGTAACTTTCCACCCTCCTATCTGTAACTTTCCACCCTCCCAACTTTAACTTTCAACCCTCCCAACTTCAACTTTCTACCCTCCTATCTGTAACTTTCTACCCTCCTATCTGTAACTTTCTACCCTCCTATCTGTAACTTTCTACCCTCCTACGTGTAACTTTCTACCCTCCTACGTGTAACTTTCTACCCTCCTACGTGTAACTTTCTACCCTCCTACGTGTAACTTTCTACCCTCCTACGTGTAACTTTCTACCCTCCTACGTGTAACTTTCCACTCTCCTACCTGTAACTTTCCTCTATCCTACCTGTAACTTTCCACTCTCCTACCTGTAACTTTCCACTCTCCTACCTGTAACTTTCCTCTATCCTACCTGTAACTTTCCACTCTCCTACCTGTAACTTTCCACTCTCCTGCCTGTAATTTTCCACTCTCCAGCCTGTAACTTTCCACTCTCCTACCTGCAACCTTCTACTCTCCTACCTGTACCTTTCCACTCTCCTACCTGTAACTTTCCACTCTCCTATCTGTACCTTTCCACTCTCCTACCTGTAACTTTCCACTCTCCTACCTGTAACTTTCCACTCTCCTACCTGTACCTTTCCACTCTCCTACCTGTACCTTTCCACTCTCCTACCTGTAACTTTCCACTCTCCTACCTGTAACTTTCCCCTCTCCTACCTGTAACTTTCCGCCCTCATACCTGTAACTTTCCACTCTCCTACCTGTAACTTTCCACTCTCCTACCTATAACTTTCCACTCTCCTACCTATAACTTTCCACTCTCCTACCTATAACTTTCCACTCTCCTACCTGCAACTTTCCACTCTCATACATGTAGCTTCCATTGATTTCCGTCTGCGTAACCCACGGTTCCACATCTTCCATGGTCAGGTTGGTTCAATTCGTCACCCTCCCACATCTATTTTCTCCACCCTCCCACCTCTATTTTCTCCACCCTCCCACCTCTATTTTCTCCACCCTCCCACCTCTATTTTCTCCGCCCTCCCACACCTATTTTCTCCACCCTCCAACATCTATTTTCTCCACCCTCCCACACCAATTTTCTCCACCCTCCCACACCTATTTACTCCACCCTCCAACACCTATTTTCTCCGCCCTCCAACACCTATTTTCTCCGCCCTCCAACATCTATTTTCTCCGCCCTCCCACATCTATTTTCTCCGCCCTCCCACATATATTTTCTCCGCCCTCCCACACCTATTTTCTCCACCCTCCCACATCTATTTTCTCCACCCTCCCACACCTATTTTCTCCACCCTCTGTAACTTTTAATGCAACGTCTTACACACACATGCACAACACACATAAACACAAACCATGATCAATAGCCACCATCTTTAAATGCCGTTTTGTTGTTAACTTAATAAATGAATGAAGTGTGTCGGGATGTGTCACGTGACGCGTCATTCTTTATCACCGGTACAAAGCTGCGTTTGTTGCGACGATCGTGGCGTCCTGCCGCAGTGTCAACATATTCCATAGTCAGGTCTACATGGTTCAATCGAAAAACATGTTTTAAGCTCATCGTGACAAGCAGTTCAGATACAATAACGTCATTTGAAGATGCATTAACGCGACTTGAAGTTACAATAACGTGACATAAAGATACAATAACGTGGCATAAAGATACAATAACGTGACATAAAGATACAAGAACGTGACATGAATATAGCTTGTTATATGATCGAGTGTTGAATGTTTTATACACTGACGTAACAGCTCGTTATATGATTGAGTGTTGAATGTTTTATACACTGACGTGACAGCTCAAGATATGATCGAGGGTTGAATGTTTTATACACTGACGTGACAGCTCGTTATATGATTGAGTGTTGAATGTTTTATACACTGACGTAACAGCTCGTTATATGATCGAGTGTTGAATGTTTTATACACTGACGTGACAGCTCAAGATATGATCGAGTGTTGAATGTTTTATACACTGACGTAACAGCTCGTTATATGATCGAGTGTTGAATGTTTTATACACTGACATAACAGCTCGTTATATGATCGAGTGTTGAATGTTTTATACACTGACGTGACAGCTCGTTATATGATCGAGTGTTGAATGTTTTATACACTGACGTGACAGCTCAAGATATGATCGAGGGTTGAATGTTTTATACACTGACGTGACCGCTCCTTATATGATTGAGTGTTGAATGTTTATACACTGACGTGACAGCTCGTTATATGATCGAGTGTTCAATGTTTTATCTCTTGTAACGCATTTTCTGTCTTATCATCATCATCATCATCATCGAGTGCCGTCTCCGCAACGAAGGTTGGCTACCATGGGGCGCCATTCTGCTCTGTCATTTGCTTTGATGGTGCAGGTTGTCATAGGCTGATATTTCCATATTTTGATGTTACTCGCCCATGTTAGTCTTGGTCTGCCTCTGCCTCTTTTACCATGTATTTTCCCCTCCAAGATTACTTTTAGTAGACTGTTGTGTCTTTTAAAATGGCCCAGAAATCGCATTTGTCTTGTTTGATTTGTGTTTAGTAGTTCTCTTTTCATGTTTAGTTGTTTTAAGACTTCATCGCTTGTTTTGTTTTCCTTCCATCCAATTCTACCTATTCTTCTATATATCCACATTTCAAAGGCTTCAATTCTCTGTTCTGTTTTGTTGTCTTATCATTGGGCTTTCAAACCAAATATTTGTAAATGCCTGGGCACTGGTGGTACCGTGTCTCAGTGGCTGGTCCGGGCACTGGTGGTACCATGTCTCAGTGGCTGGCCCGGACACTAGTGGTACCGTGTCTCAGTGGCTGGCCCGGACACTGGTGGTACCATGTCTCAGTGGCTGGCCCGGACACTAGTGGTACCGTGTCTCAGTGGCTGGCCCGGACACTGGTGGTACCGTGTCTCAGTGGCTGGCCCGGACACTGGTGGTACCGTGTCTCAGTGGCTGGCCCGGACACTGGTGGTACCGTGTCTTAGTGGCTGGCCCGGACACTAGTGGTACCGTGTCTCAGTGGCTGGCCCGGACACTGGTGGTACCGTGTCTCAGTGGCTGGCCCGGACACTAGTGGTACCGTGTCTCAGTGGCTGGCCCGGACGGACACTAGTGGTACCGTGTCTCAGTGGCTGGCCCGGACACTAGTGGTATCATGTCTCAGTGACTGGTCCGGAAACTAGTGGTACGTGGCTCAGTGGTTGGCCCAGACACTAGTAGTACCATGTCTCAGTGACTGGCCCGGAAACTAGTGGTACCGTGGCTCAGTGGTTGGCCCAGACACTCGTGGTATCATGTCTCAGTGACTGGCCCGGAAACTAGTGGTACCGTGGCTAGGTGGCTGGCCCGGACACTGGTGGTACCGTGTCTCAGTGGTTGGCCCGGGCACTAGTGGTACCGTGTCTCAGTGGCTGGCCCGCGCACTGGTGGTACCATGTCTCAGTGGCTGGCCCGGGCACTGGCTCCTCTAGATGTAAGACATCGGCCTCTGGATAAGAAGGTCCCGGGTTCGATTCGGAAAATTAAAAATAAATTAAATTAAATCAGTGGTTTCTTCGTGGTCTTACCCTCCCCGATTTCTGGTGAGATCCGACGTCTAACCCTCTCTGGGTAGTGAGATCCGACGTCTAACCCTCTCTGGGTAGTGAGATCCGACGTCTAACCCTCTCTGGGTAGTGAGATCCGATGTCTAGCCCTCTCTGGGTAGTGAGATCCGACGTCTAACCCTCTCTGGGTAGTGAGATCCGACGTCTAACCCTCTCTGGGTAGTGAGATCCGACGTCTAACCCTCTCTGGGTAGTGAGATCCGATGTCTAGCCCTCTCTGGGTAGTGAGATCAGGTGTCTAGCCCTCTCTGGGTAGTGAGATCCAATGTCTAGCCCTCTCTGGGTAGTGAGATCCGACGTCTAACCCTCTCTGGGTAGTGAGATCCGACGTCTAACCCTCTCTGGGTAGTGAGATCCGATGTCTAGCCCTCTCTGGGTAGTGAGATCCGACGTCTAACCCTCTCTGGGTAGTAAGATCCGATGTCTAGCCCTCTCTGGGTAGTGAGATCCGATGTCTAGTCCTCTCTGGGTAGTGAGATCCGATGTCTAGCTCTCTCTGGGTAGTGAGATCAGGTGTCTAGCCCTCTCTGGGTAGTAAGATCCAATGTCTAGCCCTCTCTGGGTAGTGAGATTCGATGTTTAGACCTCTCTGGGTAGTAAGATCCAATTCTAACCCTCTCTGGGTAGTGAGATTCGATGTCTAGCCCTCTCTGGGTAGTAAGATCCGATGTCTAGCCCTCTCTGGGTAGTGAGATCCGATATCTAGCCCTCTCTGGGTAGTGAAATCAGGTGTCTAGCCCTCTCTGGGTAGTAAGATCCAATGTCTAGCCCTCTCTGGGTAGTGAGATCAAATGTCTAGCCTTCTCTGGGTAGTGAGATCCGATGTCTAGTCCTCTCTGGGTAGTGAGATCCGATGTCTAGCTCTCTATGGGTAGTGAGATCCGATGTCTAGCCCTCTCTGGTTAGTGAGATCCGATGTCTAGACCTCTCTGGGTAATGAGATTCGATGCCTAGCCCTCTCTGGGTAGTGAGATTCGATGCCTAGCGCTCTCTGGGTAGTGATATCGATGTCTAGCCCTCTCTGGGTAGTGAGATCCGATGTCTAACTCTCTCTGGGTAGTGAGATCCGATGTCTAATTCTCTCTGGGTAGTGAGATTCGATGTCTAACTCTCTCTGGGTAGTGAGATTCGATGTCTAATTTTCTTTGGGTAGTGAGATCCGATGTCTAACTCTCTCTGGGTAGTGAGATTCGATGTCTAACTCTCTCTGGGTAGTGAGATTCGATGTCTAACTCTCTCTGGGTAGTGAGATTCGATGTCTAACTCTCTCTGGGTAGTGAGATTCGATGTCTAACTCTCTCTGGGTAGTGAGATTCGATATCTAACTCTCTCTGGGTAGTGAGATTCGATGTCTAACTCTCTCTGGGTAGTGAGATTCGATGTCTAACTCTCTCTCTCTGGATAGTGAGATCCAATGTCTAACTCTCTCTCTGGATAGTGAGATCCAATGTCTAACCCTCTCTCTGGATAGTGAGATCCAATGTCTAACTCAAAAGAGGAGAGAAAAAAAACAGTAGGTCCCGTGTTCACTAGCGCACGTTAAAATAACCCTTGGCAGTCTAAAGTCGTAAAGAGTAGGGCAAATCAATGGCCGCCGTCGGGGCAAATATTGTTAATCGAATCTACTCAACCATGTCGAAGACGGATGCGCAGATATTTCGGTTATACCGTAAACTAGCGACACAACGTATATACGCCGACTTAAAGGGTGAACGCTAAGAATAAGATTAGTTGGCCCGGTGTATCCGGGACATGACAGTTTCCTACAGGTACTCCAATGGTGACGGGGATGTTAGCACTGGTTTTATGTGACGTCATTTGCAGCTTGACATAAATGTTGCGACTTTGGTAGCAGGATGTTGACCATTTAAACACTTGTTTTTCTTCTGTACTGGTACATCTGGGCATTGATTTGCCATAGCTTCTCCTACATTTCTAGCAGATATGGGCATTGATTTGCCACAAATTCTCCTACATTTCTGGTAGATATGGGCATTGATTTGCCATAGCTTCTCCTACATTTCTAGCAGATATGGGCATTGATTTGCCATAGATTCTCCTACAGTTCTAGCAGATATGGGCATTGATTTGCCATAGATTCTCCTACAGTTCTGGTAGATATGGGCATTGATTTGCCACAAATTCTCCTACATTTCTAGCAGATATGGGCATTGATTTGCCATAGATTCTCCTACAGTTCTAGCAGATATGGGCATTGATTTGCCATAGATTCTCCTACAGTTCTGGTAGATATGGGCATTGATTTGCCACAAATTCTCCTACATTTCTGGTAGATATGGGCATTGATTTGCCATAGCTTCTCCTACATTTCTAGCAGATATGGGCATTGATTTGCCACAAATTCTCCTACAGTTCTGGTAGATATGGGCATTGATTTGCCACAAATTCTCCTACATTTCTAGCAGATATGGGCATTGATTTGCCACAAATTCTCCTACATTTCTAGCAGATATGGGCATTGATTTGCCACAAATTCTCCTACAGTTCTGGTAGATATGGGCATTGATTTGCCACAAATTCTCCTACATTTCTAGCAGATATGGGCATTGATTTGCCACAATTCTCCTACATTTCTAGCAGATATGGGCATTGATTTGCCACAAATTCTCCTACATTTCTAGCAGATATGGGCATTGATTTGCCACAAATTCTCCTACATTTCTAGCAGATATGGGCATTGATTTGCCATAGATTCTCCTACAGTTCTGGTAGATATGGGCAATGATTTGCCACAAATTCTCCTACATTTCTAGCAGATATGGGCATTGATTTGCCATAGATTCTCCTACATTTCTAGCAGATATGGGCATTGATTTGCCATAGATTCTCCTACAGTTCTAGCAGATATGGGCATTGATTTGCCATAGATTCTCCTACAGTTCTGGTAGATATGGGCATTGATTTGCCATAGATTCTCCTACAGTTCTGGTAGATGTGGGCATTGATTTACCATAGATTCTCCTACATTTCTAGCAGATATGGGCATTGATTTGCCATAGATTCTCCTACATTTCTAGCAGATATGTGCATTGATTTGCCATAGATTCTCCTACAGTTCTGGTAGATATGGGCATTGATTTGCCATAGATTCTCCTACATTTCTAGCAGATATGAGCATTGATTTGCCATAGATTCTCCTAGAGTTCTGGTAGATATGGGCATTGATTTGCCATAGATTCTCCTACATTTCTAGCAGATATGGGCATTGGTTTGCACAGATTCTCCTACAGTTCTGGTAGATATGGGCATTGATTTGCCATAGATTCTCCTACATTTCTAGCATATATGAGCATTGATTTGCCATAGATTCTCCTACATTTCTAGCATATATGAGCATTGATTTGCCATAGATTCTCCTACATTTCTAGCAGATATGAGCATTGATTTGCCATAGATTCCTACATTTCTAGCAGATATGAGCATTGATTTGCCATAGATTCTCCTACATTTCTAGCAGATATGAGCATTGATTTGCCATAGATTCTCCTACAGTTCTCCGTGATTGTGTGTCGTAGTGGGAACCCCTGGTTGCAGGAATGTGTGTCTGTTTACACTTTTTCTTCCATGCTGGAGCTCCGGCCTTGGATGCCGTCCACTGTTTTATGTTATTCTCTTGTAGCGTGAAACTAAAGCCAAGGAAAACTGGGGGAGTGCATGTGTGGTGTAGTTGTAAAGCTGGTAAAGGGGAAAGTAAGGCCATGCGTATATGTGTGGTGTAGTTGTAAAGCTGGTAAGGGGAAAGTAAGGCCATGCGTATATGTGTGGTGTAGTTGTAAAGCTGGTAAAGGGGAAAGTAAGGCCATGCGTATATGTGTGGTGTAGTTGTAAAGCTGGTAAAGGGGAAAGTAAGGCCATGCGTATATGTGTGGTGTAGTTGTAAAGCTGGTAAAGGGGAAAGTAAGGCCATGCGTATATGTGTGGTGTAGCTGTAAAGCTGGTAATGGGGAAAGTAAGGCCATGCGTATATGTGTGGTGTTGCTATAAAATTGGTATAGGGAAGGTGAAATCGTTCGTAAATGTGTGGTTTTCCTGTAAAATTGGTAAAAGTTAGAAGAGAAAAACGGCGTATAAAATAGCAGTTTTAATGTGTTCAAAGACCAACTGAGAATGGGAAGAAGTGGACCACGCCGCTGACTGTAACTAAAATGTATTAAACACAATTCCAGCAAAGAGTAAAGTATAGATACTGAACATATAAACAGTAATGGTGTGTAGCACCACATGGTGTAGGTCATATTTGAAGGAAACAACTGAGTAAGAGATGCGGGAAGACAAAAGGCTACGGTGGTGGACACTAGGGAAGTTGGTCATCTTGTCCTTGCTCTACAGGGAACAGGCAACTAATTGCAGTGCTGCGGTAAAGCTGGCAGCAAGGAGTGGGATGTGATGTACACTCCAAGGTATGGTGACAGGTTTTTTTAGTTGTGTTCCTTTTTTGTAAAGCTGTCACCATACTTTGGAGTGTACATCACACCCCACTACTGGCTCCCTACTGTACAACATGTCGAATACGATTCAAATAAAATATTAAAATTGTGTCAAACGAGATGGGCTATAAATCAGAGAAATGTTTTACACACACACGCAGGGGTATACATAAATAGACCGATTAGCTGTACAAAACCACACATAAGTGACGTCCTTATCAAACATGTTATTGTTAGCTACCCGGATCTAACCGCCATGCCCATGATCAACATTGTAGATGATAAGAATTGATCACATGGTCACTGCAAACGCCAACACACCAATGTGTGTGGGTGTGAGTGATGTGTTTGCCACTCACTAACTGTTAGCAGTGTTCCCTAGCGTTTGGCTTTTCGTGGCAAGGCGCTGTGCCACTGAGTACGGGTTCGATCCCGCTTTGGTCCATATTTTTTTCTGTTGATTATTTGTCATTTTTTCCGAGTGCTGTAAACATAGCTCTTCCTCTGAATTGATTCGCTGATTATCGCCTCGAAAGGTTCCCTCTATAATGATATTCATTTATTATTATTTGTCTCCAAACACTTTCCAAGTCGTTCTGTTTCTTGCCATTCTTTTAAGATCGTTCATGTCTTCCCCATCATCTTCATCTCTGCTTCTATCTGTTTTCTCCAAGAATTCCTTGTTCTTTCTCTGTTTTTTTCCCTGGGTATTCCAAAAAGGGCGTTTTGTGTAATACTCTCAGTTGGCTTCCTTAGTGTGTGTCCTATCCACCGCCATCGTCTTCGCTGTATCTCTTTATCCACTGGTATTTGACTGGTACATTTCCATAATTCTATGTTAGTGATTTTGTCCTGCCGTTTCCATCCTTTAATACTGCGTAGGCATCCATTAATGAAAAGTCTGTATCTTCAAGATTGGCATTTTTGTTGTTCTCCATGTTTCACTGTCCTATAATAGGACTGACGTAACATTGGAGATGAAAATTTTTATTTTAGTATTTAACCTAATTTCTTTGGACTTCCATATGTTTCCAAGTGCAACAAATGCCCCTCTTACTTTTGATATCCTTATTTTTGAATCATTTTATGTTCCTCACTGTTTGTCTATATTACTGTCCACATATATGTAAGATATATGTAAGATATGTGTAAGATTGTACGTCTATTAGAGGTACTTCTCCTATTTCTATCTGACTACTGCCAACTGCACATTATTTTGGTCTTATCTCTATTTATTTTCAGTCCCATATGTTGTGATCTCTCATCAAGTATGCTCATTTTCTCTTGCATATGTTGATGGTTGTGCGATAGGAGAGCTATGTCATCAGCAAAGTCTAAATCATCAAGTTGCTTGGTCAGTGACCACTGGATTCCATTTCTGTTGTTTTGAGTTATTTTCATAATTCACTCTATGGCCAGTAGAAAGAGAAATGGATACAGAAGGCATCCCTGCCTTACTCCTGTTCTTATTTCAAATGCTTCTGTAAGCTGTTCTTCATGCACCATATTACATTTCGTTCCTTCATACATTGTTCTTATCAGTTCAATAAACTTTGTGGGAATTCCATAATGACTCAGCAACTTCCAAATCATGACCTCGTGTGTTGGTATTGTGTATATTGACCTTGTGTGTTGGTATTGTGTATATTGACTTTTGTGTGTTGGTATTAATATAATGATCTTGTGTGTTTTGTTTTTGATGTAATGACATTGTGTGTTGGTATTAATATATTGATCTTGTGTGCTTTGTTTTTGATGTAATGACCTCTTGTGTGTGGTATTGTGTATATTGACCTCGTGTGTTGGTGTTGTGTATATTGACCTCGTGTGTTGGTGTTGTGTATATTGACCTCGTGTGTTGGTGTTGTGTATATTGACCTCGTGTGTTGGTGTTGTGTATATTGACCTCGTGTGTTGGTGTTGTGTATATTCATCTCGTGTGTTGGTGTTGTGTATATTGACCTCGTGTGTTGGTGTTGTGTATATTGACCTCGTGTGTTGGTTTTGTGTAAATTGACCTCGTGTGTTGGTGTTGTGTATATTGACCTCGTGTGTTGGTTTTGTGTATATTTGAAACAGGGAATAAAAGAGGGTGTGTGAAACGGCTTGTAGCAGGGTGATAAGTGAAACAGAGTATAGATAAGAGTTGACTGAAACAGGCTATATTAGTAGGGAAATAGTAAACAGAAGATGGGACAAAATGTAACAGTGCACAATACCCTCCCTTATTATGTCGATGTCATGACACGCCAGGGTGCAATAAACGTAACAGTGCACAACACGAAGTACTAACCACTTTACAATCACTGCCCCTCACGCGGGCCGACTTTCTCTTGTATTGATCTGCTGTTGCTGATCTTCAGATGTTGATGTAATGATATGACCGTCTTGAACGCTGAAAACCAACTGCAATAATTGACAACCAATGAACGATCGACTGACAGCTCTTCAACCTTGAGCCTGTTTATCATCCCTCTTCACCACGAGCCATCATTACCACAGGTGCTTCCGCACGATGAGCTATGACTCGTGACGCTGCTAATGGCCGGATTGCTGATGACGATTTGCTTGCCACTCTTTATGATTTGCTACTTGTTCTCACTGCCAATGCCAGTCTCTTTTGACCGTCATGATCTATAGTTTGTACTTCACATAGTTTATGCCGTTTCTAATTCTCCGCGACTTCCCCCAGTTCGTTCACTCGCTAGACCGTTGGAACAATTAAGATGCTTTAATGAACTTAACACAAGTCTACACTGTACACAAAAACATCTTTAATCAACAAGGCGCATGTCCGGATCATACAGAACAGTTCACAATTATACAATACACATATTGACATGAATAATTTCCTCCCATGGTTTACTATATTGCCACCCTCAGGTGTATTCCTCGTGGACTGACTATACAGCCCCAACTCTGTGGAACTCTCGTGTAGAGTTCCCAGATATGTGTAAACCCCATGATCAACCAAAAGTCACTATTCATAGTAGAAGCTATTCACAAGCTTATCAGGTCTCTAAGGAACTCTTACTTGAAGTTTCCAATTATGTGTGCGATCAACATGATCGACAAAATCAATTGTTCATCGTAGAAGCTATCCACAAGCTTCCCAAGTTTCCCGCTACGACCTCCTTGAAGTCGTCCACTGTTGGACAATCAAACAAATCTCCAACAATGTCCCATTGTGTCGATTGCGCTGATTCATAATCAGCTTTCGTGCAGATAACGTAACCCTAACCTTATCCGCTGCAATCACACCTATTCTATTCTAATCATCTAACACAAACACTTATTAATTGACATTCACAAATCCTGGAAATATTACAACTGAACTATCTGGCTGCCGCCCTAGAATTAACTTAACTTTCATCTGTCAAACTACTCTCTCCGATATCGACTGCCTTTCTCCAGACGTCCGCACTGGACTACCGCTCGAATGCCACTAACCTAAAACTCTCTCTGTTCTCGTTTCTCCACTTCCCTTAAACAGCTCACCCAATTCACGCTTATCCAGCCCCTTCTCCCAAAACAGTTCACCCAACTCACGCACACCTGACCACTTCTACTTATCTCCCATTGTCTCCCATCTTGTTTACTATTTCCCTACTAATATAGCCTGTTTCAGTCAACTCTTATCTATACTCTGTTTCACTTATCACCCTGCTAAAAGCCGTTTCACACACCCTCTTTTATTCCCTGTTTCACTTTGACCTCGTGTGTTGGTTTTGTGTATATTGATCTCGTGTGTTGGTTTTGTGTATCTTGACATCATGTGTTGGTTTTGTGTATATTGACCTCGTGTGTTGGTGTTGTGTATATTGACCTTGTGTGTTGCTGTTGTGTATATTGACCTTGTGTGTTGGTGTTGTGTATATTGACCTCGTGTGTTGCTTTTGTGTATATTGACCTCGTGTGTTGGTGTTGTGTATATTGACCTTGTGTGTTGGTGTTGTGTATATTGACCTCGTGTGTTGGTGTTGTATATATTGACCTTGTGTGTTGCTGTTGTGTATATTGACCTTGTGTATTGGTATTGTGTATATTGACCGTGTGTGTTGGTGTTGTGTATATTGACCTTGTGTGTTGGTGTTGTGTATATTGACCTTGTGTGTTGGCGTTGTGTATATTGACCTTGTGTGTTGCTGTTGTGTATATTGACCTTGTGTGTTGGTGTTGTGTATATTGACCTCGTGTGTTGGTATTGTGTATATTGACCGTGTGTGTTGCTGTTGTGTATATTGACCTTGTGTATTGGTATTGTGTATATTGACCTTGTGTGTTGGTGTTGTGTATATTGACCTCGTGTGTTGTTGTTATGTATATTGTCCTCGTGTGTGAGTTTATAACATTGTTAAACTGTCACATTTTGAGATTACAAAGCCTTGATCTAATTATATTGTGAATTATGTATAATGTGAGCTGGTTACATTGTCAGCTTGTAATGATGTTGGCTGGTTCCATTGTAAACTAGTGTTCACATCAGACTAGTTACATTGTAATAGTCTTATTTTTGAGTGTTTACACTTATGCCTTCAGCGGTCAGCTGCTTGGTTTGGGAAGGTAACATAAAGACCACTAATAAGACTTTCATGAAGCTGACGACTGATACATAGAAAGTTTAGGTTCGAATCCTTTTGTAGTGTCTGCTTGAAAGCTGGACGGACTTGCAGACACAGCGAAATGTCAGCGGTAGTGTACACCGGGTAGTGCGAGTCAGACGTGAGAAAACTGACTTCAGTCCCAGTCAATATTTATGAAAATATTCCACGAGGTTTCCTCTTGCTGAATGTGACGACGGCCCTGAATGTTAAATGTAACTTTTCTAACGGCGCCACCAGCGACTTTGTCACCTTTCAAGAAGGATCTATTGTGACTAAAACAGACATCTCCTTGCACGGACAAAGTAACGCGGTCAAATGTACCAAATTTATGGAATTGTATCCACCGGTTAAAGTTTCGTGCATAGGCGGAACAAACACAGATGTAGCAAACTTGTTAATTAGTTAACAAACAATTACAGCCCCACATTTACAAACAGTGAAATCGCTGTGGATGAATCACAGCCTGTAGGGTACACCGTTCTTCAACTAGACAACATCACAACTGACCATAACTGCGACAACAGGTTTGTCTACTCAATAGATGATAGCGCTAGAAGTTACTTTAAGACAGACAATAACAAGAAACGACTGGTGGTGAGGCAGCAATTAGACTATTAGCTGCATAGAGAGTATAAGTTCAACCTGACCGTCACCACAAATGTCCAGAATTCGTTGATGTACAAGACTGACAGCACGATGCTGACAGTTCGCGTGAAGGACAATGATGACATGAACCCGTTCTTTAACATCAGTCAGTTTGTCCTGCATTTTTGGGAGAACCAGATCGCCCCCATCATCTGGCACAGTGCCAACCCACCAATTCTGGTCAAAGATGGAGACGTTGGTTTAAACGCAGCCTTAAAATATAGCATTGAAAGTGTGAGACCACGTCTGAGTGTAGAGATCCATAGCGACACTGGCGAGGTGAGGATTCTAAAACAGTTGGATCGGGAGTATGTCTCTCTCTACAACGTAGTTATTAAGGCTGCCCAGGCCGACTTGCCGTACAAACCTGCAACAGCCATGCTCTCTATCGATGACCTCAATGACAACAGACCTGAGTTTATACCAGTGAACGTCATCATAATGGAGAATGCTATAGGCGATACCATTGTCACTGAACTGATGGGACGTGATCGCGATGTGGTTGACAATGCTGAGTTCCAATCCATGATTTTGAAGGATAGCACTGAAGCTTTTGGTATTAGCTTGAATCCGTCAATAATCAGGACATACCTAGTTGTCAAAACAGTAGGAAATGACGACATAAGCTGGCTGAAGTTGTGATCAAATTGAAAGAAAAGCAATCACGGCCTTGTGACAACAACGTAACCATCTGTCTTGGTAAAGTCTTTGTGTCAATTTCTGACGTCAATGACGTCACCCCTCAATTTGCAATAGGTCCTGTCGAGTTTATTCTATCCGCTAACAAAAGTGGAAGGGTGGTTGGCTGGACAGGTCAAAGCCACAGAAGCAGACAGGGGAGACAATTCAAATATAGAGCACAACTTCACCGTTAACCCTAATATGGCTTCGTGCTCCAAGTTTTCACTTGACCGTCTCACTGGTGAACATATCACAAATGAACAGATACCAGCAGGAGTTTACTGCTCCTGGATTGTTACGGCCTGAGATTCTCCTGCAGATCTGGCGACAAGAAAGTGTAACTCTATGTACGTGTCTGTCAGGGTGGTTCCTTCCTTGAATATTGCTCAAAGGTTTCTGTTCCGGAGAATGTGCCGATCACTGGTATATAGTAACAATGTCCACCAGAGGACTCCGCACTTCAACTACAGAATTTGACATCCAAAACGATGTCCTGCTTACAAAAGTGGACCTGGACAGAGAGAAGCAAGGCACGTACTCTGTCCCGATCCAATCAAAACATGATATTACCACCACAATAATGATCCTCAATGTGAGCATCACAGATGTCAGTGATAATCCTCCAGAATTTGAGTATCCTGTCTACGTGATCAACATGAATAATGATATTAATATCAATGAAGTAGTGATACAGGTCAAGGCTGACAAGGATGCAGGGAGTAACGCACAATTTGCATTCTCATTGGTCAGTGGAAAGGAATACTTTGTCATTAACACGCAGTCATGTCAGATAACTCTTGTGGGCATTCCTAAAACTACCAGCTCAGAGTTCCAGCTGTTGGCAACGGACTTAGGGCAACCTCCATTGACAGGCATGGCCTCTCTCGAGGTACACTGGCCCCTTAACAACGATACGGCTACTGTAATCCTACATGTGAGTAGGGACAAGCTGATGGCTGACACAGAGGGCGTCGCCAAACAACTAACCTCCTTTATGGGAGCAGTTGACAAAATCCACCACATCGAAAGTCTTGGACAGGTCCCGGATGTTGGATCCAAGCTGTACATTAGCGCCACGACAACAAGTGGAGAACCAATTAGTCCAACAGAATTAAACTGGTTACTCCAGAAACACGCTGTGCCAATCTACAGCAATTTTGTAAAAGTCAACGAGGATGATGGGAGCAAATTGAGTGGCCTCGAGATTGTAATAGTAAAGGTGAATGAAAGTATGGGGCAGGTAACTCAGCCGGTATCCATTTCTTAATAGACTATGACGGCAACATAGAATAGCGGTCATCAGTATTAGTGACAGAATAACAAGTTGTGGGAATGGAAAGTTCATAGGGGGTAGTGGACAAAGCCCAGGACTAAGGCGAAGGAAGGGTGCAGAATAATACTCGGACATAACAAGTTTCGAGGGAATGGAAATTTTCCAAGCAGTTGTAGAAGTGGGGATAACACATGGCTTGACCGTCCGGTAAATAGGTTGACAAGCAACTTCAAGGACAGGTCAAAGTCATGAAGTAAACATTATTTTGAAACTCAGAGGTCAAACTAACCAGAGGTTATATTGGAGTCACAAAAACAACTTGTTTTGGTCAAGTCTTAGACTTAGTTCAACTGTGGGTCAGAATGATGAGATCTGATTGGTTCAAGGGGTTGCAAGTTGTCACTTCGCGATGACTTAGCGAAATTTCATTGGCTACATATATTCCACACGAAAAGTTATGTTGGGGTATTTAAGCTTCGACACAATAGGTTTTTAAGCAAAGTTAGGAGTTCAGTAGCCAGGAAAAATAGTTAAGTTAGGAATCTCTACGAGTTCAGTAATCAGAAATTAGTTATGCCCGCAAGTCAGGAAGCAGTTAGGAATCTTCAAGTTAGTTAGGAATGCTGGACAGTTAGTAGTTTTCAGTTAAGCTAGTTGAGAAGTTATTAAGGAACAGACTAGAGAGTAGTAAGAAGCAGTTAGAATCATAAATGTGGACTAGTCAAGCTTAGAGTAGGAAAAAATTGTAGTGACTTAAAAAACTATAGTCTAAACTAAATGACAGCTGTCACTCAGAGACAGAACAAGGTCTGCAAATTGTACAAGGAAGTGGACGTGGCGAAGCTCAAAATTCCGCCTATGGAAACAGTTCAGATGACGATGGAAACACCTTCAACAAAAATAAAATCCAGAATGGAGATGTCGATAAAGATGGGCTTGCTCATATTTTATCTAAGACAGATAAGGTCAGTCATTTATTTAAATACACCACTGCACTGGTTATCAATCAATCACCAATGAACTCCCTCCCAGGTAACTCAGCTGCTGCGATTAGTCCAGCCACGAAAAGGACTGACATTCTTGAAGAACCAGAGCCTAGACCACAACGCGCCAATCCTTCACTGTTTGGTATCTCGTATGCTCACACAGGAGGACGTGAACTTCCTGTCAATATGGCGGATAGGCAGCATGAACCGTTAAAGGCTAGGTCTAAAAAGTGTTCCTTGTTCCAGTTTCCTCATACTCCAAGTCCGGCTTGCTGCCGGGGCAACTGTGTTAAGTGCTCTGTGCACACTGTAAGCTGTGCGTTTCATCCGTTTTGATCGTGTTTCGATATTCCAATTGCTAACGATAAATGATGATATCATGTGCCGGGGAATAGATGGCTGTGTTCACTTTCTGTTCGGTTTCGCCTTATGTCTTTTGGCGTGTGCTGAGACTGCTATAATGGGGAATGCAGCTACATTTATTTATTTAGGAGATGCGATATTAATTCGGATGATTCCAATGGCACGGAGGGTTGAGCAATTATACAAATTAATTTGTTTGCAGTGATACTGGGGCCTTCCATAACCATAAGTCTTATTTTTATTTCGGTATTTATAAAAAGTCATGTTGTTTGAGAACTAACGGCTTATGTTGACGAAATTATTGATCAATGCCATAGTTCACATAACGCAGCAAATAAAGCGCAGCGAACATAGCGTAACACACATAGAGCAGCAAACTTAGTGCAGCAAACATAGCGTAACACACATAGAGCAGCAAACTTAGCGCAGCAAACATAGCGTAACACACATAGCGGATCACACATAGAGCAGCAAACTTAGCGCAGCAAACATAGCGTAACACACATAGCGTAACACACATAGAGCAGCAAACTTAGCACAGCAAACATAGCGGATCACACATAGCGTAGCACACATAACGCATCACACATAACGCAGCACACATAACGTAGCACATATAACACAGCACACATAACGTAGCACATATAACGCAGCCCACATAACGTAGCACACATAACGTAGCACACATAACGTAGCACACATAACGCAGCACACATAGCGCAGCACACATAGCGCAGCACACATAGCGCAGCACACATAACGTAGCACACTAACGTAGCACACATAACGCAGCACACATAACGCAGCACACATAACGCAGCACACATAGCGCAGCACACATAACGCAGCACACATAATGCAGCACACATAGCGCAGCACACATAGCGCAGCACACATAGCGTAGCACACATCACACATAGCGCAGCACACATAGCGCAGCACACATAGCGCAGCACACATAACGTAGCAAACATAACGCAGCACACATAACGCAGCACACATAACGCAGCACACATAACGCAGCACACATAGCGCTGCACACATAACGCAGCACACATAGCGCATCACACATAGCGCAGCACACATAACGCAGCACACATAACGCAGCACACATAACGCAGCACACATAACGCAGCACACATAACGCAGCACACATAACGCAGCACACATAACGCAGCACACATAACGCAGCACACATAACGTAGCACACATAACGTAGCACACATAACGTAGCACGCATAACGTAGCACGCATAACGCAGCGCACATAACGCAGCACACATAACGTAGCACACATAACGCAGCACACAATAACGTAGCGCGCATAACGTAGTGCACATAACGCGTGATGGCGGCGTGCTGGGGTTACCAATTTTCTATGAGAAGTTTTGAGAAAAAGCAACTGAAAGTGTGATCAGTACATACCTTTGTGGGGTGCTGCACCAGCAATATTGCAGACACTCAGAAGTAATGCCAAAAGTAGCACACGTCTGTCGGGCCAGTTGATCATCGGAGACACTGCTCGGGAAGGGCATTTGAAGAGTTGATTTCTGCGTGATGTCACTTCTTGAACCGCTGACCCCATGGTATCAACAAAACAAAACGATCGCTCCAAGCAAGAAATAATAATATCTGCGAATTTCCTTGACTGAGCCCCACTTGTTTAATGAAACATTGATTGGAATGTGGGACGCACCTTCATCTCCACAGCCTGTCTCAGGCTTGTATTTCATCCCAATACCCCAAGGATATGCTGACTTCTCGTGCCTCTCACGACGTCTTTAGTTGAGTCTTGTGTCCAGCATCTGGTGTCTGCTTGTGTTGGCACGTCTTTAGTTGAGTCTTGTGTTCAGCATCTGGTGTCTGCTTGTCTTGGCACGTTTCTATAGCGGTCATCAATCACATGCTGAAATGTCAGAGAGATGATTTCATCATGACAACATAGAAATGTTACTGTATCTAACAGTCGTGCAAGCTGTGCATAGAAATACTGGCAGCTGAAATATTGTCAATGATATCTACTATGTAACATTAAGAATTATATTTACTACTATAACATTAGTAATTGTATTTACTATGTAACATTAAAAGTTATATGTACTACTGTAACATTAGTAATTATATTTACTATGTAACATTAAGAATTATATTTACTACTGCAGCAATAATAATTATATTTACTGTATAACATTAAGAATTATATGTACGTACTACTGTAACATTAGTAATTATATTTACTATGTAACATTAAGAATTATATTTACTAGTGTAACATTAAGAATTGTATTTACTACTGTAACATTGGGAGCCGCGATAGCTCAGTAGTTAGTGAATTTCCGATCCCAACCGACGGCTTTCGGTTCACCCAGCCTTTAATGAGTACCGGATTTTTTTCTGGGAAAGTAAAACGGCACGGGCGTAATATCGACCACATTTCCCCAAAAATTATGTGCCGAAGGTCTGTAAAATTGATTGTCACTAACACCATATTCCCTATACGCTACTTGGTGGGACAGGGGTACTTTACTTTTTTTACTGTAACATTTGGAATTATATTTACCACTGTGACATTAATAATTATATTTACTAATGTAACATTAGTAATTACATTTACTATGTAACATTAAGAATTATATTTACTACTTTAGCATTAGTAATTATATTTACTATGTAACATTAAGAATTTTATTTACTACTGAAACATTAATATTTACATTTACTACTGTAACATTAAGAATGATATTTACTATGCAACATTAAGAATTATAGTTACTACTGTAACATTAGTAATTGTATTTACTACTACAACATTAAGAATTATATTTACTACTGTAACATTAAGAATTATATTTACTACTGTAACATTATGAATTATATTTACTATGTAACATCATGAGTAATGTTTGCTATTGTACGTTTAGGGCGATATCTACTTTACAATAGTATGATTTTATATTTGTTATTGTAATATAAGAGATTATAAAAACAGTAATCAACATCTCAAAAACATTTTGTGGAACGAAACTAAGGACAAAAGAAAGAAAAAGAGCACCCCGTGGTGGAACGAAGCAATGAGAGAAGCAATTAAAGAAAAGAAGAAACTGTTTAAAAATTGGAGGGAGAATATGAACCAAGAAAAATATTTAAAATATGTCTTAATTAGGAAAAAAAAAGTTAACATTTTTGATAACCAGAAGTTAAGCAAAACATCTGGACAGAATTCGGACAAAAGATGAGCAGGGACTTCAAGACAGCCACAAGAAATTCCTACAAAACAGTAGAAGCAACAAGAGATTTCTACAAAGCAGTAGAAGCAACAAAAGATTTCTACAAAACAGTAGAAGCAGCAAGAGATTTCTACAAAGCAGTAGAAGCAGCAAAAGATTTCTACAAAACAGTAGAAGCAACAAAAGATTTCTACAAAACATTAGAAGCAACAAAAGATTTCTACAAAACAGTAGAAGCAACAAGAGATTTTTACAAAACAGTAGAAGCAGCAAAAGATTTCTACAAAACAGTAGAAGCAACAAGAGATTTCTACAAAGCAGTAGAAGCAACAAGAGATTTCTACAAAACAGTAGAAGCAACAAAAGATTTCTACAAAGCAGTAGAAGCAACAAAAGATTTCTACAAAACAGTAGAAGCAACAAGAGATTTCTACAAAACAGTAGAAGCAACAAGAGATTTCTACAAAACATTAGAAGCAACAAGAGATTTCTACAAAGCAGTAGAAGCAACAAAAGATTTCTACAAAACAGTAGAAGCAACAAGAGATTTCTACAAAACAGTAGAAGCAACAAGAGATTTCTACAAAACAGTAGAAGCAACAAGAGATTTCTACAAAACAGTAGAAGCAACAAGAGATTTCTACAAAACAGTAGAAGCAACAAGAGATTTCTACAAAACATTAGAAGCAACAAAAGATTTCTACAAAACAGTAGAAGCAGCAAAAGATTTCTACAAAACAGTAGAAGCAACAAAAGATTTCTACAAAACAGTAGAAGCAACAAAAGATTTCTACAAAACAGTAGAAGCAGCAAGAAATTTTTACAAAACAGTAGAAGCAGCAAAAGATTTCTACAAAACAGTAGAAGCAACAAGAGATTTCTACAAAACAGTAGAAGCAACAAGAGATTTCTACAAACCAGTAGAAGCAACAAGAGATTTCTACAAAACAGTAGAAGCAACAAGAGATTTCTACAAAACAGTAGAAGCAGCAAAAGATTTCTACAAAACTGTAGAAGCAACAAATGATTTCTACAAAACAGTAGAAGCAACAAGAGATTTCTACAAAACAGTAGAAGCAACAAGAGATTTCTACAAAACATTAGAAGCAACAAGAGATTTCTACAAAACTGTAGAAGCAACAAGAGATTTCTACAAAACAGTAGAAGCAGCAAAAGATTTCTACAAAACAGTAGAAGCAACAAGAGATTTCTACAAAACAGTAGAAGCAACAAGAGATTTCTACAAAACAGTAGAAGCAACAAGAGATTTCTACAAAACAGTAGAAGCAACAAGAGATTTCTACAAAACAGTAGAAGCAGCAAAAGATTTCTACAAAACAGTAGAAGCAACAAATGATTTCTACAAAACAGTAGAAGCAACAAGAGATTTCTACAAAACAGTAGAAGCAACAAGAGATTTCTACAAAACATTAGAAGCAACAAGAGATTTCTACAAAACTGTAGAAGCAACAAGAGATTTCTACAAAACAGTAGAAGCCTACAATTAAATATCACAGTTGAGGGAATACATCTGGAGACAGTCCAGAGCTACAACTAGCTGGGTCATACTATAACCAATGCTGGAAAATGTAAAATTGAAATAAACAAAAGAATAGGTATGGCAAAAAGTAATTTTAGTGCCATGAAAAATATACTAACAACAAAACAAATATCAACAGGGCTAAAACTAAGAATGGCAAAATGTTACATCTTTTCAATATTCCTGTATGGTGCAGAAACATGGACATTAGACAAGAAAACAGAACAGAAAATTGAATCCTTTGAAATGTGGATTTATAGAAGAATAGGTAGAATTGGATGGAAACAAAAGATAACAAACGATGAAGTTTTAAAACAACTGAAAATAAAAAGAGAACTACTAAATGCAATTAAGACAAGACAAATAAAATTGTTGGGGCACGTTAAAAGACACAACAGCCTACTAAAATTAATATTGGAAGGAAAAATACAAGGTAAAAGAGGCAGAGGCAGACCAAGACTAACATGGACGAGTAACATCAAAAGATGTACAAGTCAATCTATGACAGCCTGCACCATCAAAGCAAGAAACAGAGTAGAATGGCGATCCATGGTAGCCAACCTTCGTTGCGGAGAAGGCACTCGATGATGATGATGAGGATACTTAACAGCAGCAGAAGCGAACAGAAAATCAAAAGACCACAAATTATATCTCCTTGGCGATAAAAGGTAAATGAGGAAAATTAGAAGTAGAATAGAGATTGTATGTGTTATTGTAACATTAGAGATTGTATTTGTTATGTTAACATTAGATACTGTATTTGTTATTGTAACATTAAAGATTGTATTTGTTATGTTAACATTAAAGATTGTATTTGTTATTGTAACATTGGAGATTGTATTTGTTATTGTAACATTGGAGATTGTATTTGTTATTGTAACATTAGAGATTGTATTTGTTATTGTAACATTAGAGATTGTATTTGTTATTGTAACATTAGAGATTGTATTTGTTATTGTAACATTAGAGATTGTATTTGTTATTGTAACATTAGAGATTGTATTTGTTATCGTAACATTAGATATTGTATTTATTATGTTAACATTAGATATTGTATTTGTTATTGTAACATTAGAGATTGTATTTGTTATTGTAACATTAGAGATTGTATTTGTTATTGTAACATTAGAGATTGTATTTGCTGAAGTAACTGTCTGGACTTTTTGATATAAAAACAGGTTTACTGAACTCTACGTACCATCCCCAGCCCACAAAAGAGAGAAATTCTAGATATACCTGATGTTCTCTTGTACTTCATCATCTAGCGTGTCCTTGGTGGAATTACTCTACCGTGACAGCTCATCTCAAGTTTTCTCTCTCTTGAACGACATGCCCAGCGGCTGCTGCAGTCAATCCCACCTCGTGTGTGATATCCTACACCAAACCTTCTTCTAGATCTCTCTCTCTCTCTCTCTCTCGTGTTTACTTGTAGCTGTGGCTTCTATAATTATCTACTCTAGTCCACCGCGATGTTTTACATGACCAAAGTATCTTATTTTCCTTGTTCTTTTATGTCCTTTATCAACCAGTCTTCTTAGAATTAAGTTCTTTCAATATTCACATGTTTTCTCATTTTTTTCTGGGTAGTATTTACATTTGTAAAAGTGTTATTCTATTATATCATATCATATCATATCATATCATATTATATCATATCATATCATATCATATCATATCATATCATATCATATCATATCATCATATCATATCATATCATATCATATCATATCATATCATATCATATCATATCATATTATATTATATTATGTTATATTATATTATGTTATATTATGTTATATTATATTATATCATATCATATCATATCATATCAGACCATATCATATCATATTATATCATATCATATCATATCATATCATATCATATCATATCATATCATATCATATCATATCATATCATATCATATCATATCATATCATATCATATCATATCATATCATATCATATCATATCATATTATATTATATTATATTATATTATATTATATTATATTATATTATATTATATTATATTATATTATATTATATTATATTATATTCTATTGTATTGTATTGTATTGTATTGTATTGTATTGTATTGTATTGTATTGTATTGTATTGTATTGTATTGTATTGTAGTGTAGTGTAGTGTAGTGTAGTGTAGTGTAGTGTAGTGTAGTGTATTGTATTGTATTGTGTTGTGTTGTGTTGTGTTGTGTTGTGTTATGTTATGTTATATCATAACATATAATACCATACCATTGTATTGTAGTGTAGTGTATTGTATTGTATTGTGTTGTGTTGTGTTGTGTTGTGTTATGTTATGTTATATCATAACATATAATACCATACCATTGTATTGTATTGTGTTGTGTTGTGTTATGTTATGTTATGTTATGTTATGTTATATCATAACATATAATACCATACCATTGTATTGTATTAATTATATAAGTCAGTAAGACTTATGTGTCCACAGTCAAGGCTTCAATGGTCGAAACAGAAGACCCGTGATTTGTGTCACATTGGCATCCAGGTCAGAACACTCCAGATTTGTGGGACGCAGTCATTCCTGACAGTCATGTGTATCAGTCAGCTAACTCCTGACAGTCATGTGTATCAGTCCGCTAACTCCTGACAGTCATGTGTATCAGACAGCTAACTCCTGACAGTCATGTGTATCAGTCAGCTAACTCCTGACAGTCATGTGTATCAGTCAGCTAACTCCTGACAGTCATCAGTCAGCTAACTCCTAACAGTCATGTGTATCAGTCAACTAACTCCTAACAGTCATGTGTATCAGTCAGCTAACTCCTAACAGTCATGTGTATCAGTCAGCTAACTCCTGACAGCCATGTGTATCAGTCAGCTAACTCCTGACAGTCATGTGAATCAGTCAGCTAACTCCTGACAGTCATGTGTATCAGTCAACTAACTCCTAACAGTCATGTGTATCAGTCAGCTAACTCCTGACAGTCATGTGTATCAGTCAGCTAACTCCTGACAGTCATGTGTATCAGTCCGCTAACTCCTGACAGTCATGTGTATCAGTCAGCTAACTCCTGACAGTCATGTGTATCAGTCAGCTAACTCCTAACAGTCATGTGTATCAGTCCGCTAACTCCTGACAGTCATGTGTATCAGTCACCTAAGTCCTGACAGTCATGTGTATCAGTCAGATAACTCCTGACAGTCATGTGTATCAGTCAGCTAACTCCTGACAGTCATGTTTATCAGTCAGCTAACTCCTGACAGCCATGAGTATTAGTCAGCTAACTCCTGACAGTCATGTGTATCAGTCAGCTAACTCCTGACAGTCATGTGCATCAGACAGCTAACTCCTGACAGCCATGTGTATCAGTCAGCTAACTCCTGACAATCATGTGAATCAGTCAGCTAACTCCTGACAGTCATGTGTATCAGTCAACTAAATCCTAACAGTCATGTGTATCAGTCAGCTAACTCCTGACAGTCATGTGTATCAGTCAGCTAACTCCTGACAGTCATGTGTATCAGTCCGCTAACTCCTGACAGTCATGTGTATCAGACAGCTAACTCCTGACAGTCATGTGTATCAGTCAGCTAACTCCTGACAGTCATGTGTATCAGTCAGCTAACTCCTGACAGTCATCAGTCAGCTAACTCCTAACAGTCATGTGTATCAGTCAACTAACTCCTAACAGTCATGTGTATCAGTCAGCTAACTCCTAACAGTCATGTGTATCAGTCAGCTAACTCCTGACAGCCATGTGTATCAGTCAGCTAACTCCTGACAGTCATGTGAATCAGTCAGCTAACTCCTGACAGTCATGTGTATCAGTCAACTAACTCCTAACAGTCATGTGTATCAGTCAGCTAACTCCTGACAGTCATGTGTATCAGTCAGCTAACTCCTGACAGTCATGTGTATCAGTCAGCTAACTCCTGACAGTCATGTGTATCAGTCAGCTAACTCCTGACAGTCATGTGTATCAGTCAGCTAACTCCTAACAGTCATGTGTATCAGTCCGCTAACTCCTGACAGTCATGTGTATCAGTCACCTAAGTCCTGACAGTCATGTGTATCAGTCAGATAACTCCTGACAGTCATGTGTATCAGTCAGCTAACTCCTGACAGTCATGTTTATCAGTCAGCTAACTCCTGACAGCCATGAGTATTAGTCAGCTAACTCCTGACAGTCATGTGTATCAGACAGCTAACTCCTGACAGTCATGTGTATCAGACAGCTAACTCCTGACAGCCATGTGTATCAGTCAGCTAACTCCTGACAGTCATGTGAATCAGTCAGCTAACTCCTGACAGTCATGTGTATCAGTCAACTAACTCCTAACAGTCATGTGTATCAGTCAGCTAACTCCTGACAGTCATGTGTATCAGTCAGCTAACTCCTGACAGTCATGTGTATCAGTCCGCTAACTCCTGACAGTCATGTGTATCAGTCACCTAAGTCCTGACAGTCATGTGTATCAGTCAGATAACTCCTGACAGTCATGTGTATCAGTCAGCTAACTCCTGACAGTCATGTTTATCAGTCAGCTAACTCCTGACAGCCATGAGTATTAGTCAGCTAACTCCTGACAGTCATGTGTATCAGTCAGCTAACTCCTGACAGTCATGTGTATCAGACAGCTAACTCCTGGCAGTCATGTGTATCAGTCAGCTAACTCCTGGCAGTCAAGTGTATCAGTCGGCTAACTCCTGGTAGTCATGTTTATAGTCAGCTAACTCCTGGTAGTCATGTTTATCAGTCAGCTAACTCCTGGCAGTCATGTGTATCAGTTAGCTAACTCCTTACAGTCATGTTTATCAGTCAGCTAACTCCTGAAAGTCATGTGTATCAGTCAGATAACTCCTGACAGTCATGTGTATCAGTCAGCTAACTCCCGACAGTCATGTGTATCAGTCAGCTAACTCCTGACAGTCATGTGTATCAGTCAGCTAACTCCTGGCAGTCATGTGTATCCGTCAGCTAACTTCTGACAGTCATGTGCATCAGTCAGCTAACTCCTGACAGTCATGTGTATCAGTCAGCTAACTCCTGACAGTCATGTGTATCAGTCAGTTAACTCCTGACAGTCATGTGTATCAGTCAGCTAACTCCTGACAGTCATGTGTATCAGTCAGTTAACTCCTGACAGTCATGTGTATCCGTCATCTAGTTCGTGGCTGTCGTGTGTATCAGTGGATTAATTCCTGGCTGTCGTGTGTATCAGTCGATTAATTCCTGGCTATTGTGTGTATCAGTTCATTAATTCCTGGCTGTCGTGGGTATCAGTCGATTAATTCCTGGCTGTCGTGTGTATCAGTCGATTAATTCCTGGCTGTCGTGTGTATCAGTGGATTAATTCCTGGCTGTCGTGTGTATCAGTCAGCTAACTCCTAACAGCCCTGTGTATCAGTCAGCTAACTCCTGACAGTCATGTGTATCAGTCAGCTAACTCCTGACAGTCATGTGTATCAGTCAGCTAACTCCTGACAATCATGTGTATCAGTCAGCTAACTCCTAACAGTCATGTGTATCAGTCAGCTAACTCCTGACAGTCATTGAATCAGTCAGCTAACTCCTGACAGTCATGTGTATCAGTCAGCTAACTCCTGACAGTCATGTGTATCAGTCAGCTAACTCCTGACAGTCATGTGTATCAGTCAGCTAACTCCTGACAGTCATGTGTATCAGTCAGCTAACTCCTGACTGCCATGAGTATCAGTCAGTTAACTCCTGACAGTCATGTGTATCAGTCAGCTAACTCCTGACAGTTATGTGTATCAGAGAGCTAACTCCTGACAGTCATGTGTATCAGTCAGCTAACTCCTAGCAGTCAAGAGTATCAGTCAGCTAACTCCTGGCAGTCATGTGTATCAGTCAGCTAACTCCTGGTAGTCATGTTTATCAGTCAGCTAACTCCTGGCAGTCATGTGTATCAGTCCGCTAACTCCTTATAGTCATGTGTATCAGTCAGCTAACTCCTGACAGTCATGTGTATCAGTCAGATAACTCCTGACAGTCATGTGTATCAGTCAGCTAACTCCTGGCAGTCATGTGTATCAGTTAGCTGACTCCTGACATTCATGTGTATCAGTTAGCTAACTCCTGACAGTCATGTGTATCAGTCAGCTAACTCCTGACAGTCATGTGTATCAGTCAGCTAACTCCTGGCAGTCATGTGTATCAGTCAGCTAACTTCTGTCAGTCATGTGCATCAGTCAGCTAACTCCTGACAGTCATGTGTATCAGTCAGCTAACTCCTGACAGTCATGTGTATCAGTCAGTTAACTCCTGACAGTCATGTGTATCAGTCAGTTAACTTCTGGCAGTTGTTTATATCAGTCAGTTAACTCCTGGCAGTCATGTGTATCCGTCATCTAGTTCGTGGCTGTCGTGTGTATCAGTGGATTAATTCCTGGCTGTCGTGTGTATCAGTCGATTAATTCCTGGCTGTCGTGTGTATCAGTCGATTAATTCCTGGCTGTCTTGTGTATCAGTCGATTCATTCCTGGCTGTCGTGTGTATCAGTCGATTCATTCCTGGCTGTCATGTGTATCAGTCGATTAATTCCTGGCTGTCATGTGTATCAGTGAATTAATTCCTGGCTGTCGTGTGTATCAGTCAGCTAACTTCTGTCAGTCATGTGTATCAGTCAGCTAACTCCTGACAGTCATGTGTATCAGTCACCGAACTCCTGACAGTCATGTGTATCAGTCAGATAACTCCTGACAGTCATGTGTATCAGTCAGCTAACTCCTGACAGTCATGTTTATCAGTCAGCTAACTCCTGACAGCCATGAGTATTAGTCAGCTAACTCCTGACAGTCATGTGTATCAGACAGCTAACTCCTGACAGTCATGTGTATCAGACAGCTAACTCCTGACAGCCATGTGTATCAGTCAGCTAACTCCTGACAGTCATGTGAATCAGTCAGCTAACTCCTGACAGTCATGTGTATCAGTCAACTAACTCCTAACAGTCATGTGTATCAGTCAGCTAACTCCTGACAGTCATGTGTATCAGTCAGCTAACTCCTGACAGTCATGTGTATCAGTCGCTAACTCCTGACAGTCATGTGTATCAGTCACCTAAGTCCTGACAGTCATGTGTATCAGTCAGATAACTCCTGACAGTCATGTGTATCAGTCAGCTAACTCCTGACAGTCATGTTTATCAGTCAGCTAACTCCTGACAGCCATGAGTATTAGTCAGCTAACTCCTGACAGTCATGTGTATCAGTCAGCTAACTCCTGACAGTCATGTGTATCAGACAGCTAACTCCTGGCAGTCATGTGTATCAGTCAGCTAACTCCTGACAGTCAAGTGTATCAGTCAGCTAACTCCTGGTAGTCATGTTATAGTCAGCTAACTCCTGGTAGTCATGTTTATCAGTCAGCTAACTCCTGGCAGTCATGTGTATCAGTTAGCTAAATCCTTACAGTCATGTTTATCAGTCAGCTAACTCCTGAAAGTCATGTGTATCAATCAGATAACTCCTGACAGTCATGTGTATCAGTCAGCTAACTCCCGACAGTCATGTGTATCAGTCAGCTAACTCCTGACAGTCATGTGTATCAGTCAGCTAACTCCTGGCAGTCATGTGTATCAGTCAGCTAACTCCTGACAGTCATGTGTATCAGTCAGCTAACTCCTGACAGTCATGTGTATCAGTCAGCTAACTCCTGACAGCCATGTGTATCAGTCAGCTAACTCCTGACAGTCATGTGAATCAGTCAGCTAACTCCTGACAGTCATGTGTATCAGTCAACTAAATCCTAACAGTCATGTGTATCAGTCAGCTAACTCCTGACAGTCATGTGTATCAGTCAGCTAACTCCTGACAGTCATGTGTATCAGTCCGCTAACTCCTGACAGTCATGTGTATCAGACAGCTAACTCCTGACAGTCATGTGTATCAGTCAGCTAACTCCTGACAGTCATGTGTATCAGTCAGCTAACTCCTGACAGTCATCAGTCAGCTAACTCCTAACAGTCATGTGTATCAGTCAGCTAACTCCTAACAGTCATGTGTATCAGTCAGCTAACTCCTAACAGTCATGTGTATCAGTCAGCTAACTCCTGACAGCCATGTGTATCAGTCAGCTAACTCCTGACAGTCATGTGAATCAGTCAGCTAACTCCTGACAGTCATGTGTATCAGTCAACTAACTCCTAACAGTCATGTGTATCAGTCAGCTAACTCCTGACAGTCATGTGTATCAGTCAGCTAACTCCTGACAGTCATGTGTATCAGTCAGCTAACTCCTGACAGTCATGTGTATCAGTCAGCTAACTCCTGACAGTCATGTGTATCAGTCAGCTAACTCCTAACAGTCATGTGTATCAGTCCGCTAACTCCTGACAGTCATGTGTATCAGTCACCTAAGTCCTGACAGTCATGTGTATCAGTCAGATAACTCCTGACAGTCATGTGTATCAGTCAGCTAACTCCTGACAGTCATGTTTATCAGTCAGCTAACTCCTGACAGCCATGGTATTAGTCAGCTAACTCCTGACAGTCATGTGTATCAGACAGCTAACTCCTGACAGTCATGTGTATCAGACAGCTAACTCCTGACAGCCATGTGTATCAGTCAGCTAACTCCTGACAGTCATGTGAATCAGTCAGCTAACTCCTGACAGTCATGTGTATCAGTCAACTAACTCCTAACAGTCATGTGTATCAGTCAGCTAACTCCTGACAGTCATGTGTATCAGTCAGCTAACTCCTGACAGTCATGTGTATCAGTCCGCTAACTCCTGTCAGTCATGTGTATCAGTCACCTAAGTCCTGACAGTCATGTGTATCAGTCAGATAACTCCTGACAGTCATGTGTATCAGTCAGCTATCTCCTGACAGTCATGTTTATCAGTCAGCTAACTCCTGACAGCCATGAGTATTAGTCAGCTAACTCCTGACAGTCATGTGTATCAGTCAGCTAACTCCTGACAGTCATGTGTATCAGACAGCTAACTCCTGGCAGTCATGTGTATCAGTCAGCTAACTCCTGGCAGTCAAGTGTATCAGTCAGCTAACTCCTGGTAGTCATGTGTATAGTCAGCTAACTCCTGGTAGTCATGTTTATCAGTCAGCTAACTCCTGGCAGTCATGTGTATCAGTTAGCTAACTCCTTACAGTCATGTTTATCAGTCAGCTAACTCCTGAAAGTCATGTGTATCAGTCAGATAACTCCTGACAGTCATGTGTATCAGTCAGCTAACTCCCGACAGTCATGTGTATCAGTCAGCTAACTCCTGACAGTCATGTGTATCAGTCAGCTAACTCCTGGCAGTCATGTGTATCCGTCAGCTAACTTCTGACAGTCATGTGCATCAGTCAGCTAACTCCTGACAGTCATGTGTATCAGTCAGCTAACTCCTTACAGTCATGTGTATCAGTCAGTTAACTCCTGACAGTCATGTGTATCAGTCAGCTAACTCCTGACAGTCATGTGTATCAGTCAGTTAACTCCTGACAGTCATGTGTATCCGTCATCTAGTTCGTGGCTGTCGTGTGTATCAGTGGATTAATTCCTGGCTGTCGTGTGTATCAGTCGATTAATTCCTGGCTGTTGTGTGTATCAGTTCATTAATTCCTGGCTGTCGTGGGTATCAGTCGATTAATTCCTGGCTGTCGTGTGTATCAGTCGATTAATTCCTGGCTGTCGTGTGTATCAGTGGATTAATTCCGGCTGTCGTGTGTATCAGTCAGCTAACTCCTAACAGTCCTGTGTATCAGTCAGCTAACTCCTGACAGTCATGTGTATCAGTCAGCTAACTCCTGACAATCATGTGTATCAGTCAGCTAACTCCTAACAGTCATGTGTATCAGTCAGCTAACTCCTGACAGTCATGTGAATCAGTCAGCTAACTCCTGACAGTCATGTGTATCAGTCAGCTAACTCCTGACAGTCATGTGTATCAGTCAGCTAACTCCTGACAGTCATGTGTATCAGTCAGCTAACTCCTGACAGTCATGTGTATCAGTCAGCTAACTCCTGACTGCCATGAGTATCAGTCAGTTAACTCCTGACAGTCATGTGTATCAGTCAGCTAACTCCTGACAGTTATGTGTATCAGACAGCTAACTCCTGACAGTCATGTGTATCAGTCAGCTAACTCCTAGCAGTCAAGTGTATCAGTCAGCTAACTCCTGGCAGTCATGTGTATCAGTCAGCTAACTCCTGGTAGTCATGTTTATCAGTCAGCTAACTCCTGGCAGTCATGTGTATCAGTCCGCTAACTCCTTATAGTCATGTGTATCAGTCAGCTAACTCCTGACAGTCATGTGTATCAGTCAGATAACTCCTGACAGTCATGTGTATCAGTCAGCTAACTCCTGGCAGTCATGTGTATCAGTTAGCTGACTCCTGACATTCATGTGTATCAGTTAGCTAACTCCTGACAGTCATGTGTATCAGTCAGCTAACTCCTGACAGTCATGTGTATCAGTCGCTAACTCCTGACAGTCATGTGTATCAGTCAGCTAACTCCTGGCAGTCATGTGTATCAGTCAGCTAACTTCTGTCAGTCATGTGCATCAGTCAGCTAACTCCTGACAGTCATGTGTATCAGTCAGCTAACTCCTGACAGTCATGTGTATCAGTCAGTTAACTCCTGACAGTCATGTGTATCAGACAGCTAACTCCTGGCAGTCATGTGTATCAGTCAGCTAACTCCTGGCAGTCAAGTGTATCAGTCAGCTAACTCCTGGTAGTCATGTGTATCAGTCAGCTAACTCCTGGTAGTCATGTTTATCAGTCAGCTAACTCCTGGCAGTCATGTGTATCAGTCAGCTAACTCCTTACAGTCATGTTTATCAGTCAGCTAACTCCTGAAAGTCATGTGTATCAGTCAGATAACTCCTGACAGTCATGTGTATCAGTCAGCTAACTCCCGACAGTCATGTGTATCAGTCAGCTAACTCCTGACAGTCATGTGTATCAGTCAGCTAACTCCTGGCAGTCATGTGTATCCGTCAGCTAACTTCTGACAGTCATGTGCATCAGTCAGCTAACTCCTGACAGTCATGTGTATCAGTCAGCTAACTCCTGACAGTCATGTGTATCAGTCAGCTAACTCCTGACAGTCATGTGTATCAGTCAGCTAACTCCTGACAGTCATGTGTATCAGTCAGTTAACTCCTGACAGTCATGTGTATCAGTCATCTAGTTCGTGGCAGTCGTGTGTATCAGTGGATTAATTCCTGGCTGTCGTGTGTATCAGTCGATTAACTCCTGGCTGTTGTGTGTATCAGTTCATTATTCCTGGCTGTCATGTGTATCAGTCGATTAATTCCTGGCTGTCGTGTGTATCAGTCGATTAATTCCTGGCTGTCGTGTGTATCAGTGGATTAATTCCTGGCTGTCGTGTGTATCAGTCAGCTAACTCCTAACAGCCCTGTGTATCAGTCAGCTAACTCCTGACAGTCATGTGTATCAGTCAGCTAACTCCTGACAGTCATGTGTATCAGTCAGCTAACTCCTGACAATCATGTGTATCAGTCAGCTAACTCCTAACAGTCATGTGTATCAGTCAGCTAACTCCTGACAGTCATGTGAATCAGTCAGCTAACTCCTGACAGTCATGTGTATCAGTCAGCTAACTCCTGACAGTCATGTGTATCAGTCAGCTAACTCCTGACAGTCATGTGTATCAGTCAGCTAACTCCTGACAGTCATGTGTATCAGTCAGCTAACTCCTGACTGCCATGAGTATCAGTCAGTTAACTCCTGACAGTCATGTGTATCAGTCAGCTTACTCCTGACAGTTATGTGTATCAGACAGCTAACTCCTGACAGTCATGTGTATCAGTCAGCTAACTCCTAGCAGTCAAGTGTATCAGTCAGCTAACTCCTGGCAGTCATGTGTATCAGTCAGCTAACTCCTGGTAGTCATGTTTATCAGTCAGCTAACTCCTGGCAGTCATGTGTATCAGTCCGCTAACTCCTTATAGTCATGTGTATCAGTCAGCTAACTCCTGACAGTCATGTGTATCAGTCAGATAACTCCTGACAGTCATGTGTATCAGTCAGCTAACTCCTGGCAGTCATGTGTATCAGTTAGCTGACTCCTGACATTCATGTGTATCAGTTAGCTAACTCCTGACAGTCATGTGTATCAGTCAGCTAACTCCTGACAGTCATGTGTATCAGTCCGCTAACTCCTGACAGTCATGTGTATCAGTCAGCTAACTCCTGGCAGTCATGTGTATCAGTCAGCTAACTTCTGTCAGTCATGTGCATCAGTCAGCTAACTCCTGACAGTCATGTGTATCAGTCAGCTAACTCCTGACAGTCATGTGTATCAGTCAGTTAACTCCTGACAGTCATGTGTATCAGACAGCTAACTCCTGGCAGTCATGTGTATCAGTCAGCTAACTCCTGGCAGTCAAGTGTATCAGTCAGCTAACTCCTGGTAGTCATGTTTATAGTCAGCTAACTCCTGGTAGTCATGTTTATCAGTCAGCTAACTCCTGGCAGTCATGTGTATCAGTTAGCTAACTCCTACAGTCATGTTTATCAGTCAGCTAACTCCTGAAAGTCATGTGTATCAGTCAGATAACTCCTGACAGTCATGTGTATCAGTCAGCTAACTCCTGACAGTCATGTGTATCAGTCAGCTAACTCCTGACAGTCATGTGTATCAGTCAGCTAACTCCTGGCAGTCATGTGTATCCGTCAGCTAACTTCTGACAGTCATGTGCATCAGTCAGCTAACTCCTGACAGTCATGTGTATCAGTCAGCTAACTCCTGACAGTCATGTGTATCAGTCAGTTAACTCCTGACAGTCATGTGTATCAGTCAGCTAACTCCTGACAGTCATGTGTATCAGTCAGTTAACTCCTGACAGTCATGTGTATCCGTCATCTAGTTCGTGGCTGTCGTGTGTATCAGTGGATTAATTCCTGGCTGTCGTGTGTATCAGTCGATTAATTCCTGGCTGTTGTGTGTATCAGTTCATTAATTCCTGGCTGTCGTGGGTATCAGTCGATTAATTCCTGGCTGTCGTGTGTATCAGTCGATTAATTCCTGGCTGTCGTGTGTATCAGTGGATTAATTCCTGGCTGTCGTGTGTATCAGTCAGCTAACTCCTAACAGCCCTGTGTATCAGTCAGCTAACTCCTGACAGTCATGTGTATCAGTCAGCTAACTCCTGACAGTCATGTGTATCAGTCAGCTAACTCCTGACAATCATGTGTATCAGTCAGCTAACTCCTAACAGTCATGTGTATCAGTCAGCTAACTCCTGACAGTCATGTGAATCAGTCAGCTAACTCCTGACAGTCATGTGTATCAGTCAGCTAACTCCTGACAGTCATGTGTATCAGTCAGCTAACTCCTGACAGTCATGTGTATCAGTCAGCTAACTCCTGACAGTCATGTGTATCAGTCAGCTAACTCCTGACTGCCATGAGTATCAGTCAGTTAACTCCTGACAGTCATGTGTATCAGTCAGCTAACTCCTGACAGTTATGTGTATCAGACAGCTAACTCCTGACAGTCATGTGTATCAGTCAGCTAACTCCTAGCAGTCAAGTGTATCAGTCAGCTAACTCCTGGCAGTCATGTGTATCAGTCAGCTAACTCCTGGTAGTCATGTTTATCAGTCAGCTAACTCCTGGCAGTCATGTGTATCAGTCCGCTAAATCCTTATAGTCATGTGTATCAGTCAGCTAACTCCTGACAGTCATGTGTATCAGTCAGCTAACTCCTGACAGTCATGTGTATCAGTCAGCTAACTCCTGGCAGTCATGTGTATCAGTTAGCTGACTCCTGACATTCATGTGTATCAGTTAGCTAACTCCTGACAGTCATGTGTATCAGTCAGCTAACTCCTGACAGTCATGTGTATCAGTCCGCTAACTCCTGACAGTCATGTGTATCAGTCAGCTAACTCCTGGCAGTCATGTGTATCAGTCAGCTAACTTCTGTCAGTCATGTGCATCAGTCAGCTAACTCCTGACAGTCATGTGTATCAGTCAGCTAACTCCTGACAGTCATGTGTATCAGTCAGTTAACTCCTGACAGTCATGTGTATCAGTCAGTTAACTTCTGGCAGTTGTTTATATCAGTCAGTTAACTCCTGGCAGTCATGTGTATCCGTCATCTAGTTCGTGGCTGTCGTGTGTATCAGTGGATTAATTCCTGGCTGTCGTGTGTATCAGTCGATTAATTCCTGGCTGTCGTGTGTATCAGTCGATTAATTCCTGGCTGTCTTGTGTATCAGTCGATTCATTCCTGGCTGTCGTGTGTATCAGTCGATTCATTCCTGGCTGTCATGTGTATCAGTCGATTAATTCCTGGCTGTCATGTGTATCAGTGAATTAATTCCTGGCTGTCGTGTGTATCAGTCAGCTAACTCCTAACAGTCCTGTGTATCAGTCAGCTAACTCCTGACAGTCATGTGTATCAGTCAGCTAACTCCTGACAGTCATGTGTATCAGTCAGCTAACTCCTGACAGTCATGTGTATCAGTCAGCTAACTCCTGACAGTCATGTGTATCAGTCAGCTAACTCCTGACAGTCATGTGTATCAGTCAGCTAACTCCTGACAGTCATGTGTATCAGTCAGCTAACTCCTGACTGTCATGAGTATCAGTCAGTTAACTCCTGACAGTCATGTGTATCAGTCAGCTTACTCCTGACAGTCATGTGTATCAGACAGCTAACTCCTGACAGTCATGTGTATCAGTCAGCTAACTCCTAGCAGTCAAGTGTATCAGTCAGCTAACTCCTGGCAGTCATGTGTATCAGTCAGCTAACTCCTGGTAGTCATGTTTATCAGTCAGCTAACTCCTGGCAGTCATGTGTATCAGTCAGCTAACTCCTTATAGTCATGTGTATCAGTCAGCTAACTCCTGACAGTCATGTGTATCAGTCAGATAACTCCTGACAGTCATGTGTATCAGTCAGCTAACTCCTGGCAGTCATGTGTATCAGTCAGCTAACTCCTGACAGTCATGTGTATCAGTCAGCTAACTCCTGACAGTCATGTGTATCAGTCAGCTAACTCCTGACAGTCATGTGTATCAGTCCGCTAACTCCTGACAGTCATGTGTATCAGTCAGCTAACTCCTGGCAGTCATGTGTATCAGTCAGCTAACTTCTGTCAGTCATGTGCATCAGTCAGCTAACTCCTGACAGTCATGTGTATCAGTCAGCTAACTCCTGACAGTCATGTGTATCAGTCAGCTAACTCCTGACAGTTATGTGTATCAGACAGCTAACTCCTGACAGTCATGTGTATCAGTCAGCTAACTCCTAGCAGTCAAGTGTATCAGTCAGCTAACTCCTGGCAGTCATGTGTATCAGTCAGCTAACTCCTGGTAGTCATGTGTATCAGTCAGCTAACTCCTGACAGTCATGTGTATCAGTCAGCTAACTCCTGACAGTCATGTGTATCAGTCAGCTAACTCCTGACAGTCAAGTGAATCAGTCAGCTAACTCCTGACAGTCATGTGTATCAGTCAGCTAACTCCTGACAGTCATGTGTATCAGTCAGCTAACTCCTGACAGTCATGTGTATCAGTCCGCTAACTCCTGACAGTCATGTGTATCAGACAGCTAACTCCTGACAGTCATGTGTATCAGTCAGCTAACTCCTGACAGTCATGTGTATCAGTCAGCTAACTCCTGACAGTCATCAGTCAGCTAACTCCTAACAGTCATGTGTATCAGTCAGCTAACTCCTACCAGTCATGTGTATCAGTCAGCTAACTCCTAACAGTCATGTGTATCAGTCAGCTAACTCCTGACAGCCATGAGTATTAGTCAGCTAACTCCTGACAGTCATGTGTATCAGTCAGCTAACTCCTGACAGTCATGTGTATCAGACAGCTAACTCCTGACAGTCATGTGTATCAGTCAGTTAACTCCTGACAGTCATGTGTATCAGTCAGCTAACTCCTGACAGTCATGTGTATCAGTCAGTTAACTCCTGACAGTCATGTGTATCCGTCATCTAGTTCGTGGCTGTCGTGTGTATCAGTGGATTAATTCCTGGCTGTCGTGTGTATCAGTCGATTAATTCCTGGCTGTTGTGTGTATCAGTCAGCTAACTCCTAACAGCCCTGTGTATCAGTCAGCTAACTCCTGACAGTCATGTGTATCAGTCAGCTAACTCCTGACAGTCATGTGTATCAGTCAGCTAACTCCTGACAATCATGTGTATCAGTCAGCTAACTCCTAACAGTCATGTGTATCAGTCAGCTAACTCCTGACAGTCATGTGAATCAGTCAGCTAACTCCTGACAGTCATGTGTATCAGTCAGCTAACTCCTGACAGTCATGTGTATCAGTCAGCTAACTCCTGACAGTCATGTGTATCAGTCAGCTAACTCCTGACAGTCATGTGTATCAGTCAGCTAACTCCTGACTGCCATGTGTATCAGTCAGTTAACTCCTGACAGTCATGTGTATCAGTCAGCTAACTCCTGACAGTCATGTGTATCAGTCAGCTAACTCCTGACAGTCATGTGTATCAGTCAGCTAACTCCTAGCAGTCAAGTGTATCAGTCAGCTAACTCCTGGCAGTCATGTGTATCAGTCAGCTAACTCCTGGTAGTCATGTTTATCAGTCAGCTAACTCCTGGCAGTCATGTGTATCAGTCCGCTAACTCCTTACAGTCATGTGTATCAGTCAGCTAACTCCTGACAGTCATGTGTATCAGTCAGCTAACTCCTGACAGTCATGTGTATCAGTCAGCTAACTCCTGGCAGTCATGTGTATCAGTTAGCTGACTCCTGACATTCATGTGTATCAGTCAGCTAACTCCTGACAGTCATGTGTATCAGTCAGCTAACTCCTGACAGTCATGTGTATCAGTCCGCTAACTCCTGACAGTCATGTGTATCAGTCAGCTAACTCCTGGCAGTCATGTGTATCAGTCAGCTAACTTCTGTCAGTCATGTGCATCAGTCAGCTAACTCCTGACAGTCATGTGTATCAGTCAGCTAACTCCTGACAGTCATGTGTATCAGTCAGTTAACTCCTGACAGTCATGTGTATCAGTCAGTAACTTCTGGCAGTTGTTTATATCAGTCAGTTAACTCCTGGCAGTCATGTGTATCCGTCATCTAGTTCGTGGCTGTCGTGTGTATCAGTGGATTAATTCCTGGCTGTCGTGTGTATCAGTCGATTAATTCCTGGCTGTCGTGTGTATCAGTCGATTAATTCCTGGCTGTCTTGTGTATCAGTCGATTCATTCCTGGCTGTCGTGTGTATCAGTCGATTCATTCCTGGCTGTCATGTGTATCAGTCGATTAATTCCTGGCTGTCATGTGTATCAGTGAATTAATTCCTGGCTGTCGTGTGTATCAGTCAGCTAACTCCTAACAGTCCTGTGTATCAGTCAGCTAACTCCTGACAGTCATGTGTATCAGTCAGCTATCTCCTGACAGTCATGTGTATCAGTCAGCTAACTCCTGACAATCATGTGTATCAGTCAGCTAACTCCTAACAGTCATGTGTATCAGTCAGCTAACTCCTGACAGTCAAGTGAATCAGTCAGCTAACTCCTGACAGTCATGTGTATCAGTCAGCTAACTCCTGACAGTCATGTGTATCAGTCAGCTAACTCCTGACAGTCATGTGTATCAGTCCGCTAACTCCTGACAGTCATGTGTATCAGACAGCTAACTCCTGACAGTCATGTGTATCAGTCAGCTAACTCCTGACAGTCATGTGTATCAGTCAGCTAACTCCTGACAGTCATCAGTCAGCTAACTCCTAACAGTCATGTGTATCAGTCAGCTAACTCCTACCAGTCATGTGTATCAGTCAGCTAACTCCTAACAGTCATGTGTATCAGTCAGCTAACTCCTGACAGCCATGAGTATTAGTCAGCTAACTCCTGACAGTCATGTGTATCAGTCAGCTAACTCCTGACAGTCATGTGTATCAGACAGCTAACTCCTGACAGTCATGTGTATCAGTCAGTTAACTCCTGACAGTCATGTGTATCAGTCAGCTAACTCCTGACAGTCATGTGTATCAGTCAGTTAACTCCTGACAGTCATGTGTATCCGTCATCTAGTTCGTGGCTGTCGTGTGTATCAGTGGATTAATTCCTGGCAGTCGTGTGTATCAGTCGATTAATTCCTGGCTGTTGTGTGTATCAGTCAGCTAACTCCTAACAGCCATGTGTATCAGTCAGCTAACTCCTGACAGTCATGTGTATCAGTCAGCTAACTCCTGACAGTCATGTGTATCAGTCAGCTAACTCCTGACAATCATGTGTATCAGTCAGCTAACTCCTAACAGTCATGTGTATCAGTCAGCTAACTCCTGACAGTCATGTGAATCAGTCAGCTAACTCCTGACAGTCATGTGTATCAGTCAGCTAACTCCTGACAGTCATGTGTATCAGTCAGCTAACTCCTGACAGTCATGTGTATCAGTCAGCTAACTCCTGACAGTCATGTGTATCAGTCAGCTAACTCCTGACTGCCATGAGTATCAGTCAGTTAACTCCTGACAGTCATGTGTATCAGTCAGCTAACTCCTGACAGTTATGTGTATCAGACAGCTAACTCCTGACAGTCATGTGTATCAGTCA
Source organism: Megaustenia siamemsis (assembly GCA_032433765.1). Classification (NCBI taxonomy): domain Eukaryota; kingdom Metazoa; phylum Mollusca; class Gastropoda; order Stylommatophora; family Ariophantidae; genus Megaustenia; species Megaustenia siamemsis. The sequence goes on along the minus strand of JAVIAB010000126.1, from coordinate 75,277,266 downwards.
GCTAACTCCTAGCAGTCAAGTGTATCAGTCAGCTAACTCCTGGCAGTCATGTGTATCAGTCAGCTAACTCCTGGTAGTCATGTTTATCAGTCAGCTAACTCCTGGCAGTCATGTGTATCAGTCCCTAACTCCTTATAGTCATGTGTATCAGTCAGCTAACTCCTGACAGTCATGTGTATCAGTCAGATAACTCCTGACAGTCATGTGTATCAGTCAGCTAACTCCTGGCAGTCATGTGTATCAGTTAGCTGACTCCTGACATTCATGTGTATCAGTTAGCTAACTCCTGACAGTCATGTGTATCAGTCAGCTAACTCCTGACAGTCATGTGTATCAGTCCGCTAACTCCTGACAGTCATGTGTATCAGTCAGCTAACTCCTGGCAGTCATGTGTATCAGTCAGCTAACTTCTGTCAGTCATGTGCATCAGTCAGCTAACTCCTGACAGTCATGTGTATCAGTCAGCTAACTCCTGACAGTCATGTGTATCAGTCAGTTAACTCCTGACAGTCATGTGTATCAGTCAGTTAACTTCTGGCAGTTGTTATATCAGTCAGTTAACTCCTGGCAGTCATGTGTATCCGTCATCTAGTTCGTGGCTGTCGTGTGTATCAGTGGATTAATTCCTGGCTGTCGTGTGTATCAGTCGATTAATTCCTGGCTGTCGTGTGTATCAGTCGATTAATTCCTGGCTGTCTTGTGTATCAGTCGATTCATTCCTGCTGTCGTGTGTATCAGTCGATTCATTCCTGGCTGTCATGTGTATCAGTCGATTAATTCCTGGCTGTCATGTGTATCAGTGAATTAATTCCTGGCTGTCGTGTGTATCAGTCAGCTAACTCCTAACAGTCCTGTGTATCAGTCAGCTAACTCCTGACAGTCATGTGTATCAGTCAGCTAAACTCCTGACAGTCATGTGTATCAGTCAGCTAACTCCTGACAATCATGTGTATCAGTCAGCTAACTCCTAACAGTCATGTGTATCAGTCAGCTAACTCCTGACAGTCAAGTGAATCAGTCAGCTAACTCCTGACAGTCATGTGTATCAGTCAGCTAACTCCTGACAGTCATGTGTATCAGTCAGCTAACTCCTGACAGTCATGTGTATCAGTCGCTAACTCCTGACAGTCATGTGTATCAGACAGCTAACTCCTGACAGTCATGTGTATCAGTCAGCTAACTCCTGACAGTCATGTGTATCAGTCAGCTAACTCCTGACAGTCATCAGTCAGCTAACTCCTAACAGTCATGTGTATCAGTCAGCTAACTCCTAACAGTCATGTGTATCAGTCAGCTAACTCCTAACAGTCATGTGTATCAGTCAGCTAACTCCTGACAGCCATGAGTATTAGTCAGCTAACTCCTGACAGTCATGTGTATCAGTCAGCTAACTCCTGACAGTCATGTTATCAGACAGCTAACTCCTGACAGCCATGTGTATCAGTCAGCTAACTCCTGACAGTCATGTGAATCAGTCAGCTAACTCCTGACAGTCATGTGTATCAGTCAACTAACTCCTAACAGTCATGTGTATCAGTCAGCTAACTCCTGACAGTCATGTGTATCAGTCAGCTAACTCCTGACAGTCATGTGTATCAGACAGCTAACTCCTGACAGCCATGTGTATCAGTCAGCTAACTCCTGACAGTCATGTGAATCAGTCAGCTAACTCCTGACAGTCATGTGTATCAGTCAACTAACTCCTAACAGTCATGTGTATCAGTCAGCTAACTCCTGGCAGTCATGTGTATCAGTCAGCTAACTTCTGTCAGTCATGTGCATCAGTCAGCTAACTCCTGACAGTCATGTGTATCAGTCAGCTAACTCCTGACAGTCATGTGTATCAGTCAGTTAACTCCTGACAGTCATGTGTATCAGTCAGTTAACTTCTGGCAGTTGTTTATATCAGTCAGTAACTCCTGGCAGTCATGTGTATCCGTCATCTAGTTCGTGGCTGTCGTGTGTATCAGTGGATTAATTCCTGGCTGTCGTGTGTATCAGTCGATTAATTCCTGGCTGTCATGTGTATCAGTCGATTAATTCCTGGCTGTCTTGTGTATCAGTCGATTCATTCCTGGCTGTCGTGTGTATCAGTCGATTCATTCCTGGCTGTCATGTGTATCAGTGAATTAATTCCTGGCTGTCGTGTGTATCAGTCAGCTAACTCCTAACAGTCCTGTGTATCAGTCAGCTAACTCCTGACAGTCATGTGTATCAGTCAGCTAACTCCTGACAGTCATGTGTATCAGTCAGCTAACTCCTGACAATCATGTGTATCAGTCAGCTAACTCCTAACAGTCATGTGTATCAGTCAGCTAACTCCTGACAGTCAAGTGAATCAGTCAGCTAACTCCTGACAGTCATGTGTATCAGTCAGCTAACTCCTGACAGTCATGTGTATCAGTCAGCTAACTCCTGACAGTCATGTGTATCAGTCAGCTAACTCCTGACAGTCATGTGTATCAGTCCGCTAACTCCTGACAGTCATGTGTATCAGACAGCTAACTCCTGACAGTCATGTGTATCAGTCAGCTAACTCCTGACAGTCATGTTATCAGTCAGCTAACTCCTGACAGTCATCAGTCAGCTAACTCCTAACAGTCATGTGTATCAGTCAGCTAACTCCTGACAGTCATGTGTATCAATCAGATAACTCCTGACAGCCATGAGTATCAGTCAGCTAACTCCTGACAGTCATGTGTATCAGTCACCTAACTCCTGACAGTCATGTGTATCAGACAGCTAACTCCTGACAGTCATGTGTATCAGTCAGCTAACTCCTGACAGTCATGTGTATCAGTCAGCTAACTCCTGGCAATCATGTGTATCAGTCAGCTAACTTCTGACAGTCATGTGTATCAGTCAGCTAACTCCTGACAGTCATGTGTATCAGTCACCTAACTCCTGACAGTCATGTGTATCAGACAGCTAACTCCTGGTAGTCATGTTTATCAGTCAGCTAACTCCTGACAGTCATGTGTATCAGTCAGCTAACTCCTGACAGTCATGTTTATCAGTCAGCTAACTCCTGACAGTCATGTGTATCAGTCAGATAACTCCTGACAGTCATGTGTTTAAGTCAGTTAACTCCTGGCAGTCATGTGTATCAGTTAGCTGACTCTGACATTCATGTGTATCAGTTAGCTAACTCCTGGCAGTCATGTGTATCAGTCAGCTAACTCCTGACAGTGATGTGTATCAGTCCGCTAACTTCTGACAGTCATGTGTATCAGTCAGCTAACTCCTGACAGTCATGTGTATCAGACAGCTAACTCCTGGTAGTCATGTTTATCAGTCAGCTAACTCCTGGCATTCATGTGTATCAGTCAGCTAACTCCTGACAGTCATGTTTATCAGTCCGCTAACTTCTGACAGTCATGTGTATCAGTCAGCTAACTCCTGGCAGTCATGTGTATCAGTCAGCTATTTCTGACAGTCATGTGTATCAGTCAGCTAACTCCTGACAGTCATGTGTATCAGTCAGCTAACTCCTGACAGTCATGTGTATCAGTCAGTTATCTCCTGACAGTCATGTGTATCAGTCAGTTAACTCCTGGCAGTTATTTATATCAGTCAGTTAACTCCTGGCAGTCATGTGTATCCGTCATCTATTTCTTGGCTGTCGTGTGTATCAGTGGATTAATTCCTGGCTGTCGTGTGTATCAGTCGATTAATTCCTGGCTGTCGTGGGTATCAGTCGATTAATTCCTGGCTGTCGTGTGTATCAGTCGATTAATTCCTGGCTGTCGTGTGTATCAGTTGATTAATTCCTGGCTGTCGTGTGTATCAGTGGATTAATTCCTGGCTGTCGTGTGTATCAGTGGATTAATTCCTGGCTGTCATGTGTATCAGTCAACTAATTCTAGACGTTCGTACATTTGTCACGTTGTTAGCCTGGTCGAGACACGTGTGCCACGTTAACAGCTTATTCTAGACGTTCGTATATTGTCACGTTATTAGCCTAGTCGTGACACGTGTGCCACGTTAACAACTAATTCTAGACGTTCGTATATTTGTCACGTTGTTGGCCTAGTCGAGACATTTGTGCCACGTTAATAGCATTCTAGACGTTCATAGTTTGTGACACATGACAATGACACTAGTGCCTGATATTACGTGGTTATGGACTGGGCCATACGTCACGGCAGCCTTTTGCTGGAGATTTATTGTGTCACGTGTTCGGCTATTTTTGGGACAATATGCCACGCTATAGTCTGGTCCAGAACGATTCATTCTCCAAACTGCACACGTAGACACCAGCAACTGAGGAACTCACAATAGAACAAACTCTACACGTAGACACCAGCAACTGAGGAAATCACAATAGAACAAACTCTACACGTAGACACCAGCAACTGAGGAACTCACAATAGAACAAACTCCACACGTAGACACCAGCAACTGAGGAACTCACAATAGAACAAACTCCACACGTAGACACCAGCAACTGAGGAACTCACAATAGAACAAACTCTACACGTAGACACCAGCAACTGAGGAACTCACAATAGAACAAACTCTACACGTAGACACCAGCAACTGAGGAACTCACAATAGAACAAACTCTACACGTAGACACCAGCAACTGAGGAACTCACAATAGAATGCGGCACTGCGCGACAACAATCGCTGGTTAATGGCGAACACTTACCTGAAATTTTAATAGCAAAAAGTGTTTGAGTAGTAAGATTGATATTCCAACTAGTATGATTGATATTCCAACTGGTAAGATTGATATTCCAACTAGTAAGATTGATATTCCAACTAGTATGATTGATATTCCAACTGGTAAGATTGATATTCCAACTAGTAAGATTGATATTCCAACTTGTGAACGCTGTTGTCTTCTGTGAATTAGGAATGTAAAATATATAGTAACTTTGGTTTGTGTTCACGGGTCGTGACACTAATCGTAGACGTTTGTGGGCGTGTCAAGGCGGGGAGCACAACTGCCGCCAGTCTTCTACACGAACCAACCAACTTGTACGAACATTGCCCGCGCGCTTCTGGTCAGGTTGTTCTTACAAAACGCCGGCACACCTGGACAGCCCAAGGGCTGAGCGATAACTCGGTAAGACTTTATAGAAGGGGACGAAGGCGCGATCTCTTCAACTTTGAAATCTGTTATTCTTCCTCTTTTACCTTTCAACGCTGAGGGGAGATATAATTTGAGATCTTTTGCTCTTCGATTTGCCTCTGCTGCTATGTTTCCTAGTGTTTCTAATATTCCATCAATCCATTTTTTCTCATGGTCGATTCTTGGGTCTGGTGTTCACGCAACATTTATTGAAGGTTCGTTGTGTCGTGTTTTTTTTATTTCTGACATCACATGGCCAACCATTTTTGTTGTTGTTGTTTCTTTATATATTCTATGGCGGGGGTTATTCCTAGCTTTTTTCTCAGTTCTTCATCTCTGATCTTGTCTTTCAGGCTATTTCCTGTCATTCGTTTGTTACAAGTTTTCTATGTGTCCTTGTAGGGCCTATAAGTGCCTGTACCTACTAGACCCAAGTAGCTACAGACCAATGAGCTTACTGAGCTGCCTGAGAAAACTCATTGAAAGGTTATTCAACAGAAGACGCATGTGATATTTGGAGACAAAACAACAAATTATACCACAACAAAGCGGTTTTCGGTCAGCACAGATCAACTGAAGACCTGATCACCTACATCGCACAGGAAATAGAAGATGCTCTACAAGAAAAGAAACACACACTGATAGTGTGGGTCGACATGGAGAAGGCTTTTGATAGGGTATGGAGAGAAGGATTAAAGAACAAGCTTCTCAGACTTGGCATCCAAGGCCATTTATTAAATTGGATATCTCAATACCTACAAGACAGAACGGTCAGAGTACAAGTACATGGACAACCAAGTAAGAAGCCAGTAACGAACAAGGTGTCCCACAAGGTGGAGTCCTATCACCAACGCTCTTTTTAATTTTCATAAATGACATCGTAATGGACATTCCACCCAGTATACACTCAGAAATATACGCAGACGACCTGGCGATATGGCACGTGAAAAATCTGTCAGTGGCTAGCTCCAGAATGCAAGATGCCCTATGGAAACTTGAAGACTGGACGAACACCTGGTTACTACCAATTAACGAAAAAAAAAAAACTACATACTCAATTTTCAGCCTAACAAGAAACACACACTCTCTGCAAAATGAAGATAAAAGACCATGCACTTCCTATGACCAAAACCCAACATATCTTGGCGTCACCATGAATTGCAGAATGACACGGATAAATCAGATAGACAGAGCAAACAAAAGAGCCAGAAAACGAACATATATTATGAAGAAACTGGCAAGAACGGACTCAAACAGCAATATCTTGAAACGACTATACGTAGGAAGAGTAAGACCAGTCCTAGAGTATGGAGTCACAGCCTGGGCTACAGCTTCCAAAACACAGCTTAGCAAAATTGACAGAACACAAAACCAGGCTACCCGTATCATCACTGGTGTTATGAAATCTACACCTATCGTGACTCTAGAAACAGTAACAGGTTTACAACCTTAGAAGACAGACGGAAAACTAAAGTAATGCAACAAGCGGAGAAATATAAAAGACTCCTTAGCCACCCCATACACCAAAGAATAACTGGTTTCGGAAAAGGAAGACTAAAGAGGAGCAACTTCGCTGCAATCTCCAAAGAACTGGCAACTAGTGACCCAGTACTGTCCCAAACAATGCCGGCAACTAGTGACCCAGTACTGTCCCAAACACTACCGAAACCCTTATGCCCATCTGACATGACTCTTCATGGGAAACACAAAATACCAGAACTTAAGAAAGACAAAATAGGAATCATGAAAAAAGGCACACAAACAGACAAAGAGAGAAAACACATGGCAGAAAAAATACAGCAACTACCCACAGGAGTCCTGGTCACACATATACACAGATGGCTCCACTACAAATGCCATCAGAAATGGAGGAGGAGGTGTATTCCTGAGGCTGAAAAACCAAACATGAGATCACCAAGTCAATAGCTACTGGGAAATTCTCAAACAACTATAAAGCAGAAACTGAAGTCCTCAAAGATGCTGCAAAACTGACTATACAAAACACAAAAATAACTATAACAGAAATTGATGAAACTGTCTGATGCACTGTCAGTCCTAACAGCTCTAAAACCCACACAAACAGTGAGCTAGGTTACTTGAGAACAACCCTAGACTAACTATGCAATAACTTCCAGAGAGTGGTCATCCAGTGGATACCATCACACTGTAATATACACGGAAACGAATGCGCAGACAAATTAGCTAAAGAATGAGGGGAGATTAACACAAGAGAACCATCTGGTCAGCTACGACGAAGCCAAATCGATCATCAAATGCCAGTACCATGAAAAATGTAAACGAGAACACCCAAAGTATAACGAGAGGGTCGGATACATCCAACTATCTAGGAGAAATCAAGTCATCATATTTCGCCTACACACTGGTCACAACAGAATGAGAAACTACATGTTCAACAAACTCAAAATAGTACTACCAGCCAATGCCACTGTACACAAGACAACAAAATATGTTCTACAAGATTGCCCCAGTGCACAGACCTGAGAAGGACAATGTGGTCCACACCCACTTCCCTGGAAGAGAAACTATATGGGGCAACCAAATCACTTTAAACAGACCGCTTCGTAAGAAAGTCCGGAATCCTACTCTGAATGAGCCATGATCGAAGAAGAAGAATTCTTATGCTTAGAAGATATGTCCCGATTTCGCCTCTAAAAAAAATACCCATTTGTCCCGGTTTCTGGTTCGGCAAATTTACCCGGAGCCTTGTCGATTGATGTAGACTAGAAAAATATCTATCTATCTATTGACCTTTCGAGCCGTAACCGGCCCATAGGGCGTAGACCAAGATACACCTTCTCCTATATGAATTTTGTTCTAGCAGTTTTCTTTTAAAGATATTTTATTAAATCTCGCCATCTGTCTCTGTTCTGTGCAAGCAGTTCTATCTCATTGAGGGAGCCGATTCCTGCTGCTCTTGCCTCTCTCATCAATGTTCTTCTCAGTGTCCCCGGGTCTTCCTCTTTTTCTTTTACTGTTGTTTCCCATATGAGGGCTTGCTTTGCTATTCGATTATTATCTCTTCTCATCACATGTCCAACGTATGACCATCGTCTTTTCTTTATTACTGAAGATATTAGTGGTTGATTGGCGATTTCTCTAATTTCCTCGTTTGTTTTGAATTCGTTCCATTCTATACCAAGTATTTTCCTTAGACATTTATTTTCGAATGCGTTCAACTTTGTTTCTATATCTCTTGTTGTTTTCCAGCTTTCACACGCATACGTAAGGGTTGATAGTACATTTGATTTGAATAGCCTAAGTTTTTGTTTGTGCTAATGAGTTTTGATTTCCACAACTTTTCAAGGCTTCTGAAAGACATTGCTGCTTTAGCCAGTCTGATTCTAATTTCTTTGCTCGTATCCCCTTCTCGATCAATGTGACTTCCAAGATAGATAAAGTGATCGATCTCTTCTACTGGTTGTTTTCCATGTATATTTTGTCACTTGTTGGAATTAAACTTTTCATGACTTTAGTCTTTTCATGATTGACCTCAAGCCCAATTTTGCTGGCTATTGATGATAGTTCATTTGTGTTTTCCTGCATCGTTTTTATCTGAATGCTGATGAGAACTATGTCATCAGCAAAGTCGAGGTCCTCCAAATGGTCTCCTTGTATCCATTCGATGCCTTTATTACCAGTGCAGCATTTCTTCATTATGAAGTCCATAACAATTCCAAATAACAAGGGCGATAAAATACATCCTTGTTTAACCCCAGTTTCTATTGGGAAACATTCGCTCAGTCCTTCCTCTGTTCGAACTGCACATGTGTAACCATCATACATGTCTTTGATAATATTTATGATTTTTGATGGTAAACCATATTGCTTCAGAATTTTCCACAAAGAATCTCTATGAATACTATCAAATGCTTTTTTGAAGTCGATGAAGTTAAGTACAAAAGGTTTTTGCTTTTCAATATGTTCCTCCAATATAAGTCGTAGAGTGAAAATGTGGTCAAGACAGCTTCTCCCTTTTCTAAACCCAGCCTGTTCTTCACGCATTACTGTATCTATTGAATCCTTTATTCTATTTAGGATGATTTTACAGAATAACTTTGAGGCAACTGACAAAAGTGTCACGCCTCTCCAGTTGTTACAATCTCTAAGATTGCCCTTTTTTGGGATCTTAACAATGATTCCTTTTTTCCATTTATGAGGCGTCTTCTCTGTTTTCCAAATGATGTTGAACATTTTTTGGAGATGTATTAAATTATGGCTATCAATTGCCTTGAGGATCTCAGCTGTTAACTTATCCTCTCCAGCAGCCTTGTTATTGGTCATTAGCTTTAAGGTGGTTTCTATTTCACTCAAGGTGAAGTCATCTAAATTTACATCTAATTCTGCTGCTGGTGTTTCAGCTTCAAAATCTATTAAACTGTGAGGTAGTGGACGGTTAAGAATTTCTTTGAAGTGTTCTGCCCAACGGGCTTTTATGTCTGCGCTTGTTGTTAGCATTAATCCAGATTTGTCTAGAATTGGTGTTCCACTGGATGTATAGGTGTTTGTCAGCATCTTTTGTACTGTATAGAGAGTTCTGCTGTCTCCTGTAATTGCAGCTGTCTCTACTTTCTCTGCCAAGTTGTCTATATAAGCTCTTGTATCTCTTCTTGCCGAACTTTTCACTTTGTTGTCTAATTCTTTGTATGTTGCTTTTGCCAGAACCTTTCCAAGATCTGTCTTTACATTAGTCACGGCTCTCTTTGCTTCTCTTCTTTCTTTGATGTATTTCCATGTGGTGTCTGAGATCCAAGCTCGTTTTCCATTTTCTTCAGTCCGGCACTTGCTTCTGCTGCTGTCATTAGTATTTTGCTCTGTGAGTCCCACATTTCATTGATATCTAAGTCTATTTCACCGAGTGCTGAATAACAATTACTTATGTTAAACTTTTTCTTTATGGCTTCATCTTTCAGTTTATGACTATCAATTTTATGTGTAATTGACCTCTTCTGTTGGTTTCTAAATTTAATCTTATTTTCCCAATGCACAGGTTGTGGTCACTATTAACATCAGCACCTCTGTAAGCTCTTACATCTATTAATGATGATCTGAATTGTTGTTTAATACTTCTAATAAGACTAGAAAATATACATAAATATAAATAAATAAGTAGAGATAATAGACCAGAATAGACTTGACAGAGTTGTCTCATTGATATCTGGAGTAGTGTCTCCCTTGCCGGAAGTGCTGTTTGATGACCAAACGTCTGCCGGAGGGGAACAAGTTGTCTCACAGTTTGAGTTTCTGGGTGGTAGGAGTTGATTATTTGTGTGTTCATGATATGATACTAATAGCACACCGTAGGAGTTGATTATTTGTGTGTTCATGATATGATACTAATAGCACACCGTAGGAGTTGTGATTATTTGTGTGTTCATGATATCGTACTAATAGCACACCGTAGAGTTGATTATAATATATTTTGTGTGTCATGATCATATGATATCATAAAATCAGGTAATTTATTAGTTTAGCGTCCTATATTATTTATGCTAAAACGAGTGTGCTCTCCTGATTGACCACACATATTTGAATAATCCAAAATGTCTATAGTTTTTGTCCATTTAATTTTATTTTTTCAATAAGGTAAAGGTTTTAAGGTATTCGTTACCCATGTGTGTTCTTCTTTTTCAGATTAGAGAATGATCAATAAAGTGCAAGAGAACGTAACTCAAAAACAGAAATAATTTACAATGCTAAGCTCTAAATTATAAAAAATAAATGTAAAATAAAAATATGATACCAGCCATTCTGTATTTCTATCTATCATCTTCTATTGACCTTTCGAGCCGTAGCCAACCCATAGGGCGTAGACCAAGATACTCCTTCTCTTATCTGAATTTTTGTTCTAGCAGTTTTCAATTCTTTTAACTCTATGGATCTTAAGAAAAGGGAAATAACTCCACCAAAAAATGTGACATGTCGACTTAAAACGCGTTTGTAAAATAACGGCTACACTTAAAAAATTAATAATTATAACTTAAAAGGAGAATTGAACGGCAATTTAATAAAAACCAAGACTTATCACAATGCGATCATTCGTTTGTTTACAGTTAAGAATAAAATCAGTCGAACAAAAAAAAAAAAAAAATTTGTTGGAGAAATCACAAAAGTTGTGTGAAAAAAAAGCATATACATGCTAAATAAAAAAATATTTACTCACCGGACATCACAGGTTCAATCCGCATGATACTTGGCAAAGCAGTCCCCTTTCCAGATGATTTGACACAGACTGCAGCCAAAAACAGTCGCATGTGGCGTTTGCAGAATGACCCCGACTTCGCACAAAAATAACACACTTTTTTAGGCCCATGCATCCGAATCATCCTATGCTCATTGAGACTACTTGTACCCACACCTGAAGTCAAGGCTGCTGGGATGACTTCCTTTTCCTACAAATATTGCCCTCAGGAGATCTGAACTCAAACTGAGTCTAAAGGATAAACTGGGAACTATCCTTTGATTAGGGTGTGGGCGATGAGAGCAAGAATACACTATCCATGAATTGACAATCGCTGTTTGCACAAGGAAACGAAACAGATACCTCCACATTTACAGACTTCCTTCCAACAGGGTAGTAGGAAGTAAGCTGGTCAAACCTATCCACTCCACCCATGAACTGGTTATAGACAGACAATGGAGTTGGTATCTGAACGTCCTCTCGGCCACCTGCGGTACGTCTTGAGACCTGTGTCATTCCTGAGTAGTGTTAGAGCTGATCAAACTGACAACTTCTTATCCTTCCATACCATAGCCACAACATTCCCTGCTGCTTGAACTGCACATCCCCCCTTTTCAACTTTTAGTGCTTGGGCTTGAAGGCAGCTGGCCAGCCTTTGCGGTTTGCTCTCATCGTTCCACATGAATATGTTCTCTCAACGAGCAATCTTTGGTAAGTTGGAGCGATGAGAAATAATTGTCAAAGTAAAAGTGATGGTATTTACCAAAAAATGTCTGCCTAACTTTGTCACGAACATAATGCCCTGAACCATGGGGCATTGGTTCAGCTACTTTGCCAACATAAACATCAAAATCAAGTAAGTATCCCGTTGATGAATCTGCTATACACCAAACTTTGATGCCCCAGGGATTCGGCTTACCTTTGATGTATTGTTTGAAAGATAGGCGACCATTGTAAGCAATCATTGCTTCATCAATACTGATGTTTTTGCCAGGGGAATAAATAGATGCTATATTCTTTCTGACCATATCAATAATGGTCTAACTTTATATAGGGGTCATAGCCTACATGACCCTTGGCTGCTGTTTATGGCATCATTTAGGTGAAAATATTGAGAAATCTTCTCAAATCTTGATTTTCCCATACAAACTAGACACCCCTGGCCACACCAAGACGATCATCAGTACTCCAATACATGTGTATTCAGGCAAGGTGTGAATGCCATAACAATGTAAATATGCAAAAAAAGTTTTATCTCAGCAGCAGAAACTGGGCTCCAGTATTGATCTTCTTTCCCAGTCCGCTCAGGCACGCTGAGTTGCATACAAATTAGTCTGATCAGCAGCAAACTGATAGAAAGATCTTCAATAATCAAAACTAAAATAATCATATGGGCTCGCACCTGCATCAAGATTGTGCATAGGCCCTGGTACACCAAGGAAATCCTCGACTTTGACAGAAGAAATTACATCGCTCCACCATCAACATCCACGCCCACTAGCACGCCCACTAGACCTATATTTTCTACATTATCGCCATGATGTCCATCACTAGAATCACTTTCACTATCACTACTAAAACTGACACGGCAAAACATTTTCTAAGTCACTCTCAGCATTATCTTCGTGGAAATCATTATCTAATTCCACAATATCATCTGGAGACTGGAAGATGAACCCGGAAATGAAGTTGAAAAAGCCATCGATCACAATTTTTTTCACCGATTTTCAAACAAAGATTTCTAAATATAATAACAAGCTCCAAGCGTGGTTCTTGACGGAAATGATAGTAAATTTACTATTCTTTCACACAGAAGAGTTCTTATAACCGGCTTAATTCAAAAAACTATGCGTTCCGAGCCAGTTTAACGGAACACACTAAACGGCGCAAAACGGTGCATTAGGGTGAAGGAGTTAAAGATATTTTATCAAATCTCACCATTTGTCTCTGTTCTGTGCAAGCAGCTCTATCTCATTGAGGGAGCCGAATCCTGCTGCTCTTGCCTCTCTCATCAATGTTCTTCTCAGTGTCTCTCTGGGTCTTCCTCTTTTTCTCTTATCCATATTTACATCGGGTAAATTACCATTACAGGTTTAGCGTTGTAAATTAAAGTTATCTCTCTTAGAACAAAACTTAGTTGTCTCAAATGCTAAACATTATCTCTGTAATTTATTTCCTAGTTTAGCATCTTTCTTATTATTTTCAGAGTGATGTCCCTTCCTCTTTATTTGGTCATTCTCTAATCTGTCCTTGGAAAACCACCGGGTTAGGATGCCCTAAACTTAACCTCTTGATTAAATGAAAATCAAACTAAGAGAAACAAACAAAAGACTAATTCATCAATCATCATCAAGTGCCTTCTCCGCAACGAAGGTGGCTACCATGGAGCGCCATCCTGCTCTGTCTCTTGCTTTGATGGTGCAGGTTGTCATAGGCTGATTTGTCCATCTTTTTGATGTTACTCGTCCATGTTAGTCTTGGTCTGCCTCTTTTACCTTGTATTTTCCCCTCCAGGATTACTTTTATTAGGCTGTTGTGTCTTTTAACATGGCCCAAAAATCACATTTGTCTTGTTTGAATTGTGCTCTTTTCATTTTTAGTTGTTTTAAGACTTCATTGTTTGTTTCTTTTCCTTCCATCCAATTCTACCTATTCTTCTATATATCCACATTTCAAAGGCTTCAATTCTCTGTTAATCATCAATACAATAGATATAACCGCTTTAAGTCAAAATGATGTCAAAGATACTTATGCAATACCAGTAAAGAACACATATCAGAAGCTGCTAGAAGAAGGGACTAAGCAATACAGAAGAAAAAGCTACACCCAAATCTTCTTCTTCTACCTTTTTTTAGCTCCCAGTGGAGCATAGGTCTTCAACAAACACTTTCCAAGTCGTTCTGTTTTTTGCCATTCTTTTAAGATCATTCCATGTCATCCCCATCATCTTCATCTCTGCTTCCATCTGTCTTCTCCAAGATTCCTTGGTCTTCTCTTTGTCTTTTCCCCTGGGGATTCAAAAAAAGGCATGTTGTGTAATACTCTCAGTTGGCTTCCTTAGTGTGTGTCCTATCCAGTGCCATCATCTTCACTGTATCTCTTTATCCACTGGTATTTGACTGGTACATTTCCTTAATTCTATTTTAGTGATTTTGTCCTGCCATTTCCATCCTTTTATTCTGCGTAAGCATCCATTAATGAAAGTCTGTATCTTCGCGATTGTCATTTTGTTTTGGTTCTCCATGTTTCACAGCCATATAATAGGACCGACTTAACATTTGAGTTGAACATTTTTATTTTTTTATTTAACCTAATTTCTTTGGATTTCAATATGTTTCCCAGTGCAATGAAAGCTTCTCTTGCTTTTGATATCCTTATTTGTTATCATTTCTGTTCCTCCCTCTTTATCTATATTACTGCCCAGATATATGTAGATTGTACGTCTAGTAGAGGTATTTCTCTTAGTTTTATTTGGTTATTGCCAACTGTATTAATTCTCATAATGTTGGTCTTATCTCTATTAATCTTCAGTCCTAGCTGTTGTGATCTCTCATCAAGTATGCTCATTTTATCCTGCATCTGTTGATGGCTGTGTGATAGGAGAGCTATGTCATCAGCAAAGTCTAAATCATCAAGTTGTTTGGTCAGTGACCACTGGATCCCATTTCTGTTTTGAGTTATTTTCATAATCCAATCTATGGCCAGTAGAAAGAGAAATGGAGACAGAACGCAACCCTGCCTTACTCGTGTTCTTATTTCAAATGCTTCTATAATCTGTCCTTCATGCACCACACTACATTTAGTTCCTTCATACATTGTTTTTATCAGGTTAATAAACTTTATGGGGATTCCATAATGACTCAGCAACTTCCAAAGCATTGTTCTGTCTGAACTATCAAATGCCTTTTTGTAATCTATGAATCCAATATAAAAGTAGGGATTTTAGTTCTAAACTTTGTTCAACTATTATACTTAGAGTAGTTATTTGATCAGCACATGATCTGTTCTTCCTATAACCTGCTTGTTCATCTCTCACATGTTTCTCATTGGCCTCTTTTAGTCTCTCCAGAATAAATTGATAATGAAATACGCAAAATGGGCAAAAAGGCCAAAGAAGACTGGCTCAACCAAAGATGTCTAGAAGACGAAACTATGGAAAATAAACAAAATTTAAGAGGGATGCACACAGAAATAAAGAGAATGATTAATAAAAATAAAAAAGCTGCAGGAAGCGGATGTATTGCAAACAAAGAGGAAAGAATGCTAACAGCCAACAAAGATATAATCGATAGGTGGCAGGAATATATAACAGAATTATTTCATGATGAAAGGGACAAAAAACCATTTATAAAATGTACATCCAGCTATAAAATCCTGAAATCTGAAGTAGAAAAAGCTATAAAAGCAATGAAAAAGGGAAAGGCAGCAGGACATGACAATATACAGATAGAGATAATACAGGGCACTAGAAGATTTTGGCATTGAAGTAATCACAGACATATGCAATGACATATACCAAACAGGATACATACCGAATGAACTAAAAACATCAACTTTCATTACATTGCCTAAAAAGAATGGTGCGGTTGAATGCAGTGAATTTAGAACAATAAGTCTAATGAGCCAGGTAATAAACATTTTACCAAAGTTATACAAGGAAGATTCAGAATAAAATCAATACTGAATTAGATGAGCAGCAATTGAATTCAGGAAAAACAGTGGGACAAAAAAAACCATATTTCAGTGTAATAGTAAAGTAGTAGTGAACCAGAATATAGTAGAAGGTGTGCAAACGGGGAAAGATAACTTAGGTGCGTAAGTTCAAGATGGTGCGGTCTGCATTTCTAGAAGGGTGAAAGAGATGACGTAATATTTAGTAACTAGGAGACAACGGAAAGTTAGAGTGGCAGAATTGGATTGGTTGAAGGAGGAACCATGGGATAGATAATAAGGAGATATATAAGCTGGGAGAGACTCAACGGTCAACGGAGAATATCATAATCTGAGCAGAAGAACACACAACGTTTAGTAGAGTAGAGTCAATCAGTAGGTGTAGTCAGAAGTAGCCGTTAGGCTCTCCTGGGTCAGTCCAGCAGTCTGAACAAGTACAAGAAGGTATGAATAAACTTTATAATGTTGTAAAGAAATCTTGTTGGTCATTCATTAATTTGAAGTCTGACCTTTGCATGTGGTGACGCAGCAAGATCAGCATGAGGACATTGATTGAAAAGTACATAGAAGTAAACAAACCAATATATGCCTGCTTCATAGACTACACCAAAGCTTTTGATAGAATACACCATAATCAACTTATAGACTGCCTAAAAGATATAAATCTAGACAATACAGACATACGACTAATATGTAATTTGTACTGGGGGCAAACAGCAATAATAAAATATAACAAAGAGAACTCTACACCCATTGATATCAAAAGAGGAGTAAGACGAGGATGCATCCTTATCCTATCACCAAGCTTGTTCAATCTATACACTGAACAAATCTTTAAAAATATCACAGAGAAGCCAGGCCTTAACATTAATGGAGAGATAATCAATAACCTAAGATTGCTGATGATACTGTACTACTAGCAGAAAATCCTAAAGATCTACAATTACTTAATGTAATAAACATGGACAAGCAAAAAAATATGGACAAGATATGAATATCAAAAAGACTAAAACTATGATCATAAACAAAGAAAATTCTCAAGACCTACAAATAAATATCACAGTTGAAGGAATACATCTCAGACAGTTTAGAGCTACTACTACCTTGGACATGCAATAACCAGTGATGGAAAATGTAAAACTGAAATAAACAAAAGAATAGGTATGGCAAAAAAAAATGTTAATGCCATGAAAAGTATACTAACATCAAAACAAATAACACCAGGGCTAAAACTAAGAATAGTAAAATGTTACATCTTCTCAATATTCCTGTGTGGTGCAGAAGCAATGACATTAGACAAGAAAACAACAGAATATTGAAGCCTTTGAAATGTGGATTTATAGAATAGGTAGATTGGATGGAAAGAAAAGAAAACAAACGATGAAGTTTTAAAACAACTAAAAATGAAAAAAAAAACTACTAAACACAATTAGAACAAGACAAATACATTTTTGGGGCATGTTAAAAGACACAGCAGTCTAAAAAAAAGTAATATTGGAAGGGAAATACAAGGTAAATGAGGCAGACCAATGCTAACATGGGTAAGTAACATCAAAAGATGGACAAGTCAGCCTTTGATGTGGAGACGGCACTCAAAGATGATGATGATGATGATGATATTCATTTACAATATTAAAATGATATTTATTTATTATGAAAAAGTTTTTTGCTGGAATTAAGAAATCAATGAGCAATCTATCGTTTCTTTGTAAGGCTGGCACCCCCATATCATGCTACCTCTAAGTAAAACCAGCGCTGAGAATTTTATTGCTTTTCTTTGAGTTTTCATTTTACATTTTTTCCCCAATTGATTACATCCAGTGTTAACCCTAACCCTCAATGGACCTCAAATGGCTAATGTTAGACACCCTCATGGTGGCACAATTATTTTGGTTTATGGTTTAATGATAATTGTTATTACTCCAGGCACTAGTGGACACCAGCACAAAATGGCTAATATCAGACACCTTCAGAGTGACACAGATTTTGCCACAGAACTCAGCAGTGCTGGCACTAAGTTGGTTGTAGCAGATTATTTTGCAACATGGTAGGTCCTTTAATATCCAGCGTGTTTCTGTCTTTCCTGTGCTTTTTGTTGTTGATTCATGTCTGGTACATTGTTGATTGATAGATGAAACACACCACACTTGATATTTTTCTTGATACTGTAAAAAAAAAGTGAAATAAATGGCTGGGTAGAGTATGACGCCGTCCTTTAGGCAGGAAGGACCCGGTTTCAAAGCCCACTAGAAGCAGGGGTAATTATTCCAAAAATATAACAAAATTAATCTGTGGTTTCTGTGACGTTACCCTCCCTGATCTCTTGAGTAGTGAGACCCGGTGTCTAGCTCTCTTTGATAACGGCATCTAGCTCTCTTTGAAAACGACAATAAACAGGAGGTCCTGGTTGTACTCGCGCTTATAAAAGAATCCTTGACAGTTAAAATTTAAAAAAAAGGGGTAGGCCATAAATATGACAACTGCCCCAGGCCAAATTGTCATCAGTAACCTACCCTCACCATGGGCCCCCAGGCTGGGCTATGGAGTTTGTGCACGTGGGCCAGGATTCTCTTAGGAATCTCTCAAGGGGGATATCGGAGCATCTGTGGATGAGTCCGATGATGATCCTAACAACAGCAAATAGCAGCATGTTGATTAATCCTGCCAGGTTTTATGTAGTGAGAAGAATCAATTTATTTTGGGAACAAAATTACATAAAGCATACAGGCTTTACAATGGCAGAGGTGGTCAGGAAAGAAAAAAATGTCCTCAGAAATGGACAGAATAGAAATAACTGGTGTTGAATGAAGATGGCATTTAAAGTAGGTGTTTGTGAATGTTAAACATGAACCCAGACAACAGTAAGGTGTAGAATTTTTAATTTTTATAATTTCATCTATGCTGAAAGTCAATGCCCTACCCTTGCACCACACACACACACACACATTTTAATGGACTTGTATGTGGATTATGAATTTATTCTGCATTTTTTCAGGCCCAGGAGACTCTGGGCTAAATTTATTCAAGCCCTGTTTAAATTCTTGATGAAATTCTGCTTCTAATTAGAAGGTTATGTAAAATATGTGTTCGATGAATGATAGGAAACAGCATGAGAGATAAAATCAGAAATGAAGAACTGAAAAAAAAAGTAGGAATAATTCCCACTATAGAATACATAAAGAAACAGTAAATAAAATTCTTTGGCCTCAGGGTAAAACAGAAATATCAAAACACAGCAAACCTTTAATAAATGTTATGAGAACATCAGACTCAAGGGCCAACCACAAAAAAATGGATTGATGGAATATTAGAAATGCTAGGAAAAATAACAGCAGGAGAGGGCAACAGAAGAGCAAAGATGGATTGATGGAAATGAGAAATACTAGGAAATATAACAGCAATAGAGGCAAAAAGAAGCGCAAATGATCACAAAATTATATCTCCCCTCAACATTGAAAGGCAAATGAGGAAGAAAGAAGTAGATAAACTTGTAAGAAGGTGCTAGCAGTTTGGATTTCTCTTTATGTTTGAAATAGTACTAATTTTCTTCCTTTCTTCACATAGACAAAATAGTGGATGAAGTGCTATGCATTTTATTTTTTGTATGAAATAATTGTTTTCTCTCTGTCTCTCATGGGCTTATTTTTGGATGTTTCTGACTCACTCGGTAAATGCCCAAATTCTCTTCCTATTATTTGTGATCAAGATTCATGCCAGATAAACAAGACATCAGTTGAATACAGAAGATGATGAATATTTGAACTGAATTAATCAAGGCTGCATGAGAGGGTGAAATAGGCTACACTGAATTTACAAACTAATGTGACACCCCAGAAGTGGAAGAATTGCAAAATCTTTTGTAAAATCCTAGTGACATGGCTAAGACCAATAATTGAATCTTGTTTATACATGTAGAATTTGGTTTTATTCATCTGCCAAGGGTTATTTTATTTTGCTCAACTAAGAATCTACATTTAATCAAGCATTTCTTATATCACTAGGTGTTTGATCTGAGACACCATGAGAGGTCAATAGAGAGACCTGATAGGTCCATGCTGAGTTGTTTTATATGCTATTTAGTTGTAACCTGCCTTATCTGCTTTAGACTTATGGGCAGTGCAGCTTTGGTATGTTCATGGTATCATGTATTCACTACTGCTCGATGGTGAGAGTGGGGGCAGAACTGATAGCTTGGTTTGCTCTAAACCATGAGAACATTGGTTCCAATTACGGTAGGGTCAAAAGTTTTATTTTTGGGTGGCTGGGTAGTCTAGAGGTATGACACCTCAGGACAGTAAGGACCTGAGTTCAAAGTCCACTAGAAGTGGTTGTGATTTTTCAAAAATAGGAAAAATTAATCAGTTGTTTCTTTATGACAGTACCCTCCCCTGATCTCTTGGGCAGTGAGATCTGATGTCTAGCACTCTCAGATAATTGCAATAACCAGGAGGTCCCCTGTGCACCTGCACATGTTGAAGATCCCCTGACAGTTTAAGTAGAAAAGAGTAGGCTATAACTATGGTCACTGCCTGGGAAACATTGTCAACATAAACTTGCCCACACTGTGGATCCCAGGTCATCATACGGAGTTTGTGCATGTGGGCCTGGATTCTTCTAGGTTTTTTTCAAGATTCTCGAGGGGAATATCGGAGCACCTATGGGTCCATCCGGTGTGCAGTGATATGATCCTGACAACAAACAAACAATCATTCTGTATAATCTGCTGTCAACACATATACCTTTGTACATGCATTTTATGAGCTGTTAATTATTAAGGAACTTCTCTTGGCTGCCTGAAATAATGAAGTATATGGTGTATTTGTCTGCTAACTAGGTGTGGACCATGTCGAGCTATTGCTCCAGCCTTTGCTGACCTTGGTACTCGATATCCAAGAGCTGTTTTTCTCAAAATTGACGTGGACCAATGTCAGGTTAGTGTCTTTTGGCAATTCCCATATTATTTATACCGTATAAATGAATCAGTCTGTTATAAAAGTAATACAAGAGTATACTAGGGTTTGACAATGGTGTTTGATCAGTACCTTTGATCAGTTTATTTATTGTTGGCACCTCTAGCCTCTGACTAAAGAGTCTCATCCACAAGGCAGTGTGGATGCTTTATTTCCCTATACCTTTTGCTTTCTCAACAAATAAGGCCTCAGGAAACCATAGATAAAACTGTCTACAGTAGCAGGTAAATTACCAGACTTGTCAGACAAATTCGGTGAATCCCGGATATTTGGACAAAAGACAAGAAAATTGAAGGGTAACTTTACAGAAGAATGTTGAGAATACTGTGGACAACTAAAAACAGTAACAGTTTTACATATATATGAGATAAAGTTTGTTAAATCAGTCCTATTATATGGCTGTGAAACGTGGAGAACAACTGAAATGATAATCGTGAAGATATGACCTTCATTAATGGATGCTTGCACATAATAAAAGGATGTAAATGGCAAGACAAATTCACTAACTTAAAATTATGGAAAGTACCAGTCAAATACCAGTGGACAAAGAGATAGGATGATGGCAGTGGATAGGACACACACTGTGGATACCAACTGGGAGTATTAAACGACAGGTTTTTTTTATGAATTCCAAAGGTAAAAGACAAAGAGGAAGACCAAAATATTCTTGGAGAAGACAGATGGAAGCAGAGATAAAGATGATGGGGAAGACATGGTATAATCTTAAAAGCATAGAAAGAAACAGAACGGTTTGGAAAGTGTTTGTTGAAGACCTCCACAGGGAGCTGAAAGGAAGAAGAAGACATAGTTGTTAGAGTTAGCCATCAAATGATAAAGTTCTACAGCGAAGTAGTCAAAAACTTACTTATACCTTTTAGAATTACACTGATGCCAAGAGCTTATGATAGATACATCCAGAGATGAGAGACTTAGTGGGCGCATCCCCACAAACCAACACATTACTCTGAAATGTTGTTAGTTACTCCCATAGTTGTTCTCTGTTAGATGTTGACTTACACTTTATGTTGTATCTCCCATAGCTATTCTCTGTTAGATATTGACTTACTCCGTATATTGTTAGTATCTCCCATGGTTGTTCTCTGTTAGATGTTGGCTTACTCTCATTGTTGTTAGTATCTCCCATAGTTATTCTCTGTTAGATGTAGACTTCCTCTGTATGTTGTTAGTATCTCCGGTAGCTGTTCTCTGTTAGATGTTGACTTACTCTGAATGTTGTATATCCTATTGTTGTTCTTTGTTTGATGTTAACTTCCTATGAATGTTGTATCTCATATAGTTATTCACTTTTAGATGTTGACTACCAAACCAACAAAGCAAATATGAATATCGCAAAATAGAAGCAAAACATCAATATAACAATGCAAGGTAGACAACTAAAACAAATAGAGGAATCCAAATACCTAGGAAGTCTAGTGACAAGCATGGATCAGGTAGCTGATGAATTGTTTGATGATGGGCCTCATGGATTAGGGACCTGATGGATTGTTTGATGATGGGCCTCATGGATCAGGGAGCTGATGAATTGTTTGATGATGGTTCTCGTGGATTAGGAAGCTGATGAATTGTTTGATGATGGACCTCAAGGATCAGGGAGCTGATGGATTGTTTGATGATGGACTTCATGGATCAGGGAGCTGATGGATTGTTTGATGATGGGCCTCGTGGATTAGTGAGCTGATGGATTGTTTGATGATGGACTTCAGGGAGCTGATGGATTGTTTGATGATGGACCATGGATCAGGGAGCTGATGGATCGTTTGATGATGGACTTCATGGATCAGAGAGCTGATGGATTGTTTGATGATGGACTTCATGGATCAGGGAGCTGATGGGCTTCATGGATCAAGGAGCTGATGAATTGTTTGATTATGGACTTCATGGATCAGGGAGCTGATGGATCGTTTGATGATGGACTTCATGGATCAGGGAGCTGATGGATGGATTGTTTGATGATGGACTTCATGGATCAGGGAGCTGATGGATCATTTGATGATGGACTTCATGGATCAGGGAGCTGATGGATCGTTTGATGGTGGACTTCATGGATCTGGGAGCTGATGGATGGATTTTTTGATGATGGACTTCATGGATCAGGGAGCTGATGGATTTTTTGATGATGGACTTCTTGGATCAGGGAGCTGATGGATGGATTGTTTATGATGGACTTCTTGGATCAGGGAGCTGATGGATGGATTGTTTGATGATGGACTTCTTGGATCAGGGAGCTGATGGATGGATTGTTTGATGATGGACTTCATGGATCAGGGAGCTGATGGATGGATTGTTTGATGATGGCTTCTTGGATCAGGGAGCTGATGGATGGATTGTTTGATGATAGACTTCTTGGATCAGGGAGCTGATGGATGGATTGTTTGATGATGGACTTCATGGATCAGGGAGCTGATGGATGGATTGTTTGATGATGGACTTCATGGATCAGGGAACTGATGGATGGATTGTTTGATGATGGACTTCATGGATCAGGGAGCTGATGGATGGATTGTTTGATGATGGACTTCAGGGAGCTGATGGATGGATTGTTTGATGATGGACTTCTTAGATCAGGGAGCTGATGAATTGTTTGTTGGTGATGGACTTCATGGATTAGGGAGCTGATGGATTTTTTTATGATGGACTTCATGGATTAGGGAGCTGATGGATGGATTGTTTGATGATGAACATCAGGGAGCTGATGGATTGTTTGATGATGGACTTCAGGGAGCTGATGGTTTTTTGATGATGGACTTCATGGATCAGGGAGCTGATGGATTGTTTGATGATGGACTTCATGGATTAGGGAGCTGATGGATTGTTTGATGATGGACTTCATGGATTAGGGAGCTGATGGATTGTTTGATGATGGACTTCAAGGATCAGGGAGCCGATGGATTGTTTGATGATGGTTCTCATGGATCAAGGAGCTGATGGATTGTTTGATGATGGACTACAAGGATCAGGGAGCTGATGGATTGTTTGATGATGGACTACAAGGATCAGGGAGCTGATGGATTGTTTGATGATGGACTTCATGGATCAGGGAGCTGATGGATTGTTTGATGATGGACTTCAAGGATCAGGGAGCTGATGGATTGTTTGATGATGGACTTCATGGATCAGGGAGCTGATGGATTGTTTGATGATGGACTTCATGGATCCGGGAGCTGATGAATTGTTTGATGATGGACTTCATGGATCCGGGAGCTGATGGATTGTTTGATGATGGACTTCATGGATCCGGGAGCTGATGAATTGTTTGATGATGGACTTCATGGATCCGGGAGCTGATGAATTGTTTGATGATGGGCCTCATGGATCAGGGAGCTGATGGGTCATTTGTTGATGGTTCCCATGGGTCAGGGAGCTGATGGATTGTTTGATAATGGACCTGATGGATTAGGTAGCTGATGGATTGTTTTTTGATGGTTCTCATGTATTAGGGAGATTGTTTTATGATGGTCTTTATGGATTAGGGAGTTGATGGATTGTTTGATGATAGTCCTGATGGATTGTTTTTGATGGTTCTGATGGTTCATTTGTTGATTGTCCAGATGGATCAGGGAACTGATGGGTCATGTGTTGATGGTTCTCATGGACCTGATGGATTGTTTGATGAATGTTCTCATTTATTAGGGATCTGATGGATTGTTTGATGATGGTTCTCATTGATTAGGGATCTGATGGATTGTTTGATGATGGTTCTCACGGATTAGGGATCTGATGGGTTGTCTGAAGATGGTTCTCATGGATCAGTGAGCTGATGGATTGTTTGATGAAGGGCTTCCTTGATTAGGGAGCTGATGGATTGTTTGATGATGGGCTTCATGGATCAGGGAGCTGATGGATTATTTGATAATGGACCTCATGGAGTAGGGAGATTGTTTGATGATGGTCTTTATGGATTAGGGAGTTGATGTATTGTTTGATGATAGTCCTGATGGATTAGAGAGCTGATGGATTGTTTTTTGATGGTTCTGATGGTTCATTTGTTGATTGTCCAGATGTATCAGGGAACTGATGGGTCATGTGTTGATGGTTCTCATGGATCATGAAGCTGATGGATTGTTTGATGATGGTCCTCATCGATCAGTTCATGAATTTTATCCACATTGTCTGGTGTTTTGCTTGTATCTAGACGCTCTGGGCCCTTGTCATCTTGAATAGACACTGAACTGGCTTGAAATACCCAGACCAATCAAAGACCTGTCCTGGACCTAACTAAAGTTTGCCAAACGACTGAAAAAACATTTCAATTTTTTCAAGATCAGATATGTTAGTTTCACACAAAGTTTGATGGAAATACTTTGCTAGATTTTCTTGATTTCTTCAACCATTGTACTAATCGTAAAGCAGCCTGAACACAAGGTGTGATAGTGTGACTGATCCAGGAAGGATAAAATGGCATTCAGAAGAAGAATAAAAGAAGAATATGATGAACACGAGAGGAAGAATAACTTGTGGTTGGAGTAGAATAACAAAGGAAACTTAAGAATTAGCCAAGAGTAAATTAGTCCACCAAACTCAGAACGTTGAGACGTAACAAGCTATAAGATTAAGTGGGAGGAGACAACCGATGTTCAATCTGAATGCTGAAGCCCTCGACAAATTTTCCACTAAACCCAAGGAAGTAATGTAAGGCAATGGAGAATAGCGTTGGACTCAGTACAAACAGGTGTTTGAGATTAGGCAGACTTTGACTGATGGCACACCTTTAGCTGTTAGATCGCTGGATGGGCTCTGAAACATTCAGAGATAACCAGCCTGCAAAGTGACGCAATCACGATGGCACAGGAGAATTCCAAGCAGCGAGGCATCTTGTGATGTCCAGCAGTAGGAAATGCTTGAGTTCTCTCTGACTAGGAGATCAAATGATAGGGAGCTATAGAGTAGTAGATCAAAGGAGTTAGGAGAGAAAACATAAAGGAAACCAATGACAGCGTGTATACTTGTAGCTAATAGGAATGATTGACAGATGTTGTAGAGGTTTCACGGTGGTGGACAGACAAGCAGCCAATGGGTTGATAATCTTAGTAAAGTTCCAAAGATAGACCACGCCTGTATCCAAGAATAGGCATTGTCTTAATGGGAAACAAAAACCCCAAGAGGACACACTTTGGATACTTTTTGCCCATGAAGCTCTGGGGACACACCAGACAGAATGTAGTAGAGGAGATTAGAAACCTGCCTCAAGGCAGAAAGTAGAATTATGAGTTTGTTAGATCAAGAGTTCCCTCGAAGATTTTAGAAGTAACAGCAAGAATGTAAAGTCAGACTAATTTAGGAAACTGCTTCAGGCAATGGAGTTAGGAGTGAGGTAGTTAAAAACATTTCACTCAGAGATTTTGTGACATATACATTTTGAAGTTAGGAATTAGAATAGTTTTGAGAAGTCATCAGTCGAAACATCAGGATAGAAATTAGTAATTCTTAGAGATTGATCAATGGAGTTGTTACAATAGATAATTTATCAGCACGAGAGATTTTCTTGGAGATTCTATAACGCCCTTACGAATCACAAGAGAAGAGATTGTGTGAATTGAACATAGAATTAGAAACTAACCACTATAGATTGTCAAAGAACTTTATTACGATCACGGAAGTTACTTGTTATAAACACCGCCGATTGGCTCTACAAAGTAACGCTAAAGTTAACATAAGAATTGATAGAATTATAGAACATTGCAGACTGAGTTAGAAGAATGTTGTTATGCAATATGGAGATTATGAATAAAGACTGTTGTATCTTGTTACTACAATGATGAGTTATGTATGTCCATCTACCAAATGAACGTACTAATTACAAGATATACAAATAATAGATGTTCAACAACATACTGTAACAAAGGCTGGAGAATGGCTTGTATAAGCAAACCATGAGTAGAGAGCATACACCTTCTTAATTTCATGTATGTCAAGTGGTTACTTCACAGTAAATATAGTTGAGGAATTTACCAATAGTCCCTCATGTGTGTATGTTTGCTGTATGTGTACATGTTTATATATGGCCTTTGTCGTCTAGATGGTTGGTAGCAAGCAGCAATCATGATAAGGCAATAGTTTGGTAAAATAGTGTCTTTTGCTGGGTGCTGTTTTACTGAACAGCTTCTCTCATGGCTGAATCTCCTAATATTTGTTAGACAGATTTGACCACAGAATGAACAAGATGTATTTGTAGTGCCTAGCCTCATCTACTTTCTCCCACATCTTTTGTCTTCTGAATTTTATATCAGTGATGTCTTGAATGTTGCTGTGGCATTTAAACAAATGTTTGTTCTCTATGTGCTACGATCTGCAGTCAGACCCTCCCAGTTTCTTTCACTGATAGAGAATTCCCTCAAGGAAGCCCTGCAAACATCCTTATATCTCAGCACTGGTCTGTCCTTTGAACTTTTTCCATCCTTAAGTTCTCTCTACAATATTTGTTTGGGAATACGGTTGTTTGCCATTCTTCTTACATGATCTAGCAACCCTAGTCTCCAACTCCTAAGTGTTTTGTCAGTTGTTAATGCTTAAAAGGATATGGGTAGCATACTGGTTGTTATGGGAACAAAATTCTAGAAGTCTCTGACCATTATCGTTCATTTTGTCAATATCATGAAGACCTAGGCATGATGGTCAGATCCATTGCTTGCATTTAGATCATTGCGCACATAAAAGTTGTTCTCCTTTGGGGATTGAATCAAAGGTAACTTGGAGCACCTCGTAATATTTGTTTGCATGCTGTGCCTGGGTGAATAATATAGAGACAGTACTTTGCCCAAGAGGGAGCCGCGATAGCTCAGTGGTTAGTGAACTGGACTACAAAGGACAAGAGGTAGGGTTCGATCCCAACCGACGGCTTCAGGTTCACCCAGCCTTTGATGGGCACCGGATTTTTTTCTGGGAAAGCAAAGCGGCATGGGCATAATACCGACCACATTACCCACAAAAATCATGTGCCGAGGGTCTGTAAAATTTATGGTCACTAACACCATATTCCCTATATGCCACTTGGCGTGATGGGGGTACTTTACTTTTTTTTTTTTTTTTTACTTTGCCCAAAATGCACTAGCCCCCTCTAGGCTAGGCTCATATATATATATATATATATATATATATATATATATATATATATATATATATATCTATTGTCCTATCAAGTCGAAGATGGTATATAGGGCAGAATTACAATCTCAAAAGCAAAAACCTTGCGTGCCAAATTGACACATATTGCAGAGATCACTGCTGTTTCCATAACAATACTTTTTACAATGACAACTTGTCAAGCCATCAATCAACCCCCTTAGTTGCCTCAAATGACAAGCCTGGAAGATCACAGTGTCACTATTCTTTACTTCCCACATAATGAGGCCCCGGTAACACATGTGTTGTCTTCAACCCCGAGAGGGAAATGAATGAATGTTAAAATTAAGCAAAAAGTCCAATGAAAACTTATTAACTATCAAGATTTTACTTGGCTTTCAATCAGGAGACTGCACAACGTGAGGGGGTTTCTGCGATGCCAACATTCATCTTTTATCGTAACAAGACAAAGGTGGACATGATGCGAGGGGCGGATGCCACACTTTTGGAAGAAAAAATTAAGAAATGGTACACAGAAGAGGAGGGTGAGGAAGGAGACAGTTTAGTTAGAGGTCACGTAAGTTCAGCTTCATGTGTTGTCTGTTTTTGAATGCTACGTCTTCAGTGGCCTGTGTAAAATCAATCACTTTTTTTACGGTCACAAACGCATTCAGTGTGAAATGTTATGACATCAGCACATGAAAACAACCAGATGCAGTTACATACCATCAGACCCAAATCATTATGTTAATAGATAGGAACAAGTTAACATTATACATCTCAGAACAGGACACTAACGACTCCATAGTCACATGTATACAGAATTGCAGATAGGTTCCTTAGCCACATATACATGATGGATGACATGTGCTCCGAGTTGCTGAACACATGCTTCAAGACTGTACTTAATATAGCAGACTGACGAAACCTCATTAGCCCATAGATACAATACTACAGACAAAACTATATGGACCACTGCAAGAATTTTAAAAAATATTAACATTTATACAAGAAATGACATTGCAGAGATGGATAATACTTCAGGTGAATGAAAGATGGATGGATGAATAGATGTGTATGTTTTTCCCCCATTTATACAGGTTTTTTGGTCTGATGTGCAGCTTCACCTAAAAAAGTATATCTATCTATCTATTGTCCTTTCAAGCCGAAGACGGCACATAGGGCAGAATTACAATCTCAAAAATAGAAACCTTGCGTGCCAAAATGACACATATTGCAGAGATTACTGCTTCTAAAATCTATGGTTCTATCTATCTATTTTTCGTTCGCCCGAAGTATTGTCTATATCTGCAATGTCGTTTACTGTATAAATTTTACTGTCTTTTGTAATTCTTGCAGTGACCCACATAGTTTTGTCTGTAGTGTTGTATCTATGGGCCAATGGATTTTCCTTAGTCTACTATAATCTGTGCAATCTTGAAGTATGTGTTCAGCAGTCTGGGGTGCCTGTCCATATGTACAAGTAGTTGATATGCCGATCTTGAATTTTGTATACATGTGACTATGGAGTCGATTGTGTCCTGTTCTGAGGCGTATAATGATAACTTGTTCATATCTATTCATATTATGAAAGGCATTCTGATCTGGGGCTTGTGGTCCTCTGATTGATTTGATTATCTGTTTTTTATGATGGTATGTAACCGGTGTAGTCACATTGATCGAGAAGGGGATCCAAGCAAAGAAATTAGAATCAGAATAGCTAAAGCAGCAATGTCTTTCAGTAGCATTGAAAAGCTGTGGAAATCAAAACTCATAAGCACAAACACAAAACTTAGGCTATTCAAATCAAATGTACTATCAACCCTTATGTATGCGTGTGAAAGCTGGAAAACAACAAGAGATATAGAAACAAAGTTGAACGCATTCAAAAATAAATGTCTAAGGAAAATACTTGGTATAGCGTGGAATGAATTCAAGACAAACGAGGAAATTAGAGAAACTGCCAATCAACCACTAATATCTTCAGTAATAAAGAAAAGACGATGGTCATATGTTGGACATGTGATGAGAAGAGATAATAACTGAATAGTAAAGCAAGCCCTTATAGGCAAGAGCAGCAGGATACGGCTCCCTCAATGAGATAGAGTTGCTTGCACAGAACAGAGACAAATGGCGAGATTTGATAAAATATCTTTAAAAGAATTAAAAACTGCTAGAACAAAAATTCAGATAGGAGAAGGTGTATCTTGGTCTACGCCCTATGGGCCGGCTACGGCTCGAAAGGTCAATAGATATATGCGCCTGCTCCCCCATTCTTTACTGCATTCTGTGCTGATCCATCTGTGTACACACGAATCCATAGGTCTTGTGGGTATTCTTCATCCAGGAAACTGAGAGTTATTGTTTTTCGCTGTAGACTATTCTGTTCTTCTTTGTCAATTATTCCTTCACTTCTGTCCGTATTTGTATTGATAATCCTGATTCCTCTGTCCAGGGAGTATGTTCTGGTATGGGCAGTAGCGGGTTAACAACTCTTGGCATGTCTGGTGTTTGTCTACCAATACACTTGGCTTGGTGGATAAAACTGCTTCTCTTAAGTCGTCCTAATGCAAGATTTTGGAATCGGTCCTTCATTGGATGTCTCGGCATGCGTGCAAATTTTTCTGCCTGTATCAGCACCTTTGTGTCCCTCCGTTCTCTCAGTGCTGGTATCCTCCACAATTTCTCCATCTCCAATATTGGTGTTGATTTCATTGCTCCTGTGATGACCCTAAGTGCCTGGTTTTGTACTTTATCCAGTTCTTGCTGTGTGGTGTTTGATGCTGAGCACCATGCAGATGATCCATATTCTAAATGTGGGCGTATCGGTATACTCTGTTGGTAAATTTTACTGAGTATTTTCCCACTCGCACCCCATGTGGTTCCACACAGCTTTCTTAGAATAGCCAATTTTCTCCTTGCTTTTTGTGTTGCCTTATTTATCTGCTGTTTCCAAGATAGTTTGTTATCAAACGTAACTCAGAGATAAGTAGCTTGTATGTCTTCTTTCACAAGCTCATTGTTTATGTAGATGGATCCTGCTTTTTGTTTTGGGGAGAGAGTGAAAAGTGTAGTACTGCATTTGTCTGTATTGATGCTGATACACCATCTATTTGTCCATGAATTCAGTGCATTCATAGCTCTTTGTAGCAATTTGGAGGCCACAGTTGCATACTCCTCTGTGCACCACATTACCAAGTCATCTGCATACATTGCCACTTTGATGCCATGTGGTAGTTCAGTAACTAGATCATTGATGTAGATCAGAAAAAGTGTTGGAAATAGTACCCCTCCCTGTGGAACGCCCTGGCGCAATAAGACCTTCTTACTCTTCAGACCATCCAGTTGCACTCTGGCTCTCCTGTTATGCAGGTATACACCAGGGTTTTAATGCTTTCTGTTGTTACCAATGATTTACCAAGGGTGCTTCCGCACGATGATTGACGACTCTCGATATGACTAGCGCCTAACTTGAATATTTCTCGCGCCAGCGGTGTACTGCTTTATAGTCCAGTGGCGTCGCTCACCTTGATCGTCACCTGACTGAATGACTTTCCGCAATAATGAGAACACTGCAGCAATAATAGGAACCAGATAGTAACGCGCCCCCCCCCCCCCAACACCACCACAACAACCAAACCAACAACACCCCCCCCCCCCCCGCGTGACGTCGCTCACCTTGATGTTCGACTTGATCGCATCAATGCCGAGAACAATGGCCAATGGATTGTATAGTGTAGTCTCCACATTAGTGCATGACAATTTCCCAGCGTTCGCTACGCTCGGCACAGACGATTACAGATATTGCTATAGAACATCAAGGAACAATTCCATGAACACATTCCTGAGTTTTTATTCAACTTCAGAAATCATTTGACAGTTGTAATAACATTTGGGCTGACAATTCCACCCCTTTCACACACACACTGCAGCTGCGACACACACACTGGTTTGGCGACCAGGGTTCAACTCCCCTCGCCACTAAAGTAAATGATAATAAACCGACGATCAGGGTACACTTCCCCCCTCGTCGATATCATACTTGAATAATTGTTGGACGAATCTGGGTACACTCCCCCTCGCCAACCTGATAACTCACTGGAGAATCATACTCCTGCTCGCCCTGTCCTAGCTCCAGACCCGTGCGAGCTCTTGCGACACTTATTGCTAATTATGGTGTACTACGACACCCCTCCAAAGGAATCTGCCCTTGAAGTTGACAGGGAATTGCTCCCTCCTCGAATATATACTGTTCGTCGCACCTGGGCGCAACTACATTTCATGTGGACTTCCTCTGAAGTCAAACTCAGTGCGTGATCACTTCGTGATCACACTATGTGTGTTCTACGACACGTTGCACGAGCCTTTCCTCTCTGAAAAGACTCATCCCGCAATACTAATGGTTAGTGTGCTACGACATGTTATAGTAGCATTTCCTCTCTGAAAAGACTCATCTCTAAATGCTTAGTGTTAGTGGACTACGCCACTTTACAGTAGCCTTTCCTCTCTGAAAAGACTCCTCTCTGAATAATTAGTGTTAGTGGACTACGCCACTTTATAGTAATGAGACACCAATAATGTCTCTAACTCTGTCTCTACTAGCGAACTCATAATCGTTCACTCTTTCCTTTGTAACTAACCTAATAGCTAGTCACTACTTAGTTAACACTGTCCCTCTTACTGTGAACCACTTGTGTGTATTCCATCCTTTACTGAAACACTGAATTACACCACTTCTATTCTAAAACTAACTCATAACTTGAGTCTACCGTTCCTACTCTATCCTTTTACTGAAAAACAACTCAAACGTGATCAACAGTACCAGCTGTAACAAACTAACACACAGCTGTCTGCATCTGATCCCTGCCAGCTCTAGCGCTCAACTGAAACTAACTTATTCTTTGTCTGACTTAAAACCCCTCAATCTCGATTTCATATTTCTCTTAACTCCCGTTTTGCACGACCTGTTCACTATCATAATTTTCATGTGGGCCTACTGAGCTCTTTTAACTACCCTACCAGTTAGAATACTCGCAATTCATCACTGCTATCTCCTAGAGTATTTTCAACCCATTTCTGCTCTCCCCTACTTTATTATTACTGCCATCCGCCTGCTTTAGGTATGCTTTGACCCATTTGTACATCCTGCCATTTACTCCACAATTTCTCAGTTTCTTCAAAAGTCCTTCCTTCCATACCTTATCAAATGCTTTCTTTAGGTCTATCCATGCTGCTAGTATCAGTTTCTTTTCTTGAAATGCGTCCTCAATTTCCTGGGAAAGATAGGTTGCCTGATCTTCGGTAGAGTAACACTGTCTAAAGCCTGCTTGTTATGGGACAAGGAGATTTTCACTTTCCAGGTACCACTGCAGTCTGAGATTGATTATACGTTCCATTGTTTTACACAAACAGCTTGTAAGGCTGATTGGTCTATAGCTGGATGTCGTTGAACCATCTTTTCCTGGCTTTAGTAATGGTATCATAATCGTTTCTCTCCATGCCTGTGGCACTCTACCTGTGATCCAGCAAATGTTGTAGATCTGCAGTAGTTTTGATTTAGCTGCAGTTCCCAAGTTCTTAATCATTTCATTGGACACTCCATCACTGCCCGGTGACTTTTCCATTTTTAATTTGGATATTGCCAGCTCTAGCTCTCTTTGTGTAGTGGGTATTTCCATGACTTCATGTGTGGTCTCTTCTTGTCTTGCATTTTGTTGTTTTAAACGGGTCTCTTGTCGTTTCTCTAGGCTAATTTCAATATTATTGTCATTTGCAAAGGAGTCTGCAAAGTGATTTGCTGCATGCTTACCTGTTAGGATGTCTCCATCCTTCTTCAGTGTAATTTTGGTGTTCCTTTCTGTACCCTCATCATTCAGCTGTTTTACAAGCTTCCACACTTTTCTTGTGTCTCTTTCAAGATTCAAGGACTCTGTTTTCTCTTTCCAGCTTCTCCGTCTGGCTTGTAGTTTAGTCCATTGAAATTTGGCTTTAGCATGCTGATAGTTATTGTGGTGTTCCTGGCAAGGGTTATTTTCTGCTTGCTTTCGAGATGTTTCCATGTCATTGTGCAGTTGCTCTAGTTCACTACTCCAGTATGGTTTGTAGTGTTTCCGTGCCCCTCTAGGTATTGTTTCACTGGCAGCTTGTATTATTAGTCTACTGAATTCATCAACTATTTTGTTGATGTCCCTGTCTGTATTTATATCTTTAGTCAGTACACTGGTGTAGTGTTGATACATTTTCCAGTCTGCCTTTTTGTAATTCCATCTGGAGAGAGTGCTGCTCTCCCTGACAGCCTCATTTTGCACCACTAAAAAGACTGGTCGGTGGTCGCTGCCTCCAAGTTGTTTCCCAATAATACGTGTGATATTCCAATCCAGGTCTGGTGAATGGAAAGCAAGGTCTGGTGTAGATGTGGTATGCCATGATCTGGAGTAGAATGTTGGCGGATCTGTTGTCTGGTTTAACAGTATAAGCCCATTGTCATCCTGCCAATTTTCAAGCTCTTCACCTCTCTTGTCCATATGTTCATAGCCCCAGCTCTGTGAATGGCTGTTAAAGTCTCCACATACAATTATTCTATCTTTTAATGTAATTGTGTCTAGTGCTAGCGGGCGGTCACTCGGACAGTAGTAGTTAAGTAGATGAAAGTCTGCATTTTCTGTCCTGAGGCGCAGTATTTGATATTCCGCCCCATCCATATACACTTCAATCTGACATGCATTGATGTTGTTCTTTACAAGTGTCAATGTTCCACCCTTTTGTCTGTTTTTTCTGTCAGATCGGTAGCACTGATATCCCCTAATCTTCAAGGCTATGTCGTTGTTTAGATGGGTTTCCTACAAACAGCATATGCTTACTTGTTCTTCATGCAGGATATTTTCTAGTTCTATCTTTTTACTGTACCCATCTCTTTTGCTGTTGATGCCTTCAGCATTCTAGTGCAGTATTTTGAGTGGTCTTATTTTGGATTGGCCAGTAGCTTTATTCTCTCGCCCCCTTACTCCACAGAGCGGTTGAGAAGGACATCCAATAATAGAGGTTGGGCCCTTTCGAGGCTGAGGGCCCGGCGCTGCACCTGCCTGAGTGTCCATCACAGGGCGAGTGCCATATCGATTTGCGGTTATAGACATACTTCCCATTGGCGTGAGTGCGTGGCATCCTGATTGTTGTAGTGCGCCTTTTGGCTGGTTGCCTCCGACTTCAGCACTTAAACATGCTAGAGCAGACTGTGGTCTTGCTCAGGTGTAGGAAGGCCTGGCCAGTCTTGGTTTTCAGTCCCTGGTGACTGTTAAGCCTCATCCCCACGACAAGGAGCTGGCCTTGATGAGGATCTATGGTTCTGTTTCCATAACAATACTTTTTCCAACGACAGCTTGTCAAGCCATCAATCAACCTCCTTAGTCGCCTCTTACGACATGCCTGGAAGGTCACAGTGTCACTATTCTTTACTTCTACATAATGAGGCCCTGGTAACACACGGGACAAAACATTTCCTCCCTCTCTATACCTTCCTAAATATTACTTCTGGTGACTCCTGAGTGATGCATTTGTTTCCTTTGATGTTGGACCAAACTGTCAGCAAGACATCAAACAAACCTTTGTAATATGGGATATGCAGCAAACAACACAAAGAGGAACACCAACATCCAGCCTGGACTGATGGCCACCATGTCAATAGACAAAGTAACACCTACCATAGCCATGCCATGTGGTTGAATTTTTGACAATAAATCAAACCCAAGCCAGAAAATGATTACCACATTTGATTCCAATGTCTCTTCTTGGGTAAACACACAGCTGTGTAGCAAGACTTCAAAGACAATCTTATTTTTCAAACTCAGAATGTAACAATTCTATCTATTGACCTTTCGAGCCATAGCCGGCCCATAGGGCGTAGACCAAGATACTCTCTTATCTAAATTTTTATTTTATTCTAGCAGTTTTCAATTCTTTTAAAGATATTTTATCAAATCTCACCATTTGTCTCTGTTCTGTGCAAGCAGCTCTATCTCATTGAGGGAATTGATTCCTGCTGCTCTTTTGTTTGTAAGTTGTTGTAGTTGGTTATAAAAATTGTCCTTAACTTCATCATCAGTTTCGTTTGTAGGTGCATAGCATTGAACAATTGAAAGTCTTCTATATTTTGTTTTTGTAGCGTGTTCGTATCAGACGGCTATTTACTGGTTCCCATTCTAATAAACTTCTTGCAGCTATGTCTGTCATCACTATGCCTACTCCTTCACTGTGTTTTCTATCTTCCCTTCGAGAAAAAAAACAGATTTCCTAACTGTTCCAAGCCAACGCATTTCGCTTATTCCTAAAATATCTAGATCATATCCATCTCGTTCGCGACTTGTGCTTTTTTCGTCGGTGCGGCCATTGTTCGTACATTCCAGAATCCTATTTTTGTGGTTGTTTTAGGGCCGAAAAAACTATCACTATTATCTACTGCTAATTTACACATTCTGTATCAGGTCTACATTTCATTAACAAAATCATTTTTATGATAGCAGCTTGTTAAACCTCTGATCAACGGTTCTATACCAAGCTGGAGAAAAATAAACTGTTGTTTATTTTAATTAGTTAATTAAATTAATTCGTAATTTTTACAAAGTTGTAAAATCATGACTCATGGAAAGGTTTCATAATTTAGGGTTATAATGGGAGTATGCCTCATACTAGAAAGTCATACTTGACAATGTCTGTTATGAAATATCCTGTTAATGCAAACAGACTTATTTCATGGCCACTATAGACATTTGTAACTGTGGCTGAAGGTTGCTTTGTGTTAGTAATATTCACATTAACTTTATTTATATTGGTAGATGTACTTGCTTACACAACACTGATGTATGTCTTGTATTGGTAGATGTACTTGCTTACACAACACTGATGTATGTCTTGTATTGGTAGATGTACTTGCATACACAGCACTGATGTATATCTTGTATTGGTAGATGTACTTGCTTACACAACACTGATGTATGTCTTGTATTGGTAGATATACTTGCATACACAGCACTGATGTATGTCTTGTATTGGTAGATATACTTGCATACACAACACTGATGAATGTCTTGTATTGGTAGATATAATTGCTTACACAACACTGATGAATGTCTTGTATAGGTAGATATAATTGCTTACACAACACTGATGAATGTCTTGTATAGGTAGATGTACTTGCATACACAGCACTGATGTATGTCTTGTGTAACAGTAAATGGATTGGCTTAAGTTAGGATAACTCAAGTTGTTTACTCAAAGTTCAATATAAGAATGGCAGTCTCCAGTAGTTAGTGACAGGCAACATAGAATGGACATTTCTTAGCTGTTATTGTAAATGTGGGGATGGAGGTAGCTGTAACAGAAAGACAGATAAATAGCCAAGTTTGGGGAGAATGGACAGTCCTTAGCTGTTATTGTAAATGTGGTGATGGAGGTAGCTGTAACAGAAAGACAGATAAATAGCCAAGTTTGGGGAGAATGGACAGTCCTTAGCTGTTATTGTAAAGGTGGGGATGGAGCTAGCTGTAACCAAAAGACAGATAAATAGCCAAGTTTGGGGAGAATGGACATTTCTTAGCTGTTATTGTTAAAAGTTGGGGATGGTAACTTTGACCATGACAAGTCCAGGAATTAGCTTGACAAACAACTTCATTGGCAGGTCAGGTTCATGGGATAAATATATTTATTTTGAAACTTAAGAGATCAAGTTGACCTGGAGAGGTTACTCGTAAGGGTCATGGTAGTTGTTTAGGAACAAGTTTGTCAGGTCAAACTACCATTAATATTTATCATGTGCCAAAAGATAGTTTCAATAAACTTGAATATAAATAATTCATAGACTGTGATTGTTGGTTGTGTTGACTACATTGTAATATAACTCTCTTAAGACTATTACATCTTGCATTGGTAGATGTACTTACACAATACTGATGTATATCTTGTATTGGTAGATGTACTTGCTTACACAACACTGATGTATGTCTTGTATTGGTAGATGTACTTGCTTACACAACACTGATGTATGTCTTGTATTGGTAGATGTACTTGCTTACACAACACTGATGTATATCTTGTATTGATAGATGTACTTACTTACACATCACTGATGTATGTCTTACCTTGGTAGATGGACTTGCTGTCCATGATCAACAAGGCAGGAACCGAGTGTTTGAATGAGTCCGATGAACACACTTTGGAACATTGTCTGACAGCCAAGGGGGGATATTTGGAATCTGATTGCGATGAACAGGTAAAGTTGTTAACCTACTGGATGTCTGTGCTGTTACTATCTGCAGAAGGCACATGTGCCGTTCTGTCATATTGTTAGGATTAGGAATACGCAGATCTTAATCGGGGGGAGATTTTGCAATCCTTTACTATTAAAAAAAATCTACAAATCTAATGACAAATAAATAGATTTTAACACATGCATAGAGAATTCTCAGTGCACTAATACTGAACATTTCATGGTGAAAGTATATTTTTCACTAGCCTATCCAGTAGTCCACAACTTGTGTTGTATACTTTTGTTTCCCAAAAAACAAACCTCTCATCCACTGCTGTGTGCTAATAGGTCTTAAGACTCCTGCTTAGCCAGTGTAGCCACACGACTTACACACAGACAAGCAAAGTATACACTTGAGTTTTTGTTTTTTACTAGACAAATACAACCAAATACATTATAACCTATTATATACCCGAGGCTGGGTAGTAGCGTCAGAAAAGATTTGGTTAAAATATAAGATAAAAGAAGACAAAACAAAATTCAGGAATTCTTAGCCCTAGGTTACAATACCATAGTAAAATTACTACTACTTAATTGTAACATTAGGGGCTCTAAAAATAGTATTTTTAAAACATTTGACACACAGATATGAGTTTAAACTAGGAGAGACACAGTCCCCCCCGTTGAATTTCCTTGCTCAGGTTGATTTATTTATGATGAAGCTAAATCCTACCTAAGGTTTCCTACTCAGGAAACAAGAACAACCAAAGCATAACGAGAGTGACGGATACCACGAACTATCAATGAGGAATCAAGTCATCATACTTCGCCTATGCACTGGCCACAATAGAATGAGAAATCACATGTTCAGTAAATTCAAAATAGGTACAGCCAGCCTATGCCATAATACACTGGACAATATGACTACAAAACATGTTCTACAGGATTGCCACCAGTACACAGACCTGAGAAGAGCAATGTGGTCCACACCCAACTTCCTTGGAAGAAAAACTATATGTGGCAATCGATTCGCTTAAACAGACAGCTGACTTCGTGAGAGAGTCTGGAATCCTACTCTGATTGAGTCTTGATCGCAGACAGAGAGAGAGGTTGATTTATTACCTGAAATTTGACCGCATGAACCGGACGTGTTACATTGTCTATTGATACAGCCATCATAAGTCCATCGGTATGTTCGGCTAACTTGTAGTGTTATTTGCTGCGTTTCCTGAGTCACAGAGAGTTATTTGATGTCAGCTGATGACCGAGGAAATTTCCCTGGTCACAGCAAACAAGGAAAAAGAAAGAATTGATTGAAAATTGCCTAATTTTTATTGTATCTCACACAAAGAAAGAAAATCAAAATAATTGGGAAGGTACACACAGAGGGGAATGTTTGACCATAGCAAACTTAAATTTAGAAGAATTTGTATTTTGATGCAGTAATTTTTATGATGGTATTGTAATCAGAACATCAAAAGGGGTAGGAATACTAATAAAAAGAGAGCTACAAAAATATATAAGTACCCACTGGACGTACAATGATAGGATGATACTGCTGAATATGAAAGCAAAACTATTCAACATAGCAATAATACAGACATAGGCACCTACTCAAGACTACACAGATGAACAGAGGCATACTATGAAGATCTAAATAAAGTTATAAAGCAAGTGAAATCTTCAGACATCTTGATTGTAATGGGTGATATGAATGAAGTAGGAGAAGGTAGATATAGGACCATTCTAGGAAATCATGGTTTAGAAAACAGAAATGACAGAGGAGAAAGACTAATACAATTCTGTGAAGAAAACAGGCTGATAATATGTAATGCCCAGGAGATAAGAAGATGAATCAAATAGACTACATAATGATAAAAGATAGGTCCTGTAACAGCATGAAGAAAGCCAAAACCTATCCAGGAGCAGATATTAACTCAGATCACAATCCTGTAATGTTTAAAATGAAAATCAAACTAAAGAGTCACAAACAACTCTACAGCTTTAAATCAAAAAGATGTTAAAAATACTTAAACAATACAAATAAAGAACACATATCAGAAGCTGCTAGAAGAAGGAATTGAGCAGTACAGAAGAGAAAATCCTGATGAAAAAGTTACAACCAAATGGCAATGCATAAAGAAAAGCATAACTTGTGACACCTTACACAAAACAGAAAAGAAAATGGATAACTAACACCGTCTTAGAAAAAATGGAAGAAAGGAGACAATGGAAAAACACTGCCCAATACAAGAAGATAGATAATAAAATATGCAAAATGTGCAGAAAGGCAATAGCAGACTGCCTGAACCAAGATATCTAGAGATCAAAACTACGGAAAGTAAACAGGACTTAAGAGGGATGCACACATAAATAAAGATGATGACTAATAAAAATAAAAAAGCCACAGAAGGTGGATACATTGCAGGAAAAGGGGGAAAATGCTAACAGATAATAAAGATATAATAGATAGATGGCACTAATATATAACAGAACTATTTCATGATGAAAGGGACAAGAAACCAATTATAAAATTTACTTCAGGCTAAAAAATCTTAAAATCTGAAGTGGAAAAAGCTATACAAACAATGAAAAGGGGAAACCTGACAACATACAGATAGAGTTGATACAGGCACTAGAAGACTTTGGCAATGAAGTGATCACAGACATATGCAATAGCATATACCATGCAGGATACATACCAAATGAACTAAAAACATCAGCTGTCATTGCATTGCCTAAAAAGAATGGTGCAGTTGAATGCAGTGACTTTAGAACAATAAGCCTAATGAGCCAGGTAACCAAAATTTGCTAAAAGTTATACAAGGAAGGATTCAGAATAAAATCAATACTGAACTAGATGAGCAGCAATTTGGATTTAGGAAAAATAGTGGGACAAAAGAAGCCATATTCTGCTAGAGAACATTAATCGAAAAGTACACAGAAGTAAACAAACCAATATATGCCTGCTTCATAGACTACACCAAAGCTTTTGATAGAATACACCATAATCAACTTATCATCATCATCATCAAGTACCGGGCCTACTGGCGTAGGTGATCATGTCTCTCCACAACCTTCGATCTCGGCAGCTATTTATCATTTCTGTTGTTGACCATCTGCCAAGCCAATCTCTTAACCTGTCTGTTATTTTTTCTCTTTGCTTCCCTATATCTCTTCGTCCCTCAATTTTTCCAGTTGTTACAATATATTCAAGATGTTCTCTTCTCATTACATGGCCAAAAATGATGATTGTTTCTTCCTAATATTGAAATTAGCTCTCATTTTGCTTTGACCTCTCTCAAAACCTTTTCATTACTCTTCTTAGATGTCCATGGTATTCTCAACATTCTTCTGTAAAACCACATTTCTACAGACTCCAGTGATTTTCTTGTCTGTTGTCCTATTGTCCATGACTCGCATCCGTATGTTAAGACTGGTTCTACGTAACATTTAAGAACTCTTTTTCTTGTTTCTATTGTCAAAAACGGATTGCATGGTATTTTCCTCATTCTTTGGAAAGCTGCTTTTGACTGAGCCATTCTGCATCTCACCTCTTTTGTACATCTTCCGTCTGAATCAACTTATAGACTGCCTAAAAGATATAAATCTGGATGATACGGACATACAACTAATATGTAATTTATACTGGGAGCAAGCAATAATAAAATATAACAAAGAGAACTCTACATTGATATAAAAAGAGGAGAAAGACAAGGATGCTTCCTAGCTCCAAGCTTGTTCAATTTATACACTGAGCAAATATTTAAAAACATCACAGAGATACCAGGCCTAAACATTAATGGAAAGATAATCAATAACCTAAGATATGCTGATGATACTGTATTACTAGCAGAAAATCCTAAAGATCTACAACAATTACTTAATGAAATAAACATGAAAAGCAAAAAAAATATGGATTAGATCTGAATATCAAAAAGACTAAAACTATGATCTTAACAAAGAAAATACTCAAAACCTACAAGTGGATATCAAAAATGAAGAAATAGACCTTGAGACAGTTCAGAGCCACAACTACCTTGGACATAGTATAACCAGTGATGAAAAATGTATATGGCCCTTTTCGTCTTCAGACGGTCTAGTGGAGGCTATTGTGTATTTTTTTTAGGTTTTGCTTTTGTCGAACAGCTTCTCTCGCGGCTAATTCTACCAATGTTGGACACATATACACGGCCACAGAATGAACAAGTCAGGCCCACTGATCCACTGGGTTTTCCATCCTCTTTCATGAGTCTTTTCTCTTCTAAGTTTTTGCCGTAGCACAGTCTCAAATGATGTTATACCATTACATATACATGCTCTCCATGTGTGATCACTTGCCAGATGTTTCCAGTCATTTTCACAGATGGAGAAGTCATTCAGAGATGATTTACAGATATCTCTATATTATAGTTTAGGTCTGTCGATTTGTTTTTTTCTGTGTTAGTTCACCATACAATATTTGCCTGGGGATGCATTTTTCTTCCATTTGCTGGACATGCCCCAGCCATCTTAGTCTTCAACATCTGAGCATCAACATGATTGTTGGGGTCTTAGCACGTTGCAGGACAGTTAAGTTGGTTATTTTGTCCTGCCAT
The DNA here is from genome assembly GCA_032433765.1 of Megaustenia siamemsis. Classification (NCBI taxonomy): domain Eukaryota; kingdom Metazoa; phylum Mollusca; class Gastropoda; order Stylommatophora; family Ariophantidae; genus Megaustenia; species Megaustenia siamemsis. Next base: position 75,234,434 of record JAVIAB010000126.1, on the reverse strand, counting down.
TTGATGTGCATTATTCTGTGGAGACATCGCATGTGGAAGACATTTAGTCTTTTTTTGGAAACAACTATGGGATGAAGATTGTATTGTAGAGTGCCCATTTTGCCTGTTAAATTATTTACTTGTTAGACAATAGTGGTGATAGCTGTCAAATGATTTGACATGTTTCGTTGCCTCTTGAGTCTATTTCTGCTGTTTGTGATTTGTCGTTTGTCACTAACTTCCTAGGTATTTGAATTCCTCTACTTGTTTTAGTTGTCTACCATGCATTGTTATGTTGATGTTTCGCATCTCTTTTATGATATTCATAATTTCTGCTTTTTCAAGTTGTATTGGTTGCCTGTGCTGTTAAGTGTATTTAAATTTTCTTGTAGGTCTTCTATTTTTCAAAGTATTTGTACCAGATCACCTGTATATACAAGCATGTTGATCTCCTTTGTCTCTGATGGGTTGGCTAACTTGCATATATAATCCATGTATGTAATAAACAGTGGGGGGGGGGGGAGGAAAGTATGCACCACTGCTTCTTTTATAAGTGTTCCTTTAGGTCCCTATTTTGCCCATATTACTAAACATAAATTGGTTATAACAAGATATTTTTACAATGACAATATTTCAATTGTCCTGATGAGGAGGGATTCACTTGTACATCGCGCAACATTATCTATGCCCTCATATGTAAGCGATGTTACATGACTTACATCGGCGAATTAGGACACCATCTTGGAGATAAATGCCGGGAGCATCTGTATAACATCACTTGAGATGCAGGTATCCCAATAGCATCTCATTTCAACTCTAAGGACCATCAGGATATGACTTGTTCTTCTGACAGCCACAGCCGATTCACTATAGAGAATCGTCTGACTGCCTGTATGGGGTTGCCTCACCCCATGAGACATCTATGTATTCCTCTCTCACAGGTAATCTATAACCCCTCCCTCTCTCTCTCTCCACCTTCCTTTCTTTCACTCATACTCCCATCCCTCCTCTATCCTCTTCTTTCTTCCCTCCCCTACTCCTGTTTTGGCCCCTCAAGCCCTAACATGATCTCCCTAGATGTTATTCAGGGTCTATATTACATATCTTCTAAGTATGTTGGCACCCTTCTACAGGAATCATGATCCCTATTTACCAACTTATAATAATAATTACAGCAGCACTGCTATTGTTTTGTCTGTTCTCCACTTACATTTATTACCTTTATCAATACATATTTTGCCACTTTATATTCCAGCTCTACCCTACTCTCCGCTTTCCTTTTTTTCCCCCCATATAGCTGCTTCACTACTCCTGTCTGATTTTCCAACACCAAGTACCACAAGTTCTCCATAATCCCACTGTTACATCTCATTCATCACCATGTACCTGGGTAATGTTGAGATTTGTTTGTTCAATTTCATTCCATGTATGCACTTCCCTATTTCTAGTGATCACCTGTATCACACTTGACTACATCTCACACCTTGTTCTACCACCTTGTGATCTCGTCCAACTTCTCGGCTATTTATTCATGTGACTAATACTCCCCCCCTGTGACTCACAGTCATCTACTCGCTGGAAGCTTTTGGATCGTGCCTCAGTTAAGTTTCACTTTAATTTTATATATATTTTAGCTTACTAATTTTCACATATTTATTTTTAATCCTCCTATATGTAGCACATCTCTCTTTCATTTCATCTCTTATCTCCCTTTTTATTTATCCTTGATTTACCATTCTTGCTCATCCATGATATAGTAGAATTCATCTTTTTTTTAGTTGTTAATTTGTGTTCCGTTTTCTGAGGAAAACCAGCATGTTGGCTGAAACATCAGTATTTTGTTGTGTTCCTTTTTGGTAAAGCTGTCATTATACCTTGTAGGAGTGCTTTATGCCATTCTTTTAAAAAATTCCATGCCTTCCCCAACATCTTCACCTCTGTTCCCTCCTGTCTTCTCCAAGAATTTTTCTTTGACTTGTCCATATGAAGCTTTTGCAGTAGATTTTTTTTTTATAGTAAAGGATAGCAAAATCTCCCCCCAATTAAGATCTGCATATTCCTAATCCTAACAATATGACAGAACAGCTACATAATTCTCAACATAACAGCATAAATTAACAGCAACAACAAGGGACATAGATAAAGGTAAATACTATAATCTAAATAAATTAAAAAATAGCAAATACATTTTTTTAGTTATGGCATTCAGCAAATCAGTTTCTGTATTTTGTATAGCATGAGTGGACGTTACTTGTAGCGCAGGTGTTGTTAGTGTGACTTTCAATGGTAGCTCTAGCACAGTTGACACATCTTTTGTGTGGATTAACTTTCACTATGGAATGTGAAGACATGAAACGTTTCAGAAATAAATATTTGGTACTTTTCCCCTCACCGTTGTAGGTATGGCCCTCTTCTTAGAAGAGAAATCTCCAATCAAAGATTGAGCTGTCTGTACTGGAGGTAGGATAGGGTCTATAGCACATTTCTTGTCAAGAAGTTTTGTGTGAATGGTATAGGCATTACTGGCAGCTATATTAGAATATAGAAAAATAGATGGAGGTAGTACTTTATCAGTGATTTACCATCCAATTCATAGCTCACTTTGCACTGATCCATACGACCAGCACAGCCCATTTTTTTTGTTGTACTTTATAACAATTTCAGGGAACTTTACTGTAATCTTTTCAGCTGGTCATTTTGAAAAGAACTGTTCAGGTGAACCTTTATATGCTGTCATAGTTAGAGCTATTTCACTCTTCATTATTTTCTGTTACCAAACACTTCCAAATGTCATTATCTTTCACTTTCAATTGCTTAAACACTTTTATGTTTCTTATGATAAAAAAACAATAAAATACATAAGTGGATAAAATTTAAAAAAAAACACTGATTACTAGAACGATTTTCTTTAAAATGTACCCCATTGACCGCCACCGGTGTCCCTTTATGTTTGTGCTCATTTCTATGGAATATCATGACAAGATTCTGTTGCAAAACATAATAAAACTATAATTTACTTACCATCAAATACAAATATTACACCGGAAACATATAACAAACAATATCCTATGCAAAATCACATATGAATTAGTTCAACTACACTGTGGTCTGGAACGTGTGACTTGCCACAAAAATTTCTCTTGAAACATGACAATTGTGTCAGGTCTCAAGTAATAAAATTATCAAAAAAATCTTTCTGGATTACATATTTGCTGAAAAAAAATGTAAACAATGTTGGTTTACATTCACACTCAAGATTTTATTTTGGGATACTTGTTTCCCTTGGTCCTCAAAGGCATATTAGGATTATCGTTATAATCATTCATGTTACTTACAAATGGATTTTTCTGTATTATATAAGTGTTAGTATGTTCACAATTAAATTTACAGTTAGTAGCAGAGCGGCCAAAATTTTTTTTATAAATGTGTTAAAAAATGGCGGGTATTAATGATGACCAATTTAAAAAAAAATTTTCCCTTTGTAAATCTCATGTGAATTTGAATAACTGTCACACTATCACTTCTAGATTGAATAACATTTACTTCAAAATCACTCTCCACATAATCTTCATGACATTCATCTAAATTCAGTTACCTAATTTCATCATGGAAGCTAAAAAAAAAAAAACCCAGATTGGTATCTCTGGGATTAGATTTTGACAGTGATTTTCATGATGACCTCTTACCTCTGCCACAGACTAACCTCATTCCTCTGCCACTCACTGACCTTGTAACTCTACCCCTCAGTGACCTTGTACCTCTATCTCTCAGTGACCTTGAGTCTCTAAATTTATTACCAATGGACTTCATCCTATTTCTCCAGCTCATCATCAATGTGGGTTTTGTCCAGTCTGTCAAATTACACTCCCTCAAGCTTCACTGTTTACAAGGTAAGGCCTATTAACCCTATATTATAATGTCTTTCTGTGACTAATGTATTTATGATACCATAGTAATTATTACTACCACTTAATTGTAACACATTAGGTGCTCTAAAAATAGTTATTTCTTTGCACTTTTTGATATATAGCTGTGTGTTTATGTAACACTGTGAGAGAGTTGAGATGAGACTGTTGTAGAGACATTCAGTGGAGAGAGTTGACAATGGTAGCTGTTGTAGAGACATTCAGTGGAGAGAAATGTGACAATGGAGACTGTTCTAGAGACATTCAGTGGAGAGAGATGTGACAATGGAGACATGTTGAGACATTCACTGGGGAGAAATGTGACAATGGAGACGGTTGTAGAGACATTCAGTGGAGAGAGTTGACAATGGTAGCTGATATGGGAACTGTTTTAGAGACATTGAGTGTACGGAGATGTGACAATGGAGACTGTTGTAGAGACATTCAGTGGAGAGAAATATGACAACGGAGACTGTTGTTTAGACATTTAGTGGAGAGAGATGTGACAAAACTGAAGCTAATTGGTTAAATTGTTAATGTTAACTTGAGGATATACCTCCACTTACAATGTCCAAGCACAATATTGCTACTCTCAAGTATTCATATTTTAATAAATCGTGTTTGCTTCCCTGAATCCTACATGGAATCTCCTGTCTGTCTTGTGGCCAACCTGTTGAAGATAATGGGCCCAAGAATGTCAAATTGTTCATTAACCAGCCCCACACTTTGGATTTTGACTCTGCAGATTCCATGGAGCCAGTACAGATGCTAGAGTAAGTGGACCACTCTTGTGTTTGTCAATGCTAGACATGTTTGAATGTCTGCTCTTTAAAACATCTATCTTAGCTTTATGCAGTCATAATGTCAAATACGGAGTACCCTCCCACACAGTATGACCAGAACGTTTGTCTAGCCCATCACTCCTGGAATAATTACGCAGGGACTATATATTTTATATTATCGTCCGCTAACTCACATTTAATCTCTCATATTAACAGTGAACACCTATATTTGTTTATACAGAAACACAATTTTATTGCCCTTTAGAATATTGATGATTTTATCTGGGAAGCCATGTGCTTATTGGATTTTCCGATGGGTGATGGATGCTTTTGAATGATTAATCTCCTGAGCTGTCCTGTCTGTTTCATACAAAGTTCCCATATTCCAACTTATTAATTGCTAGGAGGTGATCAAGGACTTTGTCAGGACAGGGATTTCCCTTTGGATTAATATATGATCTAGAATAGTTTATTTTTATGCTGTGGGTATTTTAGTCCAATACTGGTTATGAAAATAAATACTTCAGACTTTCACAAGTTTGACCTTTTCTGTTGTAAAATAATCATAATTTAACCAAAAATATTTTGAATGTAAGTTATATAACATCTCTTATGATAGTTTTTTAATCTACTATCATCATCATCAAGTACCGGGGCTGCTGGCGTAGGTAATCATGTCTCTCCACAATTTTCGATCTCGAAAGTTATTTATCATTTCTGTTGTTGACCTTCTGCCAAGCCATTCTCTTAAAAGCTGTCTGGTATTTTCCTCTTTGCTTCCCTCTATTTAACAATCCCTCAATTTTTCCAGTTGTTCTCTTCTCATTACATGGCCAACAAATGATGATTGTTTCTTCCTAATATAGGAAATTAGCTCTCTTTTTGCTTTGACCTCTTTCAGAACATTTTCATTACTCTTCGTAGCTGTCCATGGTATTCTCAACATTCTTCTGTAGAACCACATTTCTACAGACTCCAGTCTGTTGTCCTATTATCCATGATTCACATCTATATGTTAAGACTGGCTCTACATAACATTTAAGAACTTTTTTCTTGTTTCTATTGTCAAAATAGATTGCATAGTATCTTCCTCATTTTTTGGAAAGCTGCTTTTGCCTGAGCCATTCTGCATCTCACCTCTTTTGTACATCTTCCATCTGGGATTAACAAAGTTCCCAAATATTTAAATTCAATTACCTGTTTTAATATTGTTCCACTTGTGTTTATTTTGGACTGACATGATGTCTTTTTCTTTGTTGTTACCATTAACTTTATTTTTGCTTTCTTTCACTATAATGTCCAACATTTCTTGTAACTCATTTTCACTTTTAGCGATTAAGACTGTATCATTAGCATACCTTAGATTATTTATATTATGACCTGCAATTGTTAATCTATAGTAAATTTATACTTAAGTTTAGTATAAGAATGAGAAAATTTACCTTCATTAAAATATAATCATCAAACAGCTGTGCATGTATGAAGCCAAATCCAATCAAGGGTTATATTGCACTTGAACTCTACGGATTTAGAATGTTCAGCACCAGGGCTTGCTGGATACAATTGTTAATTTAGCGAGATTATGCACTGGACAAGACTAACAGTAAATGTTTATATAGCCCTGCAAAACTAATTATCAAAAGTGTGCCCTCATAGATGGCACCCCCAAAAGTAGATCAGAACATGTACCTTAAGTATTGAGATATTTCCTCACATAGGCAGGATATCAATGTCACATCTAAAGGTTGTTAAAAAAAAAAAAGTAAGTACCCCCGTCACGCCAAGTGGCGTATAGGGAATATGGTGTTAGTGACCACAAATTTTACAGACCTTCGGCACATGATTTTTTGGGTGATGTGGTCGGTATTACGCCCGTGCCGCTTTACTTTCCCCAGAAAAAATCTGGTACCCAAGGCTGGGTGAATCAGAAGTCATCGGTTGGGATCGGACCCTATCTCTTGTCCTTTGTAGTCCAGTTCACTAATCACTGAGCTATCGCAGCTCATCTAAAGATTGTGGTGCGAACAAATGTGTAGAGTAAGTGGATCAGTCTTGTGTTTTGTAGATACTGGAGTAAGTGGACCAGTCTTGTGTTTTGTAGATACTGGAGTAAGTGGACCAGTCTTGTGTTTTGTAGATACTGGAGTAAATGGACCAGTCTTGTGTTTTGTAGATACTGGAGTAAATGGACCAGTCTTGTGTCTTGTAGATACTGGAGTAAGTGGACCAGTCTTGTGTCTTGTAGATGCTGGAGTAAGTGGACCAGTCTTGTGTCTTGTAGATACTGGAGTAAGTGGACCAGTCTTGTGTTTTGTAGATACTGGAGTAAGTGGACCAGTCTTGTGTTTTGTAGATACTGGAGTAAGTGGACCAGTCTTGTGTTTTGTAGATGCTAGATGCTAGAGTAGGTTGTCCAGTTTTATATTTTGTAGATGCTAGAGTAGTGGACTAGTCTTGTGTTTTATAGATTCTAGAGTAAATGGTCCAGTCTTGTGTTTTGTAGATGCAAATAAGTGGACCAGTTTTGTGTGGATCAGGATCTTTGTTGTTTACTAGTTTTAGACTTTGTTCACTGACTGAGAGGGTTTTATGTATTTTGGGCACTGTCTTGATGAAATGAGTTTTATGCCAGGATGTGTTCTTGTTTGGCTGAGATGAGAGCTGCCTATCTTATCTGTAACAATCAAGGAAGTTGACAGCAGATTTGATTAAACTGGCTGGTTTTTGTCTTTTCTCCACTCATAGCTTGTCACAATCACTTGGCATCTCATTTGGTGGTGTTCTTGTAATGTGAAAATAGTTTCTTATTGTTTGCTTGTCCTTTATCAGTCGGTCATCAACATTTTATTGTAGCTGTCAACTATTTATGCATTGCTGAACATGACAGAATGACAGCTTTACATGAGCACATCTGATCTCTATATTTTCACCACATATTGGCATCTACTGCACAAGAACAAGCATTTTTTTTCTGTGTTCCCCATGGATTAAAATTATTGCTCAGATTGTCTCTATCTGCAGCTTGGTGCAGTACAGTTTGTCTATTGCTCAGATTGTCTCTATCTGCAGCTTGGTGCAGTACAGTTTGTCTATTGATCAGAATGTCTCTATCTCCAGCTTGGTGCAGTACAGTTTGTCTATTGATCAGATTGTCTCTATCTCCAGGTTGGTGCAGTACAGTTTGTCTATTGATCAGATTGTCTCTATCTCCAGTTTGGTGCACTACAGTTTTCTATTGATCAGAGTGTCTCTATCTCCAGCTTGGTGCAGTACAGTTTGTCTATTGATCAGATTGTCTCTATCTACAGCTTGGTGCACTACAGTTTGTCTATTGATCAGATTGTCTCTATCTCCAGTTTGTGCACTACAGTTTGTCTATTGATCAGATTGTCTCTATCTCCAGCTTGGTGCAGTACAGTTTGTCTATTGATCAGATTGTCTCTATCTCCAGCTTGGTGCAGTACAGTTTGTCTATTGATCAGATTGTCTCTATCTACAGCTTGGTGCAGTACAGTTTGTCTATTGATCAGATTGTCTCTATCTCCAGCTTGGTGCACTACAGTTTGTCTATTGATCAGATTGTCTCTATCTCCAGCTTGGTGCACTACAGTTTTTATTGATCTTGTTCTATCAGGTTGGTGCACTACAGTCTCTATCTCCAGCTTGGTGCACTACAGTTTATCTGTTGATCAGATTGTCTCTATCTCCAGCTTGGTGCACTACAGTTTATCTGTTGATCAGATTGTCTCTATCTACAGCTTGGTGCTCTACAGTTTGTCTATTGATCAGATTGTCTCTATCTACAGCTTGGTGCACTACAGTTTGTCTATTGATCAGATTGTTTCTATCTACAGCTTGGTGCACTACAGTTTGTCTATTGATCAGATTGTCTCTATCTCCAGCTTGGTGCACTACAGTATCAGATTGTCTCTATCTACAGCTTGGTGCAGTACAGTTTGTCTATTGATCAGATTGTCTCTATCTCCAGCTTGGTGCACTACAGTTTGTCTATTGATCAGATTGTCTCTATCTCCAGCTTGGTGCACTACAGTTTGTCTATTGATCAGATTGTCTCTATCTCCAGGTTGGTGCACTACAGTTTATCTGTTATCAGGATGTCCTCTATCTCCAGCTTGGTGCACTACAGTTTATCTGTTGATCAGATTGTCTCTATCTCCAGCTTGGTGCACTACAGTTTATCTGTTGATCAGATTGTCTCTATCTACAGCTTGGTGCACTACAGTTTGTCTATTGATCAGATTGTCTCTATCTACAGCTTGGTGCACTACAGTTTGTCTATTGATCAGATTGTCTCTATCTCCAGCTTGGTGCACTACAGTATCAGGATGTCTCTATCTCCAGCTTGGTGCACTACAGTTTGTCTGTTGATCAGGTTGTCTCTTATCTCCATCTCGGTCCAGTTCAGTTTGTTTGTTGCTCATATGACTTTAAACAAATTAATTCACAAGTATTATTTTCTCATTGCTTCATGCATTTCAACTCTTATCTCATACATTTTAGATCTTTTCTCATACATTTTAGCTCTATCTCATACATTTCAGATATTTTCATGCCAGAGTTGGGCCCTTTACATCTCATTAGAACTGACCATTTTCGGTAAAACTGACCTTAAAAGAAAGTCGTCCTGGCTATTGTCCTCAGGACAACTTTTGCTGGTACTAGATGTTACCTACTGCTGCTATATTATTTTGATATACTCCCTATGAAAATGATGGTTAAATAGTCATTGCTGTATGGAGTGTATCAAAGGTCTAATTATGTGATAGGTGAAGAGTTATAGTTGTTTCCTGCTTGCAGGTTGAGTCCAGAGGATATGCAGGAAGGGGCTGTCATTTCATTGAAGTATGTCAAGCTACAGAATGTAAATAGCTTAACTGTAAGTATCAGTATCTTTAATATAAGTAGCCAGTAGCAGCGTGAGTGTCTTGTTCATTGTTGGAATCACAGTGAAGGTGTAGATATGACATGAATCAAATATTTGAGAAGATTATGCACATCAGGAAAGGCTGAGTCATCATTTGTTTACTGTTGGAGGCAAGTTATGAGCTGTTCAATAATGAAAGTATTCATGTCTCACGTAATTCATGTGTGTCAAGCAACAGTGATAGTGTTGTAGCAAAGTAATGTTTAATGGTGAAAATGTTGCAGCAGGTGTTTGTTAAGACTAATTTAGATGCAAACAGTTAATGGTGATAGGTTAGTCCCCAGACAGTTAAAGGTGATAGTTAGTTAGTCCCCATATTGTTAATGGTGATATGTTAGTTAGTCCCCACATTGTTAATTATGATATGTTAGTTAGTCCCCAGACAGTTAATGGTGATAGGTTAGTTAGTCCCCAGACAGTTAACTCTTTCCATACGATCCGCTGTATGATGCGCCAAATCCATTTCAAATGCGTACAATCAGCCGTATGGTGCGCCAAACATAATTTGTTTCGTGTAAACCGTCAACAAACTGTATTGCTATATTTTAAATTGACTATTTTATATAGATTCCTTCGCCGGAGAGTTCCTTCCTTGTTTCCCACGAGGTTCAGGTTGATAAACGTACGATTTTTTCATTTGGATTTAGTGTTTATCGTAAAAAAAAGTGTAAACAAAAATCAGCTGATCGAAATGGCTTCCAGTAGCAGTGAATGTAATGCTAATAGTCAGTTGATGACGGCTGATGAAGCTTGTCAATTAATTTTTCTGGATAATTTTCGATGATAGTTCAGACACAGTAAGTGTTGATAACAACAATCATAACAATGGTGATGACAGTGATCCAGATATAGATTTTTTAGTAGAGGAAAATGAGTCTCATGTTGAATATTGACAGTGATGAGGAATACATTCCTTCAGAACCAAAAAAACCAAAAGCAGCTGCAGGTAGGGGCAGAGGAAGTGATAAAACTACCAAGAAAGCCACATCTAACCCAACTGCCAAGCCTAGCTCATCTAGACCTATCATCCCAGCTGAGTCTGAGTGGTCAGAAATTACAATTGCCAGGCCTAGCTCATCTAGACCTATCATCCCAGCTGAGTCTGAGTGGTCAGAAATTACAACTGCCAGGCCTAGCTCATCTAGACCTATCATCCCAGCTGAGTCTGAGTGGTCAGAAATTACAACTGCCAAGCCTAGCTCATCTAGACCTATCATCCCAGATGAGTCTGAGTGGTCAGAAATTACAACTGCCAGCCTAGCTCATCTAGACCTTTCATCCCAGCTGAGTCTGAGTGGTCAGAAATTACAACTGCCAAGCCTAGCTCATCTAGACCTATCATCCCAGATGAGTCTGAGTGGTCAGAAATTACAACTGCCAAGCCTAGCTCAACTAGACCTATCATCCCAGATGAGTCTGAGTGGTCAGAAATTACAACTGGCAGCAGTGAAAATAACTTTCGCTTTCATCCACTGCGAAAGCCAGGAGTTAGTCTTGAGCACCTCACAGATTCTTCCTCTGCATTGGATTTTTTGGGCCATTGTTTGATGATGAAGTTTGTGAAACTTTGTTATCTAGCATCAATTATTTTGCAAAGAAAAGAACTGATATCAACACTCCTGCACGCAAGCGCTCTGTGTTTGCAAGGTGGCAAGACATCACAAGACCTGAACTTGACATGTACTTGGCACTGCTGATATATATGGGTTTGTTCAAAGCTTCCTCTATTGCTGACTATTGGTCACAATCAGCAGAATTGTATATTCCTTGGATCCACCATGCTTTCAATCGAGAAGATTCCAGGACATATACCACACAATGTTGCACTGTGGTGATGAGGCGGCGGAAGGCAAAGAAAAGATAGAACCATTCATGAATCTTCTCCTTTGCAAGTTCCAAAAAGCCTTCTATCCCTTTCAGGAACTTAGCATTGATGAGATGGTCATAGGCTATAAGGGTAGATGGCAGTTCAATGCCTCTAAGCCAAGCAAGTACCACATCAAGACCTTTGGTCTGTGCGACGCTGCCACGGGTTATGTTGTCAACATTCTAACCTATTTTGGAAGAAACACTTCCTACAATCCTGAGGCTGATACAGATGGTGGACATGCTGTACAAGTTTTCGACACTTTATTGGAGCATGTTGGCACATGACATAAAATGTTTGCTGATCGCTATTACACCACACGAAAATTGATTGATCACCTTCTTTTGAAGAAGCAGTACTATACTGGGACTGTCCATGTACTTCGTGTTGACTTTCCGCAGGAAACCAAAACATTATCTCTGGAGCACAGAGCAATGAAATGGTACATGCATAATGATAAAACCAAGCTCTGTGTTGCATTCAGAGATAAGAAGGCAAAAAAAATGTTGTGATGGTATCCTCTGATGCCAGAGTGCATACAAAAGCAGTAAAAGATGTAAACAAGCCAGAAATGATTTATTTCTACAACAGAAATATGAATGGGTGCGACAAACTAGACCAGAAGGGGGCATATAACTGTGTCTTTGAACGCAAAGCTGTTAAATGGTGGAAAAAATTTTCTTCTGGCTATTGGAAGTGTCGCAGGTAAATGCGTACATTTTATTTTGTTTATGCCGAGCCACTTGCGACAAAAGAGTCTTTAAAAGAGTATAAAAAAATGTTGATGAGCCAGTCAACACAACACGTTGTCATTCAACAAGAATGAAACTTCCAGGAAGGCAGCCAGAGGCAAGCTGTCTCGCAAAATCCAGAGGAAGCCGTCACATTGTGGATTATGCTGCAAGAGACCGTGAATGCGTATATTGTTCAACTCCAACAAAGCGTGCACGGACTCATTTTTTTCTGTTCAGGATGTCAAATTAAACCACATCTTCATCCAAATGCATGCTTCAAGGCATTTCATGGACAATAAATGGAGAAAGTGTTTTTTGTGTCATTGAAAAAAAGTGTAAATATTGTGTATATAGTGATTTTTGTGTGTGTAGTCAAATCTCTGTATTGTGTATATAGTGATTTTTGTGTGTGTAGTCAAATACAAATCTCTGTATTGTGTACATAGTGATTTTTGTGTGTGTAGTCAAATCTCTGTATTGTGTACATAGTGATTTTTGTGTGTATAGTCAAATCTCTGTATTGTGTATATAGTGATTTTTGTGTGTGTAGTCAAATCTCTGTATTGTGTACATAGTGATTTTTGTGTGTGTAGTCAAATCTCTGTATTGTGTATATAGTGATTTTTGTGTGTGTAGTCAAATCTCTGTATTGTGTACATAGTGATTTTTGTGTGTGTAGTCAATCTCTGTATTGTGTATATAGTGATTTTTGTGTGTGTAGTCAAATCTCTGTATTGTGTACATAGTGATTTTTGTGTGTGTAGTCAAACACAAATCTCTGTATTGTGTACATAGTGATTTTTGTGTGTGTAGTCAAATCTCTGTATTGTGTACATAGTGATTTTTGTGTGTGTAGTCAAATCTCTGTATTGTGTACATAGTGATTTTTGTGTGTGTAGTCAAACACAAATCTCTGTATTGTGTACATAGTGATTTTTGTGTGTGTAGTCAAACACAAATCTCTCTCTGTATTGTGTATATAGTGATTTTTGTGTGTGTGGTCAAACACAAATCTCTGTATTGTGTAAATAGTGATTTTTGTGTGTGTAGTCAAACACAAATCTCTGTATTGTGTACATAGTGATTTTTGTGTGTGTAGTCAAATAGTGACACTGTGACTTTCAAGGCATGTCGTAAGAGGCGACTAAGGAGGTTGATCGAGGTTTGACAAGCTGCTCATTGTAAAAATCATTGTTATGGAAACAGAACCATAGATTTTAGCAGCAGTGATCTCTGCAATATGTGCCACTTCGGCACTAAAAAGGACAAAAAATAGATTCTGGAATGTGCCCTATGTGCCGTCTTCGGCTCGAAAGGACAATAGACAGATAGTCAAACACAAATCTCTGTATTGTGTACATAGTGATTTTTGTGGTGATTCAAACACAAATCTCTGTATTGTGCACATAGTGAGTGTGTGTATCAAATCTCTGTATTGTGTACATAGTGATTTTTGTGTGTGTAGTCAAACACAAAATCTCTGTATTGTGTAATAGTGATTTTTGTGTGTGTAGTCAAAACACAAATCTCTGTATTGTGTAAATAGTGATTTTTGTGTGTGTAGTCAAACACAAACCTCTGTATTGTGTACATAGTGTTCCCCCCCCCCCCCCCCCCCCCAAAAAAAAAAAGTTGAAATTTCATTTGTGTCACTTGTTGTGATTGTGGATGACAAAATATCAGTTATTGTTATGCCACATCAACCAAACTTTCATGGCTGCTTAGAGACATATTGATATTTGTTTTTTTTTTCACAAAATAATTCATATTGGATTACTATGACCAGATCTACATGATGGTAAGTTGTCAATTGTGGTTTTAATTGATGTTTCAATTTTTTGTTTGTTGGTCGTTTATCTCCAAATTCTTTTTACATGTTTTGTATCATCTTGGTATTGATGAAATCAGATTCCTTGTTCAATTATCTAAAATTCATATATAATATGTTAAGTGTTAGATAAATATAAAAACATGTAGATTGATGTTTTAAGACCATAAGGTCCATCAAAAATTTTGTCTCTGAAATCTTCTCCATTGCATTGACAAAAGCCTTCCGTACTGAAAGAGTTAATGGTGATAGGTTAGATAGTCTCAAGACAGTTAATGGTGATAGGTTTGGTTAGTCCCAGACAGTTAATGGTGATGAGTTAGCTAGTCCCCAACAGTTAATGGTGGTAGGTTAGTTGGCCCCCAGACAGTTAATGGTGATAGGTTGGTTAGTCCCCAGACAGTTAATGGTGATGAGTTAGCTAGTCCCCAAACAGTAATGGTAGTAGGTTAGTTGGCCCCCAAACTGTTAATGGTGATAGGTTAGTTAGTCCCCAGACAGTTATGGTGATATGTTAGTTAGTCCCCAGACAGTTAATGGGATAGGTTAGTTAGTCCCCAGACAGTTAATGGTGATAGGTTAGCTAGTCCCAAGACAGTTAATGGTGATAGGTTGGTTAGTCCCCAGACAGTTAATGATGATAGGTTAGTTAGTCCCCAGACAGTTAATGGTGATAGGTTAGCTAGTCCCTGACAGTTAATGGTGATAGGTTAGTCCCCAGACAGTTAATGGTGATAGGTTAGTTAGTCCCTAGACAGTTAATGGTGATAGGTTAGCTAGTCTCCAGACAGTTAATGGTGATAGGTTAGTTAGTCCCCAGACAGTTAATGGTGATAGGTTAGTCCCCAAACAGTTAATGGTGATAGGTTAGTTAGTCCCCAGACAGTTAATGGTGATAGGTTAGTTAGTCCCAGACAGTTAATGGTGATAGGTTAGTTAGTCTCCAGACAGTTAATGGTGATAGGTTAGCTAATCCCCTGACAGTTAATGGTGATAGGTTAGTTAGTCCCCAGACAGTTAATGGTGATAGGTTAGCTAGTCCCCTGACAGTTAATGGTGATAGGTTAGTTAGTCCCAGACAGTTAATGGGATAGGTTAGCTAGTCCCAGACAGTTAATGGTGATAGGTTAGCTAGTCCCCAGACAGTTAATGGTGATAGGTTAGTCCCCAGACAGTTAATGGTGATAGGTTAGTTAGTCCCCAGACAGTTAATGGTGATAGGTTAGCTAGTCCCCAGACAATAATGGTGATAGGTTAGCTAGTCCCCTGACAGTTAATGGTGATAGGTTAGCTAGTCCCAGACAGTTAATGGTGATAGGTTAGTCCCCAGACAGTTAATGGTGATAGGTTGCTAGTCCCCTGACAGTTAATGGTGATAGGTTAGCTAGTCCCCTGACAGTTAATGGTGATAGGTTAGTTAGTCCCCAGACAGTTAATGGTGATGGGTTAGTCTCTTAACAGTTAATCCTGGATTACGATGTCTATCTATGACCGTACAATGTCTATCTGTGACCTACGTATTTACGATACCGTAGTAAAAATTACTACTACTTAAATGTAACATTTTCGATTTGGACAATCAAACTTTCTTTGAATGTTGCTACACACAGCAACAGAGTGCAAACGATGGAGTTATCATTTCCCGGTTTACAAATGATTTTTAGTCTGAAATGCGACCACATCCCCACTCCCCTGGCTGCTGCTGCCTATTCATGTGGCAGCGATAAACTGTCAGATCAGCTATTATGTTTCGGTGCAAGATTGTCATTTTTCACAGACTCTCCCATGTGACAAAGGTTTATTTGATGTCTTGCCAAGACAAGTGTGTGTGTGTGTGTGCATGCGTGCCAATCATGAGGGAAACAAAATGAAAAAACTAATTCCTTGAAAATTGGCACAATTATAAAATAAAAACTATGCTTTTTATGATAAATTGCTACAGTGTATGGAAAAAGAAAAACCAATGACAAAGGAAAATCAAACACTCAGGGATCACCTTTAATAATAATTAGGAGGGGGGTTTACCCATAGCAAACTGTCAAATGAAAAAAAAATTGTGTTGTGAGGCGGTAATTTTTACTTCTGTATTGTAATCTAGGGTTAACTCTTAATGACCTTAGTTTTTCTACCTAGTCACTAGTGTTTTGCCATAATTTTTTCTACCTGATAAATACTTCTATCACTAAATCTTTCATATTTTCACTATAACAAGTCAAAGATATATATATTAGGCATCAACGAGAAGGGAAAAGGACACAGATTTATAATCAGAAACAATATTTTGAAAAACAATTGAAGAATAAGAATTTAAGCAATTAAGAATCAAAATTTTAAAAAAAAATATTTTTAATATAAAATTTGGTACTCACCTATCCAAAGTGGGTGTAATTTTAATCCGAAATCTTTAATATTTTCACTATAACAAGTCATAGACATATATATGAGGCAGCTAATTGAAGGGAAAAGGACACATATTCATAATCAGACACAATATTTTGAAAAAAATTGAAGGATAAAAATGTAAGCAATTAAGAATCCAAATTTACAAAAAAAATTACTCAAATTTGGTGTACATTTTAATCCGACAGTGTTGGAAATGTGTTTCCAAGTAAATATATCCACTTGTGAAAAAAATTAGGCAAGTTTCACTATCCTATGAAACTAGTTTGCCCTACACACACAATTCTTCATGGTATGTCATTTTTATGTGACATATTTTATGTACTTAAGAAGGGAGGGGTAGTAGTAAACTAAATATATTACACAGGTAAATAGATTCAACATCACTGAGATCACTATCACATTCAAAGTTCTTATAACATAATTCTCTAACTTTTTCTGCTGTTAATAATAAAAAATTGCATTTAGGAGCAAATGATGCTTCACTGATGCTAGCTATTTTTCACTTATAAACATGAATCAGCCGATTGAAGACTTTAGAAAACAACACAGATTTCAAACGATTTTGAGAACAAATTAAGCCCATATTGACTGACCAAAGCGTGTCTAAAACAGGAAATTCTATTAGAGTTATATCCCTTGCGGATGTGGTGGTTTAACTCTTTCCACACAGAAGCATTTTATCGACGCAATGGAAGAGTTTTCAGAGACAAAATGGTTTCATGGTGTTAAAAATCAATCTACATATTTATATTTATCTAACATATAACATATTATATATGAATGTTTAGATAATTGAACAAGGTATTAGATTTTACCAAATAAAGATGACACAAAACTTGTAAAATGAATATGGTTTGATGGCGTTCACACTAATCAAATTGAGCGTGGCGCACAGTGCGGCGAAACGTACGGAAAGAGTTAAAATGTGTAGTTTTCACTATAACGAAACAAAATGAAAGTAACCATGCCAACGTTCGCTTGGCAAAACGTAAATAAGTAAGTAACCATGACAGCATTACCTGCGGACATTAAGAGTTAATGGTGATGGGTTAGTCCCCAAACAGTTTATATATTTTATGTGAAAGGATGTTGATGCCACAGGAGAGACGAGCATTAATTCTCAGAGAATTATGGTTGGGCTGTTAGCTCTGGAACACTGAGCTACAATGTTTTAGTGTTAATGTTTGATTGTTGAATGTGTACTACTGTGGCATTTCAAATAACAATATCTGTACTGAAATGTTTGATAATGTTGTAATTGTTGAGTTTTATCAGAAGGGAAATACATTGCTCATGTGCTCGATCAGCATGACTTCCCCTTCAGGCATTCATGTGTCAATCATCTGGTAAAAGAAAACAAAGCATTGTTTATAGCTATGTTCCATCAGATAACATTGTTTACAGCTATGTTCTATCAGATAACATTGTCTACAGCAATGTTCTATCAGATAACATTGTCTACAGCTATGTTCTATCAGATAACATTGTCTACAGCTATGTTCCATCAGATAACATTGTTTACAGCTATGTTCTATCAGATAACATTGTTTACAGCTATGTTCTATCAGATAACATTGTCTACAGCTATGTTCTATCAGATAACATTGTCTACAGCTATGTTCCGTCAGATAACATTGTCTATAGCTATGTTCCACCAGATAACATTGTCTACAGCTATGTTCTATCCGAAAACATTTTCTATAGCTATGTTCCATCAGATAACATTGTATACAGCTATGTTCCATCAGATAACATTGTTTACAGCTATGTTCCATCAGATAACATTGCCTACAGCTATGTTCCATCAGATAACATTGTCTACAGCTATGTTCTATCAGATAACATTGTCTACAGCTATGTTCTATCAGATAACATTGTCTACAGCTTTGTTCTATCACATAACTTTGTGTACAACTATGTTCTATCAGATAACATTGTCTACAGCTATGTTCTACCAGATAACATTGTCTACAGCTATGTTCTACCAGATAACATTTTCTAAAGCTATGTTCTATCAGATAACATTGTCTACAGCTATGTTCTATCAGGGAACACTAACAACTCCTATATTCTCCAGCTCTTTATCAAGGACAATCAGGTTGGAGCAGACACAACCAGAATTGACTACCTATCATTGATTGGGTCCCCAACTAACACGACCAACATGGCAGAGTTTAAGAGGGTAGGTTTTGTGTGCCTATAGATTTAACTTCCTGTCATAACTTTCATTTCATATTACAGTGCGTGTAATGTTCCATGGATAACCTGATTTGCCCATGTGTGTGCTAGGAGTTCTTTATGGAGAGCAAATAATACCTGCTACATGGGGCAACCGAATTATTTAAACAGACAGCTGCCTTCATAAGAGAGTCAGGAATCCTAGTCTGAATAAGCCATGATTGCAGAAGATACCTGCTACAACTGCATTGATATCAATGCATAAACTGTCATTTTGTTGTCACAAATTGATATATGTATTAATTTAGTTGTTCTTCCTTAAAGTTTTCATAATTTAAAAATCAGTGACTGCATGTGTAGCAGCTTGATGATGGAGGGATACTAGATTGTTTGTCTCTGGCATTTCCCTATGGAGATTTCTTTTGTCATGTGTCACAAGGTTTCAGTTGATTAACAGAACTTATTGCTTCAGAGAACACTTTGCCTACTCCTTCTTACTCCTCTTCCCCCCCCCCCCCCAAAAAAAAATTTATTATTTACATTTTATGAGATGTGTCTGGTTTACACATTATACTTCATCAGAGAAAAAGAATTATGGGGGGGGGGGGCATCTTCCGGGTTCACCCAGCCTTAAATGGGTACCGGATTTATTTTCTGGAAAGTAAAGCAGCACAGGCGTAATACTGACCACATTACCCCAAAAATCATGTGCTGAAGGTCTGTAAAATATAGGGTCACTAACACCATATTTCCCTATACACCACTTGGCGTGACTGGGGTACTTTACTTTTTTTTTTTAGTGTGTATATGACAGCCAACATGTGGACATACCCAAAACATGATGTGACACTGTCATGTAAAGGAGTCGAACACGTTATCATTTCTGAGACAAGTGGAGGTTATGATTGCAGTGAACTGTGTCTGCCAGCCTTTACTTCATCAGATACTCCAAGCACTACCTTCTGGCTCTGACCATTAACTCTTTCTGTACAGAAAGTTTTTACCAATGCATTGAAGAGATTTCAGAGACCAAATTTTTTATAGTTTTAAATATCAATCTATGTGCTTTATTTTTATCTAACACATCACATATTATATATGAATTTTTAGATAATTGAACAAGGTATTAGATTTCACCAATACCAGGATGATATAAAACATGTAAAAAGAATATGGTTTAATGATGGTTTACACAAAATCAAATTGAGAGTGATGTACTCTGCAACTAAATGTATGCAACTGAAATCGGCATGATGTACAGTGCATTGAGACATACGGAAAGAGTTAAGATCATTATGAGCATATTTTTTCAGTCACTTAGAACAAGGAGTCTGTAGTCTTCAGCCAAGCTTTAGTTACTGCCATTGACATGACCTCTCTCTCCCTTCCCCTACCCCAGCCTGAGTTGTGCAAGCTCATTAATTACATCTTTGCCAGGGCAGTGGGAATTTTTGTCCCTACTTTTTACTGCCATAGATTTTGAATGTGCACAGAGAAGACACACAATTCTCCTTTTTTACATCATCATCTAAGTGGGCTGGTCATCTTCACTTCATTATCCCAGCTTTCTGGACATCAGATGAGTGTGAGACAACATGAGTGTAAAGGTACAAATCTTGAACTTGAAGAGAAAAACTTCCATTTGTAGCTGAATTCGAACCCTGCACCTTCTTGTCCAAAGATTGACTGCTTCCCTCTAGACCAGCCACTTGCCCAAGTCACCACATGATTGAGCAAAGAAAACTAGAACCAAAACATCATCTACAGAGAGGCTTACCTTAGGCAGCAACCTTGGACAGAGCTAAAAGATGCACAAATCTCACCTCTCTCTTCAACAAAGCTGATTATTAAAAAGCTGTACTATCAAGCATGTTCAATAGACTCAAGCAATAGATTCAAGTAAATTGACTCCAAGAATAGACCCCAAGCAGTAGACTCAAATAATCCATGCATGTACTGATGAATCAGCTTTCAAAGCCACTACTTGTGCAGGCAACAGTGTCTGAAATACCAAGGAGAGTTTTCTGTGACCCCCTGGAAGTGTATGCTTCATCTATGAAGCAGAGACAGAAGCTATCATTCAGCTGATTCACAGACAGTATGATCACAATTTTTTAACAAAACTACAGCTGATATTGTGTTCACTGACTGCAGGCCTTAGATGGTTATTATCGAGCTGAAGCTGGTGACATTGTGGCACCCTCACATTGGCAGCTCCGAGACAATGGATCCCAGGACACAACAGCAAGCGAGAAATACACTTTCTATCACTAAACAAAGAAAATAAACATAAAATGGTATTGAGCAGCAAGACTAACAGAAAGACAAAACAAGTCACAACGTTTTTGCAATAGCCTTCATCAGGTGTAACCAACAAACTATACACATTAACACAAAATTCCG
The DNA here is from genome assembly GCA_032433765.1 of Megaustenia siamemsis. Classification (NCBI taxonomy): domain Eukaryota; kingdom Metazoa; phylum Mollusca; class Gastropoda; order Stylommatophora; family Ariophantidae; genus Megaustenia; species Megaustenia siamemsis. Next base: position 75,213,410 of record JAVIAB010000126.1, on the reverse strand, counting down.
AGTTAGAATGCACAACTATTCTATTCTTTCCATGGAACCAGCTTCATTGCAGTCAGGAATTCCCCATATCCACTCCACCACTTGTCAAAGCATTCCCCAAAATGCATTGGTAAGTCCCGTTGACAAGGTTGCACCATGCATGTCTTACTCTAATGCGCAGGCGACGAATCCAAACCTCCTTGGTCACCTCTTACATGCGTGGCGGGTAACAGTGGCTCTGTTCTTTTCTCCACTCATCGTAGGGGCCCTGGTATCCCAGGCACAACAACTACAATGCTCTAAAAAATTGTGGAAAAGATGGTGGCCAGGATTGCCAGCACTCCTGTCTCCTCCCATTTTAGATTGCCAAGACATAATACCTCAGATGACCTCCCGTGTTACTGGCATCATCTCTTGTTCCACTGATACCCATAGCCGGTTCATGTTGCAGAACCGACTCATAGCCTGCTTTGATACTCTCCAACTGAGATTTAAATCTTTTTCACTCTTTTCTTTAATCTCTGGTCTCCTCTCCATGTCTTTCATGTGTCCTATCCCTATTCCTCCTTGCGTTATCTTTATTACTTCTAGCTCTTCTTCCCTCGTGCCAGCCAGGTCCTCTCTTTGTTTTATTCTTCTTCCCGTTTTCTCTGTACCATATGGGACACCTCCTTTCATTTTTCCAAGTTTGGTTCCTTTGGTCTGATTAAATCCTACTTGCCCTATTGTTTATTAATCTTTTAACCAGACTGTACAAAAATCCTAGCCATTATCTTTTCCACCATTTTTTAGAGCTGTGTAGTTGTGCATTCTAACTCGGAATTTTGTGTTTAATGTCTATAGTTTGTTTGTTATACCTGTTGAAACATTATAGCTTGTCTTTTATTTCTATTAGTTTAGCTGCTAAATACCATTTTATGTTTATTTTCTTTGTTTTCATGCAGCTCGACATGTGGCACATTGTTTCATATTTGATATCTGTGCTTATGTCCTGTCACATAACACATTTGTTTGTCTCTGATATTTTAGTTCATTTGCTAATCTGTGTCCTTCCACAAAGATAAAAAATGTATACTTCTTATCTTACACATTCAAAGCCATTAGAAGAAGCTGTTTATTACAATTTTGTACCTGGTGTAAATAATGAATATTGCGTCCCCTGAAACTCTCAGATTTGCCAACCATTGATCTTTTTGTTATGAGCATTAACTACTCAAATATTATTCATAGATAAATATTGACTGTAGCTAAAGATTGTACATTTTGTGTGTGTGTGTCACAAATTGAAACCACTTCCATAAAATATCTAAATTTTAAAAATGAGGGGACTTTGCTAGGCTCATGACATTTTCATCCAGAAATGTTGCAACATTTACAGGGTTAGAACTAAAATATCACTTTTAGATGAAAGCAAACAGCTAACACAAAACTGACATGAGTGTGGGGCAAACAGCTAACACAAAACTGACATGAGGGTGGGGCAAACAGCTAACACAAAACTGACATGAGGGTGGAGCAAATAGCTAACACAAAACTGACATGAGTGTGGGGCAAACAGCTAACACAAAACTGACATGAGTGTGGAGCAAACAGCTAACACAAAACTGACATGAGGGTGGAGCAAACAGCTAACACAAAACTGACATGAGGGTGGAGCAAACAGCTAACACAAAACTGACATGAGGGTTGAGCAAACAGCTAACACAAAACTGACATGAGTGTGGGGCAAATAGCTAACACAAAACTGACATGAGTGTGGGGCAAACAGCTAACACAAAACTGACATGAGGGTGGAGCAAACAGCTAACACAAAACTGACATGAGGGTGGAGCAAACAGCTAACACAAAACTGACATGAGGGTGGAGCAAACAGCTAACACAAAACTGACATGAGGGTGAGCAAACGGCTAACACAAAACTGACATGAGGGTTAAGCAAACAGCTAACACAAAACTGACATGAGGGTAAGCAAACAGCTAACACAAAACTGACATGAGGGTGGAGCAAACAGCTAACACAAAACTGACATGAGGGTGGAGCAAACAGCTAACACAAAACTGACATGAGGGTGGAGCAAACAGCTAACACAAGAGTTTTTTTTTTTCATTTTTGTTTCTTTACATTATGTTGTTTCAGGTGGCAGGGAAAAAGGGAGAAAGTCACTGAGAAATGAATCTGCACTCAATGTTGTTCCATTGTCAGCGTGAAGATGGACTTTTGCTTATAATCTCATTCAATCTGATGTTTCAACATTGAATGTCATCTTTCATGGAGTGTAAACATGCAATCAAAGTCGCTAGTGCTAATTTGTTCTTGAAAGTTTCATCTAATACTTTGTATCTTGAAAGTTTGTGCTTGAGGTAGTTTGTTCCCTGAAAGTTCTCACTAGTGATAATTTGTTAATTGAGAGCTCTTTGAGATTTCACATTAGAGTTGACTTGATGTCTGTAAGTTTTCATTAGTGCTTGTAGTTCATTGAGACTTGTCATTAGTGTTTGTAGTTCATTGAGACTTGTCATTAGTGCTGCTAGTTCATTGAGACTTGTCATTAGTGCTTGTAGTTCATTGAGACTTGTCATTAGTGCTGCTAGTTCATTGAGACTTGTCATTAGTGCTTGTAGTTCATTGAGACTTGTCATTAGTGCTGCTAGTTCATTGAGACTTGTCATTAGTGCTTGTAGTTCATTGAGACTTGTCATTAGTGCTGCTAGTTCATTGAGACATGTCATTAGTGTTTGCAGTTCATTGAGACTTGTCATTAGTGCTTGTAGTTCATTGAGACTTCTTATTAGTGCTTGTAGTTCATTGAGACTTGTCATTAGTGCTTCTAGTTTATTGAGACTTCTTATTAGTGCTTGTAGTTCATTGAGACTTGTCATTAGTGCTTGTAGTTCATTGAGACTTGTCATTAGTGCTTGTAGTTCATTGAGACTTCTTATTAGTGCTTGTAGTTCATTGAGACTTGTCATTAGTGCTTGTAGTTCATTGAGACTTGTCATTAGTGCTTGTAGTTCATTGAGACTTCTTATTAGTACTTTTAGTTTATTGAGACTTCTTATTAGTGCTTCTAGTTCCTTGAGACTTGTCATTAGTGCTGCTAGTTCATTGAGACTTGTCATTAGTGCTTGTAGTTCATTGAGACTTGTCATTAGTGCTGCTAGTTCATTGAGACTTGTCATTAGTGCTTGTAGTTCATTGAGACTTGTCATTAGTGTTTGTAGTTCCTTGAGACATGTCATTAGTGTTTGCAGTTCATTGAGACTTGTCATTAGTGCTTGTAGTTCATTGAGACTTGTCATTAGTGCTTGTAGTTCATTGAGACTTCTTATTAGTGCTTGTAGTTCATTGAGACTTCTTATTAGTGCTTGTAGTTCATTGAGACTTGTCATTAGTGCTTGTAGTTCATTGAGACTTGTCATTAGTGCTTGTAGTTCATTGAGACTTCTTATTAGTGCTTCTAGTTCATTGAGACTTGTCATTAGTGCTTGTAGTTCATTGAGACTTGTCATTAGTGCTTGTAGTTCATTGAGACTTCTTATTAGTACTTTTAGTTCATTGAGACTTGTCATTAGTGCTGCTAGATCATTGAGACTTGTCATTAGTGCTTGTAGTTCATTGAGACTTGTCATTAGTGCTTGTAGTTCATTGAGACTTCTTATTAGTACTTTTAGTTCATTGAGACTTGTCATTAGTGCTTGTAGTTCATTGAGACTTCTTATTAGTACTTTTAGTTCATTGAGACTTGTCATTAGTGCTTGTAGTTCATTGAGACTTGTCATTAGTGCTTGTAGTTCATTGAGACTTCTTATTAGTGCTTCTAGTTCATTGAGACTTGTCATTAGTGTTTGTAGTTCATTGAGACTTGTCATTAGTGCTTGTAGTTCATTGAGACTCTTATTAGTACTTTTAGTTCATTGAGACTTCTTATTAGTACTTCTAGTTCATTGAGACTTGTCATTAGTGCTGCTAGTTCATTGAGACTTGTCATTAGTGCTTGTAGTTCATTGAGACTTGTCATTAGTGCTTGTAGTTCATTGAGACTTCTTATTAGTACTTTTAGTTCATTGAGACTTCTTATTAGTACTTCTAGTTCATTGAGACTTGTCATTAGTGCTGCTAGTTCATTGAGACTTGTCATTAGTGCTGCTAGTTCATTGAGACTTATTTATACTTCTAGTTCATTGAGAATAATAAAAGTATAAACAATAAAAGAATTGAAAACTGCTAGAACAGAAATTCAGATGGAGTATCTTGGTCTACGCCCTATGGGCCGGCTACAGCTCGAAAGGCCAATAGATAGATAGATAGTTCATTGAGACTTCTTATTTACACTTCTAGTTCATTGAGACTTGTCATTAGTGCTGCTAGTTCATTGAGACTTCTTATTTATAATTCTAGTTCATTGAGACTTATTATTTTTAATTCTAGTTCATTGAGACTTGTCATTAGTGCTGCTAGTTCAGCGAGACTTATTAGTGCTGCTAGTTCATTGAGACTTCTTATTTATAATTCTAGTTCATTGAGACTTATTAATGCTGCTAGTTCATTGAGACTTCTTATTTATACTTCTAGTTCATTGAGACTTATTAATGCTGCTAGTTCAGTGAGACTTATTTTTAGTGCTTCTAGTTCATTGAGACTTCTTATTTATACTTCTAGTTCATTGAGACTGATTAGTGCTGCTAGTTCAGTGAGACTTATTTTAGTGCTTCTAGTTCATTGAGACTTCTTATTTATGCTTCTAGTTCCTAGAGAGTTCTTAATACTAGTTTACTCCCTGAAACTGTTTGGTTGCTTGTAATATTAACATAATAAATATTAAAGACAACATCCCCTTGCTCCAAACATACAAACTAATGAAAACAGAGCAAACTGTTGGTATCTCTGGAGGTAGTTTGTTTAGTGAATGATCTTAGTGGTGGTAGTTTGTTTAGTGAATGATCTTAGTGGTGGTAGTTTGTTTAGTGAATGATCTTAGTGGTGGTAGTTTGTTTAGTGAATGATCTTAGTGGTGGTAGTTTGTTTAGTGAATGATCTTAGCTGTGGTAGTTTGTTTAGTGAATGATCTTAGTGGTGGGAACTTGTTCAGTGAATGATCTTAGTGGTGGTAGTTTGTTTAGTGAATGATCTTAGTGGTGGGAACTTGTTCAGTGAATGATCTTAGTGGTGGTAGTTTGTTTAGTGAATGATCTTAGTGGTGGTAGTTTGTTTAGTGAATGATCTTAGTGGTGGGAACATGTTTAGTGAATGATCTTAGTGGTGGTAGTTTGTTTAGTGAATGATCTTAGTGGTGGTAGTTTGTTTAGTGAATGATCTTAGTGGTGGGAACTTGTTCAGTGAATGATCTTAGTGGTGGTAGTTTGTTTAGTGAATGATCTTAGTGGTGGGAACTTGTTCAGTGAATGGTTAAAAAACACATGGTGATTCCAGGATTATGACACTTACTCATTGTTTTGAATGTTGTTGTTCATAATAAATCATCCCCATACAGATTTTATAAAATTGTTTTGTTATAAGAACATATCTGTCTAGCAATTACATGTTAATATAGTACCAGTGGACAGCTGTCCGAGCAGTTTATTCTGAGTTACTAATGTCACAGTGAAGGCACATTGTTTTTGCTTCTCTTTAACAATATATGGGATTGTTAGAAACTCTTTTGTTTTTGTCGCAGGTGTCAGACTTAATGATAGATCCTCATTGTAGCACCGTTAGGAACACATTTCACTATTAATTTAGCCATTGAACTACCTAACTCCCATGAACAGAACATGTACAGAAGCTGTTTGTTGGATTAGAGTGTTGGGCATTAGTCAATGATTAACTGGACCTGGACGAACTTTTTTGTCAATAGATGACAAGCATGGCGGAGGACTCTGTGTGTAATTCATTCTATTCGTTTGCCTGAGAAACAGACAAAGTGGATTATCAGTAAAAGATCATTGAATTTAGACACAAAAACACAAATCTCAGTGCATACCTCGTTTGTTTGACTAGGGTGGTGCACAACCACAATGTTCATGAATTGCTCATCAGCAATTACCAGACAAAACTTCAGGCAACTGTTACTCCTCATGTACCTCATTCTCTGACCTAAGTCCCAGCAGACTTTGCCTTACTGGTGTCTCAAAACCATAGAGGGGACTCCAGAAAGTGCATAAACTATGTACCATCATGGAAAGTGTGTTCCATGGAAGAAACTGTGAAATGTATCTCCAGCAAACTCAGAGACAAAGCTTAAAATGTGATCAAATAGGCAATAAAATCCTTACAGCTCAAGTCCAGTTTTTTTAAAATATAAATAGCCCTCATATATAGATAGAGAAAGGGAGCAAATTGAAACACAAAGTGCATAATTCCAATCCCTTTTTTTTGTACAGACCAAAATAATGGCATAACACACTCTATATCCCAACTTCACCACAGTAAGGACTTTTAGCATCATGAGGGACAGAACTATCACATAAGATACAGATTTTGTTTACAAAGTATCATTGGTAATGTTTTTTTGGCTCACTAGAGATCATGTTGATTACAATAAATATTGAAGGGGTTTATACGTATGGTGTGGCTTTTCCTTTATTATTGAACATTAAGAAAAAGTTACAAGAGACTGAAAGACAAATTGGAAAGAAAGAAGTAAGATTGTTACAAAACACCACCATCTCTCACACTGGCTGTTGGATCAATCAATATGATGCCATTTAGGTAAACTTGGGAGTGAAAATAGGGTATTTAAAGATAATAAACTGTATCTTTTTAATTTGATTGATAGGATAAAGCTCACAAAAAGTAGAATATTAGTATCAGCTAGTAAGTTGATCACTGGACATACAGGGAATAAGTTGTTTGTGCCCATATTTGTATATAGATCTTCATCCCATTTTTGGATTATGTGGTAAGTATTATGTCAATGCCATATTTTTCCCTAGAAAAACCCACAGAATGATCCTGGTCAATGGAACTATAGCCATCTCTAGGAGGAACCATCAATCTCCTTAGTATAACCACTTGGTAGAACCACTTAATTACCACAAATCCCTGCATCATCATCATGTGCTATACCGGTTGACATAAGTGATCATGTCCTTCCACAATTTTCTATAAAACAGGGCATCGTATCAGTTCTGATGTTGACTGTTTTCCATGACACCAAGCTATCTAGTATCTCTTCTGTCTTCCGGGATCTCTCTTTCCGTGCGTGTATTTCCCAGTTGTAACCAAATATATAAGATAAAACAAACTCTAAAGATAGGTACTTGGAATGTTAGAACACTCATGCAGAAGGGTAAACTAGAAAACATACAGAAAATGAAAAAAATGGGTTTACAATTACTGGGACCTTGCAAAATGAGATACACCGGATCAGGGGAGATGTATTCTGATAAACATAAAATAATCTATTCTGGAGGTACTGAACACCAAAGAGGAATAGGTATCATCTTGGATGCAGAAAGAGTAAGAACAGTGAAAAGCTTTTACCCAATATCTGACAGAGTCCTTTTAGTGAAATTGAATGGAAAGCCAATAGACATAAATCTTATACAAGTTTATGCACCAACAGCAGACAGTCTAGAGGAAACAATTGATAAATTTTACGTGTTAAATGAGGCACTTCGTGAATGCAAACCATATGAAAACACCATGAGAAATCTTAACGCAAAAGTAGGAAAGGAAGTAGTTTGTCATTATGGCTTAGGTGAGAGTAATGAAAGAGGTGAGAAACTTATTGACTGGGCAAGAACACACAACATGATGATAGGAAACACCTGGTTTAAGCAACATCCAAGACGTCTGTGGACATGAAAAGCCCAGGAGACAACGCACGTAATCAAATTGATTACATACTGATAAGCAATAGATTTAGAAACAGTCTGGTGTGTGTGTGAAAACTAGACCAGGGGCAGATTGCAATAGTGATCATGTACCAGTTGTGGGAAAGCTTTGAGTAAAATTAAAAACAACAAAACGAGCCTCAGTTAACATCAAGTTAAATTTAGATTTACTCAAATCAGACAAGAAGCTGCAAGACAAATATAAAATCGCAATTCAGAAGCGGTACAATGCAATAGAGAAGATACAAAGCAAAATAATGAACAGTGGGAAATGCTAAAAGAATCAATGCAACAAACATCAAAAGAGTTCATACCACTAGTGAGGACAAATTCAAGAAAGAAATAGATGACAGATGACATTTTGCAGCTAATGGATACAAGAAGAAGAAATAAAGATGAGTATAAGAGATTATAATTTAATACATCTCCAAAAAATGTTCAACATCATTTGGAAAACAGAGAAGACGCCTCATAAATGGAAAAAAGGAATCATTGTTAAGATCCAAAAAAGGGCAATCTTAGAGATTGTAACAATTGGAGAGGCGTGACACTTTTGTCAGTTGCCTCAAAATTATTCTGTAAAATCATCCTAAATAGAATAAAGGATTCAATAGATACAGTAATGCGTGAAGAACAGGCTGGGTTTAGAAAAGGGAGAAGCTGTCTTGACCACATTTTCACTCTACGACTTATATTGGAGGAACACATTGAAAAGCAAAAACCTTTTGTACTTAACTTCATCGACTTCAAAAAAGCATTTGATAGTATTCATAGAGATTCTTTGTGGAAAATTCTGAAGCAATATGGCTTACCATCAAAAATCATAAATATTATCAAAGACATGTATGATGGTTACACATGTGCAGTTCGAACAGAGGAAGGACTGAGCGAATGTTTCCCAATAGAAACTGGGGTTAAACAAGGATGTATTTTATCGCCCTTGTTATTTGGAATTGTTATGGACTTCATAATGAAGAAATGCTGCACTGGTAATAAAGGCATCGAATGGATACAAGGAGACCATTTGGAGGACCTGGACTTTGCTGATGACATAGTTCTCATCAGCAATCAGATAAAAACGATGCAGGAAAACACAAATGAACTATCATCAATAGCCAGCAAAATTGGGCTTGAGGTCAATCATGAAAAGACTAAAGTCATGAAAAGTTTAATTCCAACAAGTGACAAAATATACATGGAAAACAAACCAGTAGAAGAGATCGATCACTTCATCTATCTTGGAAGTCACATTGATCGAGAAGGGGATACGAGCAAAGAAATTAGAATCAGACTGGCTAAAGCAGCAATGTCTTTCAGAAGCCTTGAAAAGTTGTGGAAATCAAACTCATTAGCACAAACACAAAACTTAGGCTATTCAAATCAAATGTACTATCAACCTTACGTATGCGTGTGAAAGCTGGAAAACAACAAGAGATATAGAAACAAAGTTGAACGCATTCGAAATAAATGTCTAAGGAAAATACTTGGTATAGAATGGAATGAATTCAAAACAAACGAGGAAATTAGAGAAATCGCCAATCAACCACTAATATCTTCAGTAATAAAGAAAAGACGATGGTCATACGTTGGACATGTGATGAGAAGAGATAATAATCGAATAGCAAAGCAAGCCCTCATATGGGAAACAACAGGTAAAAGAAAAAGAGGAAGACCCAGGGAGACACTGAGAAGAACATTGATGAGAGAGGCAAGAGCAGCAGGAATCGGCTCCCTCAATGAGATAGAACTGCTTGCACAGAACAGAGACAGATGGCGAGATTTGATAAATATCTTTAAAAGAAAACTGCTAGAACAAAAATTCATATAGGAGAAGGTGTATCTTGGTCTACGCCCTATGGGCCGGTTACGGCTCGAAAGGTCAATAGATAGATAGATAGATAAGAGATTAAATAAAGAAATTGTAATAAAATTCCTGTGTGTTACCGGAGCCTCATGAGGGAAGTAAAGAATAGTGACACTGTGACCTTCCAGGCATGTCGTAAGAGGCGACTAAGGAGATTGATCGATGGCTTGACAAGCTGTCATTGTAAAAAGTATTGTTATGGAAACAGCGCCATATATTTTAGAACAGTGATCTCTGCAATATGTGCCATTTTGGCACGCAAGGTTTCTGTTTTTGAGATTGTGGTTCTGCCCTATGTGCCGTCTACGGTTCGAAAGGACAATAGTTAGATAGATAGAATAAAATGCAATGAAGCAAAAGAAGCATGGCTAAAAGAGAGATGCAAAGAGATTGAAATGCAACAAAAAGGAGATGCTAAAGCTATATACAAACAAATTGAAGAATTAACAAGAAGAAAAACTGGATGTTTAAGATCAAAGGAAGGAGAACTATTGATTGAACAAGAAAGCATAAGGAATGATGGACAGAATACATTAAAGATCATTATGATGACGAACGAACAGAAGTGAATATTAAGGATAATGGAGAAGGACCAGAATACTCAGAGAAGAAGTGGAAGATGCCTTGAGCTATATGAAAGCAGGAGAACCTCCTGGACCAGGTAATAAAACTAAAGAAGAGATTGAAGCCATGGTGATTTGGGAATATAAATAATTTAAAAAATATTGAATGATATCTACAACTGCGGATATATACCAGACGACCTGCTCAAATCAATATTCATAGCCCTACCAAAGAAATCTGGTGCGATTGAATGCGATGATCATCGCACAATAAGCCTTATGAGTCATATGACTAAGATATTACTAAGAATCATCATGCGAAGAGTGCGAAACAAAATCAGTCCAGAAATTAGCGATGAACAGTGTGGTTTTGTTGGAAGTAAACGAACGAGCAATGCCATATATATCTTAAGATCTTTAGTAGAAAGAGCCATAGAGGTGACAACAGATCTATACCTATGTTTCATAGATTATACCAGAGCATTTGACAAAGTAAAGCACCAAGAAATATTCAAAATTTTAGAAAGCATAAATATAGACATCAAAGATCTAAGGATAATAAAGAACATGTACTGGCAACAAACAGTGGCCATAAGAACTGGAAACCAATTGGAAATGTTTCAACAAATAAAACAGGGTGTTAGACAAGGTTGTGTGCCGTCACCAGATTTGTTTAATATTTATAGTGAGATTATTTTAAGATCCACAAGGGGCATGCCTGGAATAACAATTAGAGGTCATAATATAAATAATCTAAGGTATGCTGATGATACAGTCTTAATCGCTAAGAGTGAAAATGAGTTACAAGAAATGTTGGACATTATAGTGAAAGGAAGCAAAAATAAGGGACTCACCTTAATAGCAAAAAGACATAAGTAATGGTAGCAACAAAGATAAAGGCATCACCTCAGTGCAAAATAAAGACAAATGGAACAATATTAAAACAGGTAAATAAATTTAAATATTTGGGAACTTTGTTAACCTCAGTTGGAAGATGTACAAAAGAGGTGAGATGCAGAATGGCTCAGGCAAAAGCAGCTTTCCAAAAAATGAGGAAGATACTGTGCAATCCATTTTTGACAATAGAAACAAGAAAAAGAGTTCTTAAATATTATGTAAAGCCAGTCTTAACATATGGATGTGAATCATGGACAATAGGACAACAGAAAAGAAAATCACTGGAGTCTGTAGAAATGTGGTTTTACAGATGAATGTTGAGAATACCATGGACAGCTAAGAAGAGTAATGAAAATGTTCTGAAAGAGGTCAAAGCAAAAAGAGAGCTAATTTCAATATTAGGAAGACACAATCATAATTTTGTGGCCATGTAACGAGAAGACAACAACTGGAATATATTGTAACAACTGGAAAAATTGAGGGACGAAGAGATGGAGGGAAGCAAGGAGAAAAAAAAAAATAACAGACAGCTTAAGAGAATAGCTTGGCAGAAGGTCAACAACAGAAATGATAAATAACTGTCAAGATCGAAAGTTGTGGAGAGACATGATCACCTACGCCAGCAGGCCCGGTACTTGATGATGACGATGGTGAACCTAATATTCCAACTTTACTATTCTTACAATGTGCCCAAAAAATGTGGTTGTTTAGGAGCTCCCTTTTTGTGTTGGCCTCTGAGAATGTCCTCGCTGGACTTTTAACTAACATGGGAACTCTCAACATTGTTCTAAGAAATCCCATCTCTGTGGCCTCTAATTGTATTTTCATTGGTCACTAGAGACTAGACTAGACTAGAGACGACTAGGCTAGGACTAGACTGGACAGGACTAGGATTAGTCTAGACTAGATTAGATTAGACTAGACTAGAGACTTGACTTGACTAGTCTAGTCTAGAGTCTCTAGTCTAGTCTAATCGCTAGTCTGGTCTCCATGTCGACCCACACTGCCAGTTTGTGTTTCTTTTCTTGTAGAGCATCCTCTATTTCCTGTGCTTGGTATCTTGGTTTTCCCGTCTTGCAGCTTTCTGTTTGTCTATTGGAATGTTTATTCTACTAATGTTTTTTTAAGTCTCTATCAGTAGATTTGCTGCCCTTTTGCCTGTGAGGTTGTTCTGATTGTGTGTTAATGATATTGGAGGTCGGCAGTTGTTTTTGTCACTCAGAGCTTTAACAAGTTCCATAGTTTATGACCATTTTTGTCTATATTAAGGCTCTCTGTTTTCTCTATCCAGCTCTGTCTTGCTGATATCATGACCTCACGTCTGTATTTGGCCGAGGCTGCTTTGTAGGCAATGTTGCTCTCTGTGGTGTGTGATGTTTCAGCTAGTTCTCTGGCAGAGTCCAGTTCCTCTTCTAATCTTTGTATTTCCTTGCTCCAGTATGGCTTGTAGTTTCTTCTTGCTCCTCTAGGAATGGATTCTTTAGCAGCTCTCAGGATTCCATTTGTTAACCGCTCTATCATATTATTGATCTTTTTTTCGTGGGTGTTGATAGGCGCAGTATATGCATCAGTGAGCCTTGTAAACTTTGCCCAATCTGCTCTCTTATAGTTCCAGCGGGGAAGAGGTATTTGCAACTCCTGTTTGTGAGCAAGATCCATTGAAAGTTTGACTGGTCTATGCACTATCTCCAAGTTGGTTCAGCACTTTTCTGGTTATTTTGATAGATATGTCTTCAGTTGCAAATGCTAGGTCGGGAGTGGAAGTTGTTTTCCATCTTCTTGAGTAGAAGGTTGGGGGGTCCTCCATAGAGTTTATGAGGAATAGGTTGTTGTCTATTTCCCATTCTTCCACTTCTTCACCTCGAACATTGGACTCCTTATATCCCCATCTTTCAGAGTGGCTGTTAAAGTCTCCTACTACCAGACACTTTGATGGTGTTATTTCCATTGACTCCAGCTTCAGTAATTTGTCATTTGGACAGTATATATTAAATATCCTTATACTAGCGGAGTTAATGTATAGGTATGTACCAATGATCTCTGCCTCTCCGTTTGTGACTTCATCTATCAGTTTTGCTGGGATGGAATTTTAATAAATATAAGAATTCCACCCTTGTGACCTTCCCTGTCTTGTCTAAATGTTTGGTAGCCCCTGATCATAAATCTGTGCTGAGGATTAAGATGAGTTTCCCGGATGCAGGCAAGGCCTATCTCCTCCTCTGCTAGTCTGATCGTTAGAGGTTTTTTGTGGTATATACCCTCAGCATTCCAGTGTATTATATTCAGCTGTTTCTTGAAGCCTTTCCGGTCAGTGGTAGTTTCTATCATAATTAGAGTCTGTTAGATCCTATCTATTAATTCTATCAATCAGGATATCTCCTGATGATAGAACCTCAAATCAAATTGACCACCTATGTATTAAACAACAATTCAGATCATCATTAATAGATGTAAGAGCATACAGAGGTGCTGATGATAGTGACCACAACCTGTGCATTGGGAAAATAAGATTGAAATTTAGAAGCCAACAGAAGAGGTCAACTACACATAAAATTGATAGTCATAAACTGAAAGATGAAGCCATAAAGGAAAAGTTTAACTTAGAGCTAAATAATTGTTATACGGCACTCGGTGAAATAGACTTAGATATCAATTAAATGTGGGACTCACAGAGTAAAATACTAATGACAGCAGCAGAAGCAAGTGCCGGACTGAAGAAAATGGAAAACGAGGTTGGATCTCAGACACTACATGGAAATATATCAAAGAAAGAAGAGAAGCGAAGAGAGCCATGACTAATGTAAAGACAGATCTTGGAAAGGTACTGGCAAAAGCAACATACAAAGAATTGGACAACAAAGTGAAAAGTTCAGCAAGAAGAGATACAAGAGCTTACATAGACAATTTGGCAGAGACAGCAGAACTCTTTATACTGTACAAAAGATGCTGACAAACGCCAAAACATCCAGTGGGACACCAATTCTATAAAGATCTGGATTAATGCTAACAACAAGCGCAGACATAAAAGCCCGTTGGGCGGAACACTTCAAAGAAATTCTTAACCGTCCACTACCCCACAGTTTAATAGATTTTGAAGCTGAAATACCAGCAGCAGAATTAGATGTAAATTTAGATGATTTCACCTTGAGCGAAATAGAAACCACCTTAAAGCTTATGACCAATAACAAGGCTGCTGGAGAGGATAAGTTAACAGCTGAGATCCTCAAGACAATTGATAGCCATAATCTAATACATCTCCAAAAAATGTTTAACATCATTTGGAAAACAGAAAAGACGCCTCATAAATGGAAAAAAGGAATCATTGTTAAGATTCCAAAAGGGCAATCCTAGAGATTGTAACAACTGGAGAGGCGTGACACTTTTGTCAGTTGTCTCAAAGTTATTCTACAAAATCATCCTAAATAGAATAAAGGATTCAATAGATACAGTAATGCGTGAAGAACAGGCGGGTTTAGAAAAGGGAGAAGCTGCCTTGACCACATTTTCACTCTACGACTTATATTGGAGGAACACATTGAAAAGCAAAAACCTTTTGTACTTAACTTCATCGACTTCAAAAAAGCATTCATAGAGATTCTTTGTGGAAAATTCTGAAGCAATATGGCTTACCATAAAAAATCATAAATATTATTAAAGACATGTATGATGGTTACACATGTGCAGTTCGAACAGAGGAAGGACTGAGCGAATGTTTCCCAATAGAAACTGGGGTTAAACAAGGATGTATTTTATCGCACTTGTTATTTGGAATTGTTATGGACTTCATAATGAAGAAATGCTGCACTGGTAATAAAGGCATCGAATTGATACAAGGAGACCATTTGGAGGACCTCGACTTTGCTGATGACATAGCTCTCATCAGCAGCCAGATAAAAACGATGCAGGAAAACACAAATGAGCTATCATCAATAGCCATCAAAATTGGGCTTGAGATCAATCATGAAAAGATTAAAGTCATGAAAAGTTAATTCCAACAGATGACAAAATATACATGGAAAATAAACCAGTAGAAGAGATCGATCACTTTATCTATCTTGGAACTCACATTGATCGAGAAGGGGATACAAGCAAAGAAATTAGAATCAGAATAACTAAAGCAGCAATGTCTTTCAGAAGCCTTGAAAAGTTGTGGAAATCAAAACTCATCAGCACAAGCACAACACTTAGGCTATTCAAATCAAATGTACTATCAACCCTTGCGTATGCGTGTGAAAGCTGAAAACAACAAGAGATATAGTAACAAAGTTGAACGCATTCGAAAATAAATGTCTAAGGAAAATACTTGGTATAGCGTGGAACGAATTAAAACAAACGAGGAAATTAGAGAAATCGCCAATCAACCATTAATATCTTCAGCAATAAAGAAAGGCGATGGTCATATGTTGGACATGTGATGAGAAGAGATAACAACCGAATAGCAAAGCAAGCCCTCATATGGGAAACAACAGGTAAGAGAAAAAGAGGAAGACCAGGGAGACACTGAGAAAGAACATTGATGAGAGCGGCAAGAGCAGCAGGATTCGGCTCCCTCAATGAGATATAGCTGCTTGCACAGAACAGAGACAAATGGCGAGATTTGATAAAATATATTTAAAAGAATTGAAAACTGCTAGAACAAAAATTCAGATAGAAGAAGGTGTATCTTGGTCTACGCCCTATGGGCCGGCTACGGCTCGAAAGGTCAATAGATAGATAGATAGATCCAATCTGATTGATTACTTGTTAAAACGTTGCATTGTGTTCTGCGCCAGTGGCCCAGTGCATCCGATTTCAGCCAGAATTTTATTCAGGTTTGCTTTCCTTAGCCTTTGATTGTCCCCAATCTTCCTGCAAGGCAGCAGATTGTCTTTTCTGTAGGGGGATTCTGCCCTTAGATGGTCGGCCCTCCCAGGTTTACGAGCACCATCTGTCCAAGCTTGATGTAGTAATTAGTTGGTGATTAGACCATCACACATCAAACAACAGACTATAAGATCCTCCTAACTATCACGAACTTCCGGGAGTCTCACCGATGCTGACAGGTCATGTTATGACAAGTATTTTAAACTAAACGTTCTACCAGATATATATGAATATATGATGAAACATGTAATTTACTATTTGGATAGTTTGTTAAAGAAGGTGTTGATCTCCTCCTGCGTTAGTGGACGCATGGTTGTTGACTAATTTGGTTCATATAAGACAGCGTCCACAAGAGTCAGAGTGAAATGAATCTCCATTGTCACCAACCCTCGATGCAGGGAGAAAGCACGACAAGATTGTGTTCTGAGCTTATACTCCAGGCATTGTGCTAGTAAAAGCTAAACTATAACGGCCGCCGTTGAGAATGAACGAAATTCTGCAAATTCAGATCTTGGCTGTTGGGCTTTGTTCAAACGTAAACAAGCGTCCATCTTGGTGCCATCTCAAGTCTAAAGACGTAACTTAACGTAACTTAACTTAACTTAGTGTAATGTAACAATGTAACTTAATTTAACGTAATGTAACTTAACTTAACGTAACTGAACTTAACGTAGATTAACATAATATAACTTAACGTAACTTAGCTTAACGTAACTTATCCTAACATAACTTAACGTACCGTTACTTAAAATAATGTAACTTAACGTAACGTAACTTAGCGTAACATAACTAAATGTGACGTAACTTAACATAACGTAACTTAAGGTAATGTAACGTAATTTAACGTAACATACGTTAACTTATATTAACGTAACTTAAGTTAACGTAACTTAACTTAACGTAACTTAGCTTAATGTAACTTAACATAATGTAACTTAACGTAACGTATTTTAACGTAACATCCATTAAATTAACATAACGTAACGTAACTTAACCTAACGTAACTTAATGTAATGTAAGTTAACTAACGTAACTGGACTTAACGTAGATTAGCATAATGTAATTTAACGTAACGTAACTTAAATTAACGTAACATATCCTAACCTAACTTATCATAACTTAACGTACCGTTACTTAATTTAACGTAACTAAGCGTAACATAACTAAATATAACGTAACTTAACATAACGTAACTTAACTTAACATAACTTATCATAATGTAACTTAAGGTAACGTAACTTAATGTAACATAATCTAATTTAACGTAACGTAACGCAGAGTAATGTAACCTAACGTAACTTAACTTAACATAATGTAACTTAACTTAACGTCACTGAACTTAATATAGATTAACATAATGTAACTTAATGTAACACAACTAAAATTAACATAACTTAACTTAGTGCAACTTAACGTAACTCTGTGTAACTTAACGTAACATACCTTAACGTAACGTCATGTAACTTAATGTAAAGTAACGTAATGTAACGTAACTTAAGATTATGTAACTTAACGTAAAATAATTTAACGTAACTTAACATTACGTAACGTAGCTTAACGTAACCTAAAGTAATGTAACTTAACTTAACGTAACTGACATTTACGTAGATTATTGGTTATTGGTTATGGAAGGCCTCGGTATCACAGCAAACGAATTAAAATCCATAATTGCTCAACCGCCCGTGCCAGTGGAATCATCCGAATTACTAATTCATCTCCCAAACAAAGAAAGGTAACTGTAGTCCCCATCGTAGCAGTCTCAGCACACGCCAAAAGACATAAGGCGAAACCGCGCAGAAAGTGAACACAGCCAACTGTTCCCTGTCATACGATATCATCATTCATCGTAAACAAGCGGGATATCGAAGCAGGATCAAAACGGATGAGACACACAGCTCACGGTGTGCACAGAGCACTTAACTCAGTAGCTCCTGCAACAAGCCGGACTTGGAATATGAGGAAACTGCAAGAAGGAACACTTTCCAGACATAGCCTTCAATGGTTCCTGCCGCCTATCCACCATATACCATGGGAGTTCACGTCCTCCCGAAATGATGATCGTCATAGCACTTGATGATGTTAGGCCGTCATTGATGACTCCAATTCCAAACATATAGACACACAGTGGTGGTAAGTTATCATTTCCAATCCAACTGAAGCCACATGACCTGTAGTTAGTAAAACCACAGAGAGAATATGATTTTGTGACCTTCACTGATTCACTCTTAGATGTGAATGTGTAGTTTACACAAGTGGAGAAGTTTTCAACTACAGTGATCCCATTTAAGGCAATTCTGGGATAGCAAGGCAAGTCTCTTTTATAGTAGCAGAACTTGATGTTCTCCGCTCCCTTCTTGTAGCTGCCGCCACACGATTCTGATGTCTCATTAACTTGGACATCATTCAAGAACAATGTCAGATTAACATTCCATAGATATGGCTCTGCTGATGAAATGCTTGGTGCAACAGTTGTATCAATCATACTGGAGGCTCCTGGTCTGTGGTCATTAATATCACAGACGGCACATGATGTTGTTATATTCAGTATTTCTTTCTGGGGTGTAAATATGTGGCACACACATGGAGAGTGGTTTGTGGTCACAGTAATCCCATTAAAGGCAATTCTAGGATAGCATGGCATAGCTGTTTCAGAACAGCACAATCCTATGATGTTTTCTGTGTTCGCTATAAAGCTGCTGCTGCTACACAATCCTGACCAATTATAGGTGTGGACATTATTCACTTGCAATGACAAAACTGCTTTGTTTACATCATAAACCTCTGGAAGCGAATCATTTATGGGACTAATAGTACAATTTATTCTTCCATCGGGGATATCTTCATTAAGTCCCCCAAAAAAAGGTCTTTGGTTAAAAGCACATATGCTTTTGAGTTAAACACACAATGAGCCCACTTCATAGATTCAAAATGATCCTTGCCAATGCCATCCGTTTGCACAAGTTAGGTCCTTAGCTACCAACGTCACAAATGTCTGAAACGAAGCCATCCAATTAACGACTTTATCTACAGCGAAGGTTAACGAACTGTGAACAAACATTTATGTTCAAACCCTTGAAAACATTTTCAAAAATCTGCCAACTCGCAGCAATAAAATATATCGTGTTGTTCAATGTAAACATTGCTTAGTCCATAGCTCGAATATAAATAAGCTGCCATTTTGGTGCGTCCCATGACGTCATCCTACGCAGATTAACATAATATAACTTAACGTAACGTAACTTATCCTAACATAACTTAACGTGCCGTTACTTAAAGTAATGTAACTTAACGTAACGTAACTTAGCGTAACATAACTAAATGTGACGTAACTTAACATGACGTAACTTAACATAACGTAACTTATCGTAATGTAACTTAAGGTAATGTAACTTAACATAGTGTAATTTAATGTAACATACGTTAACTTATATTAACGTAACATAACTTAACGTAACCCAACTTAATGTAACTTAACTTAACGTAACCTAGCTTAATGCAACTTAACGTAACGTAACTTAACATAACGTTGTTTAACGTAACATCATGTAAATTAACATAACGTAACTTAACGTAACATAACTTAACCTAACGTAAGTTAACCTAATGTAAGTTAACTTAACGTAACTGGACTTAACGTAGATTAACATAATGTAATGTAACTTAACGTAACGTAACTTAAATTAACGTAACATATCCTAACTTAACTTATCATAACATAACTTAACGTACTGTTACTTAATTTAACGTAACTAAGCGTAATGTAACTTAATGTAACGTAACTTTTCATAACGTAACTTTAGATTATGTAACTTAATGAAACATAATTTAACGTAACTTAACATTACGTAACATAGCTTAACATAACCTAACGTACCGTAACATAATGTAACTTAACTTAACATAACTGCCCTTAACGTAGATTAACATAATATAGCTTAACGTAACGTAACGTTACTTAACTTAACATAACGTATCTTAACATAACTTATCATAACATAACTTAACCTAATGTACTTAACGTAACCATGGATGACAGAATCAAGATCTGGAGAGCACGAGCATACCTGAAGATTAGTACAGATACAGAGCATCCATTGCACCACGTGCTCAACACAGAGAAAGGTACCAGGCTAAAAAGAGGCAAATCATGGGTGGGCCGGGCAGAAGATGTCATCAAACAGGTCTGTGGGCTTACCAATATCAGCGTTGGTGAGGAGTGGATACCGTGCCTACGTCATTCAAGGGGACTTTCTCGTGTATTGTCACACTCGACAGGAAAAGTAGGGAACATAACCCGGTCGTGGTTAATGCTGAGGTCAAAGGTCTCATCTGCGATAATACCGATGAGAAAGATGCAGTCATCTATACAGACGGATCTGTAAGACGGCACGAAAGAAGCGCATGGGCATTTACAGCACGCTCGGCAGGCAGAATAGCCAAGGAAGACAGTGGTGCATACGCCATGACCACGAGTAGCATGACAGTGGAGGTGAAGACAGTGACCAAGGCATTCAAATGGTTAGAGTCACAAGACTACACCCACGCATGTATACTGAGTGATTCGATGAGCATGATTAAAAAAGTGGAGGCGGGCTTTGTACGCATGCAATGGGTAGAGTCGTTGCAGAAATCCAAAATACGTAAGGTCACCTTTGTCTATGTTCCTGGACATGCGGGAGTACGGGGAAATGAGAGAGCGGACAGGTTGGCTAGCTGCGCTGTCGTTGAGGACGGGCAACCTATGGATCGGGCGGACATCATAAATGCCCTTCGAGATGTGGGAAGAGCACAGGACTTCGACAAACACAGATCCACGTCACTTCTTCGGATGATGGAAATGGGAGTTAAGATGGGCACGGCCAGAAATGAGAAACTTGGTGGCCGTGTAAGAAGACTTATTAACCAACATAGAACTGGAATCGTCAGTCGCTGGACACTGAGGGAATTGCTGAGGAGGGGATCTGAGCACCTATGGACATGTTCGGAGTGCAATGATGATGACCCGCAAATAACTCAATAACTTAACGTAACGTAATTTAACGTAACATAACTTAGCATAAAATAACTAAATGTAAAGAAACTTAACATGACGTAACATAACTTAACGTAACTTATTGTAACGTAACTTAAGGAATGTAACATAATTTAATGTAACTTAATTTAACGTGACATAGCTGAACGTAACCTAACGTAACTTAACTTAACTTAACGTAACTCAACTTAATGCAACGTAACGTAACTTAACTTAATGTAACTTAACGTAACGTAATTTATCGTAAAGTAGCTTAACGTAACGTCACATAACTTAACGTAAAGTAACTTAATGTAAATTAACTTAACCTAACGTAACTTAACATAACGTAATGTAAGTTAACATAATGTAACTGAACTTAACGTAGATTAACATAATGTAACTTAACGTAACATAACATAACATATCCTAACATAAGTTAGCATAACATAACTAAACATACTTAACGTAACGTAACTTAACGTAACGTAACTTAGCATAACATAATGAAATGTAACGTAACTTAAATAAACATAACTGAACTTAACATAGATTAACATAAAGTAACTTAACGTAACGTAACTTAACTTAACGTAACTCACCTTAATGTAAGTTAACTTAATGTAACTTACTTAACGTAACTTAACTTAATGTAACTAAACGTAACGTAACTTAGCTTAACGTAATGTAGCTTAACATAGCGTAACTTAACGTAACTTTATTTAACATAATGTAAGTTAACTTAACGTAACTGAACTTAACATAGATTAACATAATTTAACTTATTGCAACGTAACTATCGTAACATACCTTAAGGTAACGTAACTTAACGTAACGTAATTTAACGTAACTTAACTTAACATAACGGACCTACCGTAACTTAACTTAATGTAATGTAACTAAAATAACGTAACTTAAATATCCAAACATAACTTACCATAACATAGCTTAACATACCGTTACTTAACGTAACGTAACTTAACGTAACGTAACTTAGCATAACGTAACCAAATGTAACGTAATTTAACATAACGTAACTTAACTTAATGTAACTTATCATAACATAACTTAAGATTATGTAAAATAATTTAACGTAACTTAACTTTACGTAACGTAGCCTCTGGTAACCTAACGTAACTTAACGTAATGCAACGTAACTTAACGTAATGTAACTTAACTTAACGTAGATTAACATAATGTAACTTAATGTAACGTAAATTAACATAACTCAACTTAATGTAACTTAACTTGATGTAGCTTAACGTAACGTAACTTGATGTAATGTAACTTGACATAAAGTAGCTTAACGTAACGTCACGTAACTTAACGTAATGTAACTTCATGTAACGTAACTTAACCTAATGTAACTTAACCTAACGTAACTTAACATAACGTAATGTAAGTTAACTTAACGTAACTGAACTTAACGTACATTTACATAATGTAACTTAAAGTAACGTAACTTAGCTTAACTTAACTAAACATAATGTAACTTAGCGTAACGTAACTAAATGTAACGTAACTTAACATAGCGTAACTTAAATTAACGTAACTTATCGTAATGTAAGTTGAGGTAATGTAACTTAAAGTAACGTTATTTAACGTAACTTAACTTAACTTCACGTAACGTAGCTTAACGTAACCTAAAGTAATTTAACGTAATGTAACTTAACGTAACTGAACTTAATGTAGATTAACATAATGTAACTTAAGCTAACTCATCTTAATTTAACTTAACTTAACGTAAATTAACTTAATGTAACTTAACGTAACTTAACATAATGTAACTTAACTTCACGTAACTTAACTTATTGTAACTTAATATAACGGAACTTAATTAATGTAGCTTAATGTAACGTAGCTTAATGTAACGTCACGTAACTTAACATAACATTACTTATCGTTACATAATGTAGCGTAACTTAACATAAACGTAACTTAACCTAACGTAACTTAACTTAACGTAATGTAATGTAAGTTAACTTAATGTCACTGAACTTAACGTAGATTAACATAATGTAAATTAACGTAACATATCCTAACCTACTTATCATAATATAAATTAACGTACCGTTACTTAATGTACATAATGTAACGTAACCCAACTTAAAGTAACTTTACTTAATTTAACGTAACTTAACTTAACGTAACTTAACAGAATGTAACTTAACTTAACGTAACTGAACTTAACGTAACTTAACCTAACGTATCTTAACGTAACTTTACGTAACTTTTCGTAAATTAACTTAACATAATAATTACTAAATTAAATACAGGAGAGATGATTTTATCATCAGGACACCAGAACCTGGAGCACAACATAGTGAAGGAGTAGCTATAATGCTATCAAGGATTGCATAGAAGACACTAATAGAATGGGAAGCTGTAGGGCCAAGACTAATGAGAGCAACATTTAAAACAACCAAAAACAAAATAAAATTACACATTAATCAATGCTATGCACCATCATCATCATCGAGTGCCTTCTCCGCAACGAAGGTTGGCTACCATGGAACGCCATTCTGCTTTGTCTCTTGCTTTGATGGTGCAGATTGATGGCGTCATGCACCAACCAACGATAAGGATGATTTAGTTAAAGATGATTTCTATAAACAGCTACAATGTCAGATGGATGCAAGACGAGCCAAGGATATTATAATCTTGATGGGAGACCTAAATGCTAAAGTAGGATCAGACAAAAGAGGCTTCGAAGAGATTATAGGAAAACATGGACTTGGAGATATAAACGAGAATGGAGAGATATTTGTGAATTTCTGCGCCCTTAATCAAGTGAGCCTAGGAGGAACAATATTCCAACATAAAAGAATACACAAAGCTACATGGGTGTCAGATCATAGAAAGGAAAATCAAATCGATCACATATGTATTAATAATAAGTTTAAGTCATCCTTACAGGATGTAAAAGTATATAGAGAGGCAGATATAGCTTCTGATCATCATCTTCTGATAGCCAAACTTAAACTAAAAAGATATACTACAACGAATAAGGTAGAAAGTATTTCAATGTATGGTTTCTTAAAGAACAAGGAATTAAAGATAAATTCGCAGTCACAGTATCAAACAAATACCAAGTCCTCCAACAACTAGAAAATGCAATACATATAGAAGATCATTGGAAACAGGTAAAAGATATATGAAAAGAGATATGCGAAGAAACACTGGGGGAAAAGAGAACGCCAGAATAAGGCATGGATGACAGCAGAGACCCTGGATAAAATTAAGAAAGAAAGAACAATAAAGCAGGCATTAATAAAAACAAGAAGTATAAAGCCAAGACACAGGAAGCTTACACAGAGGTGAACAAAGAAGTGAGAAGATGCATTAAAATTGATAAGAGGAAATATATAGATGAACTAGCTAAAGAGGCAGAAGAAGCAGAAAATAAAGGGAATATGAAAGAACTGTACAACAGCATAAAAGAAATTAAGTGGAAAATACAAACAGATCAATGCCTTTATTAAAGATAAGAAAGGACATAATGCCACCAGAAATGGAGGGGGAGGTCTGTTCTTGACGCTGAATAATCAGGACGAGATCACCAAGTCAATAGCTACTGGAAAATTCTCAAACAAATTTAAAGCAGAAACTGAGGCCATCAGAGATGCTGCAACACTGTCTACTCAACACAAAATAACATGCACAATAAATTGTTGATTCTTACTGATGCACTGTCAGTACTATCAGCTCTAAAAAGCCACAAGAACAATGAACTAGATGACTTGAGAACACCTCTGGACCAACTATACAATAACTTCCAGAGAGTAGTCATCCAGTGGATACCATCACACTGTAATATACACGGGAACGAACGCGCAGACAAATTAGCTAAAGATTGAGGGAGATTACACAAGAGAACCATCCGCTCAGTTATGATGAAGCCAAATCCATACTCAAAGGTCAGTTCCATGAAAAATGGAAACGAGAACAACCAAAGCATAACGAGAGTGATGGATACCACCAACTATCAAGGAGGTATCAAGTCATCATATTTCGCCTACGCACTGGCCACAATAGAATGAGAAATCACATGTTCAACAAATTCAAAATAGGTACAACCAGCCTATGTCACTGTACAATGGACAATATGACTACAAAACATGTTCTACAGGATTGCCCCCAGTACACAGACCTGAGAAGAGCAATGTGGTCCACGCCCACCTCCATGGAAGAAAAGCTATATGGGCAATCGATTCACTTAAACAGACAGCTGACTTCATGAGAGGGTCTGGAATCCTACTCTGATTGAGTCTTGATCGCAGAGAGAGAGAGAGAGAGAGAGAGAAAGGAAATCTGCTTAGTAATATAAGGGAACAAATGGAGAGATGGAAAGAGCATGCTCAAAGAACTTTTGAACAGACCCGGCTCAAATAATCCTCCAGATATACTACCAGCATAAGAAGATTTACTCATTAACTGTGGAAACCAAGTAAAGAAGAAATAATGAAAGCCATCAAACTATTAAAAAATGGTAAAGCCACAGGACAAGATTCGAAGCCATCAAAGCAGATATGAACACCTCTACCAATATGTTACATACTCTACTAGATAAAATTTAGGAGAGGGAAGAAATACCTAAAGGCTGGAAAGAAGGTTATATGATCAAACTACCAAAGAAAGGAAGTTTACAGGAGTGCACAAATTATAGGGGAATTATGCTACTATCAGTGCCAGGAAAAATATTAAGCAGAATCATTCTGGAGAGACTAAAAGAGGCCATAGAGAAACATTTTAGAGATGAACAAGCAGGTTTTAGGAAGAATAGATCATGTGCTGATCAAATAACTGCTCTACGTATAATAGTTGGATGGAAAGAAAATAAAACAAACGAGGAAGTTTTAAAACAACAAAATGAAATGAGAACTACTAAAACACAATTAGAGCAAGACAAATGAAATTTTTTTGGTCATGTTAAAAGATACAACAGCCTAATAAAAGTAATATTGGAGGGGAAAAAAAACGGTAAAGAGGCAGAGGCAGACCAAAACTAACATGGAGAGTAACATCAAAAGATGGACAAGTCAGCCTGACAATCTACACCATCAAAGCAAGAGACAGAGTGGAATGGCGCTCCATGGTAGACAACCTTCGATGCGGAGACGGCACTCATGATGATGATGATGGTATAATAGTTGAACAAAGTTTAGAACGAAAATCCCCACTTTATATGGATTCATAGATTACGAAAAGGCATTGATAGTTTAAGAAGGAAGAATGCTTTGGAAGTTCCTGAATCATTACGGAATCCCAAAAATTTTATTCACATGATAAAAACAATGTATGAAGGAATGAAATGTAGTGTGGTGCATGAAGGACAGCTTACGAATCATTTGAAATAAGAACAGG